>OX422208.1:321032469-322282469 GCA_949130495.1 Sambucus nigra | reverse complement strand
TCTCATTGTTATGTTTTAGTAATATTTGGGAAAATCAAGAATTATTATTGAAGTTATTCCTTACATAAACTGTATTCCTTGAGTCAAAGTATTTTGTTAGTAATGAATAATTCTCTATTTTTTCTCAATTTAAGAGTTTAATATATTTTTCCGGATGTCCTTTATTTAGAGTCAACTTTTTTTGTTTATAAGTAAATAACAAAGTAATCAAATTTTACAATAGTGGACATGTTTTTATCTTAACCAAGTGTATGCTTAAAATTATTACTTTTTAAACACATTAGTCTTAATTTGAAAGAGAGGGAATAAATATATTGTCAATCCTAATCTCATTGCGAATTTATCTCTATATATATTATCACCAGTGATCTCGAAGGAATCATGATGAAGGATGTCTCTTTCCTTCAAATCTAACTTTCCACTGTTTGAGGGTGTCTCCTATTTATCAAAATGTTATCCTCTTACTTCCCCTTGCTCTATCTACCTCTCCTAAGGAAAAATAATAGTGTCATAGCATGGAATAGATTCAAAAGGTGAGGGTCAACTCCAAAGGTTTGATGAGCGATTGATCACTCATGATTAAGGGATGGGTCAATTATTTAATAGTCCCTACTATAAATATATATTTTTAAAAAGGACACATATTTTTAGTTTAACCCATTTAGTCCCTCAAGCACTCAATATTCTCTTATTTTTAGAGGTCCGCGCCAGCGGCACTCCCTTTCCAAAATATGTGGTAAAGGACTTTTTGAGGCAAAATAAAAAGGCTTGGACTAAATGAGTATTAAAAAATGTTTGAGGGACTATTTGCTATATGTCCCTTAAGAGATTTGTACCCCCAAGATCATGCGTTCGATTTTTCCTACCATTATAAAGCTGGACCGCATATTGCGGAGAGTAATATCGGTTTTACAAGAGCGAAGGAAATAATATGAGGTATGCTCAAGCGGACTCCGAATGAATAATCCTCCCCCCACCCAACCCCCCCCCCCCCCCCCCCCCCCCCCCCTCAAAAAACAAAAGAGAGTACGAAAATATCGTGTTATGTCACTCAACATCATTCTTGGTGGTACATTTTGTTGCACTTTCTAGTCAGAATTTATTTCTTTCTTCCTCTTATATCTCTCTTTAGCAGTGAGATATTACGCTACATTATGTTTTATTTTTTTGCAAATATTATTAGAAGAGAGAAATATTAAATGGGTTGGGGACCATGACAATAAGCACGCATGGGTTGCTTGCAAGCTAGCAACATGTCCCAAAATCCAATTGGAGTCTATTCCCGTTAACTAGTTGTAGCAAGTTACAGCAGCTATTGTTGATTTATTCTGGGAAGAGGAGATTCATGTGTATGCATGCCCTTGGCCTATCATCTTATCTTGCCAAGTTGAAGACTGGACCTGTTGAAGTACACGCAAATGTGTGTTTTGCTGAGTCCGCTTTACTATGATATATTTATTGATTTTCTTCAGTCGCGGTCGTACCAGGAGATACCCCCCTCACATTGACTCTCTGTGGCGGTGGGTGCTGGCGACTGCCGCCAATTGTTTGAAATATATTGTTAGTTTGAAGTATTCTAAATTAATAGTCTTTTTTGCTCAATCTTTTCTAACGTAATCAACTGTTTGATTTGCAATTGAAATTTTATTTTCTGTATTTAAATAAAATTTTGATAAAAATTTTCGTTTGACAACCTATTTTTAAACACAAAATTATAATATTTCTGTGTTATAATCAAGTTTTTCAGAAAACAGGTTTATGGTGTTTTATAACTTCTGTTTTTTATTTTCCTACTCAGAAATATTCATTTTTAATATTTTAAAGCAGTTATACCTTAATATATAATGCATATATATAATACATTAATATGTGTATAATTCTTATAAATAAAAAATATATATGTACATGTACACAAAATTATGTATGGAACAATATAAAGTTAAATAATATTATCAATAGATACATGATACTTATATATAGTTTTATATATGTATTATTAATGTATGGAATAATATAAAATATACATATAATACATATGTATTAAAAAATATTATCAATTTATGTATGTATATAATTTTATAGTGAATTATACATGCAATATCATTATATATATATATATATATATATATATATATATATATATATATATATATATATATATATATATATATATATATATATATAACTTTCATACGTACATGATACATACATACATACATAAATTATATACACGTACATTTAATACATAAAACTTTCATACGTATATGATACATGAATACATACATACATACATACATATATCATAAATTATATACACGCTCATTTAATATCAATTATATATGAAAGTTTTATGATATTAACTCATACATACATATATCATAAATTATATACATGCATACATACACACGTACATTTAATACATAAAACTTTCATACGTATATGATACATGAATACATACATACATACATACATATATCATAAATTATATACACGCTCATTTAATATCAAGTATATATGAAAGTTTTATGATATTAATTCATACATACATACATACATATATCATAAATTATATACATGCATACATACATACATACATATATCATAAATCATAAATTATATACATACATACATACATACATACATACATACATACATAAATCATAAATTATATACATACATACATACATACATATATCATAAATTATATACACGCTTATTTAATATCATAAAAAGTGTATAGATACATACATACATACATACATACATATATCATAAATTATATACATGCATACATATTTATGATATATGTATGCATATGCATGCTATATATGTATGTATGTATGTATGCATATGCATACATACATATATAGCATGCATATGCATACATATATCATAAATATGTATGCATGTATATAATTTATGATATATGTATGTATGTATGTATGTATGTATGTATATATAATTTATGATATATGTATGTATGTATGTATGTATGTATGTATGTATCATAAAAAGTATATATGAAAGTTTTATGATATACATAAAACTTTCATATATAAAGTTTTATGAGATACATACATACATATAAACTTTCATATATAAACTTTCATATATACTTTTTATGATACATACATACATACATACATACATACATACATACATATAAATTATATATACATATGTAAATGTATATGTATATGTATATATATGTATACATATACATATATACATAAATTATATATACATTATATATACATATATATATACATATACATATGTATATATAATTTATATGTATGTATGTATGTATATATAATTTATGATATATGTATGTATGTATGTATGTATGCATGTATGTATGCATGTATATAATTTATATACATAAAACTTTCATATATACTTTTTATGATATTAAATGAGCGTGTATATAATTTATGATATATGTATGTATGTATAAGTTTTATGATATTAAATGAGCGTGTATATAATTTATGATATATGTATGTATGTATGTATGTATGTATGTATGTATGTATGTATGTATGTATGTATGTATGTATGCATGTATATAATTTATGATATATGCATGTATGTATGTATGTATGTATGTATGTATGTATCATGTACGTATGAAAGTTTTATGTATGTTTATATATATATATAGTTAAACTCCCCAAGATACCTCATTAAATATACCTAAAAATACATGATATTAAATGTACATGTATATAATTTATGATACACGTATGTATATATTCATGTGTCATGTATGTATGAATGTTTTATGTATGTTTATATATACATACACACACACACACACACACACACACATATGTATGATATAAATATACATGTTTACCAATTTTGTCAAATTTTCAAAAAACTGTATTTAAGAACAAGTTTACCAAACGCACATCAATAATTATAAACACAAAAAACAGAATTTTAAAATTGTATTTAAAAACAACGTTTAAATCGAGTTTTCTGAATAGAGAACCAAACGAGCTCTAATTTTCGCAACTACTAATTCAGGAGGGAAGTAGTATAAGAGATGCAGTTTATTTCTCATGATTTTTTTTTTATTCTCAATATTTTTTTTTTACTTTTATAATGTTTAATTGCAATTTTATTTTATAAAGCAATAATTTTAATTGTGACATGTATTTTATAACATTATACATACTTCATGAAATATTTACTTACTCGTTATTAAATCATTATGTTTTATGGAAAAAAATAAATAAGATCACGATGTCACTTTTCTCTTTGTACATTATGTTTTAGGTTTTCTTTAAAAATAAAGATTCCCCTGCAGCATAATTTTCTTTAATGCATGTACATAGTTTGTTCTCTACTCACTAATTTTTGGTTTGCTGTTATATTTTTCGGTTAATGTTTGGATCAATTACTCAAAAGTTTTTTGAATATTTTTTAATATATATTTAGTACAAACATTTTTATTTTGTTTCAAAAAATCCCTCAAACACCCATTTAATCAATAATTTTTTATTTTTAAATGTGCACACTAGCAGCACTCCTGTCCCCCCCCGGCAGCAGAAGCTCCGGCGACCCTCATTATATATTAAAAAATGTTCAACTCTTAATGTTTTTCATTTTCTATTTTTTATATTATTTTTTTCTGTTGTTGAATAATATGGCGTTTTATACTTTAGTACAATTTACTTATTATGTCTGACTTTACTATTACTACCTCTACATTTAATAGTGACTTGACAATAACTTTAAGATACGGAATAGTTTTAATAAAGCAGAAAACTTATTCAAAATCTATACCCTATACTTATTTTGCATTTTTAAAGGTCATATAGTTCACACCTGACCATTAACTTTAATGTGAGACACTAACGATAACAGATGTACTAAAATCTAATATAATTAGTAAGAGATATGAAACTCTAAAAGTTCATATTGTGAAATTATTTAAGTAAAAAAAAATTATTTGGCTATTTTATCAGATAATTTCTTGCTGCCTCTTGCGGTATTTTGATGTCATTTTTAAGTTAACAACCCAACCAAAACAGATAAAAGGGTTTCTTAGAACTGGTTCGATAGTTTGAGTGGTTGACTTGTTTTTTATTTCTTTCTGCTCATAACTCTACTTTGATAAGAAAGATCTGTTGCTACTCTCATTTTTATCGAATGAGTAAAATTTAGTTTCAGTATTAATACAAATTTTTTCAAACAATGTGCCATCACAAAAAGGAAAACATAAACTATAAACATTCCACAGAGAAGATTACACATTCTAACTTTAACAAAGTGTAAGAATGGGCGTCTCTATCCCATACCCATAGATTCACATATCTTATTGACTCGAAAAAGACGAGGAAAACTAAAAGGAAGGAAAGTGCAAACAATCTACAAACATATTATCAACTACCATAAACTAAAATGTGAGTGCCAACAATTGCAAAATAATGCGACACCCTCACATCAACATCAGTAATTGACAATTATGACCAAAACCGACGCCTCCAGCTCCGCCGTAACCGTGTACCAGTGGCGCCGCAAGCGGCGATCTTGGTTTGGAGGTTCTCAAAGTCGGATTTCCGACATGGTATCTTGATTACACCCAGGTGATTGAACCCGTACACCTTCTCTGCCTCCCTTAATAACTCTCCAAACAGCGGGTGATGTAAGTATACCACGGGTACCAATACCCTTTGGGACTCGTTTTCTTCCTCACCCACGTAGACTGCTAAGTGTCCTTTTGGTACACTCACCGGTTTGGTCTCAACCAGATCCTTACCCACCCTAATGTAACCCAAATTGGGTTTGGAGAAACAGAGTTTCAAAGAACGAGCCCAGCTACAGAGCTTGGATACGGCTTTGGTGGTGCATTTAGGTTTGGTCAAGCAGTGTTGGAATGGAATGGGCCTTCGTGTATGGGTGACCAATTTCAAGACCTTTACGAGCTTGTGTCCAAGCCGGAACCCTCTCATTCTATTCATTTATTGGTACTTGTTGATGTATATATCTACACTGGATAGTGTTATGGGCTGGGTTTGCTAGAGACTATAAGAAATACAAAGGTTCTCTGGTGGATAGGGTATGTATATATTTTAAAAACATGGTTTTGGTTCTCTCTTGAAATGTTCTTTTATATTGTGATGTTTTTGGATTCCACAGAGGTGGTGGAGGTGTTTGTGTTTTCTAAGGCAGAGAGGCAGAGAGAAAAGAAGAAGAAGACTGGAAAGAAATTGTGCTGCACGCGGTTGAAGTCAGATGTAACAAGATGAGGACAATAAATAGTTGCAGAGAGAGTGGGGATGGGGTTCATTTGTCAAGTTTATATTTTCATAATTAAAAAGTCTTGTTGGGAAATTTTCGTGGAAGTTCCTGAGGTGTTTGTCTCATTCATTACCTTAATATTTCAGTAGCCGCTTCAAGTCCAGCCACGTATGCCCATGCCAAATGATAATTTAAAGTTTATTTTTTCTTTTTCTAAGAGACTATTGTATATTAATCCCATTTAGATGTAGTTTTACTTTATAAGTTTTAGAGAAAATTATATTTAAGTTTCTTTTTTGAGGTCAACATACTTATAAGTTTTATTAATTTTCAACAACCATAAAAGTCTTATTCCAATCTTTTACAGAATTTTTTTCTTTTTATAACCGATCATCTCTAACTTCCTTTAGAAGTTACATAAGTTGTTGGATTTTTTTAATCTAAAAATGATCATAACTTTTGATTCACAAATTCGTTTTTCGCAAATTACTATTTTTGAAATCTGCTCGACGAGATCTATCAAACAAGATCCATAAGCCCTATAAAATTTCAAATTTTTTTTTTACACAAACAGTAAACTTTACTGTATGCACTAGAATATGAAATGGTTTTATATATGTGATATTTTTACAAACAGACAGTAACATTTACTGTGGTAATATTACGCAGTATATATATATCCGGTTGATTCAAACCCTCTTTTTTCAAAATTACCTTATATTTAAAAGTCCGCGCTAGTGGCATCCAATCCTTACCCCATTGTTGGAGCTTCAACGACCTTCATCACAGCTCCGATTTGGGGTGGGTAGGGGTGGCATGTGGTGCCGCTGGTGCGGACCTCTGAAGATAAGAGACTTTTGAATAAAAGGGTTTTGAATCCACCGAAGTGGCATGGGGTACCGCTGGCGCGGACCTTTGAAAATAAGAGACTATTGGATAAATGGGATTTGGATCCTCCGGAGAGCTGGTTTGGGAGACTTTGAAAATAGTTTTATATCTGTGACATTTTCACAAACAATAACACTTACTGTGTTAATATATTTATGAAATAGTTTTATATATTTAACATTTTCACAAACAGTAACAATTACTGAGTTAATATTACACAATATATATATATATATATATATATATATATATATATATATATATATATATATATATGTATATTGTTGATACCAAAATTAATATGCTGATATGGACGAATAATATGAAGACACGTGTCAATCTACTTGGCACAATAGCACCGAGGAAGTTCATTTCCCCGACCAACTCATGTTCTCTCCGAGCAACGAGGATACACCGAGGAACTTCAGCACTCCGAGGTACTCTAGCGCTCCGAGGAACTCCTGAGCAACGAGCAACCAAGGCGGTCTGAGCTGCACCTCGGTCGTAGCATTAATTGCCAGATAATCAACAGTTCAACTATTCATTGAATGTTTATCATCTTGACGCACACGCTGCATTAAATGTATTACCATTTCATATGTATATTATTTAATGTATCAACCCTTTCATGTACAGCCTAAGGGCTATAAATACCTTGTATCACCCTCATTCAGGGGGATCGGAATTTCTGGAGAGAATCTGTACTCGAGAATTCTCAAACATTCAGCAATAACATAACAGTGGACGTAGGCCATTCATATAAGGCTAAACCACTTTAAAATCTTTGTCTTATTTTATTTATCTGTGATTGAATAATTAGAGTGATCTAATTTTTTACATCAACAGATTGGCGCCGTCTGTGGGAACGATTGTTACTATCGTTTTTTCACCAAAAATCGTCCATCATCAATGGCGGATAATCCAGAATCTAGCAATCGAAACGCTGGAAATACTGGAAATCCTCAGAATCCCTCTGCACCTCCAGATCTAGCCGGGATTATGATTAATCTGGCTCAAGGACAAACCGCCATGCAAGAAATAATGAGGCAACTCATACAAACCCTTCATGGTGGTGCACCTGCATGTTCAGGACAACAAAGTGGTCAGAGGCAAACTTATTTACTTTCTTCACGATCCAGGCGTACTGAGTCACGTCGTAATGAGGAGTCTGATGATTTCTCTTATCAACCTGGGCGAACTTCGTCAATAAGGGCTACAGATACTGATCAACATATCACCCTCTCTCCAGAAAGACCCAGTGCTTTAGAAAGACTGAGTAGGGTGTCTCCTTTCAGTCGATTAGGCCCTAGGAGGAATAGGAGTCCACCTAAGACCATGTCGAGGAGTTTTTGACAACCATCAGATCTAAGAGAAGGATCAGCACAATCACGACCGGCTGCTCGTCAAGATAGATCTCAAGAAGCTACCTCAGAACGATCAATTGCTCGAACCAATAGGCCCGAGGAAGGAAATGAAGCGTGGAAAGGATCTCTCCAACGGTTGGAGGATAAATTGGGAGAAATGGCCAAAGAAAAGAACCCCCTACAACGAACTTTTGTTCGAGGAACACCTTTTGTACATGCCATTGTGATTTTTCCTACACCGTCAAAGTTCAAAGCACCTGTAGTGACCCCCAAATATGATGGAAAGACAGATCATGTTCTTCACATAGAGCAATATCAAGCTGCTGCCGACATCTATGTCGTCCCCGACGAGATGAGATGCAGAGCGTTCTCAGGAACTCTTACTGGAGCTGCCCAGATATGGTACAACAATCTTCCTAGGGGTAAGATTTCAACTTTCTTTCAATTGGACGAGTTGTTTATTGGCAATTTATGTTTTGGAGCAAAGCCAGTAAAACGAGTAGCACACTTGTTAAGTGTTAGACAAAAATCTGGTGAGAGTACTAGAGATTATATAACTCGTTTCAATAACGAGAAGCTGGAAGTCATAGATTACGAAGAAAAGACAGCAATCACCGCTTTGATGAGTGGGTTGTTGCCCAATAAATTGTATTACACCTTGGCGAAAGATCCACCTACAACTATGTCAGAGTTGATGGCAAAAGCGGCCAAAATCATGAATGCCGAGGAAGCTATGGCTGCAAAGAAGAGTATGGATAAAGACACCAAGGTGGACGTCGACAAGTCTAAAAATAAAGAGCATAAGGGAAATGGCGGTGACAAACGTTCCAGAAATAATAAATCATCATAGGAAGAATTGGTTTGAAGAAGTTTGAAGCAGTTCCATCTACAGTGCATCAATGCTTAAAATTCCCAACAAACTTTGGAGTAGGAGTTGTGAAAGGTGATCAAAAAGTAGCTCGGGAATACTATTATTCATCTGCCGAGCAAGAGGAGCTTGAGGAATCAAAGAAAAAGACTACTACTTACCAGGTGGAAAAAGATACAGAGATTGAAACTCTCGATCCCAGAGATGAGTCCCAACTTGTAAAAGGACAGGTGGTGGAATCTATAGAAAATGTTATTCTGGACGACGAGCACCCTGAACGAGTAACCCAGATAGGTTCATCGTTGGATGCTTCAATAAAACAGGAGTTGATAACTTTCTTGAGAAATAGGAAGAAAACTTTCGCATGGAGTCATGAGGACATGCCAGGAATAGATCCAAACTTCTTATGTCACGAGCTCAATGTGAATAAGGAGATCAAGCATGTAAAGCAGAGAAGAAGGGTATTTAGCCCCGAGAAGAATCAAGCTATTCAAGAGGAGGTCGACAAGCTCCAGAAAGCTCAATTCATTGAAGATGTGAAATACCCGGACTGGTTGGCAAATGTGGTGATGGTAAAGAAGAAAAATAATAAATGGAGAATGTTTGTTGATTTCACTGATCTCAATAAGGCCTGCCCAAAGGACCACTTTCCATTACCCAGAATTGATCAGTTAGTGGATGCTACCTCTGGGCACGAGCTGCTCATCTTCATGGACGCTTATTCAGGCTACAACCAGATCAAGATGAAACCTGAAGACAGGGAGAGTACTTCTTTTATTACCCCTAGGGGTACTTATTGTTATAATGTTATGCCTTTTGGTTTGAAAAATGCAGGAGCGACATACCAGCGGCTGATGAACAAGGTTTTTGCCGAACAAATCAGTTGCAATATGGAAGTCTATGTCGATGATATGCTGATAAAAAGCAAGAAAGCTACTGATCATCTAGTTGATTTAAGTCAGACTTTTGATCAACTGGATAAATACCAGATGAAGCTCAACCTGACGAAGTGCACATTTGGAGTACGAGAAGGAATGTTTCTCGGGTACATTGTCAACCAGCGAGGCATTGAAGCAAATCCAGAAAAGATCATAGCTCTTTTAGGGTTGCGATCTCCAACAACAAAGAAAGAAGTGCAGAGTCTTACAGGACGAGTTACAGCGCTCAACAGATTTGTATCTCGAGCAACAGATAGATGCTTAACATTCTTCAAAACACTTCGAAAAACTTTCGAGTGGAATGATGAATGTGAAAGAGCCTTTCAAGACTTGAAAAAATATCTGGGAACACCTCCACTGTTGTCAAGGACAATAACGGGAGAGAAGTTGTACTTATACCTGGCAGTATCAGAGCATGCAGCCAGCTCAGCATTGATCAGATTGGAGAATGGAGTCTAGAAATCAATTTATTACACAAGTAAGGCTTTCCGAGGTGCAGAAATTAGGTACCCAAAGTTAGAAAAATTGGCATTGGCATTAATTGAAGCAAGCAGAAGAATGAGGCCATATTTTCAAGCCCATACCATCGTCGTTTATACCGATATGCCATTGAGACAAGCCCTTCATAAGCCAGAAAAGTCAGGGAGACTGATGTACTGGGAAATAGAACTCGGTGAATATGATATTGTGTATGAACCCCGATCATCATTGAAAGGGCAAGCTGTAGCAGATTTTATAGCAGAGTTTACATATCCTGATACCCACGAGGAACAAAAAGTTCTCACTGATCAACCTGTGGATGTTACAGGATCAACAGACATAAGTCCAGACCAACTCCGGTTGGTAAAAGGGCTTGTGGATGTAGAAAGATCATCAGATTCAAACCCAGACCAACTCCGGTTGGTAAAAGGGCGAGAAGAGATGGCCGACGAGGAGCGAAAATTAACAGGGGAAGATGGAAGAGAACAACAGACATTCCATCGAGGAACTCTATTGGATAAGAAATTTGAACACGAGTTACCTACATGGAGATTGTATGTAGATGGGTCGTCTTGCACAGCAGGTTATGGAGCAGGGATTGTTTTGAAAACCCCAGACGAGATTGATATAGAATATGCCTTGCGATTTCAATTCAAAACTTCCAATAATGAGGCTGAGTATGAGGCCATGATAGCAGGTCTTAATTTAGCAAAGATTATGGAAGCACAACAAGTGATGGTATTCAGTGATTCTCAATTAATTGTGAATCAGGTGATGGGAACATATGCGGTTAAAGGAGAACTAATGGTCAAGTATCATGCAAAGGTAATGGAATTATTGGCAGAATTTAATGCCATTCAGTTGATCAGAATACCCAGAATAGAAAATGCACAAGCAGACGCACTAGCCCGACTAGCATCAGCTACTCGTACCGAGCTGCGAAGAACGATACCAATTGAAGTACTGGAAAGTCGGAGCATAGATGAAAACCTGACGATGAATGTTATTACCCTTGATTTAGGACCATCTTGGATGGATCCCATCAGGGCATATATTGAAGAGGGAGAATTTCCAGAGGATAAGCTCGCGGCAAAGAAATTGAAGTTTAAAGCTGCTCGGTATGTACTAACTAATGGTGTTTTGTATAGACGAGGAATTATGGCAAGTTTGCAGAGATGTGTACACCCATCCGAGGTGAAATAATGGATTGAAGAGATCCACGAAGGGTCTTGTGGAGCACATGTGGCAGGTCGGACACTTTTGCAAAGAATGACGACGCAAGGATACTACTGGCCGACGATGAGGGCTGATTGTATAGCCTATGCTAAGAAATGTGACAAGTGCCAACGTTTTTCCTCCATCCGACGAACTCCACAAGCTTTGTTGACACCCATAACTTCCCCTTGGCCATTTGCCACGTGGGGAATTGATTTGGTTGGACCATTGCCAACCACTCGAGGAAGATTCAAGTACCTCGTCGTCGCAGTAGATTATTTTACTAAATGGGTAGAGGCTGAACCCCTTATCGATATGACGTACGAGAAGGTATACCAGTTTGTTTGGAAGAATATCATCTGTCGATATGGTCTCCCTCATGCCTTCATCACAGATCATGGAACACAATTCGACAACGAGGAGTTTGCTGCCTATTGTCAACAATTAAACATCCTGAAGACCCATTCAGCACCAGGTCATCCTCAAAGCAATGGGAAGACTGAGGTGACAAACAGAACACTACTCAATGGTTTGAAGAAGAGGATAAGTGAATCTAAAGCTAATTGGATTAATGAGCTACAATCAGTATTGTGGGCTTACCGAACAACTCCCCGAGCAGCGACTGGAGAATCACCATATATGCTAGCATTTGGAAGTGAGGCTGTAATACCTGCCGAGTTGGGTCTACCAACACACAGAGTGTTGAATTTCAATTCCCCAATCAGTGACTTGATGAGAAGACTGGATTTAGATATGCTCGAGGAAGTTAGAGAAGAGGCAGCCATTATGAATGCTGCTTACCAACAACGCACATCTCTGTTCTATAACAAAAGGGTGAAGAAATGCGACTTAAAAGAAGGGGATTATGTGCTAAAGAAGGTCATTCAGAAGCACAATAAACTTGAAGCCAACTGGCATGGACCTTACCGAGTTACAGAAGTTGTTCGACCAGGAACTTACCGAATAGCAACTCTAGAAGGAGAGGAATTCAAGAATGCTTGGAATGCTGAAAACCTTCGCAAGTATTATCAGTAATGTAAAATGTACAGCAGTTCCATCAACATGAATAACACAATGATGTTCACAATTTTTTCTCTCTCTCATTTGTTTGAAAGTTTTTTGGGGAATACTAGTGTAGTGTTGTACACTACGTTGTTCAACAGCAAAAAGAAGATGATAGTTCAGACCCACGACCAACTCCGGTTGGTAAAAGGGCGAGAACAAATTATACTCCTTTGGTTAGGAGGCGTACAATTGCGTGATCAACTTCGGTTGGTAAAAGAGCTTGTGGACAAGATAGTTCGAAAGAACCTGATAGTTCGAGCGTGACCAGCTTCGGTTGGTAAAATAGCGAGAACAAATTATACTCCTTTGGTTAGGAGGCGTACACTTGCGTGATCAACTTCGGTTGGTAAAAGAGCTTGTGGACAAGATAGTTCGAAAGAACCTGATAGTTCAAGCATGATCAACTTCGGTTGGTAAAATAGCGAGAACAAATTATACTCCTTTGGTTAGGAGGCGTACACTTGCGTGATCAACTTCGGTTGGTAAAAGAGCTTGTGGACAAGATAGTTCAAAAGAACCTAATAGTTCAAACTCATGACCAACTTTGGATGGTAAAAGGGCGAGAACAACATTCTTAAAATGCGAATTTTGGCTGGTTAAGAAACAAAATATGCTCTCAAATGCCAATTTATGTTGGTCGGGAGGTAAGATTATTGCAAAAGTTCCTCGAAGAATAAAATATTCCAAACTGAACCAAGTATGGTTAGTCGGGGATAAAAACCCACTAACTGTAGTTGGTCGACGAGGAGAATTTATCGACCTTGGTTGGTCGGACACATTTTATGAAAAAGACAAAAATTTACCAAGTATGGTTAGTAGGGTATAAACTCTCACTAATTATAATTGGTCGACGAGCACAATTTAACAACCTTGGTTGGTTGGAAAATTTTAAACATTTTTATACTCATTACTTTATTATTAAGTGATCGAACAACATTTTTGATACTTGTAACTGTTTATTACTAAGTTGGTTGATGAACAGCACAAAATTGTTATCTTTTTAACAGATACATATGCACAGATGTAAAAGTGTTAGACAAGTACAAAAGAATAGCAATACAGATTTGCAAACAGAAAATGAAAGTCTTTCATTAAAATTCAAAATAAAGTACAAGTTACATATGTTTGCTAACTATTACATTGAAAATCCTATTCTATTGGTTTTTTCCCCTCAGCCTTCAATACAGGTTCCTCGCCAGCAGGAGGATCATTTAATGTTTGGGGAGAATTGATAAAATTCAAGTCCCTCAACATTCTGACATTCATTACTGAAGGAGTATCCAAGAGATGCTCGGGACGAGATAATTCAATCTGAGAATGAAGACTATAGTCACCAAGATATTTTGAAATTAAGCTCCGAGGAATAGCACGAGCTGGGATCCATTCCATGTCCAGTTTATAGGGCGGTACAGGCAAGTCTAGTAGCCCAGGAGCATGATAATCCCATAAATAATGGCCCTGCTCTAGCTTTAACACACCCAGTGCGTTCAACCATCCTTGTTTATAACCTTCATTATTGGCATTTTCAAGGCGAGCATCCAAGTGACAAAGGGCTTCATTGTAGCCTGCCATCCAAAACTCACGAGGTTGTTTGTGGAATTGGAAAGTTATTCTCTCTAGTTGCTCGTGAAGGCTCCTGGCAAAAACATCTTTATTATTCAGAGCAGACTTCGTCGCAGTAAGTTGATCTTCCAAAGATAGATTTTTCTTGGACATTTCAGACAAAGCACGATCTTTCACATTCAATTGGAACGCTTGAGTTTCCAAAGTAGACTGAGTGCGAGCTTATTCAACATTACGGCTGAGAACTCTTGATCGACTCCGAGCAGGTGGAGAACTTTGCTCCTCAACAACATTTTGAACAGCTCTTCCTCGCCCACGAGACCCTCTTCCTCGTCCCCGAGCAGTAGTAGAGATACCAGACCTTCTCAGAGTATCCAATTCTTTCCTTAATTTAGCGTTTTCAACCTCTAAGAATGAGAATCCTTCATCGGTGACCGGTACCAAGGTAGTAGAGGATGAAGCTGCAGATTCATATTGTGCCAACTTCTTCTGCAAATTGTTGTTCTCTTGTTCCAGCAGCTCAGCGATCTGTCTGCAGGCCTCAACTTCACCTTTTAGGGTTCTCTCCCTGACATCGTATCCAGCAATGATCTTTTTGTGGCCTGTCTCGGAAGAAAGTTGTTGATACCTATTCTCATACTCCTTGTGCAACAAGGTAGTTGATTCATTGTGCTGATTTTGAAGATCTTCTAGGGAATAATGAAGCTCCTCGATCAATTCATAGTAGGCCACATTATTGGCCACAGCTCGGTCAAGTAAAGCTTTCAAGTACTGATAAGCCTCAATTGCCTGTTCTGAAGCATCATGGCCAAGGATGTCAGCAATTTCTGATACACTTAGCTCTGTGTGACCAGCCTTATAGTATTCGTGACATTGCTGCATCAGTTTTGTATCATTGGCAGATAGCAATTCCATCCTGGCCATAAACTAATGAAGAGGAGACAACAGTCAACAAAAACAAATCATCAACAACAGAGAAGAACAAAGATGTATTTTATTAGATCATAAAAAGATTACATTGTTTGATTACAAATGATAACGAAAGATAGAAATGATACCGAACAACTTCACACCTTTTCCTTGTCTCCCAAGACTTTCTCGGGAGGCTGGGACGAGGAGCTTAGTTGCTCGGTGGTAACAGCAGCTTGATCAGCAGGAGTTGAAATTTTCTCAGGAGGAGGAGGCATGGAAGAAATGTCCTCGTTGGCATAAGGTAGAGAGGCAGGGACTTGATCACCCATGGCCATGGAAGATTCATCAGAGATAGCCTCATCTTCTCCTTCTCTACAATTGGTGGGGGAGGACTAGGGAGGTGAAGCTGAAATAGCTCAGAGTCGTCTTTGATCTTCAATTCCTGCAGGGCAGCTACCCAGCCATCTCGGAAGTATTTCAACTTCCCGTATTGTACTTGGGATGTCATCGCAGCAATCCCTTTGTCCCATCCTTTATCCCAGCCAGCGCTGAAGGATTTTTTAACTGCGAGCTTTCTTTTCAATTTCTCCGAGGAGAGCTTCTCGGATAGAAGATCCTCGGCAGTCTTTAACTTTGCATCCAATTCTTCTTTTTGGCGCTTGACATCTCGCAGGACGGACAATTCTTCCTCTGCCTTTTTCAGCTTATCTTCAAGCTCTCCAAAGTTCTTGAGCTTGTCGTCATATTTTTTATGCTCAACCTCTAAACTTTTCACCTTATTCTCCAAACTCTTAGAGATCTCAGCCAACTTCACCTTCTCAGCTTCAACTATAGACAACTTTTTCTCCTAGTCAGCTTTGTCCTCACTATACTGCTGACGAGAATCCTTCAAGGATTGGGTCAAACCCAGCAGAGCATCCTCTACCCCCGACGAGGAGCTGGAAGCTTTAATTGCTTCATCTTTCTTCACAATGTTGTTAAAACAATTCACCAGCTAAACAAAGGAAAAAGTGACAGGTCAGTAAAAAAATACAAGTATTCAAAGAAAAGAAAGGAAATTCAGAGTGTGAGAAATTTACTGAAGCAAGGTGACGGGTAGCTAGTGATGTCAGCATATCCCTAGAAATCTTTTCATCAATTCCTTGGACCTCGGGTATGATCCAAGTTTTTACCGAGCTCATGGCAGAGCTCGGAGGAATGATGGTTGGAACACCAACACCACCAGCTGGTAGAGAGGAGATGGTTTCAGCCAGATTGACAGTTTCAACCAAAGTGACTGAGGACGATTTCCTCAATCTCCTCAAAGGGACTTCAGCAGTTTCAACCAAGGAAGAGCTCTTGGTCGGAGAGATAGCAGTCATCTCCACAGGAGCAACCTTCTTGCTCGGAGCCATTGGGGGCTTCTCGGTAGCTTTGGAAGGCGCAACATCCACCTTCTTAGTCCCCTCTGGGACATCAATTTTGCTTTTCTTGGCCTCAGCAGCAGAAGTAGTGTCATCAAATAGAGCAGGGGGAGCTCTTTTCCTGCCCATTCTTTGACTTAAAGGTATGTGAGAATCTGAAGAAGAATCCTCTGGAGTTGAGGCTGTCTTAACAGATCTAATCACAGGACGAGCAGTATAAGAAGTCGTATAACTCCTATACTGCAGCAAATATGAGGCAGACCTGATGTGCTCGTCTGCAACGTTCTTGTGCAAACCCCAGATAAGTTTCAGATGCTTAATATTAACCTCTGATTTTTTGGAGTTTTTCTTTTACTATCAACTGCAAATAAATACATAATGAATTATCAGTCATACATTTTGTCAAATATGATAAAAGCATAATTTCATAAGTAAAGGAAAATGAGAATAAACCTATCCCATTGCCATATGGGGGGCATTTAGGACCCTGGTATACTGCATTTCCAACCAAGGGGGCATATTGCCAATTTTTAATAACCACCCCATGTTCAAAATAATCTCTATTTGCATCAGGGAGGTTAACTACAAGAGCCCTATTTAAAAACCTAGTTTTTAAGTAATAAACATTATCTAAAATAGCCCATCTATAGCAATACATAATCTCAGGAATCCCTATACGAGTCCCATGAGTTAGATTTAATTTATACACCCCATTAATTATTCTCCATGAATTGGGGGCTATTTTTGCAGGAACAACGTCAAAGTACTAACAGAACTCTAAGCATAAGGGGTTTGGCGGAAAAGAAAATCCACATTCAGCATTGAATAGACTGGGGAACCAATGTCCCTCAGCCAATCGAAAATAATCTAAAGGCTCAGAAAGAACCTCCAGAGTTACCCAGGAAGGAATGGAAAAATCGGAACGAAATTTCTCAACAGATTCCACAAGATAAACCATAGTGAATAAAAGAAATACAGAAGAAAAGAAGAGAATCTTACAGGAAAAAGGAAGAGCTGACAACTAGCGAAGGAAAAGATGAACGCACAAGAGAGAGAGAGAACAGAAAGCTTGAATGCAAAAAATTGGAAAAAGTATAAAACGGTATGGTTACCTAAGAAGTTTAAATACTTTACCTTGGGAAGCTGCGAAGGAAATGATTACACAAAAGAAACTAATACGCCACCGGCGGCTAAAAGGACAAAAATGCACGAAGATCGAAGCACTCATAAAAATTCGAAAAGGCGAATTCTGCGAATTTGGAAGGAAATTCAAATATGAAGAAAACGCTCCTAAAACCCAGGAAAGTCATTTAATATCGCCATATACCGAGAAAGAATGTTTCATACTCCTCAAAGTTCGAAATATGATACATTGGGGGCTTCTGTTGATACCAAAATTAATATGCTGATATGGACGAATAATATAAAGACACGTGTCAATCTACTTGGCACAATAGCAACGAGGAAGTTCATTTCCCCGACCAACTCATGTTCTCTCCGAGCAACGAGGATACACCGAGGAACTTCAGCACTCCGAGGTACTCTAGCGCTCCGAGGAACTCCTGAGCAACGAGCAACCAAGGCGGTCCGAGCTGCACCTCGGTCGTAGCATTAATTGCCAGATAATCAACAGTTCAACTATTCATTGAATGTTTATCATCTTGACCCACACGCTGCATTAAATGTATTACCATTTCATATGTATATCATTTAATGTATCAACCCTTTCATGTACAGCCTAAGGGCTATAAATACCTTGTATCACCCTCATTCAGGAGGATCGGAATTTCTGGAGAGAATCTGTACTCGAGAATTCCCAAACATTCAGCAATAACATAACAGTGGACGTAGGCTATTCATATAAGGCTGAACCACTTTAAAATCTTTGTCTTATTTTATTTATCTGTGATTGAATAATTAGAGTGATCTAATTTTTTACATCAACATATATATATATATATATATATATATATATATATATATATATATATATATACACACACACACACACACACACACACACACGGTAGATCTAAACCTCTTTTCTTTCGAAATTACCATATTTTTAAAGGTTTGTGCTATCGACATTATGTGATGACCCAACTTTTATGTACTCATATAGTTTGTTTTTACAATTGTGTGTTACTTATTATCTTACAACTATATTATTACATATGTGGTATTTTGGGTTCTTAATATAACAAATCCCATTTTTTTAAATATGAAGAATCAACTGTCAATTGGATCAAATTAAAGTTTTATGTCACATCCTAAGCTATATGATAAGGTTCGGGGTAGAAAATATAATTTTATGAAACTTTAGGGACTTAATCTTAAGAAAGAAAGTTTTAGGGACCAAAAAAAAATTAAAAGGGGCCTTTTCGTAAATAAAGTATTTTTAAGGACCTCTAAGAAATATTAAAAATATATAGTGTGAAATCATCAAAATTCCCTTCATGTGTAAGATGACCCTTATACCCTTAATACCTTTCCACCCCGTGCTTACACATGTCATCCATATAGCTATAGTTTAAAACACGTGTCGACCTTAGAGACAAAGCTAAAACATGTGTCGTCGTTTGGTGAATTAAGGGTGTAAGACGCCTTCGTTATGCGACACTTCAACGCTGACTCGTCGTTATAAAGGCTTGATCAGCTAGACACATGTCAACACCGTGGTATCTTTGGAAAACTATAAATAGGGCCTTTGGTATCCTTTGAAATTCACACCAATTCCTTGAGAATTATAGAAAGAAATAGTGAGAGAAATTGTGGGAAAGTTTAAGAAGAAGTTTTAAAAGTTTTTAGGGATATTCATCTTAAGGTAATCTTCTTTAATGTTGTAATGCCTCTTTATAGTTTTAATTTATTATTTTATAAACTATACTAAGTAGAATGTTTATAAAAACACTAAAGATCCATTTTAGTGAAAATAAAATTGTAGAGTTTTCTAAATTGAATTATTTTATGAAAATGAAACATAGAACTCTTTTCATAATGAACTATTAAGTTTCAAAAAGGGAATTTCACTAATGAATTTATAGTTTTGGGGATGAAAATTAATATTTCTTATTATTTCTAAACGCGTAATAGATAAATTACTATTATGATTGAATTTACTTATTTTTCAAACTAAAACATATTTAAAGTTTTATATGGGTTTTTGAAATGATTTTTGTTATTGTGGAATCCAATTAAGTAATTACAAAGTCACTCCTGATGAAATTATGTCTAGTTGAGATGGTATTTAAGTGGTGCTCCTGTGACCCTTCATCTCTATTGGGAATAAATCCGAAAATGTTTTGTCTAGATGAGATGGTATTTAAGTGGTGCCCCTATGACTCTCCATCTCTATTGGGAACCGACTGCTTAGGAAGAACTGTGAATGGAATTCTTTAAATACGAAGAATGAATATTAAATATTGAGAAAATTGTTATAGTAACCTTTTTCAGCAAGTTGTTTTAGGATTAAAACACAATATTTAGAATTCGTCTTTATTTAGAATACGTAATTAAACCTTTATTGTATTTATTAGATTAACGTGTGATCCAAGACTCAATATCTGTATTTTTCGAGCCTCTATTTTAGGTGAGTACTTTATGACATTTCTTGCACATTTCAATTATATGATATTATGCAAACTATGTATTTTGTGAACTGCTTTTATTCTCAAAATGCATCTGATACCGATGATGGATTCATTATGATATGTTTTTATTTGTCCATATAGACGTATCGATTAAAATCAGTATTGAAAATGATATTGAATACTGGAAATAAGATTCGGCCTAAGGGACCTCTTTACTGACTGACCTTTGTAATACCCCGTATTTTTATGATATTTATTTATGGGATTAATTGAATTAAATGTGTATTAATTGGAAATTAATTCGGATTAAAATACTAACGAGATGCGAGTTGGTATTTGATTATAATGTGTATATATGACTATATATGAATATTGAACTGTGAAACTTGTCGTGAGGTTGAAATACGGCAATTTAGAAATTTTGTTGAGATGCGTGTGACAGTCGCATCAGGAATATAATTATTTTAATTAAAAAGTGAATTTTATTTCTATTAACCGTATGGTTGTTTTGAGTGCGCCAACGCATCCGGAAGGGTCGAAATAGTCAGAAAACACTAGCCGGGGGTTTAGTTTGGGTCCCGGGGCATTTTTAGGCTATACCGGCAACGTATAAGGGTAGTTTGGTAATTTTGGATTTTTGGGAATTAAAACCCACGAAAATTTGGAATTAATATCAGATTTGGCAATTACCCACTAAACCCACTGATAACCTAAGTGGCTACGGAGGTTATAGGAATTAGTTCCAAAAGAGTTCCTAAGGCAAACCCTAGCCACCATTGTCACTTTGGAGAAGAAGGCTTGTAGAGAGAGAAGAGAGGAGAATTCTGCAGAGAGAGAGAGAATCATTCATCAGATCGACATCAAAATCAGAGATACACAAAAGGAAAGTGGTTTAATTTCATTTATTACAAAGAATGTTTCTTCCATGAGTAGGAAATTGACAAAATTTCTATTGTTCTTGGGAGTTTGAGAAAACCCATTATTTGGAATAATAACTTTATATTTTGATGAAAGGATTGCATGTAGAATTGTGTTAGGAGGATTAGTCTGATGGAAATACACCTTGTTCATAACAAAAACGGATTTAATTATGCCCATTGGTGACTTTAAAATTTTAGGGTTCATGTTAATGTGATTTGGGGATAAATGGAGGGATTTGATGATTCAATAATGTTTAGGAAGAATTGGCCCTATATAAACGTTAATATATAACCTAAATATGTTTAGGAATGATTAGAACCCATGTACAATTGTTGGATTGAGGTTTAGATGAGTTTGGAGAGGAAGAAAAGTTGGAAAAACGAGTTAAGGAAAATCTGGGCTCGAATCTGGCCACTCGTTAGAAGACCTGCCCAGGTCGTTCGAACGAGCTCGTTCGAACGAGCTTCTAACGAGTTGATAGTTTGACTTCTAACGAGAGGGATGTTCGTTCGATGACTTTCGTTCAAACGAGATCTCGTTAGAAGGCCCAGTTTGTTCGAACGAACTCTCGTTCGAACAGCCTCGTTCGAATGAGACTTCTAATGAGCTGACAGTTTAGGCTTTTTAGCCTGTTTTGATCCCGAGTGTTCCGTAACCTTGTTTATATGTAGAGATAACACTTCCTTGTGGATTAATTGATATATTTGGGATATAATTAGGAGTAAAACCTAGAAGTGTAGTTTGAACCTAAGGGAAATTATGAATCAGGACGTGAGTGTCTATTACGATGCGAGAATTATTGACGACCCAAATAATTATATTAACCGGGAATATATAAATTGTGTAGCATTATATGTCGGTACAAGAATGAGAAGTATACCACAACTATATTATGGTGACTACTAAGATGTGTGCATACTTAGTATATGTATATGATTTTATGTGTGTGACATACCTACCATACTTGCTATCACGGGAGGTTTACGTTCGCTTAGGGCCCTCTAATCCTTGTGTTGCTCGGATCTAGATTGGTACCTCGAGAACATAGGTCAGAGAAGGACTTATTGGGATATTAATAAGTCTGCTGATCGTGGGAGCGTAGGTATGTACGTGACCCATGTGATGTGACTTTGTTCGCCTCCATTGTTTGTGATTTTGTTATCTGAGAACGATTCCTGAGATATTCGAAATGCGTGATCCTTATGTACGTGATGTACCGGGATGGATAGCAGAGTATGTGTTCACCGCATCTAGTCTCGGGGTGCTTGTATTGTATATTTATGACGTGAATAATATACACTTAATTAATGGGAGCTTTTATGTTGGTATTGTGAATATACTTATGGTAATGTTTTGAGAAAACATAACGGGTTAATCGATAGTGAATTGTATTACTAATTGAGAATCTGAGTTTAAGTAAAGCCCTCTATTTAATTGATAACGCTAGAATGTATTATGGGAATCGAGTAGTAAGGGGTACAACTTATTACGGTTTGGTTAGATATGTATGTTATTTAGATGGGTACGGTACGTTAGGAGTGCACATGTAGTCGAGAGGTGAGAATTTCATGTGAGTGCACGTCCTAACATGTATTTTGCATTTAATGTTTTAATGTTATTAAAACACTTGCTGTTTTTAAAATGATTTCCACTTTCGGGCTCTGACCCATTTGCTTTCAAATCTATTTTTGTAAAAACCATTTTAGGTGCCCAGCCACAAGGACACCATGCTTAGGATCCTCATTCAGGTGACGAACTGTAGCTGTTTGTGGAAGTTACAGGATTTTTCTTGTAGACGCTTCATCCCTCTTGACTCTATATTCAGCATTTATCAGTTGTAGGGCATGTTGGCCACTTCTTTTAGAGACATTTTATTTATTTCAGTTATTCAGACTTCGAGCATGTAATTAATTCAGGATTCAGACTTGTCATAGTATTTTCAGTTGTGGGATTGTTGTGAGGAGTTTTCCTCCGGACTTATTATTATTTGTTGGTTATTTCATTACTTCGTTATGGTGAATGGATTATGTTGTTCTTCCATTATTCTTTTATTGTATGTTAATCAGACTTAAATTAAAATTTGGCAACTCATTTTTTAAATACTAGGTGGTTAGTAATCATTAAAATGTTTTCGTCAGTGATGCTATTAACTGGACCAACTTGACATTTTGTATTAATTTAATAAAGGAGTAGCTACCCGGTATTTAATTAGTCGGGGTGTCACAGGTGGTATCAGAGCATCAGGTTCTAGTGTCCTTTAGGATCTGTACGACTTATTATGTTTCCGCTGAGCTTTCTTTGATGTAGAGCCCTATATTTTAGGACTGTTGTATTCTTTTGTATATGCTACATTCTTCAGCTATTTTGAGTTTATAACTGCGAACTTATAGACTTTATTCTTGTTTCAGAATGCCTCCACGACGTGCACAACGGGTTCCCAGGGATGCAACGCCAGAACCATAGCCCGCACCAGTTCAGGGCACGATGAATGCCGCCGAGGTTGCACAACCATTGTGGCCCAGGCGGTAAATGCCGCACTAGCCGTAGTTCAGCAGGCACCACCTCAGGCGCCGATAGCCGCGCCAGTTCAGGCACATGCATTCCCGCCTGCTTGGGAACGTGTACGTGATGCTTTTCAGAAAGCGCACCCTCCGGAGTTCGAAGGTAGCTCCGATGTTGTGATTTCGAGTCAGTGGAGAAAAGACATTCAGCGACACTTGAGGATGTATGAGTGCACCGATGTTCAGAAGCAGATACTAGCTACCTTTAAGCTAGTGGGGTCTGCACTGCAGTGGTGGGAGTCTATTACCACCATGGAGGAGAGAGATACTCTCACTATCCAGGAGTTTTGGGTGCGGTTCGACCGCAAATACTTTCCATCAGCTGTTCACACAGAGATGAGGAGGAAGTTGATGAGCCTCAAGCAGGAGGGTAAGACTGTGGATGAGTATGAGGCCGAATTCACTAATCTTCTGAACATTGTTCCGAATGAGATACCGATAGAGGAGAAGAAAATACAGAAATTTACAGACGGGTTGACTTGGAGGATCCGTCAGCATTTGTTGGGGAACCTATCATTGGCCACTTACTCTGGTGTGGTTAACGCCGCACTGCTCCATTGCCAGGATCACCACTTTCACATGGCTGAGGGCAAGCGATCGGGAGAGTCCAGCCATCAGGGAAGGACTGGAGGAAATGGTGCCAGTGGGGCACATCCTGTTCAGGGGTAGAGGCAGGGTGATCAGGGTTCTCAGCAGGGGGATCACAAGAGGTTCAGGTCGGGAAATTTCAGGAACGGACAGGGAGGTTTCTGGCAGGGCCATCAGGGTCCGAACAACCATCAGAACCAGCAGGGTCAGAATGGTCAACAGCAGTTTCAGCAGGGCCAACAGGGACAGTGGAGGAACAGTAACGGCCACCAAGGCCGGGGGCAGCAGGGACAGAGAGGGGGGAACTTCCCGGGGAAGTGTTTTGTTTGTGGAAAGACTGGCCATAAACGCTAGGACTGTCCTGATAGGGGCAGGGCCCCGCAGCAGTAGTAGGGTGCTCGACAGGATCCACAGAGGCCACTTTTTCCACCTGCCCTCCCAGCTCCAGCCCAGGTGCCAGCACTTCCAGCCATTCCAGCAGTTCCTGTGCAGCAGGGGCAGTTACAGTATGGACGTGTCTATAACGTCCACCAGGCAGCAGCTCCACAGGCATCACCCGCTATTGAGGGTATGTTTCCTATCCACGGCACTATGGGTCGGGTTTTGTTTGATACGGGGGCAACGCATTATTTTATAGCTACACATTTTACGAAAGCCTTAGGGTTGTTAGCCACAGCAGAGAGCACAGTGACGTGTGTAGACTCACCATTGGGGAGTGGGTCACTTATTTTCTTTATATGCCGGGGAGTGGGGGTAGAGATTGGTAGTTTGGTATTACCTGCAGACATGTTGGTATTAGATATGCATGTGCACGATGTGATTATCGGTATGGATTGGCTCACTAATTATAGAGCCATGATTGATTGCTTCGGTGGGAGCATTGTTTTTGCCATTCCGGGGCAAGAGATGTTTGTAGTGGCGATGCCTCGCCCAGAGGGAGGTTCGACCGCTCATTTGTATTATATAGAGGAGGATACCTCTAAGGATGTTGTGATTCCTTTAGATTCGATTCCAGTTGTCAGGGAGTATTCCGATGTGTTTCAGGAGATACCAGGCCTACCCAACAGTCGAGAGATAGACTTTGTCATAGATTTATTACCAGATACAAGACCTATATCACGCGCACCGTACCGTATGGCTCCGGAAGAGATACGAGAGCTACGAGATCAGATTGAGAAGTTATTGGGTCAGGGGTTTATACGGAGGATTACTTCGCCGTGGGGTGCCCCTGTGTTGTTCGTAAAGAAGAGAGATGGTTCACTGAGATTGTGTGTGGATTACCGAGAGTTGAATAAGGTCACGATACGGAATAAGTATCCGTTGCCTCGAATCGATGACCTATTCGACCAGTTAAGAGGAGCTTCTTTCTTCTCGAAGATTGATTTGCTATCGGGATACCATCAGTTGCGTATTAGGGAAGAGGATGTCTCAAAGACTTCCTTCTTAACGAGATATGGTTCTTACGAGTTTTGGGTTATGCCTTTTGGTTTGACCAATGCTCCAGCTGTGTTTATGGACTTGATGAATAGGGTGTTCAGGGATTTCCTTAATCAGTTCGTCATTATCTTCATCGATGATATTCTGGTTTACTCCCGGACTGAGGAGGAGCACGCAGAGCATTCGAGGTAGGTTTTGCAGACGCTACGTCAGAACGAGCTGTATGCAAAATATGAGAAGTGCGGGTTTTGGCTGAAGGAGGTCCAGTTTTTGGGACATATTATTTTCGACTGGGGGATATCTGTTGATCCGGGGAAAGTATCCGCGGTGAGGGAGTGGGGACAGCCCACGACACCGATGAAGATTCGTAGTTTCTCGGGACTAGCAGGATACTACAGGAGGTTCATTCGGGGATTTTCGAAGATAGCGGGTCCTTTGACACATTTGACTCGTAAGGGTGTGCCATTCATCTGGAGTGATGCCTGTCAGTTGGCATTTGATGAGTTGAAGGATAAGTTGACCTCAGCACCTGTGTTAGCATTGCCGAGACCGGGAGTTGAGTATCTAGTTTACACCGATGCGTCCTTGTAAGGACTTGGAGGTGTATTACAGCAGGAGAGTCAGGCCATAGCTTATGCTTCCCGTAAGCTTAAGCCTCACGAGAAGAACTACCCCACTCATGATTTGGAATTAGCGACAGTTGTATTTGCCCTTCGAATTTGGAGACATTACCTTTTGGGGGAGAGGTTTCGATTGTTCACGGACCACAAGTCCCTACAGTACCTATTCACGTAAAAGGAGTTGAATATGCGACAGAGAAGGTGGCTTGAGTTTGTGAAGGACTATTAGTTTGATATCTAGTATCACCCGGGGAAGGCTAACGTGGTAGCAGACGCGTTGAGCCGTAGGCCAGTAGATGAGGTGGAAGGGGTGTGGAAGGCAAAGTGGAAGGAGTTGGGACACCAGGATGCAGTGGCCCGATCATTCATGTCGGTGATGACTGTTACACCGCAGATTGTCACGAAAGTGGTAAAGGCCCAGGCAAATGACTCGTTCTGTCAGGAGCAGATAGTTCGATTACTAATAGAAGGAGCCGAGTCCTATACCATTAGCTCAGATGGGGGATTACACTTCAATGGGAGATTAGTAGTTCCAGAAGGGGAGGAATTACGGCACGAGGTGATGGCAGAGTCGCACGGCTCACGGTTCGCGGTACATCCCGAAGGGGACAAAATGTACCAAGACATGAGATGACAGTATTGGTGGAGCGGGATGAAGAGAGATATTGCCGTGTTTGTTTCTAAATGCGCCACTTGTCAGCTAGTAAAAGTGGATCATCAGAGACTGGCAGGACTTCTACAGCCATTGGAGGTCCCGATGTGGATGTGGGAGAGCATATCCATGGACTTTATTACGGGGTTGCCTACGTCACAGAGAGGTTACGACTCCATTTGGGTAATTGTGGACAGGTTGACCAAAGTCGCTCATTTTCTACCCGTAAGGACAGACTACAGTACGGGACAGTATGCCCAGCTCTTTATTGCAGAGATAGTGAGACTTCATGGTGTGCCCCTAAATATCGTGTCTGACCGAGACAAGATATTTGTTTCGCAGTTTTGGGAGAGTTTTCAGGAGGCCATGGGCACGGAATTGCGGTTGAGTACGGCGTATCACCCGCAGACCGATGGGCAAACCGAGCCTACAAACCAGATGTTGGAGGACATGCTACGTATGTGCATCATTGATTTCGGGGGTGGATGGGAGCAGTATCTTCCACTGGTGGAGTTTGCCTACAACAACTCCTACCAGTTCACCATTGGCATGGCTCCATTTGAGGCGTTGTACGGTAGACCTTGTCGTTCCCCAGCAGGTTGGTTGGAGGTGGGGGACAACAAACTACTTGGGCCGGAAGTGATACAGGATACTTCGGCGAGGATAGAATTGATACGGAGTCGCATTCGAGTAGCTCAGGATCGGCAGAAGAGCTATGCTAATGCGAAGAGGTTCTTCAGGGAGTTCCAAGTGGGGGACCAGGTTTTCCTCAGAGTATCTCCTGTGAAGGGGATTATGCATTTTGGGAAGAAAGGGAAGTTGGCACCGAGATATGTGGGACCATTTCCTATTATTGAGCGGATTGGACCGGTTGCGTATAGACTTGGGTTACCGGAGCATTTGTATCGGATTCACGATGTATTTCATATTTTCTCGCTAAGGAAATATCTTAGAGACGATTTGGCTCATTCTCATATTGCTTTGGAGGACATCGATCTCCAACCTGATAGCTCCTACGAGGAGGGGCCGATTGCTATTTTGGACCGAAGTGAGCGGAAACTGCGGTCAAAGATAGTTCCGTTAGGACGTGTTTAGTGGCGACATCATAATGTCGAGGAGTCCACATTGGAGCGTGAGGATGAGATGCGCGAACGTTATCCAGAGTTGTTCTTACCAGGTACTTTCTAGTTCCGAATTTCGGGACGAAATTCTGTTATTAGGGGGGAATATGTAATACCCTGTATTTTTATGATATTTATTTATGGGATTAATTGAATTAAATGTGTATTAATTGAAAATTAATCCGGATTAAAATACTAACGAGATGCGAGTTGGTATTTGATTATAATGTGTATTTATGACTATATATGAATATTGAACTGTGAAACTTGTCGTGAGATTGAAATACGATAATTTAGAAATTTTGTTGAGACGCGTGTGACAGTCGCATCAGGAATATAATTATTTTAATTAAAAAGTGAATTTTATTTCTATTAACCATATGGTCGTTTTGAGTGGGCCAACGCATCCGGAAGGGTCGAAATAGTCAGAAAACACTAGCCGGGGTTTTAGTTTGGGTCCCGGAGCATTTTTAGGCCATACCCGCAACGTATAAGGGTAGTTTGGTAATTTTGGATTTTTGGGAATTAAAACCCACGAAAATTTGGAATTAATATCTGATTTGTCAATTACCCACTAAACCCACTAATAACCTAAGGAGCTACGGAGGTTATAGAAATTAGTTTCCAAAATAGTTCCTAAGGCAAACCCTAGCCACCATTGTGACTTTGGAGAAGAAGGCTTGTAGAGAGAGAAGAGAGGAGAATTCTGCAGAGAGAGAGAGAACCATTCATCAGATCGATATCAAAATCAGAGATACACATAAGGCAAGTGGTTTAATTGCGTTTATTACAAAGAATGTTTCTTCCATGAGTAGGAAATTGACAAAATTTATATTGTTCTTGGGAGTTTGATAAAACCCATTATTTGGAATTAGAACTTTATATTTTGATGAAAGGATTGGATGTAGAATTGTGTTAGGAGGATTAGTCTGATGGAAATACACCTTGTTCATAACAAAAACCAATTTAATTATGCCCATTGGTGACTTTAAAATTTTAGGGTTCATGTTAATGTGATTTGGGGATAAATGGAGGGATTTGATGATTCAATAATGTTTAGGAAGAATTGGCCCTATATAAACGTTAATATATAACCTAAATATGTATAGGAATGATTAGAACCCATGTAAAATTGTTGGATTGAGGTTTAGATGAGTTTGGAGAGGAAGAAAAGTTGGAAAAACGAGTTAAGGAAAATCTGGGCTCGAATCTGGCCACTCGTTAGAAGACCTGCCCAGGTCGTTCGAACGAGCTCGTTCGAACGAGCTTCTAACGAGTTGACAGTTTGACTTCTAACGAGAGGGATGTTCGTTCGATGAATTTCGTTCGAACGAGATCTCGTTAGAAGGCCCAGTTCGTTCGAATGAACTCTCGTTTGAACAACTTCGTTCGAACGAGACTTCTAACGAGCTGACAGTTTAGGCTTTTTAGCCTATTTTGATCCCGAGTGTTCCGTAACCTTGTTTATATGTAGAGATAACACTTCCTTATGGATTAATTGATATATTTGGGATATTTGGGATATAATGAGGAGTAAAACCTAGAAGTGTAGTTTGAACCTAAGGGAAATTATGAATCAGGATGTGAGTGTCTATTACGATGCGAGAATTATTGACGGCCCAAATAATTATATTAACCGGGAATATATAAATTGTGTAGCATTATATTTCGGTACAAGAATGAGAAGTATACCATAACTATATTATGGTGACTACTAAGATGTGTGCATACTTAGTATATGTATATGATTTTATGTGTATGACATACCTACCATACTTGCTATCATGGGAGGTTTACGTTCGCTTAGGTCCCTCTAATCCTTGTGTTGCCCGGATCTAGATTGGTACCTCGAGAACATAGGTCAGAGAAGGACTTATTGGGATATTAATAAGTCTGCTGATCGTGGGAGCGTAGGTATGTACGTGACCCATGTGATGTGACTGTGTTCGCCTCCATTGTTTGTGATGTTGTTATCTGAGAACGATTCCTGAGAGATTCGGAATGCGTGATCCTTATGTACGTGATGTACCGGGATGGATAGCAGAGTATGTGTGGACCGCAGCTAATCTCGGGGTGCTTGTATTGTATATTTATGACGTGAATAATATACACTTAATTAATGGAAACTTTCATGTTGGTATTGTGAATATACTTATGGTAATGTTTTGAGAAAACATAACGGGTTAAACGATAGTGAATTGTATTACTAATTGAGAATCTGAGTTTAAGTAAAGCCCTCTATTTAATTGATAACGCTAGAATGTATTATGGGAATCGAGTAGTAAGGGGTAGAACTTATTACGGTTTGGTTAGATATGTATGTTATTTAGATCGGTACGGTACATTAGGAGTGCACATGTAGTCGAGAGGTGAGAATTTCATGTGAGTGCACGTCCTAACATGTATTTTGCATTTAATGTTTTAATGTTATTAAAACACTTGCTGTTTTTAAAATGATTTCCACTTTCGGGCTCTGACCCATTTGCTTTCAAATCTATTTTTGTAAAAACCATGTTAGGTGCCCAGCAACAAGGACACCATGCTTAGGATCCTCATTCAGGTGACGAGCTGTGGCTGTTTGTGGAAGTTATAGGACTTTGCTTGTAGACGCTTCATCGCTCTTGACTCTATATTCAGCATTTATCAGTTGTAGGGCATGTTGCCCACTTCTTTTAGAGACATTTCATTTATTTCAGTTATTCAGACTTCGAGCATGTAATTAATTCAGGATTCAGACTTGTCATAGTATTTTCAGTTGTGGGATTGTTGTGAGGAGTTTTCCTCCGGACTTATTATTATTTGTTGGTTATTTCATTACTTCGTTATGGTGAATGGATTATGTTGTTCTTCCATTATTCTTTTATTGTATGTTAATCAGACTTGAATTAAAATTTGGCAACTCATTTTTTAAATACTAGGTGGTTAGTAATCATTAAAATGTTTTCGTCAGTGATGCTATTAACTGGACCAACTTGACATTTTGTATTGATTTAATAAAGGAGTAGCTACCCGATATTTAATTAGTCGGGGTGTCACAACCTTTCCAGCTGGGTTATCGCTGGTGTGCCCTAAATAAGGCGTTGTGACGAACTAGTTCGATTGACCCTCAACTAACGGGGTATAATACGGTAGAAGAACACGGTATTAGAGTGTGCTTGGCCATTAAAATGATATGATTGAAAGAAAAAGATATCACATTTGATTTGTTGTGTTCTTCTTATTCTAAGATATCCAATTGTGATATATATACTATCATTTCAAAATATATATCTATTTACTGCAAGTTCCTATCCATATATGTATATGCCTTCTTTTTTGACTTGAATAGGTATCTATTTTCTGAAAACCTTGGAATGTCGGGAGATTAAATCTCATTCATATTTTAGCTGATGTTGTATAAATAACCCTTTTTCAAGTTATAGTTAGAGATGAGGATAGATATGTGAAGATTGAATTGAAGATTATAATTTGAGATTTTTTGTGTGGCTAGCTGCTAGTGTTGAATGAGATGCTTGAGGATTTATTTCTCTTTAAGTGATTCTGGCACGACTTGTAATATAATTTATTTATCTATGAGAAGAAGAAGTTATATTTTAGAAGCTCTGATGATGTGTTACCTTTTCAGCTAGTTATAACTTATAACCATGTGAATGTATTCCGTTACATTTATTTTAAGAGAAAATTTTTAGTCCAGAATATTGAATGCCTTGGTGGCATGTCGAAACACTCGTTCCCTACTACTATTGGGTCGGGGTCGTGACATAGGTGGTATCAAAGCATAGGTTATGAATTTGTAGATTAGATGAAGATGAAATATGTTAGATTGTTCCTAACCTATAATTATAAGACTAGATCCTGTCAGAACTTCTTGTGCTAGAGGATTACTTTGTGATTGATGCTTTGTTTGAAGATATAAGAGGATTTCGTTCGTATTCAATTTGGTGATGCATTAGATAGTGACAAAGATAAGATTAGTATAGGTATATTCTATGGGAATCTTTAATTTTTAATCGATATTTGAGGTGAGATTTATTATGTGATTCTATGAATTACTCATTTAATGGAATTCTAAGAATTACAAGGATGATATTTTAAACATTCTTTTGGAAATATGATCAATGGATAGAATTATGAAATTGAAAATGATTTTTTTTTGGTACTCTTATTAGTGTATACTAATATAATTGTACTATCACAATACATAAGAAGTAATAATATGTATTTGATGTCTTAAGGATTCCATTTAAGTTACACCAGATTGTTTAATTCATTTATATCATTTCCTTCCCATAAAGACTTATAGTCCTTTAGACAATCGAGCAAAATAGTATATTCGTTGGATTATTTGACTTCACAAAAATTAAAGATCAATTAATTATAAATGTGATGATGTTTGTCTAGATTCTAAGAAAAGTTTACTACAACACATGGAATAAAGTTGAAAGTTTAATTCTAACTATATACGGATAACTATTTTAAAAAAATCGTGTAATACAGATTAATGTATTTTTCACAGATTGGATGAAAGAAAGATGTTAGTGAAAAAAAAAATTAGCATAGGTCAAGTTTGGGGACCAAACTTCTTATAAGGAGGGTAGGATGTGATAACCCAACTTTTATGTACTCATATAGTTTGTTTTTACAATTGTATGTTACTTATTATCTTATAACTGTTATATTATTACATATGTGGTATTTTGGGTTCTTAATATAACAAATCCCATTTTTTTAAATATGAAGAATCAACTGTCAATTGGATAAAATTAAAGTTTTATGTCACATCCTAAGCTAAATGATAAGGTTCGGGGTATAAAATGTAATTTTATGAAACTTTAGAGACTTAATTTTAAGAAAGATAGTTTTAAGGACCAAAATGGAAAATTAAAAGGGGCCTTTTTGTAAATAAAATATTTTTAAGGACCTTTAAAAAATATTAAAAATATACAGTGTGAAATTATCAAAATGCCCGTCATGTGTAAAATGACCCTTATACCTTTAATACCTTTCCACCTCGTGCTTGACACCTCGTGCTTACACATGTCATCCATATAGCTATAGTTTAAAACATGTGTCGACCTTAGAGACAAAGCTAAAACACGCCTCATCGTTTGGTGAATTAAGGCTGCAAGACGCCTTCGTTATGCGACACTTCAACGCTGACTCGTCGTTGTAAAGGCTTGGTCAGCTAGACACGTGTCAACACCGTGGTATCTTTGGAAAACTATAAATAGGGTCTTTGGTATCCTTTGAAACTCACACCAATTCCTTGAGAATTATAGAAAGAAATAGTGAGAGAAAATGTGGGAAAGTTTAAGAAGAAGTTCTAAAAGTTTTTAGGGATATTAATCTTAAGGTAATCTTCTTTAATGTTGTAATGCCTCTTTATAGTTTTAATTTATTATTTTATAAACTATACTAAGTAGAAATGTTTATAAAAACAGTAAAGATCCATTTTAGTGAAAATAAAATTGTATAGTTTTCTAAATTGAATTATTTTATGAAAATGAAACATAGATTTCTTTTCATAATGAACTATTAAGTTTCAAAAAGGGAATTTCACTAATGAATTTGTAGTTTTGGTGATGAAAATTAATCTTTCTTATTATTTTTAAACGCGTAATAGATAAATTACTATTATGATTGAATTTACTTATTTTTCGAACTAAAACATATTTAAAGTTGTATATGGGTTTTTGAAATGATTTTTGTTATTGTGGAATCCAATTAAGTAATTCTAAAGTCAGTCCCGGTGAAATTCTGTCTAGTTGAGATGGTATTTAAGTGGTGCCCATGTGACCCTCCATCTCTACTGGGAATAAATCCGAAAATGTTCTGTCTAAATGAGATGGTATTTAAGTGGTGCCCCTGTGACCCTCCATCTGAATTGGGAGCCGACCGATTAGGAAGAACTATGAATTGAATTCTTTAAATACGATGAATGAATATTAAAAATTGAGAAAATGGTTTTAGTAACCTTTTTCAGCAAGTTGTTTTAGGATTAAAACACAATATTTATAATTCAAATTTATTTAGAATACATAATTAAACCTTTATTGTATTTATTAGACTAACATGTGATCCAAGACTAAATATCTGTATTTTTCGAGCCTCTATTTTAGGTGAGTACTCTATGTCATTTCTTGCATATTTCCATTATATGATATTATGCAAACTATGTATTTTGTGAACTGCTTTTATTCTCAAAATGCATCTGATACCGATGAATGATTCATTGTGATATGTTTATATTTTTCCATGTAGACATACTGATTAAAATGAGTATTGAAAATGATATTGAATACTGGAAATAAGATTCGGCCTAAGGGACCTCTTTACTGACTGACCTTCCCAGCTGGGTTATCGCTGGTGTGCCCTAAATAAGGCGTTGTGATGAACTAGTTCGATTGACCCTCAACTACCGGGGCATAATACGGTAGAAGAACACGATATTAGAGTGTACTTGGCCATTAAAATGATATGATAGAAAGAAAAAGATATCACATTTGATTTGTTGCGTTCTTCTTATTATGAGCTATCCAATTGTGGTATATATAGTATCATTTCAAAATATATATGTATTTACTGCAAGTTCCTATCCATATATGTATATGCCTTCTCTTTTGACTTGAATATGTATCTATTTTTTAGAAACTTTGGAATATCGGGAGATTAAATCTCATTCAGCTTTTAGCTGATGTTGTATAAATAAACCTTTTTCAGGCTATAGTTAGAGATGAGGATGGATATGTGAAGATTGAATTGAAGATTAAAATTTGAGATTCGTTGTGTAGCTAGATGCTAGTGTAGAATGAGATGTTTGAGGATTTATTTCTCTTTAAGTGATTCTGGCACGACTTGTAATAGAATTTATTTATCTATGAGAAGAAGAAGCTATATTTTAGAAGCTCTGATGATGTGTTACCTTTTCATCTAGTTACAACTCATAACCATGTGAATGTATTCCGTTGCATTTATTTTAAGAGAAAATTTTAAGGTCAGAATATTGAATGCCTTAGTGGCATGTCAAGACACTCGTTCCCTACTACTATTGGGTCGGGATAGTGACACATTCAACCCCCACTACTACCCACCCCCATTGTCAGAGCTTGAACATCAGAGCTATGATTTTGGGTGGGTAGTAGTGACAGAGGGTGCCACTGGCGCGGACCTCTAAAATTAAGAGAATATTAGATAAATGGGATTTGGATCCACCAGAGCTCCGGTTTGGGATGAGTAGGGGTGGCATTGGGTTAGGTTTATATCTATAACATTTTCACAAATATTAACATTTATTGTGTTCATATAACATAGGACACACACACACACATACACACACACACACACACACACACACACATATATATATATATATATTAAGGAGTAGAATAGTTGTCACTATTCCATAAGTTGACAACTTAATCAGAGGCTAGGATTGAATGGGGCAAAATTGAATCCAATGGTTGTGGTGGTTTCCCACCCTTTTTTCATTTTAATTTCTACTTTAATTCAAATACGAGGATATTGTTGTAAAAAAACACTCCAATCAGTCAGACATACCGTCATACCTGCCCACTCAGACTCACCCTTACCTTCAGGCTTCACCCACAAGATCTTCATGCTCTCTCTCTTGGCAACCGCTTCTCCGTCTTCGTCTTTATCCTCCATCCCCTTACACGCACACGCGTGTGTGTACGATTTGGTATCATTATTAGGTATGTTGATCTGAAAATATGGTATGTGTTCCATGAGGTCTTGAATTCATATATGTTTTTACGATTTGGGGTGTTGAATCCGTGTGTCTAGATTATTGGGGTTATGACTAGGGTTTTTATGATTTTGGGTTAAAGATAAAGATTTGGTTTCCCGAGTAGCCTTTTCGTTCTGGTGGCTAAATCATACACATGCACACATAGATCTGGGGGCTAAATTTGTTCACATTTATGATGTTTTGTTTGCAGATCTAATGGTTCTGGGTAATAGAAAATCGATTTATGATTTTGAAGTGTGAACATGAGCCAGAACCAAAGGTATATGTTTTTTACATTCAGATCTAGGGTTGTATGAGTTGTAGTCAAGGTTTCTACAATACAATAACTCAAATGTGGGTTTTATGAGTTGTAATCAAGCTCAATCTAGGTTTGTTGACATTATTTTTGAGTTTTACATTTTTGTTTCGATTTGATTAGTTTTTGGTATGTTTTGAGATTTTTTAGGGTCGTGGCTTTGGAAAATCTTGGGTTTTGGGTATTATTTGTTAGCCATTTTAAAAATAATAGTTAGGTTATGCTGAATTTTATTGTTCGAGAGCTCATTTTGGATTATGATCTCTTAAATTAAATGCTGGAATTTTATTGTTTCGTGGCTCATTTTGGATTTGTACGTCAGTTATTGTGTTCTGATTAATCCCACTATAGTTAAGTTATGATATTTCTCTACTTGAGTTATATTTTTTTTTTCATTTGATTTGTACGTTAGTTTAGTTTAAAAAAATTATCTGATGTTGTTTGGGTGTTTCAATTACATGGTCTTGGAGTTGACATTAGTGTTTTTAAATAAGGTATTTGGGGTTTCAATTACATGGGTATAGGATATTGTGTTCTGTTTTTAAATAAGGTAATATTGGGTATAGGATGAGGCTCTTAATTGATTCTTATAAATAGCTATATTTAAGATCTGTTGTGCTCTCAACATGTGATTGGGGGAAGTCATTATTGGGATGTCATCACATTTGCCACTATTTTGTCTTCCATATGTTGGAGATTCTTTGTGTGGACTTTTTCATACCTGTTGTTGCTAATGGATTGCAGCTTTAAGAGAAAAAACTAAAAATGAACTTAATATGCGTTAATTAGTGGAGTTTGATTACCGTTATCTTTCTTTGTGCAATCAATTTTTATACTTTCTTTATCATTCAAGTTCCTTTTCATTCTCAATTGAAGCATATCATCTATACAATTTTAATGATGTTCACTGATGGTCTTTTGCATGTATGCAGAATTCAAGTTTCACAGGTTCAATTATCATTTTTGAAATTCTAACATAATTTATTTAATTGGTTGCTTTATATATCTCACTTTTGGATACACCACACCATGGTTCAAATTTTGGTGCAAATAAGGTACTCCCCCTCTATGGCATTCAAACTTATTGTTTCAATTGGGATAAAATTACCCTCTAGAGTTAATAGCCCACTTCTTCAATTCTATGGTACCTCACATACATATCTCTGTCTCTATCACCGTAGGTTTATCCGTGTTTAATTACCTTGAATGTTATTTTAGTCATTTTCTTTGTAGATCTAATGATTTGTAACTTTTGATTTCAATTGGATACATATTGTTCTAATTTTGTTTCACCATTTGGTCATACCTCTCATATATCTCTTTATTGTTTATGTTAATTTGCAGCTTCAAGCTTAACTATTAAAGGTCACGGGATATGCAAAATGAGAGGTAGTAATTTTAAATATAATGGTCATTCCTTCTTTTGTGTATTTTAAAAATGAATTCAATTTGTCACATGTGAAATGCCTGTATTGATGGGATTTTAGAGTTAAATTGTTTAAAGATCCTCTTTTGATCTTTAGAGTCTAATATCTTTAAGTATTATTTGTTTGGGTTCATTAATTGTTTATTTATTTTCATTGACACGTATTTACATTTAAACTATAGATTAATTACATGTCCTCACATTGGAATTACAAAATCACTGAGGTTGTGACATTACATATATTTATAAAGTTCAGAGTGTCCAATTGATTCGATGTGAAAGCGTCTTCGTATGAAAAAGACACGGTAAGGTTGGTTATGATTATGTTTGTTTATGTCTCACTTATAGCATCTATGTCTTACTGTCATAGTTGTAACCGACATTATGCGAATTGTATATACAACATATATGGTAGTTATCTCATATTTCGTATTTATAATATGTCCTGTTTATAGATTTCCATGTTTTCATTCTCTTATATTGGGGTTATAAATTCAATATATAAACTTTGTCGTATTAAATATTTTATTCCCTTTTCTTTGTAAAGGAACATGAAATAGTTTCTATGGATTCGTAAATTTGGTTAGGATCACCACTCAAAATGGCGTAATCTATTATGTTCTTTGATGCGTGTATGGGCTATTTTTTATAAAATTGCAAGGCTATTGTGTTTTATTTGGGGCTTTTTTTTAAGGTTTTATTTACATCTATCCATACCGGTGGGATTCTCCTGCTTATACTTTGTCTTCTTTCGTTAAAGGCCCTAATATTTGGTGCTATATGGACCATTCTTGGGGATGATAAAGAAGCAGTAAACTGTGGTTAACGCAACAGATGCCAACAACAGCGAAGCTAATGTGAAATATGTTTCTATTTATTTCTATGGTAAAAGAAACCTCCAAGGGCTCTTTGTTTTTGTCCTCCACGCACCACAGTTAATGCCGCAATCACAGTTAATTTTACTTCAAGAATGAGTACGCTGCAATCACAATATATACAAATGTATTTATGATGCTTCTAACTTCATAAGCACCTTTATTATGCAGATATGAAGCCTATCTTGCATTGGTCGGTTATTAGGAAAGAAATGGTAAGAAATATTTGTTGCATTATTTTGTTCTATAGGAAAGAAATGGTAAGAAATATGAGGTATGCTAAGAAATGTATTGTTATATATGTTTCGAATAATGCATGCTTTGGAAGTGTTAATGCATCTTATATGTTTGGGAACACGTGTGTTTACAGTTAATGCATCTTAGTTAATGTAACCTGATTTTCTTGACCTGATTTACGGTTCCGTGGCCCAGGGCTAACTAAGTTTTTGTTTGATTAAGGAATGGTGATGAATGTTGAGTCGGTGTTGGCTATGGCGATTTTATGTGGTAGTAAGGTTTATATGTTAATGTTTTCAATATTTTTCTGAATTTTTAAATATATATTTTTGTCAAATTTTCTTCTTACTATTGAAAAAAGTAAGGTAGTTAAATATTAAACTGAAGTGAGATACATATGTGTATACATATGAAGCAAGTTCAAATTTTCATTCGGCCAATATTTTATACATTTCACCCCATCAGCACCGTTGGAACCCATCTTAACTTGATACTGTGAATTGTTTCATTTCCGAGTTTCATCCGCACGGAGGGTACTGTTGTTTAGACCGCTCATTTTCCCTATTTGTCATATTCCCATTCTAAGGGAGCGTGGTACAATCTCCTCATCTCCCTTCCTAGCTTAATTGAAATGCGTCGAAAATACTTCCCTTTCGATCCTTGCTCAGCTGAACTGAAATGCTCATGTCAGACTGGTATGGATCAAATGCCTCCGGACTGGTATGGATATTATATTTACCCTTTGTTTGGTAATTTACGCACACAACACCAATACATGTACGCATTGACACACACACACATACATATTGATAAACTCCACTGAGATTTGTATGGATCTGAGTTTTTTATTTTATTTATTTTGATAACTTGCTGAAGTAGGCTTATATACACACATACATCAATACACATACATATTGATACACACACAACACACACATATTGACCTGATGGTGCTGCTATATTCAGATTGATTCAATATAGTAACTGATGGTGGAAATCAGTTTAAAGTATTCTCAATATAGCTGCTATATATTGTTGTAGTAACTGAATATAGATTCAATATAGCAACTGTTATATATTGTAGTAACTGTTAAATATATAACAGTTACTATATATTGTTTAAAACAGGAAAAACAATAACATAATTTTGATTTTCACACCATACGTGTTGGTCTTACATTGCTGCTTTGTTTAAAGTATTTTTGTTGATAGTAATACCTTCTCTTTATTGCTATGATGGTCTGACATTGCACATTACAAAAAATTAAGATTGCAATCCTTACTATTAATCTTTAGATCATTAAATATATATGTTCTTTTTTTCTCTTTTATCTGTTGTGTTTTATTTTTTCAAGTTTGCAGATTTTCTATATAATGACATTATAACCTCTGTTTGATATCATATCCTCTTCCATATGCATGTTTACAGTTTGATTATATAGTGCAAGTAATTTTCTATATAATGACATTAACCCGCATCCATACCCCGTGCCTCCGCCATATGCATGTTTACAGTTTGATCATAGAGTTTTATTTTATTTTATTTATCTCTGTGTGACTTCTTGAGTATTGATAGATGAAATATAGAGTTTAAGAACCGAGCCCATTGGTCTCTCATTAGAGTAGTGAAAATCATGTCCCCGAGCCTCAACCCAACTACCAAAAACTGAGCCCATTGGTGTCTCATTATGCTTGTGGTTATACAATTTTTTTGTGGTAGTACATATGAATAAATGGGACTTATACTTTATGGATATACAGATTGTTTGTGGTTACACATATTTATGTTCATAAACATTGTGCTTATACAGATTGTTTGAGAGTTAATTTCCATGCTTTAAAATTGAGGTGGACTGTATATTATTCTATGGACAATATTCATTATGTACTGTATAATATGTTTTGCACATGTAGCAGTCTAAATCTCTTTTTTGTATTTTGTTCTGCACAAGTAGTAGTGTTTGTCTTAAACAGGTAGGAGTCTTTAGAAAAAAATATTTTGATGCCTTCAATTTGTTTGTTTCATGTTTATCAGATAGCGGGTTGCAACTACAAATTCCATAGGTCAATAAAGGTCGCTGGGCATAGATTTTACCATCCCAGCTATGGCAAACTTGGAGGTTGAAAATCAACTTGCGAATTAGACCTGCTTGGGTTTCTTGGGCATGCCAGATAGGATGATAAAGCACAAGGTGTCTTGACAACCAAGAAGCAACCCTATTTTATGCATTTCTCTATATATCTATCTTTGAGTTGGTTTAATTTTTTACAGTTAATAACTATTTCTCAGGAATCAAATATGAAGTGAATAGGAGAAGTTTGCTTCGAATGGAATTGTAGCTGCATGAGCTTCAGTTGTGCCCCTGAACCTCACCCTGCTGAAGGTTACTTTAACTACCTCTTAACATAATTTCATTATATCTTTAAATTATCTCTGAAATTTTGTTATCACTTCATGTGGAAAGGAAACACACAAAAAAAGAAGACAGATGGAAAAACTTAGAAGGCAATTCATTTTATGTAACTTCCCACTGGATATGGTGTGAGAGTTGGATATGTTGTGATTTTCACTTTCTTACCATGATTGTTTTTCATATAGAATTTTTTCTAATGGACTCATTGGATATGGCGTGAGAGTTGACAGTTTTCCCCACAACAATCTTGGGGTCCTTCATGTCAATTTCGGATTAATTAATAATCCTTTGTACGTTTTCTCATTCTTTTTCGTTACATGAATCATAATGTGAATGCCAATTTGGAGCATTTCAATATAAAAATTGATGAAGAAATTATTCTTGAAACAGGGCATAGACAAGAGGTGGAAAACGGCTCCTGAACTAAATGGGGGGAGTGCATCTCTTTATCATCATTTTATTTATAATGAGAGTAGAGTCAGGTGTTTTGTTCATAACAGGGGTGTAGTAACATGAAATAATAGATACCTAAATTGACTATTATGGATAAAAGGATATAGTATCATTAAATCTACAAATTTAGTAATAATCTCTAATTTTTATATTTTATTATAGAGCAATTAATTGGATAAGGAAACTTATATTTCTATTGCGATGATTTTCAGTGGGCATCAGATGTTGGTATTACTCATCCACTCTTTTTGTAATTGGGGATTCAATACTTTTATAATGAGTGGGTTACTTTTTACGTGATGGGTTCTCACTTCTTCCATCAGATGCTTCTCAATTTTAGGAAATTATATTGATCGATGCAAGACCTGTGAGTGTTTTACATCTTTTGCCATTGGATGCCTTATATCATATCTACAGAATGTCGAAACATTGACAACCACTTGATTTATATCATATCTACAGATTAATATATACATTCATCATTAATTATATAATACATTTTGTTTCTACAGTGTAAATTAGCACACATGTTGATACACATTGTTTGAAGATATGAACTATTTTTCTAAAGTTTATACATTATTTGATGATGTCAACAGTTTATAAACGAAGGTTTAAATAATATTTGGTTTAAAAGACCTTACATAAATTTACACATTCATTTGTGGTATTGAAGAACTGTTCTATATTCATGTTTTTTTTAATTTATAATATTCATGTCGACTATTCATGTTGCAGGTCTTGGACCAAATGGTTGTGGGATTCAAGGTTATATAAGATATGTATTGAAAGGTACTGAAATTGATTTTTATTTAGTTTGCTGAAGACTTTGTAGTATCCGCTTTTTTTACTTTTTCATTTTTAAAGCATTGTACACCAATGCATGTTTTAAGGATTGCCACATCTACTTATGGAATTGATGTGGAAACCATTTTCATGTTGATGATAAACATTTTTATTAGTCAACAATCTTGCTTTGTTTTTCCATTGTAACAAACGACTATGAGTTTATCGAATTATCTCATTTGAGAGTTTATGATTAGTTTAGGATGCAGTTTTGTTTTTAAATTTCTTAGTTTAGGCTTTAGTTTTCTTTATAACTAGGATTTCCTTTGTAAATCATGTTTGATTTAATTTCAACCCTATACCACACGAGTGTTGGGTATCACCGGATTAAGAAAGTAAGCGAGGGACCTTATTGGTTCGCATGCTTAAGAAATGCAGTTTTTCAAATCCATTTTTAGGAGTTGCACTCTAGTGTCTAAGGCAAATGTTTCTGCATCTATTCTTTTTGATATTCTATTGATGCTTGGATATCAATTTCAAACTTGCACATATATTGTAGCAACTTTGAATATATGATGATCTTCCCACCAGGTATATGAATCATTAATAGTATAATTAGTTTAGTTTAGAATTTTCATTATAATCATTTAACATTAACTGTGCACAGTGGCCTACAAGTGGGCCAAGGAAAGAATATTTGGGTTTAGTTTGTTAGAAGTGCATTTCACCATCAATATTCGTACATTTCTTCCATTTTTGAAATTACTGAAAGCCAATTTTGGTTCAGTTAGCTGGAAAAATATTTCACTTGCCATTTTATAAGTTGGAAGTGATCATACCATAAGTTTGAAAGTATCTAACTTAGATGTCGCATGTCCCAAGTTGCTACTATACAGGTTTAGATACTATATAAGTATCAAACCTGACTGAGTTTATCTACGTTTATGATTTAGGAAGAGACATTGGGGAAGGGTTCCAATTTGCGATTCGGATAAATGCTACAATAGCTACCTATGATCGCTTATAGCTTCTGTATTTTGATAGTTATAGTTATTGATGATAGCTTTAAAGATACTAACATAATGGTTGCTTTTGTGCACATGATAATGTTAAAGTCTAATTGTTCACATGAGCATCTTAAAGATGCAAATATATCTCCTGTTTATTTTAGTAATATATTTTTCTTTTGAAGTATGTATCATACCTTATGTCTATCTTATACCATATAGCTCAACTAGGTTTACTCATTGTAAGTTGTATAATGAGAAGGTTAGTAATTTCGTACATACTCAAAACTTTGAACTTCTTTACTTTCCAAAAATGATTTAAAATGGGGTAATCAAATTAATTTCAGGTACCTGATGGCTTCAATCTAAGATTTTATACGACCAATTGAAATCTATATTGAATCCATTATTATATTTGTTAGTATGATTTATTATATATGTATTGGTATAATATTTGGACTCCAATTTGTTTTTTGTAATCATATGCATAAGAAGTTCTCATACCCTAAAAATCGGATAACTTTTACACTTAACATTTGTACGACCTATCTTATTCTTTAACACAATCTCTCCAACTCCCTCTTTGGAGGAATTTCGCAGGTTGTGATCTACAAGGCCTTAGGTAGAGTTCCTGAATTAGCTGTAGAAACATAAATTTTTGTCCACTGTATCACTCATTATATTCCCCACTTTTTTCTTAAACTTCACTGATTTAAATTCAATCATTAATTTAAATAACCATATATTTTGCTCAATGTCTTGGAATACAACAGGCTAGTATGTCGAGTTATAAAGAATGGAAATAAGATCTATCATGAGGGATTTGGGATTCATCGAAATGGTGGCATGAGATCGATGGTAGCGGGTCACTTGCTGGTCATGGCACTGGTGATAGCTGCAATCACAGGCAAAGAGGTGTGCATCTCAGTCCAAGAATTGAATTAATTGCCTTCGAACTGACCTCCATATTACTTCAAATTGAAGAAGTAAAATAAAATACAAAAAAGTGTTTAAAAACAAACATAGGTTGGTCACAGGTGGGTGAATCTCGATAGTGACGGATCTCGCAAAAAAGGCGTATTGGATGGAGATGAAAAAATTAGCTCGAGAAAACGAAATTCTTCGAATGTCGCAGGTTTATGGAGAACTTCACTGTTGATGATATTATTTTTAATGGGTGATATTATTTTTCTTTGATTGACTACAATATACCTCTTAATGGGTGATATTATTTTAGTGATACCTATAGGTGGATGATGTAGAGTCTGTTGTTTGAGTTGAGATGACTACTTTTGAAGGGGCGACACTGATTTTTTCCCCCCAAATTTTATATTTAGCATGTGTGCTCTATAATAATATTTTATTTTCTGCACATTCTATACTTATTTTCTGAATTTACATTACGTGTTCTAGATGCTGTAATGGGTCAAATCATACAGATACTCACTATATTATGTTTATCAATTAAAGTTAGCTGGAATTATTGCTGTTGAAGTCATCGGAGGCGGCCCTAAAATTCCTTTTCATCCCGTGAGACAGGTAAGTATGGCTATTTATTAAATTTATGACATTGTTAATGAATGAATTTGTTTGGACGGTGAAAAGAAAAAAAGAGATCTTGACCATAATGAATTAGTGTGTCAATGTGTGGGATTATTAATTGTTCTACAGGGGATGTTCAAGCATTATATGCAGACTTCGCATTATATATAGTTAACATATTGTTATACAAGGGATGTCAATGTGTGGGATTATTGATTTTTATATGAAATGAATCAATTTTATCGTGTGTTCACTCGCGAGAATGGAGGTATCTACTCAATCTTTTATTTTGGGTTAAGTTATATTTTTTAGTTATTTAAATCATAATTATGTACTGCAATAACAATTACGTGGCAGTGGTCGTGGAATTGCGTTTGCAAGGACGGATGCAAAGTCGAATGTTGTAGGGTGGATCTATAAACAAATGGGTGGCGTCAGGTTGAAGGCAGAACGCATGGAATGTGGGACAAGCATCGAAATAATGAAAAATAATAAATGTTTTTTATTAGAGTAATAATTCATTTTCGTTGTAGTATTATTTTATCATCATTTTGTTGGTAAAGTTAATAATCATGATTTTTTTGTTGGATTATATAATGTCGAAGATGGATGATTTGTATTGCTGATTAGTTTTGGTTTCTTAAATAGGTGGGTAGTCCTATAAATAGATGGGATTATGCCCAAATTTTTTAAATCGTGTACACATTTGTGTTTTATAATAAATTATATGATTTGAAGTTTTAGTCTACGCAGTATTTTTGATTTGTTGTCATTAAAAAGCTATGTTGACATGTTTATTTTTATATTACACTTTGTTTTATTGAGGAATTAAATTTTTGTCATTTGCAACTACATATGTTCGAAACTTTTTACCGTTTTATGATTACGTACTTTGGAAATTTTCACCGTGCCTTCAGGCACGGGCATTACTCTAGTATATATATACATGGTGGATCTAACTTATTTTTAACGGTCCGCGCTAGTGGCATCCAATCCCCACCACCACCCACCCCCATTGTCGGAGCTCCAACAACTTTCATCAGAGCTCTGATTTGAGGTGGCATGGGATGCCGATGTAACATTTTCATAAACAATAACATTTATTATTTGTGAAAATATTACAGAAATAAACCTAACCCGATGTTACCCCTACTCACCCCAAACCGGAGCTCCGGTGGATCCAAACCCATTTATCCAATATTCTCTTATTTCCTAAGGTCCGCGCCAGCGGCACTCCAAGTCACCCCAAATTAGAGCTCTAATGAAGGTTGTTGGAGCTCCGATAATGGGGGTGGTGGTGGTGGTGATTAGATTCTGCTAGCGCGGACCGTTAAAAATAAGACAATATCTGAAAAAAGAGATTTGGATCCACCGTATATATATATATACTGTGTTATAACACAGTAAATATTATTGTTTGTGAAAATGTTATAGATATAAACCTAACCCAATGCCAACCCTACCCACCTCAAATCGAAGCTCTGATGAAGGTTGTTGGATAGCATGGACCTTTAAAAATAAGATAATTTCAAAAAAAAGATTTGGATCCACTGTGTGTGTGTGTGTGTATATATACTATGTTTGCACAGTAAATGTTATTGTTTGTGAAAATGTTACAGATATAAACCTATTTCTCTTTCTGGTGCATACAGTAAAGTTTACTATTTGTGTAATTTTTTTCATTGAAATTATATAGGCTTCATGGATCTTGCTTGATAGATCTCGTCGAGAAGATTTTAAAAATAGTAATTTTTTGGAAAATGGATATGTCAATTAAAAGTTATGATCATTTGAAGATTAAAAAAAAAGTTCAACCACTTATGTAACTTCCTGAAGGAAGTTACAGATGGTTGGTTTCAAAATAATAAAATTGTGAAAAAAAAGTTCCAAAAAATTAGGAGTAGGACTTATATGTAAGGAGAAAATATGGTGGGACTAGAATGTCTAAAAAAAGGTCTAATAGGATCTAAATGTGAATGCCCCTAAGTTTTATTGACTACTAGATAAGTCTTATTGGTCTAAAATAAAATAAATCTCTAAACTAGTCTAAAATGCTTTACAACCAATTAAGATTACTAAACAACTCGTCTATCCACATATCATATGGGTCATCTTTTCTCTTTCTTTCCCCATCAAGTCTCTCAAATAAGACGCCTCTATATCTACCCCCTCTCTCTGTACGTCTACCATGTGGTCTTTCACATCCCCACTCCATTTCATTATAATCATCACCCATTAGTGCGTCTAACAATAATCATCACTATACCCCCGGGTTATCACCCATTAGTACATGTAACAATAATATCCTTGTACCCCCGGGTTATCATCCATTAGTACACTTAATCAATAATGTTCCTGCACCCTCGGGTTGTCACCCATTAGCGCACCTAACAATAATATTCTTGTACCCCCGGGTTATCACCCAATAGTACACTTAACAATAGAGTTTGTGCACCCCTGAGTTATCACTCATTAGTGCACTTAACTATAAGATTCTTGCACCCCCGAGTTATCACCCATTAGTGCTCTTAGCAATAATATCACATAATAGGCATACACACGTCCTATTAAATTTATAGGTATTTCTCCAACCTACATATATACTTCTCATACGTATTTTAACCCCCACTACGTATAGTATAAATATTTAGATTACTATCTCTCTCGTAATCTCCAAGGTAAATTTTTTATCTCGAATATTTAAATTATTAATTCTCTCATACTTTCCTAAAATTTTATCCTGTTTAAGTTCACTATTTGGCAGTTTCTCTCACTCCAATAAACCGGTAAACTCAAAACTGGACTTTAAGAAAATTCCCAAAAATTCACCCTGTCGCTCAAACCAGAAGTGTTGTCGTTCGAACCATAATGACATGTTGCTCTAACGACTTCCATGTGTAGTTCGAACGAATATGCGCGAGATCTTATCTCACTTAAACGACCCTTCACGCGAGATTGCGCGAGACTCTACTGTTCGTCTTCTTCCCAAATTTTTAGCATTTTCCACCATTTTTTAACCTAAAAACCTCTAAGATTCAATAGCCAATGCCTCATCATTAATACCCCTCAACACATAACAGGTTATAAATCATTCCTAACATCTTAGGATCATTAATTCGTCATTAATCATCATAATTATATAAAATCCCCAAATTAATTCATATGAACCCTAGTTTCCAAATTTTCAATTAAAAAACCTAATCAACCCAGATTCTTTCATCAATATATAATTCTATTTCATGATTAATCCTCTATATACATGAAGGAATTTCAACCACTAATTAACCCAATCCTTAATCATAATTTAAATCTCCAATTTTCACCCAATTAAATTGTAAATCATGATTAATTTCACCTACACTAACATGAGCATGATTATTGCTAAGAGAAAGCAAGTAATAAACACTTTCCTCGAATAGGATGGTCTGATCCGTTGGTGATGTTGGTATAGATGCGTTCCTCTCTTCTCAATCTACGCGTTGGTAGTGGTGAATTTGGCCTTCCCTCTTGGAAATTGGTTCTCCCTCACACCCTCTATGGCTGTTCTTTCTTTCTGTGTCTCTCAACCCTAACAGACTTTTCTTGAATGATAAAATAACTCCCAATTTTCGTCCATTAATTAAAACCAAAAATATAATTTACTATAATGCCCTCTCGGGCCGCCGGTTAGGACTAAAATTGCCCCGAGACCCAAACTAAACACTCGGGCTTACTATTTTGAGTATCTCGACCCTCCCGGACTCAACGACGCACTCGAAAGGACCATACGAGTTAATAAAAATAATTTCTCTTTTTATCACAATCAATCAGTCCCGACACGACTCACACGCGCGTCAGACTTAAATTATCAAACTATCGTATTTCTCACTTCCAACAATTTATCGAATATCATAATTACATATTACATATCACACAGTAATATGTAATAGTTCACAAAAATAAGTATTAACCATTGGCACGCTAGTTAATAATTATTTTAATCCGTATTAATAACAAATTAATTTCTCGCATTTTAATTTAATTAATCCAACAACAATAATTAATCGCATACTTATTCCCATCATAATAATGAATCACATAATTATTTAAATTGTCAAAAATACGGGGTTTTACACTATTAAAATAGTTCAATCAGGCTCATAGTTTGGTGAGTGAATTTTGTTCTATAATCTGAAACTCTTCAGGTGATTTATCTTTTTAGAAACCTTTGGTTTAAGATATTTTAGTTTATGCAAATCAAAATTGTTCCCCAACCTAAAAAACTCTTATTATCCTCTATACATATCATTTATGTAGATTTCCAAACAATAATTTCTATTGTTTTGATGCTTGAACAGGTTTTCATGGCCAATTAGGTTATTTGTCAATCTAAGATAATGTATGGATTATACATTTTTACTTATACTTTTAACATATAAAGAATGGTCATTTATGTACTTTTAACCTATGTACATATGATTTTTGAACCCTAATTTCTCTTATGCTCATAAGATGTATTATAAAATATTCTCATTGTAGAAACTAATGTAATTAAGAGACATTCTAATGTAAAAAATTTCAACACCTATTACACTTTTGCGCAAATTGAATATTGTCTATCTTAATGATACCAAAATACATTAGATTTATGTGAACATCCTTGATATAATATTTTAAATGATTTTCCCTATATTCTTTACTATGTAAGATTGGATTTGGTGGTAATGATTTCACTGTTAAAGAAAGTTGTATTTTTTTCCATGATGTTTTTTTTATAACAACCCCCCAGATCTGATGAAAGTGTGTATATAAAAAAATTGTTATGAAATTATTATAATGTTATACTATGTCACGTTAACTCTATAATGATAATATTTAAGAAAAACATATATTTTTAATCACGTATACATTGTCGTCTAACCCCCGAATCGTGTGGGTTTACAACTAGTATATAACAAAAATTTCCCTAACAATTTAAAATCACTAAACCCTAATATATATATTAAGGTTTACACCACCGCCACCAGTCCCCACTGCCGCCATCTCTATTGGTTCCCCACCATAATCTGTCATTGCAATCACCACCACACTACCAATAACGTCACCCTACCATTGCCATCGCCACTACTCTTATTTTGTCAGCACAACTAGTGTCAAAGACTGCCACCACTACCACCAAACATGTTGTGTAATACCTTGCCCTAAATATTTTATTTAATCCCCATATAAAGATGTGATAATATGAAAACATGGGGAATTGGATGATTATGACTAGATTTTATACCCAATTAATTTGGTATAGAAACGTGATGATAATTATTGGGAAATGTGGGTATAAGACTTAATTATAGAGAGAATTATGGGATAAGGACTATATGTCAGTTTGCATATGGATTATAGAAATAGCAGTAAGAATTAATTAAACTGTATATATATATATATATATATAAGAAGTGGTATCTGATTGGGATGAACTGGAACTCCTACTTCTATAGTTGCTTAAATGACACATAAGGTCGTTAAAGCGAGGGGTGTGTGTCGTTCTAGCAATGAGCCACGTCGTTCGAATGACATTAAGGACCTCTAACACACTAGCTTGCTATCAAGCTATTGTTCGTGGAATTCAATTTCAAGTTTGTAGGATGGATCGTGGTGTTGGGGGACTTTTGAGTTTGCTGATGTAATATCAGAGAGAAAGATGCTAACTGCAAACCCAAGACAAGCCGTTTTGCTATCAAATATGGAACCGTAGGTTCACATGTGCTGTCGACTTTAGGGCGAATCTTACCTGATACGGGGCTTGAGTGAGGAGATAATGTTTCTATTTTGGGTAGCAATATCATCTTTTCGAATTATAAGAGGAGAATCGTGGGGTGTGAGGGGAGGGACCAGATAATGAAACTCTCTCTCTCTCTCTCTCTCAAGTTTTTTCTCCCGTTGGATCTAAAACCTATTGTTTGAGTAACGACCACCCCTTTCCACACTCCTAGGGTTTTACTTTTCCATTGTAATATGTATCTAGACTCCCATATACACCTATAAACCATAGATAACCTTGTTGTAATGGAGGAGAGGATGCTCTTGAGATTTTGGAGGTTTTTATTGGGAGTATTCTTGGAATAAGAAGGAGCATCTATGGAAGTATTTTGGAGTGTGTTGGAGCTTCCATGGAGGGCTGTTTGGCAGAGCTATTGTGACTCCCTTTAGGGTCACCATTGGAGGTGGGGGAGTTACCCATCTTCATCACCACCACAACCATTTTGGAGTCATTTGAGGTAGGGCAATCTATAGTCTTGGTATGGTGTATGATTATGAAAAAAATAATGCGTTATTAGTAATCTGAAAATAGGCATTTTTATGGAATAAAAATGCTAGAAAATATTATTTCTGTGTATTTTCTACTAAATCTGAAAATAGCCATTTTATGGAGTAAAAATGGGAGAAAATATTATTGTGGTGTTCTTTCTTAATAAATTTGAAAATAGACATTTATATGAAATAAAAAAAATGTCTGGTGATATTATTTTAGTGTGTTTCTATTAAAAGGAAATAATAAACATTTTTACAAAATGAAAACGTAAGATAACATCATTTTAGTGTATTTCTAGTAAAAAGAAATAAATGGTCATTTTTTTAAATAAAAATGTGGAATGATGTTAATATTGTTAAAATACTTATGAAATAAATATTTTAAGTTTCTTCCCAAATGGAGACTTATGAATAAATGGACACCATTAAGTTTAAAAGAATTGATAAAAATGATTTTTGTGTTGTTAATAGCATAGAAAGAAAAAGTAATTTTGTATAAAAGGTGCTAAGATATGTGTTATATGTGTTAAAGTGTCAAGTGTAAAATTTGGGTAAAGATGCAGTATTAAATGAGTCTTAAAATATCTAAAGTGTTTTAAATATTAAGTTGAAAATGAACATTTTTGAGTAATAACACTTGTTAAGGGATTAATTTGCAGTTTGGCGAATAAAGGGTAAATTGGCACTCTACTTAAAGTGGAATATTTTTATGAGTTGAAAATATTAAAGAATTCCTTTACACTAATAAATATGAAAATGGATTAAGTCCTATAGAGTGAATGAATCTAGTAATCATGTATATGTGGTAAGGGACTTAAAGAAGAAAATAAATAATTTTTCAAGTGTTAATGGAAAAATAGACGATTAAGTTCGGGTTTTGGCTTTCGCCGAGAAAAAAAGTAAAGAAGTGGAATAATGTTAAACACATTAATAAGAACTCGTATGCAGCCGAGAATAAGCAATAAGGCCTCAGAGCGCTTAGGTGAAAAATCCTAAATCACCGGCCAAAGCATATGGTGCGTATAGCCATCGGTGTGGGGCACGTGTAAGTATGCAGTAAAAAGGAAGATTTCGAGAAAAGATAAAAGGAATAAGTAATATATCAGGACAATGGGTTTTGTGGTAAAATGTGTTAATACAACCTAACTTGAATGAATGTAATAAATGTTCCGGTGCAGATAAAATGGACAAGTAAATGCGTAAATATATTAATTTTCATAAGTTGAGGTAAAAAGGGAGAAAGTAAAGTGGGCAAATGAGTGGTTAAGTAGACAGAGTGGTTAAACCCATAATTTGTATAAGTGTGTATTAAAAGGTTTTCAAATGATAAATAAGTATTTTCTAACATGGTGTACGCATGTGTTGAAATGGTACTTTTCAATGAAAATACTTAAGTATATTCTAAATGAATATAAAGAGGTGATTTCGGTAGGGGAATGGTTTGGAATAAATCAAGCGTAATAGTGTATGTGTTGGACCGAATGTTTCAAACAAGGTGAGAAATGCTAAGTATGAACAAATGAAGTCTTTCCAAGATTAAGGTAAATTAATCTAGAAGAGTAAAGTTTTGGAAGTAAACGATTAATGCATTTGAATAGCCATTTTCAAGGGTTTATCTATATATATGTAGATACATATATATATTTTTGCATGCATGTGATTTTAGCGTGTGAGCATTCTTTGCTATCGTTTGTTTCTATACTGATTGTATATATATATTCCCACTGGGCATAGGCTCACACCCTCGCTTTGTTACATGATTCGGCACGAATATCGTATTTATTCACCCTTATACTTATGCATTTTAGCCCCCTCGGGTACCTTAATTCATATATTTATGCTCGTTAACTAGACAACCTCCATTTTATATGTTAACATTCTATATGAGGTATAATTGAGATTTTATAGGTACTAAAGTGCTTAGCACGAAGTTTGGTCGTTTTTCGGAAAAGTTTTGTTGAATATTGTAGCTTTGAGGGTATTTTAGTAATTTCAGCATTCAAATTTTAATTTCGACATATTCACGAAAGTTGAATCCCTTTGATTTCTCTTCGCTTGGCCGTTGATGGTGCATGATTCTGATGTATAATGAAGTTGTTATGGAAATTTTAGAATGATTTTGTCTTCAAAATCACACTCAAGGGCATTCTAGTCATTTTATTATTATTTTTTGCCCAATGTATCATTGGAATTTGTATCTCTATGATTTATCTTTGTGTAGCCTCCGACCGTGCCTAATTACGAGTTATAACGAAGAAGTTACAGTATTTTCCGTATTGTTGGAAAAAATTGCAAAATTGCAGACCTGCTAAACCGAATCGATTTGGCTAAGGCTGGATCGATTCGATTTGGCACCAGAAGTTACTTTTTTCTTACTAAATCGATTTGGATTGACCCGAATCTATTCGGATTGGACCGAATCGATTCAATCCCCTATTTTCAGCTTTATTTTAATTGTAAGTTTTCCGTTAGTGTTTATGTATAAATCAAGTTGATCTCATTTTGATGAGATATCTTCCATTTTGTATTAGAATTTCGGGGATTTTCTTGGAGCTTTTCCCCTCTCCTCCATTGTCTTTGGTTTACCACCATTAAGTTAAGTTACTATTCATCTTATTCTTCCTCTTTTTCTTGCTTTATTGTTCATTTTTTTTTCTTGATTAATTAGTTTAGTGTATTTATTAATCTCTTTCCCTTATTTAATTGTTGTTTAAATCAGTTTATTCATGTCTAATACCTATTTAAATAGGGTTGGGGTCATATGTCTCCTATTAATGGGCCTCGAGCTCTGAAAGTGAGTTTTTGGGAAAAATCATGTTTAATCGAAACCTCGCGTATTAAAATTGGTTTATTATGCGTTTAACTTTATTTGTCACGCAACGTTAGTGTTTATAGCGATAAACTGATTTTAGTCCACCTGTGACCATTTTCGATTAAATGTTTTATCTCACTTTTATGGATTAATTTCCATCATGCGTGATGTTTATAATTATTTGAACATTCTCGGTTAAATGTTTTTGAACCAAAATTATAATTATGCGTTGTTTAGCCCATGGTGGGGATGTGATCCCGACTCTCATTTTATTAATTATTATTTAGAGTTAACTTTTTATTTTCCCCTTTTCACCATTTTCAACCCATCACCGTTTACACTTTTAAATTAGAAGTAATAAATCTATTACAATTTGTCCAACACTCCCTGTGGATTCTCGATACCCAACTTACTTCTATATTTGTTTCATGAGTGTAATTGTAGTTTAGGTTTTTTGGTATTGAGGAGGTGAGCCGAAAGTAATGACAGTGCTTCTACACGAGCACATGGTTTGCGCGGTATCGAGAATCCATAGGGAGTGTTTGATAGATTTTAACTGATTTGTTACTTTAAGAATAAAAATGTAAAAGGTGATATGGTGAAAATGGAAAAATAAGAAGTTAAAACTAAATTATAACTAATTAAAACGAGAGTCGGGATCTCATTCCCGCCGTGGGATAAATAATGAATAGTTAGAATTTTGGTTCAAAATATATTTAACCGAGCATTTCAATTAAGCATAAACATCACACAAAAATGAATTTAACCCAAAGTTGTGAGATAAAATATTTAATAAAAAATGGCCACACGCGAATTAAATTCGGATTATCGTTATAAACACTAACGCTGGATGACAAAGAAAGTTAAACGCATAACAATCTGACTTTAATACGCGGGGTTTAAATTAAATGCAATTCAATACAAAATCTAACTTTCAGAGCTCAACGTCCATTAATGGAGGAAACAAAATCCCAACCCGATAAACTACTCACTAGGCAGGAATAAACTAATAAAACAACAATTAACTAAATTACACAACAAATTAATTATTGAAAATAAGTTATCTAGGCATGTAAATGAAAGACAACAATGGAATTAAGCTAAACAAGTTGAGAAGATAGTGAATAGTAAACTTACATAAATGGGTATACACCCAAATTGGGGAGAAGGGCAAAAGCTCCCAAATACAAGCCCTAAAATCTAATATAATGAAATATATATCTTCTCAAAATGAAGAGGAGATCAATTTATATAAGAACCCTAATGGCAAACTAGTAATAAAAAAAGCTGAAAACAGGGGAACAAATCGATTCGGTAAGAAAAAATTAGCTTCTGGTGCCAAATCAAATCGATTTGCCCATGGCCGAATCGATTCCATTTAACAGGTCTGCAATTCTACAGCTTTGTTAAATAATACAAAAAATACCGTAACTTCTTTGTTATAACTCAGAATTAGGCACGATTAGAGGCTACACGAAGATAACTCAGAGGGATACAACTTCTAAGAAGACAGTGGGCCAAAAAACTAAATAATGAAATGACTAAAATGCCCTTGAATGTTCCCTTGAGTGTGATTTTGAAAAAAAAACCATCCTAAAAATGCCATAACTTCTTCGTTATACATCAGAATCATGCACCGTCGACGGAAACACGAAGACAAATCAAAGGTCTTAAACTTCCATGAAGAGTTTGGGATTAAAACCCGAATGCTAAACATACTAACATGCTCCCGAAGATGCAGTATTCAACAGAACTTTTTCGAAAAGCGACCAAACTTCATGCTAAGCACTTTAATACCTACAAAAGCTTAATTATACCTCATATAGAATGTTAATATATAAAACGGAGGTTGTCTGGTTAACGATAAGAAATATAGGAATTAAGTTACCCGAGGGGGATAAAATTCATAAGTATAAGGGTGAATAAATACAATATTCGTGCTGAATCACACCCCACTACAAAAAAGCACTTTTTAAGACAAAGGTTTTTGTTCATAGGGAATGACATCCTGTCGTTAGGGCTGTGATGTGGAGGACCACGTAGTTGTGCTAACTCATACTCCTATGCATGGCTCAATTGTTCATAGGAAACATCCATATTGTGTTTGCTTTTGAAATTATTCAGAAATTCCCTAACTGCCGCTCGTTGTTCAAGCGATGTGATATAATTTATCGGGAGGTCAGTGAAGAATAATCTTCTTCCATCGGTCACCATGAATTTTAATGTAGTTTCCTGACAATAATAAGATGCCAAATTTAAAATATTGATCATGTTTTGTGACCAATATTTGAATATATCCAATTGTTCCAAGGGGTGATCAATGAACCAATTTTGTTCAATTTTATCCCATTCATAGTCCTCAGTGGCTCTGAGGTGCCAAATTTGGTAGGTCTGGTAGAAAATTTCTCGAACCCTCCATCCTATGGTGCTGGTAATGTGGAAGGACAAATAACGGGTATGTTTGTACCTGCTTTTTGTCAACACATAATAGACCATGGTTTTGATCATCATGGGAAATGGTTCAAAATTGTCAAAACATATATTTGAGAAGATTAATTTGCTTACTAATACCCACTCAATAGGTTCAATATGCCAACATGGATAACCTTCTTCAGCAACAAAATATAGTTTTGGCATATCGTCACAAAAATTGATATATTGATCAAAATGGATTAAAAGACTTTTTATCTTTTCATCCTGATCTTTAATTTTTATCAAAATTTCTATTTGAAATAATGGTCTTGGAAGGAGTGCCATTGCCTTTTCAAATAGGTATATCCTTCTAATAGTATTGAAGATTTATCTGAAAAATTATTTTCCAATAAATCAGCAAATTCTAGAAAAGTATTGATTTTATCCAGAGAAAAATTTTCATTTTCATAATTTAAATCTTTTAAAACCTTGAGGCTAGGGTTTTTAAACTTGTCTAAAACTGCTGTTTGTTTAGAAATTTTATCAGCGAGGATACTCATATTTTTTCTAAAATCTTTTCTTTTTTTTCGAAGATGAGATTTCCAAGCTTCATTAAAAGGATTATACAACTCATAGGAGATTCCTGGGTTGTGAAAATCACATGATCCAGTATCAAGGAGGCTTTCCTTGGTTTGAATTTTTGAAAATTAGTAGATAATATTAGGAGGTGCCAATTGTTTCATCCAATTTTCCCATGGTGTTACGGCTTCTTGGATGGTATTAAATCTTTTGTGGCATGCACCTGGAAAACAATTTACTTGTTTAAAACATTGGTGCCAATCATGGTAAAGCCCTGGTTGGCGTCCACTGAATATAACATACACATGACTTGGTTTAGTCTGTGTACTTGAGGATGAAGATGATGCTGCTTGGATTTTTTCCTTTTTAGCAATTGTCACCCAATCTCCTTTGACTTCACCATTTATTTCACCTGGTGGTTTATCTCCCATCTGAAACGAAAATAATCCACTTGTTTAGTGGGTTTTTATAAAACTAATCCACTGGTGTAGTGGGTTTGATAAATCTATATTCCACTGGTTTAGTGAGTTTAATACATATTTTACTGGTTCAGTGGGTTTGATATATATTCCACTCGTTTAGTGGATTTTAATCAAAATATCCGTCTTGGTTAGCGTAGTATTCTTCACAATTTCTGTTGAGATAATCTGCAAGAAAGTTGTTAGTACCTTTCAAATGTTCCATGTCAAAAGTATAAACAACAAATTGATTATACCATTTGAGTCTACTTCCTTCTAAATGTTTCTTTTATTCACAAAGAAGTCATTTACTGCTTTATTATCTGTTCTGGTACTAAAAATATATGGAATTTTTTAATAGCAAGTTTAATTGCTAATAATTCCTTTTCAGAAATGATATAATTGAGTTCATTTTGTTTAAATTTTCCAGAATTATATCCACATATCAATTCAGGTTTTTGAATTGATTTTGGTATAGCAGTTTTCATACTGCGGATACCCAAAGTATTGGATGGATTGTTTTCAGTCCGATATTCTGTAGGAATTTCTTTGAGAACACATCCCCGACAATTTTCCGAAGCATCAGTTTCTAGTATTAATTTATCTCCTGTTTTAGGAAAATAAACTTTTGGACAATTATTAATTATCTCTTGTTTTATTGTTTTAATAACAAGAGTATCTTTTTTACTCCATGTAAAAACTTCATTCTTTTTAAGTTTTTCCAAAAGTGGTAGCTCCTTTTGTGATAATCCTTTTACGAAATTTCTTCCATAATTAAGGATTCCAAAGAAACTTTCTAATTATTTTTATCTAAAATTTGTTCATTAAAATCTCATATTTTTTCGGTAATATAATCTTGTAATTGTAGGCCGTCCTGGTTTAGGATGATCCCAAGAAAATTAATTACTATTTTTTCGACATCAATTTTCTTTGGTGATAAAATTATTCCATATTTTTGGAATTTTTCACAAATAATTTTTAGATGATGCCTATGTTCTTCCATTGTTTTGGAATAAAATAAGAATATCATCTATATAGACAACACAAAATTCTTTAAAGTCTTTAAAAATTTTGTCCATCCATCTTTGATATACCTAAGGGGCTGTGTTTAACCCAAAAGGCATAACATTCCATTGATAGTGTCCTCTATAAGTACTAAAGGCTGCCAATGGTTTCGTTCTTCAGTTAGTTTTAATTACCAAAATCTTGATTTACAATCGAATCTGCTAAGTAAATTTTTTTCTTTAGTTTGGCTAATTAAAACATCATTTCTTGGAATGAAGTAGCCATCAAATGCTAATTGTTCATTTAGTCTTTTATAGTTTATAACCATTCTAGCTTTTCCTCTTGCAATCTCACTGTGTTTTCTTACTATAAAGGCAGGGTTAGAATGTGGGCTTATTGTTTCTTCAATAAGATTGATTTCCAATAATTCTTTGATTTTTTTATCAAATTCATCTATATCATTTCTGGTATAGATCATTGGTTTTACTCTTATAATGATACTGGGATCTCTTAGTTTGAGATTACAATATCTTGGACTTTCATGCCATAATTTTAGTGGGTTTTCACTAAAATTATCTTTTAAAATAGTATAAAGCCAATGAGTGGTTTCAAGGGCTTTAATTATTGGACTCATATCTCCTTTCTTAGTAGGGTGAAACCCTCTTTCACACTTATATTTATGTTGTTGCGGTAAAGGGATTTTTTCTGCTTCCTTGTTGAGAGTTAGATTTATTGTTCCCTTATCAATACTTATAGGGAAATATTCTGAGATAAAATTATTTCCTAAGATGAAATCTACATGCATTTCAGGTAAGTACAAGATTTTGGGAATGATAAATTTCTTTTCATTAAATCAAATAGCTACTTTTTTGGCTTTTAGATTAATGAAATTTTATGTCCCATTGATGCCTATTACAACAATAGGATTTTTTATTTTTATCCACTTCACAGGTGGTAAAGCATTGGGTCTACAAGAACAAATTGTTGCTCATGTATCAATTTGTGTGCAGAGAGTATATGGTTTATAGCCTGCAAAATTAAAATTGGATTGGATTCCTCCAATTATGGCATTCATAGGGTTACCGAATCTTTTGTCTAAGACAAGTACCACTACGGGTGTATACATACCTTGTCTAAAGAAGGTAGTGATACATATTTGAATAAATCCAATATTTATATATTTTATATTTGGATGTTTTTTCTTCCATCTTTGGATCTTTTTTAAATCAAAGAGTTTTATATCTGTTGTTGATTCTTCTGTCGATGCAATGGTAGTATTACCATTAAATTGTTCAAATATTGCTATTGAGAAAAATTTGAACTTTGATAATTTATAGACATCTTCCTTTTTTATAAGCTATCTTTGATTATTAATTTCTTTTAACTGTTCATTAGTAAAAGTTATTTCTTCTCCAACGATGTCTTGAAGAGCTATGGTTTGTAGCCCATCTTCACTACTTCCTCGTATTTCTGCAGTGTTATACATAAATACGAGTTCTTCTTTGGATGTTTCGGAATCAGATTCAACTTCATATAAAATTTCATTAGAGCTGTTAGAAATATCTGAGTCAGATAAGTCTTCCATATGAAATATTTCTAATTCTTGTTCTTCAAGAAATTTTGTCATTTTATTTGCACTTTTTCCTTTTTTGGGACATTCAGGTGCATAATGACCTTCTTCATTACATATATAACATTTACACTTCCTTTTTAGAAGTGTTTTTTTTTAAACTTTATTTTTCCTAATATATTTTTTATTCTTAGAAAAAGATGATTTCTTTTTCCAAGGTTTCCATTTGAATTTTCTTTTTCGCGAAATTTTGGAAATTCTAGAAGGTGGGTTACATCCTATTTTCTAATTTTCTTTCAAAATTTTATCACAACATTTATATTCGGCTTTGAAATTTGTGATTTGATTTTTAACTTATTTTTTCGCTTTTATTTTAGTACATTTATCAAATATTTGTATCAATACCCAATTAATGTGAAAACCTCCTTGTTGATTGTTTTTAACCAACTAGGATAAGTTTTTAAAGACATTTAATCCCATGGGTTTTGGAGTTTGTGGTAGAATTGATCTTACCAATGAATATTTTCTGGATGTTTTAGTTTAAAATAATACTTTTTTTATATATTTTAACAAATTCTTCAAATTGGCAGATGTTACATAATTCTAGTTTAGATAATATGTAACACACATCTTCTTAGATTTTGGGTTCTCCAGTGTATCCAATTATATTTTATTTAATTATATCAACAAAACCTTTTATGATTTCGTCAAAAGTTTTGAAGTTTTGTAGGAGCTCAGATTTTTGTTGAGTTCCTTTATCTAAATTTTTCCATTGTTGCAACCATTGTAAAACGTCACCTTGAATTGTCGCAGCAAGGTGTACTCTTATAATTAGTGATGAGTATGGACATGGATTGTGCCCACTCATTAATAGTTTGTTCTTAATCTTTAAAAGGTACACGCCTTAAATCAAGATAAATACCATGTTTAGATATATTTTGTTTGTTCAAATTATCTCTTCTTAAGAAAAAAGGATTTCATTCATCCTCATTCTTAGTATTACTAGTAGAAGCTGTAGAAGTATTGTCTGTTTTAACAAAATCTTCTTTTTCTTTTTCATATGCAAGGGTTTGCATATATTCTTCAAAAGCTTCCTAATTTTGGAATTCTTGAAGTGATTCTTCAGCGTTCCGTTTTTCATCACTAGTATTTACTACATGTGGTGGATTTTCTTCTTCATCAGATGAATATTGGTTTAATTCATACTGATAATGTTGTAATAATTTTTCATTTTCTAAATACATATTTTGTATTTGTTCAATGAGTCTATTACGTTCTGCAACATTTAAAGTTGGATCTTTATAGAAGTGCCTCCAATAGTCTAATATTTCACGAACGTTTATTTCTTCGGTATAATTAAATTCTTCTGTTTGAAGAGTTTTAATATCTTTCGAACCATAATATAACCTAGGGATTTTGTTATCTCCTGGGTGACATTCTAGTTTGTTCTGGGTTTTGAGCATCTATTTTGTTTAATAGATTTTCAATTTTTTTCTTAGTTTCCTCTTTTAAGTCTAGGTTTGAGATTGTTTCGAGTTGAATAAGTTTTTGATCAACTTCATTTAAGTTGAATTCAATACCGTCTAATTTTCTTTCTATATAATTTTGGTTAACGACCTCATGCCTTTCAGTTCGTTTTACCCAACCAAAAACTATATCAGTTAAAGTATTTAAAGTAGTACTAATTTTACTAATATTATATTTTGATTTTTTATCTATCTATCTTTCTGTATACATGGTGCTAAACATTGTAAAGTAACTTCATTATTTTGATTATCCATTTCAGATTTCATTGGTACCTAAGACCTCCTATTATATGTTGTTTCAGGTGACTAAGACCGGTTTTCCTAACGCCTGTGCTAACTACAGTAGATTTATCAGCAAACGAAAATATCGACTTTGAAACAATAATAGGTATATGGGTTTTATGGAATTGTAAAGGATTTTTAAAATGACTTTATTAATGTACTTAGTTTAGACCCTGATTACAAAATAGGTGACACGCAAATTTTTACAAAGATAAATGTAACTTAATTATAATATGAAGATTATAACTGCATATATTAATTTTAGCAATAAAGCAAACACTAATATTAAAAAACATAATTATTTATATAGAATTAGATATAGGCGATATTTCATACAACAATTATTACGACATTTAGTTCCAAAGAATTTATATTTTACTTTAAAATCTTCTCCAATAACATAAGTATGATGGTGGAGTATAACAGTTTCTACATTAACATTCATATTTAAAGAAAAACATAAGCATAATTTATAATACTAACCTTTTATAGTATAACACAGGCTCTGATACCAATTACACAACTGCAAAATATATTAACTGAAAGGTATAGATTGCAAACTTTATATTACAACTGAAGATGATTTTTACATGAGATAGAAAGAAGATATTAAAAGATACTGCAATGTCTTTGGCTGAAGGAGTGGTTCCCCTTTTATAACCAAAGTTTACATAAACAAACAAAATGGAAAATAAAACGTGCACGATAATTTTTTCAAAAAGTGCACAGTAAAAGTAAACAGTAACATCAATAATTTATACAAAGGACAAAAGTAAATAGTGGTTTACTATTTACTTTAAAAAAGTAAATAGTAACTGATATGGATGTTTTGTTTTTAATTTCCAGACGTCACTGCATGGGTCAGTTTGTTTACTACTGCTGTTGTTCCCACTTCGTGTGCTGGATAGCTTGTAGTCGTTCATGTGGGTTGTTTTTATTTGTCCATTTGTCAAGCATAAAATGCATTGGTAATATTAGCCTCAACAACCGAATCGAATGACATGCTGTTGTTATGGCTGTGATTGGAGGACCATTCTTCCACAAACTCCCAAACCTATGGGATGAAATGTCTTTAAAATCTTATCCTGATTGGTTAAAAATAATCAACAAGGAAGATAACCTTGGTTTTCACATTAATTGGGTATTAAGACAAAAATCTGATAAATGTATTGAAATATGAGAGAAAAAACAAGTCAAAAATAAAATCACAAGTTCCAAAGCCGGATATAAAGGCTGTGATAAAATTTTGAAAGCAAATTGGAAAATGGGACATAACCCACCTTCTAGAATCTCCAAAATTTCTCGAAAAAGAAAATTCAAATGGAAACCTTGGAAAAAGAAATAATCTTTTTCTAAGAATAAAAAATATATGAGGAAAATTAAAGTTTCCAAAAAATGACTTCTAAGAAAGAAGTGTAAATATTATATATGTAATGAAGAAGGCCATCGTTGACTTGAATGTTCCATAAAAGGGAAAAGTGCAAATAAAATGACAAAATTTCTTGAAGAACAAGAATTAGAAATATTTCATATGGAAGACTTATCTGACTCAGATATTTCTAACAACTCTAATGAAATTTTATATGAAGTTGAATCTGATTCGAAAACTTCCAAAGAAGAACTCGTATTTATGTATAACACTGCAGAAATACGAGGAAGTAGTGAAGATGGGCCACAAACCATAGCTCTTCGAGACATCGTTGGAGAAGAAATCACTTTTACTAATGAACAGTTAAAAGAAATTGATAATAAAAGACAACTTATAAAAAAGTAATATATCTATAAATTATCAAAGTTCAAATTTTTCTCAACAAGAATATTTGAACAATTTAATGGTAATACTACTGCTGCATCGACAGACGAAGCAACATCAGATATAAAACTCTTTGATTTAAAAAAGATACAAAGATGGAAGAAAAAACATCCAAATATAAAATATATACATATTGGATTTATTCAAATATGTATCACTGCCTTATTTAGACAAGGTATGGATACACCCGTAGTGGTACTGGTCTTAGACAAAAGATTCAGTAACCCTATGATTGCCATAATTGGAGAAATCCAATCCAATTTGGTAAACGGAGTTATTTGGTTTAACATAAAACCAAATTTCTTTATATCTATTAATGATAATATAGAGGTATCTGTCATCATAAAAATCCAAACCAAAGGGATAGGCATGAAAGATACCTCTAGAAATTTGTCAATCCACTGGAAAACAATTCATGAATTGACAACTCTACCACATAATAATATACAAAATGTAGATAAAAATATTATAGAAATATTTGAAGCTCGACCATTTGATTCAGCAATACAACCACGATTAATCAACTGGAGCGACTTAGAGGTACCAAAATAATGGATATTGCCTCAAATAACAGAAGCACCACCTGAAAACAATAAAACAATGTTGAAATACAGGTATCTGGAGACAATGTTTATTTTAAAAATAAACATTAAGATAACTGGCAAAAGAATTTTTCTGATAATGAATGGGAAAATTAAAAGGGAAAAATCTTTTAAAAGGAGAAAGTAGAGATAGTAAACCACATATTGCTATAAAAAATATACAAGTACCAAGTTTACCTGGTACAAATTACTTAAAAAATAAAAATATAAAATCTAGTCAAATTTATCACTTCCAATTAGGAAAGGAAGAAATTATCTTTTCACCAAGCCATGGAAAGAAAAGATTTACTTATGTATTGGGATATTTTAATTTTTCAGGCTATAAACCATATAGTCTCTGCACACTAATTGATACAGGAGCAACAATTTGTTCTTATAGACCCAATGCTTTACCACCCGAGAAGTGGATAAAAACAAAAACTCCTATTGCTTTAACAGGCATCAATGGGACACAAAATTTCATTAGTGTAAAAGCTAAAAAAGTAGCTATTTAGTTTAATGAAAAGAAATTTATCATTCCCAAAATCTTATGCTTCCCTGAAATGCATGGAGATTTCATCTTAGGAAATAATTTTAACTCAGAATATTTGCCTATAAGTAGTGATGAGGGAACGATTAATCTAACTCTCAACAAGGAAGCGATAAAAATACCTTTACTAAAACAACATAAATATAAGCGTGAAAGAGGTTTTCACCCTACTAAGAAAGGAGATATGGCTCCAATTATTAAAGCCCTTGAAACCAAAAATTGGCTTTATACTATTTTAAAAGATAATTTTAGTGAAAACCCACTAAAATTATGTCATAAAAGTCCAAGATATTGTAATCTCAAACTAAGAGATCCCAGTTTCATTATAAGAGTAAAGCCAATGATCTATACCAGAAATGATATAGATGAATTTTATAAAACTAATCCACTGGTGTAGTGGGTTTGATAACATAGTGAAATTGAAGATCTAAAACAAGTGGATTAGTTTTAATTGCCAGTAAAGACTTTTTATAGTAAGAAAACATAGTGAGATTGCAAGAGGAAAAGCTAGAATGGTTATAAACTATAAAAGACTAAGTGAATAATTAGAATTTGATGGCTACTTCATTCCAAGAAAGGATGTTTTAATTAGCCAAACTAAAGAAAAAAAATAATTTAGCAAATTCGATTGTAAATCAAGATTTTGGCAATTAAAACTAACTGAAGAATCTAAACCATTGACAACCTTCAGTACTCCTAGAGGACACTATCAATGGAATGTTATTCCTTTTGGGTTAAACACATCCCCTCAGGTATATCAAAGGTGGATGGAAAAAATATTTAAAGACGTTAAAGAATTTTGTGTTGTCTATATAGATGATATTCTAATTTTTTCCAAAACAATGGAAGAACATGGGCACCATCTAAAACTTATTTGTGAAAAATTCTAAAAACATGGAATAATTTTATCACCAAAGAAAATTGATGTAAAAAAAACGGAAATTAATTTTCTTGGGATCATCCTAAACCAGGATGGTCTACAATTACAGGATCATACTATCTCTAAAATAAGAGATTTTAGTGAAGAAATTTTAGATAAAAAATAATTACAAAGTTTCTTAGGAATCCTTAATTATAGAAGAAATTTCATAAAAGGATTATCACAAAAGGAACTATCAGTTCTGGAAAAACTTAAAAAGAATGAAGTTTTTACATGGAGTAAAAAAGATACTCTTGTTGTTAAAACAATAAAACAAGAGATAATTAATAATTGTTCAAAAGTTTATTTTCCCAAAATAGGAGATAACTTAATACTAGAAACTGATGCTTCGAATAATTATTGGGATGTGTTCTCAAAGAAATTTCTAGAGATTTGTCCAATACTTTGGGTATTCACAGTAAGAAAACTGCTATACAAAAATCAATTCAAAAACATGAACTGATATGTGGATATAACTCTGGAAAATTTAAACAAAATGAACTGAATTATATCATTTTTGAAAAGGAATTACTAGCAATTAAACTTGCTATTCAAAAATTCCATATATTTTTAGCACCATAAGACTTTATTATCAGAACAAATAATAAAGCAGTAAAAGACTTCCTTGTGAATAAAAGAAATATTTTAGAAGGAAGAAAACTCAAATGGTATAATCAAATTGCTATTTATACTATTGAGATTGAACATTTGAAAGGTACTAACAATTTTCTTGCTGATTATCTCAACAGAAATTGTGAAGAATACGCCGCTAACCAAGTCGAATATTATGATTAAAATACACTAATCCAGTGCAATATATATTAAACCCACTAAACCAGTGGAATATAGATTTATCAAACCCACTAAACCAGTGAATTAGTTTTATAAAAACCCACTAAACAAGTGGATTGTTTTCATTTCAGATGGGAGACAAACCACCAGGTGAAATAAAAGCTGAAGTCAAAGGAGATTGGGTTACAATTGCTAACAAGGCAAAAACCTAAGCAGTATCATCTTCATCCTCAAGTACATAGACTAAACCAAGTCCTGTGTATGTTGTATTCAGTGGAGGCCAACTAGGGCTTTACCATGATTGGCACTAATGTTTTAAACTAGTAAATGGTCTTACAGGTGCATGTCACCCAAGATTTAATACCATCCAAGAAGCCGTAACAGCATGGGAAAATTGGATAAAACAATTACCACCTCCTAATATAATCTACCAATTTTCAAAACTTCAGACCAAGAAAAGCCTCCTTGATACTGAAACATTTGATTTTCACAAGCCAGGAATCCCCTATGAGTTGTATAATCCTTTAAATGAAGCATGAAAATATCATCTTCGAGCAAAAAGAAAAGATTTTAGAAAAAATATGAGTATTCTCGCTGATAAAATTACTGAACAAACAACAGTTTTAAACAAGTTTAGAAACCTCAGCCTCAAGGTTTTAGAAGCTTTAAATTATGAAAATGAAGATTTTTCTCTGGATAAAATCAACACTTTTCTAGAATTTGTTGATTTATTAGAAAATAATTTTTTTGATAAAATCTTCAATACTATTAGAAGGATATGCCTATTCGAAAAAGCGAAGGCACTCCTTCCAAGGCCATTATTTCAAATAGAAATTTTGCCAAAAATTGAAGATCAGGATGAAATGATAAAAAGTCTTTTAATTCATTTTGATCAATATATCAATTTTAGTGATGATATGCCAAAACTATATTTTATTGCTGAAGAAGGTTTGAAAGGAGTTGGCGCTTGCGTTCAATTAAGAAATAATACAATAAATACCATTTTTAACCCAAATTAACCTTAAGCATGCAACTAGGTGTGATTGAAACAATATGAAATCATGCAATAAATATTCAACACACAAAGTTTAAGGAAAAATCCCCCACAAGGGCAAAACCATTTGTATATCACTATAATTTGTAAAAGACGGTTTACAATCGGATTACAATGAAATACAGGTTGACTAAGAATTACCCTCGGGTATCGGATTCTGTAGTCGCGGCTGGAATATCCCTTTCCAGTAGGGTTGGCGGCTGGAACTATCCCTGTCCAGTAGGGCTGCAATGAAGAGGAAGGAGCGGTCCACTTCACAAAGGGTTAAACAACATCAATGGTGTTCTAGGGTTACCAAAAGTGACTCACAAATATATGGAATTTGTGTGAATCAAGGGTATGAATCAATGGACTTAAATACCACGAAGACTTAAGAGTTATTGAACTCAGAAAATCGTGTGTAAGTCTCTAGAAAACCAACTCCCCGATCGTGGTATAAATAAGAATTCATTTGCCCTAAAAATCTCCACACGATCTGTTCGTGGTTATCCAGGGCGGACCGGTCCGGGCCTTAGGCGGTTCGGTCCGATGGCAGACCGGTTCTTTTAATTTGAGGCTGATTCGGTTCGCATTCGGTTCGATGCTCACTGCTTCAATGTGCAAGACGGATCGGTCCGACAGGGAGGCGGATCGGTTCTTTTAATTTCTTGGCGGACCGGTCCGGGCATCGGTTCCTTTTTTATTGAGGCGGACCGGTCCGGCTGACTGGATTTCTGATTCCTTCCTTGATTCGATACTCGGATTCCGTTGATGACGATATGGACATGAATTTCTTCAACGGTGTTACGGCTAATGACATATACAAGTATGTTGGACAAAATGTCCTTACAAATCTCCCCCTATGTCTATGCCGGAACAAACATAAAAAATCCGAATTATCTAGAATAAAAAATGCCTATACAAATCTACCCTTCCATGAACCCAAAACTGAAAGAGGTACAAATGATAAAGGCTGCATCGTTTGTTCTGAAAATCTTCCGATCAGAAATCTCAACGCTTTTCTCATCAGGGTGTGCATCATGGGATTATCAAGGATGTACCTACACACATGAGATAAAGCAAATACCAAGTGACATATCGAGTTTGAAATGAGATAAACATATATATATCAATTTAAAATGATATTCTCAGAATTTCAAAACTCCCCCATAATCAGATAATTCATTCTCCCCCTTTTTATGATGTCCCCAAATAGACAAATGAGAGAAATAAATCAAGCAATCAAGTATTGGGGTGAGACAAGGCACAAAATCACACCATGAATGAACATAAAACAATCAAGTCGGTGATAGCGTAAAAGAATAGGTGTGATCAAAATTCGATAGGAAAATCAAAGCATACAAACATGACATATGTGCACGATGAATATTGGATATTCCTAACGAATGAACTCAAATGCTTCCTTTGGTGTAAAAGATTGGAAATATAAGACATTGACTATATCAAATCTACAAATCAAAGCTCAAAGTGATTTCTACACCAATAACGTCCAAAATGTTTTTCATGCTTTTTCAGGACTTTCAAGGAAGTGCAACCCGTTTTTCTCATTCTCCAACCAAACTCCCTCAGATTTATATTTTGAATAGAGGTATACTAAATTCTCAAACTTTGGAGAATTGGGTGAAACCTAAATGGCCCATATTTGGCATGAATTGCTTTTTATTGCCTTATCAATTTTTTTGGGCTCTTTTAACCTCTTAGGACCTTGGATATTAAAATTCCTCCATTTTTTAGGTCCTTTTAACGATGGCTTTTGCGCAAAGGATAAGAATCAACTTTCGCAGCCCCTCCCCGTTAAGGAAATATACACACAGTCTCACCAAAACGGTTTTTACATGCAATCCAATCTTGTCAAGTTTTATCGCATTTTATACATTGTATAGACAGAATTGAGATAGAAACACTCAAGCCAATATGAGATAGACAAGTGCAATAATCAAATAAAGCCGTGCATGTGTGCAGTAAAGGATATAGGAGTCAAGTATGTAGGAAATATCACTAATTACATCTCAAGGACTCCAATCAATGTTAAGCACATGGATGACATGATGTAGCCTCTCAAATCTCTATAAAACAGTTACATGGATAAATGGAATGAAGTTGTGACTTGGCTATCTTAAATGCTCATCCATAAAAGGCAAATCTCTTTTTAAATTTTTCAAAAAATTTTATCAAAATAAAATCTTTTTGTATTTTTCAAAGAATAAAAAAATTTATACAAAAATACAGCACACTAATAATACAATCTAGCAATAGGCATCAGATGATATGTAAATGGCAATGCAACCTATGCTAGACATGGACCAACCCCTCAGTCAACTGTACAAATCCCCAAAGACTTCCTAAGACTCTCAAATCAAAGGGCATCTAAAGGTTTCGTGAAAATATCGGCTAACTGACGATCCGTGGGAACAAAACTCAGGGTTACGACCTTCTCCTCAACTAACTGACGTATAAAGTGCTCGCGTAACCTGATGTGCTTTGTGCGCGAATGTTGGACAGGATTGCGGGATATGTGTATCGCGCTCGTGTTATCACAGGAAATGAACATGGTGTCCTGTGAGATCCCATAATCCTCCAACATTTGCTTCATCCACATGAGTTGCGTGCAACAACTCCCGGCGGCGATGTACTTAGCCTCCGCAGTGGACAAAGAGATGGAGTTTTGCTTCTTGCTCAACCAAGAGACAAGAGCAGAACCAAAGTAGAAACACCCACCCGAAGTGCTCTTACATCCATCTACGTCCCCGGCCCAATCGGCATCCGAATAGGCGGACAAACGGTCATCGGTATCAAAGGAATACCAAATACCGTATGAGATAGTCCCACTCACGTATTTGATAATACGTTTTAGAGCGAGTAAGTGTGACTCTTTAGGAGACGCCTGATAACGCGCACAGACTCCAACACTAAAGGCAATGTCGGGACGACTAGCAGTCAAGTAGAGAAGACTGCCTATCATACTCCGATACAAGGTTTGCTCTACGTCCTTGCCTGAAGTGTCCTTACTAAGCTTGGTAGAAGTACTCATAGGTGTACGTGCATGCTTAGCGGAGTCTAAACCAAATTTCTTCACTAGGTCTTTAGCATACTTGGATTGGGAGATGAACATCCCATCCTCTAGCTGACGAACCTGGAGACCAAGGAAGAAAGTAAGCTCACCAACCATGCTCATCTCAAACTCACTTTTCATCTCCTCCTCAAAGTGGTGAGCATGTTGGGAGCATGTGGATCCAAAGACTATGTCGTCCACATAGACTTGGGCAACCAAAATAGCACCGTCATCTCTCCTGACGAACAACGTCATATCAACTCCCCCTCTCTTGAAGCCACGAGCTAAGAGATAGGCAGTAAGCCTCTCGTACCAAGCACGGGGTGCTTGCTTCAAACCATACAAGGCTTTCCTCAGATAGTAGACGTGCTCAGGGTGCTGAGGGTCTTCAAACCCTTTTGGTTGTTCCACATAAACCTCTTCCTGTAGAATGCCATTCAGAAAGGAACTCTTGACATCCATCTGATATAACTTGAAGTGCAGATGACATGCGATGGCGAGTAGAAAACGGACGGACTCAAGCCTCGCAATAGGAGCAAATGTCTCCCCAAAGTCTACACCATCTATGTGTGTGTAGCCTTGAGCGACCAACCTAGACTTATTTCTGGTTATGGTACCATTTTCATCCATTTTATTCTTGAAAATCCACCGGGTACCAATGACATTAGTATCACTAGGTCGGGGGAAAAGTTCCCAGACATTGTTCTTCTTAAACTGAAGCAACTCATCCTGCATAGCAGATATCCAGTGTTCATCTTTGAGTGCTTCTTTGTGGTTCTTGGGCTCGACTTTGGACGTGTAGCAATGATGACTAACAACGTTCTCTAGTTGAGCACGAGTCTTGACCCCTAGAGTGGGATCGCCAACAATGGCTGAAGGATCATGACTCTTGCGAACCCAAGCAGGTGTGTCCCCTAACACAGGAATAGGGTCCACAGAGTGTGGGAGAGGAACAGGAAAATCACTGTCAGAACAATCCTCATCCTCACACTGAAGGTTGGGATCAATAACCGTCGGAGGTTCGTCATCTTGCACAGTGACGTTTATTGATTCCATAACCTTAGAGCTCTTCAGGTTAAACACCCGGTACGCTCTACTGTTCGATGAATATCCTAGCAATATTCCTTCGTCGCTCCGGGAGTCAAACTTTCCTAATTGCTCTCTATCCCGTAGAATGTAGCATTTACTCCCCAAAACACGGAAATATGCCAAGTTGGGTTTCTTGCCAGTCCACAATTCATAAGGCGTCTTAAGTGTGTGTGGACGAAGATAAACCCTATTCACCGTGTGGCATGCAGTAGACACTGCCTCTGCCCAAAATCTCCTAGAAACTTTACGACCTAGAAGCATAGATCTAGCCATCTCTTGGATCGTTCTATTCTTCCTCTCAACAATCCCATTTTGCTGAGGAGTTCTCACAGCAGAAAACTCATGTTTGATCCCAAGGCTATCACAGTACAAATCCACCTTTGCTTCCTTAAATTCAGTGCCGTTGTCACTACGTATTCTGTTAATAGTGACCCCGTGTTGATTTTGCAGGACACGACACTTGGTCGTTAAAAATTCTACAACATCAGATTTCTCTCTTAGAAAACCTACAATAGAGTATCTAGAGAAATCGTCTACCATCACGAGAATGTATCTCTTACCACCTAGACTCTCCGTGCGAGTAGGACCCATAAGATCCATGTGAATCAACTCAAGAGCACGGGAGGTGGTAATGGAATTCAACTTCCTATGAGGGCTACGGATTTGTTTTCCCAACTGACAGGGTCCACAAATCATGGAAGTTGGCTTTCCAAGAGATGGTAAGCCACGTACTAGGTCCTTTTTGACTAAACGAGATAAGTCTCTAACGTTCATATGACCTAGACGTTGGTGCCACAGATCCATAGGAGTGATCGTGGCGCTGTTGCAAACTAGTGAGGATGTGGGCTCAGTCCCATAGCAGTTATCCTCTGTCCTCACCCCTTGCACTAAAAGTTTACCGGCTTCATTATAGACCTTACAAGCTTCTCGGTCAAACTTTACTGCAAAGTCATCGTCGCACAGCTGGCTGATGCTAAGAAGGTTTGCTTTCAAACCTTTGACGTACAGCACATTCTCTAGCTTTGGAAATCCTGGTAACTCTACTGTACCTCGTCCAACTATGCTAGATTTGCTACCATCTCCAAAGGTGACTCTCCCATCATTATAATCCTCAAGATGGGTAAAATATGAGACATCACCTGTCATGTGTTTGGAGCATCCACTATCAAAATACCACTGTGAGGTATTATGTGCTTTGAGAGCGACATGGACAACAAGGGCCTTTTTCTCTTTCTTAGGAACCCAAGTGTAGGTACCTTTTTGTATTCCCTTGTTGTTGTTGGTTTTAGCCGGAATGCGGGGCGCATTCATTGATGGTAAGGTCATCCGTCGGAATTCCTCCATCAAACTCTGTGATGTGGCGGCTAGAAACTCAACACGCTCTCTCAGACTGGCAAACTCATCAGTCTGATGTGGTGGAGCAAACGTACGTCTTGTCCGACCCAACTTATAGCAATCATCCCTAAGGTGTCCATTTCTTTTGCAATGGGATAAAAAGAGCACAGTATTAGGAGGACCTTGGTTTGTTTTTCTTGGTCGAACTCTCCTTCTTGGTTTTTTATGACGTCCATAAGGAGTCGTAGTAAACTCAGGAATTGGTCCGGGTGCAATTTGGGACGTGGAGGCACCATCAAAACCTATTCCTTGCCGGTCACCAAAACCTAAAGCGGGACCGAGGATCATCTTTCCCATCTTCCCAAATCTGTCCTCGATTTGTACCTTGACTTTCCTAGCTCTCTCAAGGTCATGAGTAAGCTGAGCAACAAGGGCTTCAAGTTTCTTTCGAGTTTCCAGGGAGGAATGGAGCTCACTCGTAAGACTAGCCACTTGTTTAGTCAAGTCCTCTTTCTCTTTCTCAAAACTGCTCACTCTCTCTTTAAGCAAATTCTCTTTACTAAACCAGGCAGACTCTCTCTCTCTCATGGCGGTGCAGGTGGAGGACTCTCTCTCTCTCAACTCTTCTTCTAACGCGGTGATCCTAAGAACTAACGCCTTGTTACGTTTTTTAGTTTTGAAAGACTCATTATATAACTCGGTGTAGGCGCGTTGAAGGTTACTCTCGTCCTCACTACCTTCCTCCTCTCCCTCACTCTCTTCACTCTCGCTGTCGAGGTGTCCCTATGAAGTAGCATCCTCATCGTTGTGAGATGCACTAGGAGTACTCATATGACTAGCCATGAATGCGGTGAAGTTACGCTCATGCGGTGACTCATCTCCCGAGTCCACCGACTCGACCTCACTGTCGTCACTAAAGGTAGCATTTAGGACAACTTTACCCTTTTCCCTATTTAGACGAGTGGCACACTCAAACGCTCTGTGTCCCTTACCGTCGCACTCAAAACACCTCTCACTGTCTTTAGGGGGTTCTTTGAAATCTTTCTTTTCAACCTTATTTTTCTGAAAATTCTTTTTATCTTTGAAATTCCCATTTTTCTTAAATTTCAGAATTTTCTTGAAGTTTTTAGCAAATAATGCCAAATCATCTATGTCAAACTCACATTCAGAATCAGAAGTTTCTATCTTTCTAGATGACTCGACTCTCTTTATTGCCGACCCCTCACTTTTTCTCTCTTGGGCTTTAAGGGCAATTCCCTTATCTTTTGGCTTGGTAGATTTAGGAAACATGTCTATTTCATAAGTTTGTAAATCTCCTACCAGTTCTTCCAATTTTAGAGTATTTAAATTACCCAAGGAATTTAGCACAGTGACTTTAGGTATAAAACGCTTAGGAAGGGAACGAAGAATCTTTTTAACAACTTTAGCATTTGGAATATGTTCACCAAGATTATAGCTAGTATTAACAATGTCAGAAAGCCTAGCATAAAATTCATCAAAACATTCTTTCTCATGCATGGTGATGGTTTCAAATTGAGTTGTTAAATTTTGCAATTTTGACTCTTTAACAACATTTGTTCCTTCATGGGTAAGTTGCAAAATATCCAATGCCTCCTTTGACGTGGTGCACGTCATTATGCGTTTGAACTCATCAGGTGTGACAGACCTAGAAATAGCACTTAGACCCTTAGAATTAAAAGAAGACCATTTAAATTCTTCATCAGTCCAAGAAATGTCAGGTTTCAAGTTGGTCACATTATCAACAGTCACGGTGGGAGCAGTCCACCCTCGTTCAACCAAAATCCAGACACGTTCATCAATGGCTTTTAAAGCCGACCACATACGGGCTTTCCAATAAGCATAATTTGACCCGTCAAAAATAGGCATTTTATAATATGACTTCTCCATATGAACACGCTCTTTTCAAAAAATCAATTTATTTCAAAAATTGATATCTTTAGAAAAATTTTGCGGAAGTAAGGAATACGCGATAGAATGGCGTAACCCGCTCTGATACCAATTTGAAAGGAGTTGGCGCTTGCGTTCAATTAAGAAATAATACAATAAATACCATTTTTAACCCAAATTAACCCTAAGCATGCAACTAGGTGTGATTGAAACAATATGAAATCATGCAATAAATATTCAACACACAAAGTTTAAGGAAAAATCCCCCACAGGGGCAAAACCATTTGTATATCACTATAATTTGTAAAAGACGGTTTACAATCGGATTACAATGAAATACAGGTTGACTAAGAATTACCCTCGGGTATCGGATTCTGTAGTCGCGGCTGGAATATCCCTTTCCAGTAGGGTTGGCGGCTGGAACTATCCCTGTCCAGTAGGGCTGCAATGAAGAGGAAGGAGCGGTCCACTTCACAAAGGGTTGAACACCATCAATGGTGTTCTAGGGTTACCAAAAGTGACTCACAAATATATGGAATTTGTGTGAATCAAGGGTATGAATCAATGGACTTAAATACCACGAAGACTTAAGAGTTATTGAACTCAGAAAATCGTGTGTAAGTCTCTAGAAAACCAACTCCCCGATCGTGGTATAAATAAGAATTCATTTGCCCTAAAAATCTCCACACGATCTGTTCGTGGTTATCCAGGGCGGACCGGTCCGGGCCTTAGGCGGATCGGTCCGATGGCAGACCGGTTCTTTTAATTTGAGGCTGATTCGGTTCGCATTCGGTTCGATGCTCACTGGCTTCAATTTGCAAGACGGATCGGTCCGGCAGGGAGGCGGATCGGTTCTTTTAATTTCTTGGCGGACCGGTCCGGGCATCGGTTCCTTTTTTATTAAGGCGGACCGGTCCGGCTGATTGGATTTCTGATTCCTTCCTTGATTCGATACTCGGATTCCGTTGATGACGATATGGACATGAATTTCTTCAACGGTGTTACAGCTAATGACATATACAAGTATGTTGGACAAAATGTCCTTACAAGGTTATCCATGTTTGGCATATTGAACCTATTGAATGGGGATTAGTAAACAAACTAATCTTCTCAAATATATGTTTTGACAATTTTGAACCATTACCCATAATGATCAAAACCGTGGTCTATCATGTGTTGACAAAAAGAAAGTACAAACATACCCATTATTTGTCCTTCCACATTACCAGCACCATAGGATGGAGGGTTTAAGAAATTCTCTACCAACCCTACCAAATTTAGCACCTTAGAGCCATTGAGGACTATGAATGTGATGAAATTGAACAAAATTGGTTGATTGACCACCCTTGGAACAATTGGATACAATCAAGTATTGGTGAGAAAACATGATCACTATTTTAAATATGGCATTTTATTATTGTCAGGAAACTACATTAAAATTCATGGTGAATGATGGCAGAAGATTACTTGTCACCGAACTCGCGATAAATTATATCACATCGCTTGAACAACGAGCGTCCGTTAGGGAATTTTTGAATAATTTGAAAAACAAAAACAATTTGGATGTTCCCTATGAACAATTGATCCATGCAGAGGAGTATGTGTTAGCACAACTACATGGTCCTCCACATCATAGCCTTAACGACAGCATGTTTTTCGATTATGTTGTTGAGGCTATTATTGCCAATGCATTTGATGTTTGACAAATGGACAAATAAAAATAACCCACATGAACGACTGCAAGCTATCTAGCAAACAAAGTGGGAACAACAGAAGCAGTAAACAAACTGACGCATTGAGTGACATCAGGAAATTAAAAACAAAACATCCATATCAATCACTATTTACTTTTTTAAAGTAAATAGTAAACCACTATTTACTTTTGTCCTTTGTATAAATTATTGATGTTACTATGTACTTTTACTGTGAACTTTTTGAAAAAATTACAGTTCATGTTTTATTTTCCATTTTATTTGTTTATATAAACTTTGGTTATAAAATGGGAACCACTCCTTCAGTCCAAGAGATTGAAGTATCTTATAATATCTTCTTTCTATCTCATGTAAAAATCCTCTTCTTTTGTAATATAAAGTTTGCAATCTATACCTTTCAGTTCATATATTCCAAACTTATAGAATATACATAGGACTTGGTTTAGTGTGTGTACTTGAGGATGAAGATACTGCTACTTATGTTTTTTCCTTTTTAGCAATTGCCACCCAATCTCCTTTGACTTCACCTTTTATTTGACCTAGTGGTTTGTCTCCCATATGAAATGAAAATAATCCACTAGTTTAGTGGGTTTAATATATATTCCACTGGTTTTGTGGATCATCAGGTCGTTAATCAAAATTATGTAGAAAGAAAATTAGACTGTATTGAATTCAACTTAAACAAAGTTGATAAAAAACTTAGTCAACTCGAAACAGTCTCAAACCTAGGCTTAAAAGAGGAAACTATGCAAAAAATTGAAAATCTATTAAACAAAACAGATGCTCAAAACCCAGATGGAATGAATAACCCAAGAGATAACAAAATCCCTAGGTTATATTATGGTTCGGCAAAAAATTGGGTCTCTAAAACTCACTTTTTGAAACGGATAAAATTAGCCGCCTTAAAAACTATTAGTTTTTAAGACGACTAATTTTACTAGTCTCAAAAGGGAGGACTTAAGAGACAACATATTAAAAGCCATCTCAAAAAGTATACTTTATGACATAGCTAAACTAATTTGGTTTCCCTCCTTATGGATTTTTCATTCCCCGCTTATTTCTATTAGCCTAAGACTAAGAAAACAAAAAAAAAAAAAAAAAGAAAAGAAAACCCAGATTGTCAATTGGTTGTAGTAGTTTAGTTTTAAGATTAATTTATGAGAATATTCGTATACTTGTTTGTTGGAATTTTAGTTAGAATTATTGATATGTTTGTCTCAGTTAATTAATTCATGTCCTTTGCAAGTAGTTTATTCAATTAATTTGATTTACTATTCCATTATGATTTCATTTTGTGATATATGTGATGGACTCAGTTAATTCAAACATGCGTCATCATTGAAAAGATCAATAATAAGTATGGAATCAAATGAGTGAAAAAAGAAAAAGTCATGCTAAGTTCTCTAGGAACAAAGCATAGATACGGTTAGTCACCATCACTTAATGTGCTATTATTGATGTATTGGTCAATTGGAAAACGATCTCGTAAATCTACTCGAGCTTGCCTTTTGGGAGAATCGGTGAGGGGGTTATATCATATTTTTATAAATCAGTGTTGCAACGTGAGTTAACAATGTTTAGGTTTATAACTTGATGTATTTATTTGTATTGGATCATTCTATTTGAGCAAGATCTATATTGGAAATCAGTGTTGCAATGCGAATTGTATTAGGCTTATATTAGGTTTATAACTTGAAGTATTTATTTTTATTGTAAATCAATGTTGCAATGTGAATTAACAATGCATGTTGACATAAAATTTGTTGCTAGTGGAACTGAATCTAGTAAAATAACTATTTGTAATATAATCATATTTCAACTTAATTATCAATGAGTTAAAATAACTATGGCTTCTCACATGAATGTGTCTTATTCAATTTTTTTATCCTCGTCATTGAAACATTGGTATTACACACTCACTTTGTCTTCTATAATTATTGTTTGTTGCATTTTTGGCAAGAACTTTGTTTCAACATCATCGCCATTCACATTTTTAAACTCTGCACACCAACTGGTCGTCATAATACCTGAATATTTTTTCAACCCATTCTGAGAAATTTTCACCCTAACGGTATGACCGAGTTAACTAGGTATTGGTACCCACCGATCTGATTCCTAGTTAAGAGTTGAGTTTTAGATTATTGGTGTGAATCGAACATGTATCATTAATTTCTTAGTTACATCGGCTCATATCAGTGATATTGCGGTAGAATTGGCCCATATCGGCAATATCACGGTAGTCTTGACCCATATCGGCGATATATCGATCAAGATGGTATCAATTACTAAGCATTGATCTCTCTATGTAAACTTTTCCACCCTGGATTCTAATCATTTCGTACCCCTGTATGGATTAACCTCCCTGTTTTACCAACTCACCTCTATAATAAATCAAATATTTTTTCTATAGCTATTGAATTCCCCCCCCCCCCCCCCCCCCGGTGCCCCGCCCCTTAACCTTAATGCTCCTATAATTGCTCAAACTAGACCTATCTTGGCTAGAGTTTGCATTAAAATTGATCTCAAGTTTGCATTAAAATTGATCTCAAATAGACCTATCTTGGCTAGAGTTTTCAAATGGATTTTTAGAGGTTATTGCTTTATCAAGTCCAATAAAATATGTTTTTTTAAGAATGGTAAGCAAATCAGTCTTTTATATGATGAATACTAAGTTCTATGTCAGAAGATTGAGGATTAAATATTAAAATCTCATGTGGTAATTTCTATAGTGTATGGTAAATGCATTTGAATTGAAAGACAATATTTTTGGCCTAACCTTTAAAGTCAATCCCATCTTTATGAAGACTCCCCCACCTTGTAATAGGTAATTTCAATGTTGTTACAGCCCCAGAAGAAGAAATAGGTGATAATGCAATTGACTTCCACTATGTTCAAGATTTTAAGGATGTTATCTTCAGTTGTGATATGTTTGACGTTGGCTTTATTGGCTCTAAATTTACATGATCCAGTAATAGAGATGAAGAGGTTTAATTTTTTCTAGACTTGACATAGGTATGGTTAATATGAAGTGGTAGATTGAATTCTCAAACAACAATGTTCCACTAATGCTGGAATCTAAGCTAGACTATAATGTCTAGTCAGGGCTAGTATCACACTATAATTTATAATTGCCCATCACATCAAACAGTAAAGTATCTATATATACTATTAACACTTATAACCCATGAATTTTGTAAATACACTAATGGATTATGTATACTAAATCATGAAAATAAGTCGTAAACCTCAATACTTGTACTCTATTGAAATAGGGAGATCAATTCTAATTTATCGACAACTCTACTCCCTCCACCACTGATGAAAGCAATTGTGGCTGACTCTTCATATCTAGAGTCAGGATCATGACCCTTAGTATCCTTTATAGTGTGGTATAACCCTTGGCTATCGATATACGTCAACTCCCTCCCCTATCCATGAATAATCCCAACAACACGAACTGCACATTCATAATCAAGCAGTGTGCGCTGATAAAAAAACTTGTTCATAAACAATTTCTCCTAAATCAATCGTCTTCGTACTGAAATTTAATATATCAAATTGTTGCAATTGGGTGGTGCGAGGGTTATTTGGACTCTTTCAATACCAAATAATAACCATTGATTTGTAAATTGCCAATATTTATGCTTTAGGATCATTTACGCCTCATCTTTAATAATGCGCATACATGATAATAGAATGCTTTTAAAATCGAATTTATACACTGTAAAATTACAGTTAAAATATACAATGTAGTATGCATATTACAGGGGTAATCTGCATTATAAACTATGATATACATATTACAGTTGAAATATACACTATAATATGCATATTATAGGTTTAATATGCATTATACGTTGTAACATGCATATTATAGTTCCCTTGTGATGCTTCTAATCTTCCATGGTATTACTTTAGATTTAGATGAGATGGTTTCAAAAAGCATGATTGAGTCAATTTCTACAATTTCAAATAGCCTTTTACTTCATCTTTAGTATTTAGAGTTGCAATTGAGGTTACTGTATAGTAGCAACAAGCCACCAAGCCAATTCCTTACTTCTTGGTCAAATGTGCAGATTATCTCGTATTATCATGTTATTTACATAAGAAATAAACAAAACAATAGAAGATATTTTTTCATTTTACGTCATTGAGAAGTTCCATTGAGTGTTGCTTATAACATTACACTTGTTTTGGTTATAGGACTTAATTGGCAACATATAAAAACTTTGGACATAAAAACAACATCATTTAGACATATAAAAACATCCATATTCCCAAAACTTTGGTCCAACATTGAAACATAAGGGTATAAATTTTTGCTTTACCCTAATTTATTATCTTAACAATATGACAAATTTAAAACAAATATGCATCTAGTACGTATACCAACCTTATGTCTAAAGTACCTTGCCTAACCTAACCAACTTCAACTTCAATATCTAAAATTAAGACAAATATGCAAATAATTTATTATGGCAACTTCAATGTTGTGGGCACTAAGGTCCCTTGCCTAACCAAAGAAAGTCTAAAGTACCTGTGTATGCTTTATAAGTCTATCATGAATATGCAGCTAGTACGTATATCACATATTATCCATATACATTACAGAAATAATCATGTGTATACATTATAAGAAAAAAAATATGCATATATTACTGCAACATTTACAGATTCTCTTGCTGCAACAGTGTGTTCATCATCAAGAGGTCATCAATATCTCATCAAATTTGTCTTATATATATATATATATATATATGGATGTATTAGGTGGAAACCACATTACAAAAGAAGACCTTATACTACAAACCAACTTTAATGAATTGGATAAAAAACTTATACTACAAACAAATGCTCTATTTTTTTAAAGTTTGAGAATGGCCACTGTTAACTTTTTAAAGTAGAGAGAAAAGAAATAGATGCTGTATTTTTTAACCAATACAAATCTAAGAATTGCACAAGAGCCTAGAACATATGTATAATGTATTTAGCCTATAGAAGAAAGCGGACTAGTGATACTATGATGACTAACTACAACTACCTTAAAACATATACGAAATGACTAATAATACTATTAGTAATGCTGAACTGTAATGCTATGCTAATTTGAACACAATTGTCATTTCAAAGCTAGTTTGGGTAGAAGGAGCCAGTTAAATGAAACACGATATTTGAATTTAGGATTATCGTAAATTAGTTTTATTTAGCATATTTTCCCAACATTGATTCTCATGTTTAACTTTCTATTTTGCATAGTTGACAGGTCTGTTTTACAAAGGTACCTATTATGTAGCTGGTAGCTCAGAGTTTAGATGATTTACAACTCATTTTTCTGATTTTATTTATTTATTTAGAATGAAATCTTTTTTGGGAATATTGTTAGTGTGTTTGGCCCATGCCCTATCTTAAAATCTTGGGGATAATTTATCTTAAAACTGAGGATGTTCAACTTTTAAGTCCCAAACCCCTTGTCAATCCCATCAGCAAAACAACCTAACTTTCTATTTTGTATATTTGGTTCTGTTTTGTATACACAACTCAACTATATTCATACATATGTAGAAAATAGAAAAATATAGTTGTTTAATTATAATTGTTTCAGTTATATTGATGTTCATCCTACATCTACTATTTATTTGCTTTATGTGGATTACAACTTTCTCCGTGTCTGTTACTCATTATGGAAAGTACTGTCTTCATTAGCTTTTATTTGATAACTACTATTATGTTTAATGCAATACATGATCACTGCCATTAGGGTCCTTTGTTTTTCTTATATTGTTTTGTTTACATCATGATTTGGATCAAAGTGGCTCGGTGCTGATTTTGGGCAAGGTGGGTTACATTTTCTGTTTTTATTAGATATACACACGTCTATGTTGTGATTGACCTTTTAATTCCTAAATATTGTTAAATCGGTACTTACTATCAAATCTGTACTTATCGGTTTCTTATGATTATGATTTTGCCTGAGTATCGTGTCATTGGTATTAGAAGGGATTAGAGGAGTAATGTCTTCCTCTTCATCTTAAAGTTAGGAGCTCCCTTTGTAGTAAGAAGCACCTGCTTCAAGCAAGGCTGTTCAACCCGCATCTGCATCAAGTAAATCTATAATATTTCCTTTTTGGCCTGGCAAGGGTAGTACTGTTACTAGGTGTATTGTGAAGGCAACCCACTTCGTTGTTGAGTTGCTCGACAAGGATTTACACCTAGTACAATGTGAGTTATCTTTTCATACTCTGTCCATAGTTCGTTTGATACAAGTTCTTATTCATGAGTGTTAGGTTTTAATTACCCCAGAGGTCACATCACGCAGTGTCAACCGTCTTGTCATGTTTCAGCTAGTGAAATTATATAGAAAATCTCATATTAGAAAGCGTCTTTCGACTTATGATGGAAGAAAGAGTATATATACATCATGTGCTCTCCCGTTTGTTACTTAACGGTTTAAAATTACTCTTAACTTGTGAAGATTATGGATTGTGCGCACCAACATTTATATATTTTGGATTTTGTTAAATTCTTCTCTTCTCTCCACGAATGAGGTCTTTTGCAGTTTTTATATTGATAATTGTCACTTTTTTATTCAAGAGAGAGAGAGATAGAGAGGGAATTTAGAGTTGTGATCAAGTTGGCTTCACGCACTGACTTGCATCACTTGGGAATATTTTTATAGGGGAAGCAGGCAGATGAACCTCAAGAAGCTCTTCAGGTTTTGGACACTATTCTACGTGAATTTTCGACTACTAGATAAAGATTAAAAATGACACTCTTCTCTACCGTTATTATCTTGGATATCAAAATATTATCATGATCTACCAGATATATGTACGTGCGTGTATTACTTCTATCCGATTCATACATATGATTAAAGTCATCACATGAATGACAATCTTAATATCTTTTGATGACTGATTTTAGGATATTTAAAAATAGGACTTTGTGGTAAAGTCATTGCTAATGACATTCTTTTGACGTATTCCGTTAAGTTTCTTTCCAATAGGTTCTTCTTATTTAGAAGACAATAAACCTAGATTGATATGGGGTTGATATGATGGAAATATTTTAATATGTATTCATTCTGGGGTGCATTGTAGACAGCAGGCGGACAAAAGATATTACAGTCTTGCCCACATGATCTCCTTGTGTTATACGCACTACAAGGGAGCATTTTAGATAGTATGGGGATGAAAGATACCGCTATGGAGAGGCATATCAACGGTTTGTCAATGCCATTAATGGTAAAATAGCATTTCTAGTTCAACCTGATGGTAAAAATGTGACCAGAGGGACCGGAACACTTGAGTTTGTCAATGCCTGTAGTTTGAAACATTGACAGCTCCATCCAAAATTATTTAAACTGCCTATTAAGATATCACAAGCCCTCAAAATCAACACTAGATAACTATATCTATATGGAAGATTTTAATTTAGTGAAAACTCCGTGTTTTTTCCAATTTATTGCTCGGTCCCTAACACTGGAATTTAGCTCGTGAACCCCCAAAATGATTTTGTGGAAGTGTAAAACTCTTTGCAGCTAAAATCATTTTGGGGGTCAAATTCAAAGGAATGAAATATTGGGGGTCAAAGTATCAAAGAATTAAGGGGGCTAAACCCAAAATCACCCACTGACCCACATCTTACAAGGGACCATAAACTAAGATTATATAATGCAGAGACCGCACGCCAACGTTTATTGGCCCCCATTAATTCTTCTATATTGACTTCCCCCAAAGTTTAGATTTATACCTGCGTGCAATACCTGCTTGTGTTTATTGCCCAAGATACTTATGAAGTTAATCTTTGTTTGTCAAAACTAACTCAAAATCAATATATTAAAATCAAAATCATAACTTCACTAAAATCAATATCAAAACTTATCAAATCAAGAGAATGTATATCAACCCTTTCTACATTTCCCCATTTATGAGTTTTTTTAATGACCAGATCTTCGAGAATGGGGCTGCAAGATATAAGGTTGATTATACAACCATTATTTTCGCAGTTAACATAAGTGAGATGTAGGATCTTTATGTTTAGGAAAAGATGTATGCATGCTGCAGAAAATTCTGCACAATATATAGTGTTGAGATGTAGGGTTATAAGATGTGGTAAACAAACTGTGCTCGCCTCAGGAATGCTAAATGTTATGTTACCACTTAGCTTTAAGAAGTCAAGTATCTTGTAAGTAAAAAGGCTAGGAGGCAACTCTATCTGTTGTTTCATGGAAATTGAGAGATCAAGTTCCCAAACATTACGTTCAAGGGCACCACAAATCCATTTACTAACATTTAAAATGTAATAATCTCGACGACACTTAAGAAGAAACTTGTGCATGAAAGGTGCATTGAGGAGGTGCAAAACATTGTTAATGAAAACAATAAAAAAGCATTTTATTCATCTTATATTTGGAAAAGTTTTTGTGATAATGTTGTAACAGTTATCATCAAAGTCTAGTTTATAAATGGATGTCCAGAGTAGCTTCCATCTTGTTGATAGAATGGAAGTCCCAACCACATTTTTTGTTGGAAATAATGAGAGAATTTGTCAATGTAAAGGGTCTGGAAGATTTCTTATCTTGTCCATGTGGTAGATGTCATCTTCATTTGTACCATTTTGGTGTTTGGAGATCGATGCTCATGCTTTAACTCAAATCAATATATGAAGTCAATCTCTGTTTGTGTTTGTAGTTTGTACCTGCTTATAAAGTTATGTTTGTTAATTTTTTTAAAATATATGTTTAATACATTATGTTTGTCTCTGTTTAATCTACAAACATATACATTCTATTACTCAAATATTATTTGATGCCATGTCCCCGTCGTGTCCTAATTTTTTTTAGATTTGTTGTGACGGCATGTCCGTGTCCGTAGCGTGTCGGACATGACACCCATGTCTATGTCCTCGCTACATAGTTGCTCACACTAAATTCCCATCCTAACATCCTACACCTGCTGACCCCAACTCGATACAATCCCAACCTCCATAACCAGCCTACCTGTTTCCCCAAACCACCACCAACCAACAACACATATTACACCTAATTCCCACCACCAAACCACTGTCCCCACTTCATCCACCTCACATCACCAAAATCCATTGCCTCGTAACACCCAACCTACCTAAAACCATCACCCCCTACACATGCTTATCCTTCACTTTCTCACAATCCAAACACTAAACTCCCAAACTATAGAACCTACTGCTAAGACCCCAACCTGAAACTAAACCTCCCCACCCTGCTACTATACCTAGACCACTGCTTTACATACTTGCCATAATACTGAACCCAACCCGATACCACCCAGTGGATGCCATACCCGCCCAAACCCAAGCTTAGCCCCTACCCTGCTAAAAGTTGGTGTGTGTATTTTCTGTTGGGTCTACTCTGTTGTTCGAGGTTGAACATATTAGCAAAAGTTGGTCTGTGCATATGTAGTCATGATGTTTTAAGGCAGTCCTGACTGGTTTCTACTTAGTTGTGTAAACTTCTAAATGGGTTTACCTGTTTAAATTTATGTGATCACTATTTGCTAACTCCATCCATAATATGGTAATTTATATTTGTTTATAGTAAAGAAACTCAGAATAGTACATGTTTTCAAGTGAGGCAGTGAAAGAAAATCAAGATAATTGAATTTAACAGAGTAGTTCAAATTCATTAAATTTGAATTTATGTGACTATTTTCAAACTCCATCCATTTCTCTTAACTTTTTTTTATTGGATATAGCAAAGAAAAACTCGAAGAACCGTGAAGGTGAATTTGCTTACTCAAGGACTAGGCAAAATCCACATGCAAAAATTACCAAGGAGGTTAGAATTCTGGTATTATAAACACTTATAATTTTTAGTTTAATAAATATTAATATATACATTTTTTTTGTTAGAGGGTAGAGGCAGGAGAGCCAGTTGACGAAATCAACATGTGGCAAGCCACTCGGGCTCCAAATAATAAGCCTTTCAATGTTGAACACGGGTCATTAGATAAATCAGTACATATATATATGCTAACTAAAGCCATTCATTAATTTCTAATACATGTTTAAATTAAATTCATTAGTTTTTAATATATGTTTAATTGGTAGACAATGCTCGAGAGATGACTAAATGACCTACCAGAAGAGAAGCGAAATCATCCGGAAGCGAGGAATGAGATTTTTAAGGATGTGGTAGGACAAGGAGGCCATGGTTATACTTTACTAAAGGGGGTAGGTATTAGGCCAACATCTACACGAACAAGTTCCTCTCTTGCATTATTGGAGGATATTAATCAACTTAAGAAAGACGCTAAACATCGAGAGGGTAGAGCTAGACAAGACGCTGAAGATCGAGAGGCGAGACATTGACACGAGCTCGAAGAATTAGAATTTCGCCACCAACAAGCACTCCTACAGATGAAAACTGATATGAGAAGTGAAATACATAGTTTATTTCAGAGTATTATCCCTAATCATGCTTCTATTATACCTCAACGACCCATACCGACTAGGTAATGACACATCTTTATTTTATTTTTATATATGTATGTGATGAAGGGTTAGGTAGGATATATATTGTGGCTATTTCGCACTTAGTTATTTACAATGTTGTGGCTATTTCTATTGTTGTTTTTGAGTTAATTTTTATGTTTGAATAGGTTAGTTTTCATGAATAAACAAATGAGACTTTGTCGAATTTAAAAAAAATACGAAGTGTTTAAAAGTAAATAAAATGAAGAGATACAAATTTGATAAGGTTTTTAAATATTGTCATTAATAGGAACTATTAAAAAAAAGATTACTTCTTTGTTTACGGTAACTGACACTAGATGAATTTTATTGCAGGTCGAAATCTTTTATGGAGAAGGCAGGACACGTTCGTTTTCTTCAAGATTGTCAGTATTTATTCTAATGGGAAAAGTTAAATTTTGCAGAGAGATTTAGTTTGGTGGAGTATTAGGTAGGATATATGTTCTGGCTATTTCGCTCTTAGTTGTTTATAGTGTTATGGTTGTTTCTATAGTTGTTTTTGAATTAATTTTTATGTTTAAATAGGTTGGTTTTTATGAATAAACAAAGGAGACTCTGCCGAATTTTTAAAAAAATATTAAGTGTTTAAAAGTAAATAAAATGAAGATATACAAATTTGATAAGGTTTTTAAAAATTGTCATCAATAGGAATTATTAAAAAAGATTACTTCTTTGTTTATGGTAACTGACACTGAATAAATTTTATTGCAGGTCAAAATCTTTTGTGGATAAGGCAAGACACATTATGATGGAGATCGCTTGCCTCTAGATTGTGAGTATGTATTCTAATAAGACAAGTTAAATTTTTTAGAGATATTTAGTTTGGTGGAGTATTAGGTAGGATATATGTTGTGGCTATTTCGCCCTTAGTTGTTTATAATGTTGTGGCTGTTTCTACAGTTATTTTTGAGTTAATTTTTATGTTTAAACATGTTGATTTTCATGAATAAACAAAGGAGACTCTGTCGATTTAAAAAAAAATATTACGTGTTTAAAAGTAAATAAAACGAAGATATACAAACTTGATAAGGTTTTTAAAGATTGTCATCAATAGGAACTATTAAAAAAGATTACTTCTTTGTTTCCGTAACTGACACTGAATAAATTTTATTGCAGACCGAAATCTTTTGTGGACAAGGCACGACACGTTTTGATGGAGATCGTTTGCTTGAAGATTGAGAATACTTATTCTGATGAAACGAGTTAAATTTTGTAGAGATATTTAGTTTGGTGGGCATAATGTTGAAATTGTTTATTTTATCTTCGTATGGATCTAATTTTAATTGAATGGAAAATTGTGTTATATTTGTTGAAATGGGATGCCAAAATGTCATTTATTATTTTTAAGAGTTTTTGTTTATAAGTATATTGAGCGTATTAAGAATGGATGAAATTTTCATTTGGGGTAAAAATTATTAAAGACGATTTTTTTGCGGTCTCAAAAGGATTCCATAAATGAGGACCTTTTGAGATGGTTAAGTTACCGTCTAAAAAAAACTCTTTTGAGACAGCATACACCATCTCTAAAAAAACTTTAAAAGACGTCTTTTTCACCGTCTTAAAAGGATCCTGTAAACAATATATTTTAAGACGACGTATTTCCCATCTCAAAAGTACTTTTTAAGACGACTCCTGCCGTCTCAAAAAGATTTTAAAATGGGGGTCTAATATGACGCCCCTTTGCTGTCTTAAATGGCATCACAAAAGGCTTTTGAGACGGCCAAAGGACTTTTTGAGACGGCTAGAGCACCGTCTCAAAAAGAATTTTTTTTTTGTAGTTCCCCCTAACTTACAGACTTCTAGTCCCTAGCAATGAAGTACAAAGTAAGAAGAACTACAGGTAAACAAAAAAAAAAGAGATATGTACAAAGGGGATAAATGATACTTTCGTGGGCGAACGATCGCATTTAACATATGCAATAAGCCATCAAACCCCTAGATTACCGTAATGGACGAGTGTCGTCTCGTGAGGGTTTTCAGGGATGAAAACCACAAACATAAATGTTTTCTCAAAATGTGCCCAATCAACATGCGACAAGTCCAATAATAGCAAAAAAGATTACAAACACAAGCATAGTGAATAAATTCACACAAAATTCCGTTGTTATTAATATTGTAGAACAAACTTTATAAAATTGAAACCTTAAAAGTGAGAGGGGAGAGAGAACAGACAAAATATGATTCGGAAAAAAACTTATATAAACCAGATAACATTAAATCGTGCATATATGTCAATTCTCACCAGATATTACACTTAATAAATAAAATAACTATGAATGGGAGATAATACACAGGACATGCAGGCATAAAGAGTAAATGTAAATGGAAACTAGGCTGCGCACATGTCACAAATGAAGAACCTATAAATAAAATGAAAAATGGGTAATTTCAATGAAATATACGGCTCATTAAAGGAGGCGAAACATATTTTTAAATATTATCAAAACCATTATGACTTTCGAATTGAATGCACCCTAGGATAACATAGTATTTTATAGGGTTTTAATGTAGTTTTAGGGTTAGGTTTATAAAGCGAAGGGTATATGTACAAATTCAAACGGTTTGGGTAAGAAAACTCAAGATAATGGGAAATTTTGAGCAATTTCAAAATTGGAATAATAACATCCTTAATACACATTAGATATGAAATTGGAGAGTGACAAGTATTATTGAACATTATACACAATACATATAACTTTCTCTTTATTTTCTTTTTTTTTTTTATTTTGTTTTGTCCTTGCATTTTTTCACTTTTTCTTTTATTTTCCACTTCTTTCTTTTCCTTTTCCTTTTTTTCTCGCTCTCACGTGCTTAATTGTAACCACATGACAATAAAATCATTCAATCCCAAGTATCATTCCAAACTTAGATATGAAAGGTAATATATATGGTTTATAACTCCAATGTGAAGTTAGTTATGGGATTTTGGGTAATGAAACGAAAGGCTATATTAAGTCTCACATATAAGGTGAGGTTAAGGCTAATATGGGTGATATAACAAAGATAAACAATGATCAGTTCCTACAGTTTACACAATTCTCGCACTACACCAAATCTGCCGGATTGTCACGGCCATTGACCGTGATAAGTCTGGGGGTGACAATGTTTGTTGTCACGGACTTGTCATGATCATTAACCATGACAAGTTCATTAGACTTGTAACGGTCATGTCATGGTCTTTGACCTTGACAAGTTTTGTCACGGTCTTTGACAGTGACAAACTCGTGGCAATCTTTAAAAAATTATCACGATCAATGATCGTGATAAGTCCGTGACAAGTTTCCTTTATTACGGACTTGTCACGGTTTCTGGGAAGAAATAAAAAAAAAATCTGCTGGGCAGTAAGGCCATTGCCACTACCCATTAATATATTTGTACCTATTATAGTAACGTTGTACCTTTTCAAAAATCACGTATCCAAATAAAATAGAGATAATGCAAATATACATTCAAAACAATATACATCACGATATCATTCAAATGTAACAACTTAAATCAATTCTATTCAAATAATGTCACTACATGTCTGGGGTAAGTCTGAGGAGGTGGATATGCCACACGATATACGAATTCATACACCCTTGTATATTCATCGTGCCACGTTGTTCGCGCAACCACAATGGGGAGTTCTCCTTCCTGGGTATCACATGCGTTACGAGAACCTTGGCCTCGATGTCTTGAAGAGCACGTCCATAAACTTGCATAACCTGGATGGTATTTGGGTCCCTCAACCCCCGCCCTATCCGTTGGCCATCAAATATATCCTGTATAAATACGCTCGGCCAACTAAGTGTCGTCATTGGTCGGTCAAAGGGAGCCAAATAGGGGATTGGATAATCAGAGTCCGCACGTGTCGGCGATGAAGCAGCGAGGTCCACATCCTCGTCCTCCTCCTCCACCACCTTCTTCGCTTTCCCCTCATTGTTTTTGCCTGACGAACGCTTCATGATTGAGAACATATCTTGGACTGTCGCCTACAAACAAGACAGCTTTGCATCATGTAATTCCACCATTCGAGCCAACCCGGTGTTTCTCGTCTCCAATCCAATGATTCTATATTTGGCCACCCACGAGCTCAAATCCTTATCCTCCCCTTGCGATCAGAGACAAACACTTGGCTGAGTGCATTCATGGAAAAAGATGCCTTATCGGCATCAGACTGTGGCTCATGCACTTCCTTAATCTTTGCCTGAAATGACAAAAGCCCGTGATTAGTTAAATAAGTAAATAAAAAAATTATAATGTAATTAACAAAAAGTAAACTGTCGGATTACTTATAATCGTGGACGCGATAATCGGGGACACCTCCTTATCCTTCCCCTTCTTCGTCCGAATAACCAAATAAGTATCGAGCCTATGTGGCCTACCCCCAGGGCCACTCCCCGTCCCCTGAAATAAAAAAATGCAAAATTAGTATCGGCCCCGCAAAGTAAAATAATGCAGAATAACATATTTTTTTAATTATAGAAAAATTAAATCTTACGATCATCCTATGCTCCACCTCGACGTAAGACGTCCGGTCGGAGTAGTGCACGTCCGTCTTTTTCGTCCGATTTTCCCTCCCCGATTGGTGAGATGCCAATTGTCGCTCCCCGATCTCATTGTCAATGAACTTTTGTCATTGTGCCAATGAGATCGGCTCCTTCGTCGGGACGGAGTCACACATTCAGATAACGGAGTCTCGGGTCTTCCCAAAGTATCGGGTCCGCATATTTTTCTTCCACGTCTTGTGTTTCTCCCTTAATTGCTCCAAGGAGGAATCGCATAGTTTTGGGTCCAGGCTAAATTATTCCTATCCAACAAATACAATTTTAGTTGCGAATAAATATAAATATAAATATAAATGAAATTGAAATATTAATATAAATATAAATGTAAATGTAAATACATTACCTGTAGTGCCACCCAAATAGCTCACTTGAAATGTCGTCTGGGCTCGCTAATGTCTCCTTCTTGTTCTCGATGGTAATCCCCAATTTGTCCCATTTGGGGAGCCCTCGTCGCCTCTGCTACCACCGAGCCCAGACGACATCATCATAATCAACATCATCATCCTCACCTTAATACCTGAAGGAGACATTTTTTGTAAAAAAAATGTTGTTATTAGTACAAATCCAAATAAATTATTACTGTTTAATACCTCAATTCTGAATTCCAAAACTACAACATATAACTCATAATATGTTCAATTACTAAAAATCTGAAACATCCCCACCCCACCCCTACTGCCCACACACACGCACACTACAAACACATTGCCCCCCTCCCCCCCCCCCCCCCCCATACATATATAAAGGAAAGAGAGAAAGATAAAAAGAGTGAAAATGATAAAGTGTAAATCTATTACAAGCATTAAAAATGATTGATAAAGTATAAATTGGAATATTTATTACAAATTAAAAAATTATTTCAAATTCGGGTTATCATAAAAAATGGATTGATATTCGGGAGGAGTATCCAAGTTATCCACACTACTGTTTAGACGCTTTGGCGCATGTAGGACAATTTACCACGGCTCATTGTTGATATACTCCGAGTAAAACACTTGGTTGAACTTTTGAAATGCACAAACAAACGGTGCATCACTCACGTGGTCGTTGCTCTTCAACTTAGACAAGTCAACCCTGATCAAATTGGTGATAGGATCAACTTTACACGCATTTTTATCCTCAATTCTTACTCAGTCACAATAAAATACAACTTTTTTGAAGCTTATATAATCCAATTCAAGTATATTTCGAATTATACCATAGTAAGTCATTTCAGCTTCAATGTGATTTTTATCTTTTGCCCTCGCTCAAAAGAAAGTAAGAGCCTTGTATGAAATGCCCGAGTTTTGTACATTTGTACTTTCCGCGTACACTCTTGTGCCGAATACGTAACCGTTCAATCGACACTTTTTGTACTCGTGTGCCATGAACAAGGGACAGTGGCTAGACGAGCAAACCTTGATGTTTCATCACCTGTCTTTAAGAGATGAGAATATAGATAAATTAATTAGGTTAGTTGTAAAGTTTGAGTGTAATGTAACGTTATATAATGACCATTTTAATTATAATTACCTCTTGTGACAATCACAACCTAAATTCGCTGTCTGATTGCCCCATTGTTTTTCATCTTTTATTGTTCTCATAAGCTTCATATTTTCTGGATATTACAAAATTAATCGTGTATAAAATTATCTAAAATATTCTAAGATAATGTAAAACTTAAAAATAATTTAAACTCACTTTTTTCATTCTTTGACATCTCCATGTGCGTCAAATAGATAACGAACTACTTGTTCATGCTGCAAACTCGTTAATTTCACTCGTTTTCCCATTACACGACAACCATCATCGAAATCATCAGTGTCATCAACGCTGGTCAAGTCAGGCATATATTCTCGAGTACAGATTGATGACTCCACGGTGATGTATTCATCTGTAATGTATCGCGTATTCTTGACATATTGTTTAAAAACTTTCATCAATCATTCAAACGGATACATCCACCGATATCTAACTGGACCGTAAAGAAGTGCCTCGTCGCATAGGTGTACCAACAAGTGAACACTTATGTCAAAGAATGTTGGCGGAAAGTACTTCCCCAACACACAAATCGCTTCGATCACCGCCAATTTTGCGGCCATAACTTTTTTAAAGATGCAGTATTCTATAGAACTATTTCGAAAAGTGACCGAACTTCACGCTAAGCACTTTAATATCTATAGAAGCTCAATTATACCTCATATAAAATGTTATAATATAAAACGGAGGTTGTCTGGTTAAAGATAAAAATATAGGAAATTAAGGTACCCGAGGGGGCTAAAATGCATAAGTATAAGGGTGAATAAATACAATATTCGTGCCGAATCACACCCCCTAACTTACACATTGCTAGTCCCTAGCAATGAAGTACAAAGAAAGAAGAACTACAAGTAAACCACAAAAAAGGAGATATGTACAAAGGGGATAAATACTACTTTTGGGGGCGTACGGTTTCATTAAACATATTCAATAAGCCGTTAAACCCCTAGGTTATCCTGGTGGACGAGTGTCATATCATGAGGGTTTCAGTGATGAAACCCACAAACATCATTTTTTTCTCAAAATGTGCCCAATCAACATGAGATAATCCCAATAATAATAAAAAATATTACAAACACGTTATTAGCATAGTGAACAAATTCACACAAAAATTCGTTGTTATTAATGTTATCAAACGAACTTTATAGAATTAAAACCTTAAAAGTGAGAAGGAAGAGAGAACATACCAAATATGATTTGAAAAAAAACTTATATAAACTAGATAACATTAAAACGTGCATATATGTCAATTCTCACCAGATATTACACTCAATAAATAAAATCACTATGAATGGGAGATAATACACGGGACATGCAAGCATAAAGGGTAACGCACATGTCACAAATGAAGAACGCTATATATAAAATGAAAAATATGTAATTTCAATGAAAGATATGGCTCATTAAAGGAGGCGAAATGTATTTTCAAATATTATCAAAACTATTATCACTTTTGAATTGAATGCACCGTAGGATAACATAGGACTTTATAGGGATGTAATATAGGTTTGGGGTTAGGTTTATGAAGCGAAGGGTATATGTACAAATTCAAAGTGTTCGGGGAAGAAAACTCAAGATAATGGGAAATTTTGAGCAATTTCAAAATTGAAATAATAACATCCTTAACACACATTATATATGAAATTGGAGAGTGATAAGGATTGTTGAAAACTATACATAATATATACAACTTTCTCTTTCTCTTTCTTTTCTTTTCTTCTTTTCTTTTGTTTTTCTTTTTTTGTCCTTGCATTTTTTCACTTTTTTTTTTTTTTTTTCACTCCTTTCTTTTCTTTTTCATTTCTTTCTCTCTCTCACATGCTTGATTGCAACCACAAGACACTAAAATCATTCAATCCCAGGTATAATTCCAAACATAGATATGGAAGGTAATATATATGGTTTATAACTCCAATGTGAAGTTAGTTATGGGATGTTTTATAATGAAACGAAAGGCTATATTAAGTCTCAAATGGGTTGACGACGGGAAACATATAAGGTGAGGTCAAGGCTAATATGGATGATATAACAAAGATGGCCTATGATCATTTCCTATATTTTACGCAATTCTCGAGTCAAAACTACTTTGAAAATCACGATCAAGTAACACATTTAAAAAATGAACTCAATTAATTAACGATCAAATGAAAGAATAGTAAAATTACTGACGAATTCAACGTTTTCAATGAGGAAAAAGAGGTGTACAACACTTACAAGTGAAGAAATTCCCAAAGCTCACTCAGTGTAAGTATATACAATGCAACAAAATAGTATGGAGTTATAAAAGCCAAAATAATAAAATAAGAAAATCGCATGTGCTCATGGGATTAATATTTAATTCATGAAGTTATTAATAATATCAATGATTTGAGAACTAAAGTCTAATAACTTCTAAAATTGAGAACACGAATCGTTAAGTTGTCTATTGGATCTGGCATTTATTGAAATTTATCATCGAAAACAAGGGCAAAAAGCCCAACAAAAGAAAAAAAAAGAAAGAAAATATTTTTGAAAATTTTCACAAGAAAGCATGCTTTGTAATAAAATGTGATGAAATCAATGGGACAAAACAAATAGTGGATAGAATATACCACACTACCTAACTTAAATGTTGCATTGTCCTCAATGCTAATCAAGAAGACAACATAAAGAGAGAAAAATAATGATATTACCCAAAATTGGAGTGATCTCCGATAAGCACAAGTCGGTTGAATCTACAAAACAAGTTAGTATCAAGCATAACAAAAACAATAACAAAAAGTTTAACTAATTACACTTAACTACAATTACAAAGAAAGAAAATAAAAAGAAAGAAAGAAAAACTAACTATGTACAACCTGTAATTTTTACTTTTAACTAACTATACACTAGGAGTCTAACTTTTTTAGGATCCACCCAAAAAATGATTTGAATTTGAAAGATCCACGGTGGACCCTCCCTTTCATGCATGCCTCCCAAAAAATAGGAATTTCGTTTGAACAACGAAAGGCATGTGTAAGGCGTAAGAAATAACCAACATCGTTTAAATTTTTGGGTAGACAATGGGGGATTTGGAAGCTAAGGGGGACAAGACCATATTGATCCCGGGAAAATTGAAATTACATCCCCAATGTTTTTCTATTGAAGAGTAGGTGGGGCTAGTGCAAGTGAATATCCCATGAGATGAAGCCTCTCAAAATAACATTCCCATTCAAGAATCAGATTAAAGTCCTCAAGACTTTCAAACTATTGCTGTGATAAATTTAACGGTTCGGGAATAGTAGGGAATAAAGGAAAGGAAGGACCATCAACCTCAATACAATTGAAAGAATAAATAAGAGTTTGAAATTCAAAAGTTCTTGGATCACTCTCAATCATTTCTTCCTCAAAAAGGGGTGGAGGTGAAACGCAAGTTTCAACCTCAACCCGGTTTTGTAAAGAAATGATTTCATCGAGCATGGCGTTATTTTTTAAAACCAATCCTTAGAACTCTCGGATCGGTCATTCAATTCCTTAATCTTTAACTCATCATGAAACCTAAAAGAAGACATCATCTTCTTGTGCGATTTGCTCATAGCTAACGGATTTCCCGCTTCAAAGTATCCTCATAAGGCGATGAGGGGTTACTTATATACTCTTGAATTTCATGCTCAATGCGCTCATTTTCAAGAATTTGTAGGCATTATCTCATTGTTTTGGGAGTATAACATGGAAAAATATTCTAATAACAATTAACGTTATATAAAGAGTTATAGCGAGACATTTCAAAATAGGCAATTCAATAAAAGCGACAAGCACCACAATTTTAGCGTGGAGATCATTGATTTTTTTTATTTAGTTCATGATACACCAAACGATTTTTTTATTGAATTTTTTGACGAAAAAAATTGGAGATTATCTTTTCAATGTGGAGATCCTATCCATGAAGTTTCATTAAAAAATACATTTTTTTTTACTATTTTAAAAAATGGTATGTACAGGGGTCTGTACCATAAGGAGTCCTTATAGGAGACTTTCTGTGTGTGTGTGTATATATATATATATATGCGACTTAGGACTTAGGTGTCGACACGTGGGGCTTTTGTCAAAAAAAAAGAAAAAGAGATTTGGTAAAAAAAAATAACTAATCTAATTTCTCTCATTTGCTCCTCACTCCCCCTCTCTCTACTTTTGTCTACTAGATGATGCTCCGGGTAAACAAAAAAAAAATCATCCTTATTTATTTCATCCTCTTGCTTAGTGATTCTGCATTTAATTTTTTGTTGTTGCTTTAACCTACTAATTTATGGCATGAGCCATAAAGTGTGTTTTTCTGTTGCTGAAAACTACTGTATTTAAACATATGGGTATTTATTAAAAAAAATCTCTTCAATTGTTTGGGGGAATTAAACATTCCATTTTTTGTATAGGGTTGAAAACTATTGGTCTTAATCATATATGTTTATTCATTTTTCATAGTCTTTTCATATTTATAATTATTATTTATAGATTTTTTTTTCAAAATGAATAATGGGGAATTCAAGAAAGGAATTGCAGAAAATTTACATTAGGATTTGGGGGGATATGGAATTTTAAGTACAAAGTGTGCTAAATGTTCAGAATGATCAATGCATTAAGTCACATTCTAACCATATCGATATGATATACAATCCACAAGTAACACTTGAATCGAAAAATAAATTGCTTTAGGAGTTTAAAACATTATATGATGTTAAAATTTTTTATAAAGATTATGCGAGATAATTTTATCTTAGTGTTGAAAATTGGTTTGAAAAAAAGAGACGCATAACCGATGATATCATTAATAAAGAGTTTATTTGCTGGAAACAAAGGAAGGTTACACTTGTTGTCAACATTGGAGTGGCAAGGCATCGAGGAAGTATTAAAGTTGGTTGTACTACAAAAATTATTATTATGATATCCCAAAATGGATTATATGAAGTTAATGTATTTACTGAAAGTCCATGTCACCCATTACCCACTCCAATAAAACATACATATATTTCCATCCAACCGCCAAGTGCTCAAAATTCATTGACTCAAAATCTTGACATGGTTAATATTCCAAAATACTAAGAATTTAATTATTTGAGTTGCAAGAGGGGGGTTTGGGAATATTGGTTGTACAAGATAAGATTTGTATATCCATAAAAAGGGATAAATGAAAAGAGTTAAAAATTTATAACGGGGATGTGACACCCCGCCTAATAAGATACCGGGCGATCACTCCAATATTAATTTAAAACAGGAGTCTCATATGGATCATTCTTAGCATCACTGTCGAAAATCCATTTAATTACTAATAACCTATTAGGCCGGTGTCAAAATTTTAACTTTACTACTCTTTTTAACAACTGTAAATAAAACATCCACACAGTTTTGCGGAAATTAAAACTGAAATGAAATAAAATAACCGAACACTCAGTCAAAATATACAACCATATCGAATGCTGTACTGAAAGAATAAATAAATGCAGTTGGACCATTGGCCTGAATGTGTATACAGTACCTCCTATCTAGATTACAAGGATAGAAGCGTCTATCAAGAATCCTGCACGCATCCACAACCGCTTCAGCTGACGTCTGACTCGAAAGAAGTGTCATCCAGGCGTCCCTGTGTCTGGACACCTATATAATATATACATAGTAAGAAAGGAAAAGTAGATAAACGGGTCAGAGCCCGAGTTTTGAAAATATTTAGCAAGTGCATAAATGCCTTATTTTTAGAAAAATATTTTACCACATATTTAAGTTTGGTATCGCACTCCCATGAGATACCCCTCACCTATCCACTAACAGTGAACTCCTAGTCAAGCTACCCTGCTAAACTAGTCTATCATCCAACCACTATCAACCCTAGATAGTCCAATAAATGTACTAAGGGCTAAACTTCACCCCTGTCTCAACGCTATGCCATGTTTGTGCGTGGCGTGTCTCGCAAAAGGAAATCCAAACAAGGAACCCCCCTGATACACTACTACGCGGCACGGTCGATCGTCGAGATCCGCCAGTCCCTCAGTACAGAATATATATATCTATATATATTTACATCATATAATAAATATCAATATAAGAGAACTAAGGATGAAACTTCCCCCTAGTCTCAACACATTGCCATATTCGTGTGTGGGGTGTCTCGCGAAGTGAAATCCAAACAAGGAACCCCTCCGATACACTACTATTCGGCAAGGTCGATCGTCGGGATCCATTAGACCCTCGGTACTCGATTCATCCCTATATATTCATTTTACCATAAACATCCGGATCTATCTCCCGGACTGAGAATTCATATACAAAGTATTTATCAATACTTTCACTTTTCTCAAAACTTCCCATTTCCCTTTTTTATACTCAGGAAATGTAAATATAAAAGCCAATTCATTATCATGAATTGCTTTAACAAATCATAAACTTTTAAAAGCCAATTTTATTATCATAAAAATGCTTTTCCATTTTATATCACCCCATTTCACTTTTTATACTCAAGAAATGTACCCAAAGCCATTTTCATTATCATGAAAATGCTTTGATCACAACATATGCTTCCGCATCCCTTCTTCCATCCCAGAGTGTTACCTAAGCCAAAACCTTTATCCCATTTCCCTTTTTATACTCAGGAAATGTAAGTATAAAGCCAATTTATTATCATAAATTGCTTTAATAAAACTAAGACCGCCCCTCCGGGTTTCCCCGCTGGACGCGCCCCTAAATGGCTATCATCTTCCATGGCCTATCAAACAAGACAACCTGGGAACCTACCAACATCGGGAAGCGGCCATATGCCTGCGGAAAGGTCAAGACCACACCCAGAATCCCCTAACTAGTGCAGTAAACAATAATCGCCCATATGGCCTATAGGACTATAGTCACCCTGCATTCATTAGCTAGGGGGCATCACCATAACGCACGCAACTTCCCTTATGATAGAGATTTAGGGAGGTGCCATAATTTATCAATTATGAAAATCATTTACCTTTTCCCCATTTTGAAAATATTCATATATATATTTTCAAAATCCTTTATCTCAAATTATATATATACTTGAATCTCATAGTATATACATATACCATATATTCCTCCTAGAATATATAAATGGCCATATTTGCCAATCTCATCTAGCGATGACCAATAATTCCAAAAATTCTCTCAAAGAATCATAATCATGCATTCATATATGCATGATACTAAACCCAAAGTATATTCTTACTTTAATAGGTAATATATACCAAAATCCCATCTATGGATTTATTGGATATCTCCAATTATACCGTTTCTCACTAAGAGAATATATACCTATATTACCAATTCAAAATTTAACTCCCCAAACTCTTAAGGGAAGAAAACTGGCCATTCTGACCAAAGCAAATCGATTCGCCCAAATTGCGAATCGATTCGGGTGGGCGAATCGATTTGGCCCCCAATCCGAATCGATTCGAAAAGTGTTCTGCAAACGGGTCCTTAATGGCGAATCGATTCGGTCTAGATCCGAATTGATTCGGCCCACTACAGAAACCCAAATCCCCTTAGGAGAATCGATTCAGCCTGTTCTAGGGGCACTGTTTGGGCAATTTTTCAATCTCCAAAATACCCAAAATTCAATCCAATCTCCATTTAAATCATAACTTGGAGTTATTCCTACAAACCCAGAGTTTTTAATATCTCCTCAAATTCTTTAGGGGTCCTAACAATCCTTTTGAGAAACCCCAATATTTATCTCCAATTAGTTACAACTAGTGGTTTCAATGTCGAACAACTTTCCGTAGAAAAATCACTATAAATCCAAAAAAAATCAGAAAATACGCGGTCGGTGCCCACGCGACCGCGTCGAAGAGATATACAAATTCTATTTTTTGACCAAGATCCGAATCTATTCATATCAGGGCCGAATCGATTTGGAAAGACGGAGGTCAACTATTCATCGTCTTCTCCGAGACGATTTCAGCCATTAAAGCTTCTCCCGAGTTTTTGTCGCCTCACCCAATGTTCTACAACCTCAACCGATTACAAATACACATATATTAAGGGTTATAAACATCCTAGAACCCAAAACCACCAATTAGTTTCAAATAAATTTCTAGGTATCTCCAATTAGAAAATTTTAGGGGTTAATTCGTTTTTAACTCCCAAAAACCCGTTTTATTCACGAATACCCAACCCAAAATCTTTAGGGTTTGTTTATACCAAACTATGATATGAGATTTATGCTCAAAATTAAATAAAGCAAGTAAACACTTGCCTCGTGGATAAAATCCGATGACCTCAAGTCGAATTCGGCGGAGTTTGGCCCGAGATCTCTATTCTCTCCTCTTTTTCTTCCTCCTCTCTCTCTTCTCTCTCTTTTCTCTCTTCTCTTTCTCTCTTTTCTCTCTTCTCTTTCTCTCTTTCTTCTTTTCTTTCCCTTTCTCCCTATTTAAATAAAAAGAAAAGGGTTATACCCCTTAAAACCCAAAAACGACTCGTTTACCCACTTACGAGTTACTTTTACCTCTAAAATTACCCGAAACTCAATTTTGACAATCGGACACTCTTTTCCGACTATCTCGGCCATTCCGAGAATCATGGCGTAGTCAAAATTTTCATTCGAGGTACTTGACCGCAAATCACTATTCCAATCCAAAATAAATAAATGCGGGTTTTCCAATTAAAAATCTTACCTCGTGTCGCTTACTCAACGATGACATATAATTAAAATATTTCGATCTATATAGTCCCAAAAGTAATCACAACATCCTTCAAAAATCATTTAATCCTCGAAAATCCCAAAAAATATTATTTAGGGAACTTTCCCAAATTCCAATTTATAATTAATTATGGAATTTAATTGTCTCCAAAAAAGGCGGGCTGTTACAGGGGATATGCTTCACGATTACTTGAAATTAGAAAAATAAAAACCATTCATTTTATTTTAAAATTATGGGAAATGATGAAAAAAACATTATCCATTATTTTTGGACGATGCCACCTCTAGACGTTTATACACTGTTTATGGGGATATTGCAATTTATGACTTAACATACAACACCAATCAATATGGATTGATATTTGCGCTACTAATGGAGGCTAATAATCATGATCAAACAATAATATTTTCTTGCACATTATTTAACAACGAGACTCTCAGTTATTTTGCTTGGTTATTCAACCACTTTTTAATAGTGTTGATGTCAAAAAATGGACTGGATCCAGATTTATAATCACAAATAAAGTATGATATGGGATATAAATAAACACAAAAGAGACAAAGTGGTTGGGTAGTGTAGGTTAAATCGTGTTGGTTATTCTTGCATGCTTATTTAGGTTGTTTGGGCTGTGTAGGTCTAATAACTTAAAATCAACACTTAACATTTGAGGAAGATAAGGTATCATTATTGTGGCCCAAATGTGGTTATATTGTTACTCACGATAGAATTTCTAGGTTTAATCCGCAATGTTGAACACGTTTTACATGTCTTAGGCTGCAGTTGCTATCGTAGACTTAAACTATTCATTGGAGGAGTTTCCCCAACCCCAGTTCGATTTATTTTCCTTGTATATATATGTCGATCAATGTAGCTCCTTTACGTCCCTTTATTATTCATATTTCAGTAGGAAGGCAGTTGTATTATTTCAGTTTAACCGAGTCAGAGATTTATACGAGATGTACTAATAATTCAAAGTTGAACATTGAGACATTGAGATATATTATATTCCAGAGTTGGATTTGATTCTATTGTCAGTATGATGGTATCAGAGTTGTTTTAGTTTATTCATTATTTTGTTATCTCGTGTTGTATTTACTTATATTATTTTATTTGTTTCGTTATGATGATAATGTTACTAAATTTTTTTACTCTTGTAATTTTTATATTAGACCCAATCAATCTATTTTTGAATTTTGCAGGATATCATAGAAACATTAGTCTAATTTACAAAGAAACACTCATGCGTTCACAAATAGTATACTTCTCAAAGTACTTTGATTCCTTATTCCTCCTTTGCAACATTTAACCTATTATAATTATAACCCAAGAAAATTCCTATTGATCCTAAGTGTATCATGAACTAAATAGTGGAGATTCAAAAACAGGAATCTATGAGTTAAATTAAAATGTTATAAAAAAGTTGACTAATTCCATTCATGAAATCATCTTATGTATATATGTCTGTTTTTCATTATACATCTTGTGTGTGAATATTTTGTTCTTATACATTTACTCTTGATCATGCATTAGTCGGGTGAACTAAGGAAAATTCACAGAGTTTCCTTTGTTGAGGGATTATACAATAAGTTATTGAAGTGAAGGCAAAATGTTATTAATAAGGAAATAAATTTTTGTTTACTAAAAAACTTAAAAATTATGATTATTGGTCATGTCAAACACAAACTCCATGATTTGATGACTAGTGAGAAACCTTTATTACTTGAAAAATGTGTAAACAAAGTTAAAACTAAAATTCTTTCACTTTTTTAACAAGGGTTTGTCATGGTAAAGGATCGTGATAAAAAAACACACGCGTATTTTGACATGATCCTTGACCGAGGCTTGTCACATTCAAGGATAGTGATAAGGCTATGATAAAGATTCTTATCATGATCAAGGATCGTGACAAGTCCGTGATAAATCTAAATGGCCAAAATAAAAAATAAAACCCTTTTCTCCTTCCCTCTTCTAATATCCATTTCCCCTACTCATATGGCACGATATATATATATATCTGTGTGTGTGTGTGTAGTTCTTTAATATGTGTTGTAAGCTAATTATATATACATGTATTGTCTTCATATTCTTTGAAAACAATTTGTGCAAAAAACAGGTTAGAGCATTAAAATCATTCTTCATTAGATTCTGAATATTTTTCTTTGATAATTGTTTGGTCTTCATTATAATGAGTTTGTTTTAAACTATTTGTATATACATGTATATATTTCATATTGGTTGGAAATAATTTATGGAAAAATTAGGTTGGAACATTCAAACCATTCTTTATTACAATGTGAATATTAGACTTAAAGATTCATTTGGCCTTGAATATAATGTGTTTTAATGTTGTAAGTGTAATAATTTTAGTTAAAATATCTAATTTGTGGGTTTATTTAAAAATGAGAAGAATTTTTGGATTTTGGGTGAAAATGGCAAAGAACACAATGAACAAAGTTAATGACTAGTGAAAAATATTTATCACTTGAATAATGTGTAAAAAAAGTTGACACTGAATGAAAACACTAAAATTCTATCATGTTTTTGGGGAAGGGTTTGTCATGGTAAAGGATCATGACAAAAAAAAAAACATGCGTGTTTTGCCATAGTCCTTAACCGTGACAAGTCCCTAACAAGGCTTGTCATTGTCCTTAATCGTGACAAGGTCGTTTTAAAGATTATTGTCACAGTAAAGGATCATGAAAAGTTTGACTCCCCTAAACATAAAAATAAAACCCTTTTCTCCCCCTCTTTTCTCCTTTCCCTATTCTCTCCCTTTAACCTCTCTCTCTCTCTCTCTCTCTCTCTCTCTCTCTCTCTTAGGTAAAAAAAACTATTTACTCCACTCGTACGATATATATATAGTATGTTTGGGTGTGTAGTTCTTTAATATATGTTGTAAGCTAGTTGTATATAAATGTATTGTCTTCATATTCTTTGAAATCAATTTGTGCAAGAACAAGGATTGAGCATTAAAACCATTCTTTGTTATAATTTGAATATTTGACTTGATAATTGTTTGATCTTCATTATAATGTGTTTGATCATTGTAAACTAGTTGTATATACATGTATGGCTTTAATATTGGTTAGAAACAGTTTGTGAAAAATCGAGTTCTGGACATTTAGACCATTCTTCATTATAATGTGAACATTTTACTTCTATTTTTGTTTAGCCTTCAGTATAATATCTTTGAATGTTATAAATGTAATCATTTTGGTTAGAGCGTATAATTTGTGTGTTTATTTAAAAACGTGAGGGATTTTGAGATTTATGGTGAAAATGGAAAAGAACACAATTATCATTCTTCAATATTTAGTTACTGTTCTTCAAATTTATATAGGTATTGAAAGTTTGATTCAAATAGGTTTTAAAGTATAATTAAAACCAATTTGATATGTATATGTCACTTAGGATTTCAACATGTAGTGTCATGGATCTCATGAAACACATTATTGATAACCCATACTTATTAGGACATAACCTATTTATTATTATTAACCTATACATCTTGCATTATCATGGGTTTTCAGTTGAGTTGTTGTTGGATTCACATTAATTAAGTTGTTAATTTAATACCAAAATCTCCCAATAAGAGGCACAATCACATCATTCGGGACTAAACTAATTTGTAGAAATAATCGGTACAGTTATGTGACTCACGCGGATAGAATTTGGTACAAATTTAAAAAAATTAGGCTAAAGATTGAAAATAGGTCATTTGGTGGTGAAAGCATAATTTAGCAACAAACCTACAGGAAAAAGATACAATGACATCATAGAGTACTAATCTAACTTTCGAAAAATGCCACTGTTGTTGTGTCACTCATGGGGCGAGAATTGGGCAAAAATTTCAAAAATCTAAGGCTGAATATTGAAAATAGGGCATTAGGGGTTAAAAAGTATTTTAGTAACAAAAATACACATTATATGGTAGGAAACAAAATTTCGAAACAACTGGTGCAATCCTTTGACTCACGAGGTGATAATTGGGTAGAAATTTAAAAAATCTAAGACTTAGAGTTGAAAATAGGGCATGAAAACATATTTTGACAATAAAATTGTCCCAAAAGAGGCACAATTGTGTATAACAACCCGAATGGCTTGGACTGGTTTTGTGTCGTTTAAATTCTTACATCGTGATTAAGTATTTCAATTTAATTTATGTTATATATTATAGGGTTCTTAAGTATTTACTCCTATTTTAAAGATTGACTTGTAGTCACTCCTATGTTTTTGTTTTTATAATTGTTGGTCTTGTTGTAACAACTACGGGATAAGTGTGATTTTATGCAAAAAGGAAGAGGGATGGTTATAGAGCAGTTATGGGAGTTTTTGAGACTTACGGTAATTTTAAAAATCCAAGGGACGAGAGCCTAATAAATCTTTTAAGATAGGACTAAAGCCAAAAAACTATATATTATATGCTACTAACTTCTATTTTTTATAAAATATTTATACATATGTTGAAGGTGTTGATCATACCCCAAGTTAAGGGTGTCAAATAAAAAACCCGTTACTTTCAGCAAGGCCGGATGCATCATTCGGAATACGAAGACCTTTATGATGAGGTCTTCGAAATTAATTAAAGAAAAAATTAAAACCAGGTGCGAGAACTAGAGGAATGCTCCCTAGGAGATAAAGATGGCCATTTGGGGGGGACTAAAGGTACTAAAATATCAAAATGTATATTAAATGTATGACTTTCATCTTATATTTTACTATATGTTTGTTGAATGTTAATGCACTAACTTTCTTATATTATATGTTTGCTGCAAAAAAATACTCGACTTTCCCCCTGAATAGAGGGACAATGTCTTGGACATTATATGGGAGTAATGGAAGATGTGTAAGAAGAATTTATCAACTGCTATCTCGGGAAGGACCGATAGTCCATGCTAAAATGGAGAGATCGGGTACTAGATAATGAACAAGTGATGTTAGCCAAATGGCATAAGTGTATTGACTTTGAGGCGTCTAGTTTCTAGTTGGACACTTAAGAGTCAACGAGGACTAATCAGGCAAAGAAAGTTGACGTCCACTACTCCAGGTGGACATTTTACATGGAGGTGAATCATAACACGGTAAGTAAATTAGTTTAAATTGGTCACATTTTGCCAATTATAATGATTAATATAATATGTTAAGGAGTCTAGGTGTGCATGTGTGTGTGTGTGTGTGGTGTGTGTGTGTGTGGGGGGGGGGGGATCCACGTAGGATCGACTCTTATATACATGTTATGTTGAATAAGGGTGCGACTGATAATCCACAACTCACTGAGACTCTGGTATGTTAGTTTCTAAATTATATGTCATTTTTAGTAGTTTATTACTGTGACACCCCGACTAATTAAATATCGGGTAGCTACTCCTTTATTAAATTAAACCAAAATGCCAAGTTGACTCAGTTAATAGCATCACTGTCGAAAACATTTTATTATTACTAACCACCTAGTATTTAAAACGTAAGTTTCCAAATTTTATTAAAGTCTGATTAACATGCAGTAAAAGATTTAATGCAAGAATAATAACACCATTCACCATAACGAAGTAATGGAATAGCCGTCACATGATATAAATAAATCCAGAGGAAACTCCTCACAACAAACTCCACAACTGAAATGAATAACTAAATACTGAATACTGAATCAATACATGCCAAAGTCTGAAAAACTGAAATGGAAATGTATCTCTAATGGAACTAGGCAACATGCCCTAAAACTGAGGAATACTGAACATGGAATCCAAATGATAGAAGCGTCTACAAGAAAATCCCTGTAACTTCCACAAACAACTACAGCTCGTCATCTGAATGAGTATCCTATGCATGGTGTCCTTGTGGCTGGGCACCTAAAATGGTTTTACAAGAAAAATAGATTTGAAAGCAAACACGCATCTTAGTAATCACTGTAATTTAATTGTAGTACATATCGCATTCACGTACCAACTTAATCTATATATAACTTATATAATCCCGGTCCACATTTATACACGCCATAATTTATTCTCACGTCGTAGTAGGCACTCACGTCTCAATCCATAATGTCTATTTGATTCGCTCCACAATTATAATTTACTCCTCATTATATCCCAAATGTCCCAAGTATACCAATACACCATCACAGGAATGTTATCTCTAACATCGAACAAGGTTACGGGACTCCCAAAATCAAAACAGGCCAAAAAGGCCTAAACTGCCAGCTCGTTAGAAGTCTCGTTCGAACGAGGCTGTTCGAACAAGATTTCGTTCGAACGAACTGGGCTATCTAACGAGATCTCGTTCGAACGAGATTATCGAATGAACATCCCTCTCGTTAGAACCCCAAACTGTCAACTCGTTAGAAGCTCGTTCGAACGACCTGGGTAAGTCTTCTAACGAGTGACCAGATTCAAGCCCAGAAATTCTATATTCGTTTTTCCAATTTCTCTACACCTCAAATCTCATCCAAACCTCAATTTAACAATTGTTTAATGTCTCTAATCGTCCCTAAACATGTTAAAGTCACATACTAACGTATTGTAAAGGATTAATTCTTCTTAAACATCATCAAATCACAAATCTCTACTCTTTTCCTCAATTTCTCAAGAACATAAACCCTAGAATTTATCATCATCAATTCCCAGAATTTAATCCGTTTTTATAACACATAAATTTATAATTCTCTTAATTCAATCTTCCAATAACGTTTCTACATGCAAACCTACATCCACTATTAAACTAGGAACTCCAATTTCACGGGTTTTCCTTTATCTCTCAAACAAGAATGATTATCAAGATTTCTAACATGGAAGAAACATTTACTGCATAAAATGTAATTTAAACCACTTGCCTCGAGTGTCTCTGAATTTGGTGTTGGTTTGATGAAGCTTTTTCTGCAGTATTCCTTCTCTCTCTCTCTCCACAAGCCTTCTTCTCCAATGGCTATGGTGGCTAGGGTTTTCTTTGGGAAAGTTTTGGAAACCTAATCTAATAACCCCCGTAGCTTATTGGGTCATTAAGGTTTGGTTAGTGGGTTTAGTGGGTAACTTCCCAATCAGATAAAACTCTTAATTTTCGTCACTTTTAATTCCCAAAAATACAAAATTACCAAACTACCCTTTATGTTGCCGGTATGGCCTAGAAATACCCCGGGACCCAAACTAAACCCCCGGCTAGTGTTTTCTGACTATCTCGACCCTTCTTGACGCGTTGGAGCACTCAAAATGACCATACGATTCATAGAATTTAAATTCACTTTTATAATCAAAATAATTATATCCTGACGCGACTGTCACTCGCGTCCCAATAAAATGTCCAAATTACAGTATATCAATCTCACGACAAATTCATAATTCAATATTCATAAATTGTCATATATACTCAATATAGTCAAATACCAACTCACATCTCGCTAGTATTTTATTCGGATTAATTCCCAATTAATTCTCATTTAATTAATTAATCCCAAAAATAAATATTGCCAAAAATACGGGGTATTACAATTACTATATGTTTTAAGGTTAATGACTTATTTTAAACTATTTTAGGAGAGGTTCAAGGGGGTCCACACCAGTTAGAATGATGTTGATAAGGAATTTATGTGTACGGATGAACTAAGACAAGTGCTGGGCCAGGATGAAAACGATTGTACTATGGGTGTCAGCTCGTAGATAGGAAAGTCAAATATAGTGGGCCTTTCTTACATCCAATGTTTCGTATCTTCGAAGGTTGACATGTAAAAGTCAGAGATGGACTCAAATTTAGATAATATCCAACATACCATGAATTAATTATTTGAACGGATCAACTGGGAGCCTAGACGTGGAAGCAATTGTAAGGGGAAGGGGCAGGGGAAGGCAGAGGATATTTGAAAGGGTAAGGAGAAGGATGATGGGGATACTGATACTCCATCCTCCCTTATGATATATACTCTACCGAACCCTACCATCCCTAAGAAATTTAAGCCAACTAGGCAGGGATTCTATATGTAAGACACCCGTGGAGGAGCATAAATTGCAAAGGGAGAGAAGGATCCAAGGGCCACTTTAGGCACCTTGGTGCACGATCATCAAATCTAGCCTTACAAGTTCTCGGAGGGAATAATTTAAGTGCTTCCTGGGAAATAGGATAAGGTCTTGTAGTTGATCTATTAAGGTGGTGTTCAAAATATCGATGGCATGGTGGGGTCATTAATGTTTGGCCGACCTTTTTTTTGGAGACATTTTGAGCTGATGTATTTGGCAATTATGACTCATGTCATCTTGTAATTAAACTTTCGTTTTCATGTAATTTAATTCTTCTGATTAATTTTCACTTATTTTATTTAGTTTGATTAGTTTAATTCTTAATTTGGTTTGATTATTTTAATTGATCATTTAGTTTGATTAGTTATTGTATTACAGATGTTGTTATTTTGAAGGACCATAAGCAGTTTTTTGTTGCTATTTTGAAGGAGGTTTTCTATTAGGAAATATTTATTTATTTTGGTTCCATTACTATTATAGTCCTTGCCCATGACAAGTCCATGTAATTTTTTTTGGTCTTATCACATTTAGCTCGTGACAATTTACTAATTATTATCACAACCGTTGGTCGTCATAGTGACCGTGACAAGTTCTCTATTGTCATTGTCATGGAACGTGACAAGAATCAGGCCACCCCTTCATTTGACAAAAAATCTACGCTTGAAAGGATCAGGATAATAAGAACTTATCATAGCCAAGGACCATGACAACGCTTGTTATGTGACAAATCTGGGGTGTCATAATCTTTGACCGAGACAAGTTCTTATTGTCACGATCAAGGATGGTGACAAGTCTTCTATTTGGGTGCAGTGTCAAAAATATTAGTATGTTAATAATAAAGATAAAGATTTTCTTGAATTCAGATGATAAAATACACCTTAATATATTAACTATGATTGGACTTAAAAATATTGGGGGTATATTCACTACAGGCCTTTAGGAGATTATAACTCATCCATTACGGTAACCTAGGGATTTAAAACCTCATTGCATGTGAAAAATGAAATCATTATTCCTACGAAAGTGAGTTAGATTTTTAAATTTTCTTATATTTTACTTGAGCATAAACCTTTAACATGTCACTCATTTCTGGGGACTAGCAATACGCTAGTTGGCGTGTGTGATCAGACCTTGATTTTATGAATTATTATATCATGTTATAGTAAAATATTTCACTTTTATCCACTTAATCCTTCAATTTATGAATATTTTACTAGCTAATCCATTTTAGTTGAAAATTTGTTTTTTAATGTTAATTTAATGAATTATAAGTGGGTTCAATATCTAAGGTAAATCAAAGCCATAGTGGGCAAAAATTTTGACATGTTTTGGAAAAATATTCATTTCAACATGATTGATAAATTTTTAGACATAATTATATGACATATGTGTTCATTTGATCATTTTAAAAATTTCTATAAAGTTTCATTTGAATTAGATTAAAAAATATAAGAAATTCTAATTATGATAAAGTAGGGGAAATATAGTAATTTGTATTACTTAATCATATTCAAATTAGACTTATATTGGTACATAATCTTATTTTATAAGCGCTTCTAAAACATTATGAAATTCATAGCTCAAATGACATGTTTATAAAGTTTGGAAGCTAAATTAAAAATAGCCAAATCAAGGGGTAAAACAATAATTTTGTATGTATTGCGACCCTATATATTGCTTATGTTGGTGTGTTTTCATATTTTATAGGTTCATTTGCAATTTGGTGAAATTAGGAGGCCTTTTGTAGAAGTTTGAAGTTTAAGGGGTTGAAAGGAATAAAATTGAAGAAAAATGCAAGAAGGTAGAAAAGTTATTGCTATAATTAACTCAAGAAAATTACTAAAACAAGAAAGATATTCGTTCAGTGGTTGGGACATTGTGGGGGAACCATGAGGTTTGAGATTTCAATCATTGGGAGCAATAAATTTCATGTTGATCTTCAAATCCTAGAAAACAATGACGTATGGGACTAGGGACACATATTTTTCAATGCAAGACGTATTTCAACTCTGATTTTTAATTTTAATTAATATTTATTTCTTGAATTTTTTTTGTGCATATTTATTATTACTTCATCCCTGCAATTTTATATAATTAAATAAATATGAGTTCCTTACCTTCTCCAAATATCAATCCAATCCTATGCATTAATTTTTGTGCTCTTGTTTAAAATAGTTTATTTGCATGAGTTTACATAATTAGATCTCATTTTTGTGATTACTTCCACACGTTAGTAACGAGTTATTTACCACTTGAATTTTGACCTTAAAAACTCTAAAAATTATAAAAATATAAAACCAAAAAATAATATATCAAGGATTTTAGGCAAACTAATTTCGTGTTGCATTTTCTTGGATTTGACATTCGAATTTACAAAATATTTGTACAACTTAGCACGAACACATATGATTACGTGAGATTAACACGCGCAAACATCAAGTCGTGTCACTCATCTGTAAAGTGAAGGCAAATCCTCCACTCCCCACTTTTCTTTTTTGCCACAACTATGTTAGAGATCCAATTCAGGAACATTACTTCGTTGATGTAGTTGGTATAAAGTAGATTCTTAACTTTATCCTCGACTACCTTAACTCTTTCAGAAGATGTATTCCTAGTATTTTTCTTTTTACACCAACATGTAATATCCACGTACAGTTGGTGACAAGAAACTTCTAGGTTAATGCCTGATAGACCATAGGGTTTCCAAGATAAGGCATAGACCTTCTATTTGAGCAAATAAATTAGTTGTTCTACCTAAATTTATTATGGCTTGGATACTATTATAAATATTATTTTTGTCTTAGTTGAGTCTAAAGGAGTTCCTCTAATACTTAGTGAGTGGGCGTTATTCTTGTCTCACCCACCCTCGCCCAAGCTACCTTTCATTTCTATTTGGTTTAGTGTACCTCTGAGAAATCATCATATTAACTCTTCTTGGATTGGTACTTCTATTTGATAGTGGTGACAAAATAGCTACATGTTGCAACTTGATCACCCCTAACTTGGATGATTCCTTAATCAGTCATAAACTTCATTTTCTGATGTAGTCTAGACTATATAACTCTCATGTTATGGAGCCAAACTCTCTCTCTAATGTCATTTTAGGGTTACCCGATTCAATAATATGTAATTGAATCTCACAATTCACATGGTTGACCATAACACACAACTAAATCTCCCTTAGCACTATTTCCATGTTACCATTGAGACTCATCGAAGGATCGACATATTTTTTAGGAATTGAATGTTTTACCTAAATTTGTAGAGAATCTTAATGTAAACGATTTTAGAAAAACTTCCTTGATCGACCATTATCGTTTTTAGATAAAAAATTATCCACACTTAGAGTGAGGACCAAAGCGTCCATATGGGAAATATTGGCATCAACTGGGTCTTTGTCAAAGAATGTGATTATCCCACCGAAGTCCATATCTTTATTTACTAGTTGTTTAGTATCAATTTGGATATTTCCATGTGGAATATTTTTTCATGGTAATGGATATTCTGACCCTATCTCTTTACTTTGTGATGGGTTAGTATGGACATGAATGGTTACGATCCTCCAAAATAGAGTGAGGTTATAATCTTCTTTCTTTACAAAAACATTATCCCATCGCGAAGACTTTTTATTATCGATGTCAATGTAAAACATAAAGTTTTCATCTCGAACATGATCCTCCAGGTGGCAAATAAACATATTATAATTCTAAGTTTTATAACCCATGATCTTGATGATAGGTGCACTGCACATTTATCTCCTTGTCATTAGGATTTTTTTCCATCTTGGGATGATTCTTGTAGTGAGGTTTATCCTTTATTAGAGGAAGGATCATGTAGATCATATCATTGAAAAATGTGTCCACAGCCTGAAGGCATTAAATATTAGTCGGCATATTCATTGTCCCCTTGAAATTGTCTTTATTTTCTCTTTTTGGTAGAGATCTGTCATGTTCTGATTTTATTATCTCTATCGAAATAGTTATCTATATTGAGGAGCTCTTCCTCCACTTGACATATTTCTCAATATGAGCCATAAGATTGTCCATCGACAACGTTGACTTCTTGGTGAGACAATGATAAAGATCATCATATCAGGAAATCCAAAACTTAAATTAAGATATTTCCAATTGCTTATTGAAATTGTTAATTTTATTGAACATCTCCCGATATATTTGAGCATATAACTTGAGAGACTCCCCTTTCTTTATCTTAAGAGCAATTAGGGAATATTGGACGAACATCGTTTGCTCATATCTTAGGCTAGCATAGGTTTTGGCATATCCCATTAACGTGTGATATGAGTTGACACGAAGTCTGAAGATCCAACATATCAAACTTTCATGCATCTTTACTCTATAAAGGTATAATGCCATTAAGTTTAAATTTATTCATTGAATCAATTTTGGGATGTTTGAATTTTTATTAAAACTGGACACGAGATTTTTTATTTAAAAATCGAGGAAGTTTTTCTTTATTTAAAAATTTTCAAAATGCGCATATCTCGTTCAAACGAGATGTGAAGCTCGTCCTAATGAAATCCTAGTTTCATTCGACGTCTCATTTAAAGTTTACTTCGATCAAACATGGAACAAGGGTGTACTGTTTAGGTCGTTTAAAGGTCATTTGAACTTCATCACTACACCAAAAATGCTAATCTGGCATGCTTGGACAAGAAGAATCTGACACGGTTTAAAACTATGCCAAAATCTGGCACAATTTATCAATAATTTGACACCGTTTTAAACCGTGCCAGAATTTGGCAGCATTTTAAACTATGCCAAAACTGTATCAAATTTGGAAAGGTTAACTAAGAAAAGCCAATACAAAAATTATCTAAATTTTCATTTGGAGCCATCTACACTTTCACCCCGTTCCCTCTCCCGCTCACACTTTTCCAATATCGACACCCTCTCTCTCTCTCTCTCTCTCTCTCTCTCTCTCAATCTTGACACTGTCCCACCAAGCAATTAGGAAGGGTTGGGTAAGTGTCTTAACGGATAGGTGGAATTAGTAATATCTCCTTTGAGATTATCTTGAAGTTGGACCATGTAAATAACCCAAAGTTAACATGGTTGTTGGAAGGCTTCTGTTGAACAGTGTCTAGGCAGGGTGGGTGAGGTACCTCGAAGGCAGTACAGTTCAGGTTTTGGAGGTGCGAAGCTCTGAAAGTGAGGTTAAAGGAGGGCAAACTGCCATCACCATCTTCGTACTACATAGATGGACGAACCGCTGCTCGCTTCTTCTTAGGTACATCATAACCCTAACCTTTGAAACCCAAAAATTAAATTGATGTCGATGAATATGGGATTTTGATTTTGAGGATTCTTAAGTTAAACTTGATTTCAGATTTATGTTTTTTTTTGTTAATTTCGATTTGGTGGGTGTTATTTGGGGATGGGTTAGTTTCAGCGTGAGATTCAATGGACCGCTAATGATGAGCACTCGCCTATCTTATTTGCTCAACCCATTTCCTAATTTCTCACCAGGTTCGTCTCTACTGAGTTAATTCATAATGTTAAAAACTTAATTTTTGTTTTTGGTTTTTTTCAATAGTTCTCGGACTTTATCTAGTGAAAGAAAACCCATGCCCATAATTAAAGAAGAGATGGATTGTCGTCAGTTTACTCTATAGTCTTCTCATGCTTGTGATGAATCTGTAAGTATATATCCATACAAAAATATGAAATCAAATAAATTCATTAATATGTAAAACAAACTTACATTTTCTTGTTCCCATAAACTGTAATACATGTTGGACTTATATTTATAAAAAAAGAATTTTAATAGGAAAACTAAAAAGATATTCAGAAGGGTGAGGAAAATGAAGAAGAATACAATTGAATATTTAGGTATGCTTATAAGTTGTTATAGTTACGTCAATTAGAGCATCCATCATAATGGAGAACGAGGAAAGCTAAATTAAGGGTTCGTTGGTTTTATAAACTTTATAATACATTTAGATATGTTATATTTGCATATATTTATTATTATACCAGCAATCCACCGTGATTAGACGAAGACACTAAATTTCCCTAATTTGACTTATGTTTCAGTTTTGGATCGAAAGTTTGTTACTGGTTTTGGAGTGTAGAGGATTCATAAAGGAACAATGTTTGGTTCAACTAACCATAAGTATTTCTCTTAGTCTCATATACGAATTTATTTGGATATACTTATCCCTAGAATAACGAGATATTAATTGTGCCCCTCTAATTAGCTTCTTTTAACAATATATATATATATATATATATATATATATATATATATATATATATATATATATATATATCGAGAAACAGTTCAGGGAGCTAGATGTTTTTCATGGGGACTAAAAGATGTTTCTAATTTTCTTTTAGTAATACTGGGTTTAGTTTGTTAACGAGATGACCCGTTAGGCTTGATTATATAAATGTATTTCATGAAACTCGTTGTATACTATGAAGACACTAAATGGCTATGTAAGAGGCATGAACACCTCGCACAGGACCAACGTAACTCGTAAGAACTGATCGCATTGTGACGGGTCTCCCGGTTTGAAAATATGACGATAATTTGAAAATATTTAGATTATGCTTAAAAACAAGCCGTTTGAAAGTGAAAACTCAAACCAATCCTCAAACGGCCCCGTAAGAGGCACTAACTCCTCGTATGTGACTAATGTAACTCGTAGGAGCTGACCAAATAGTCACGGGTCATCCAGTTGAGAATATGGTGATGATTTTTAAATATCTAGATTATGCTTAATTATAAGCCATTAAAGGGTGAAAACCCAAACTAGTCCCCAAACCATCTCGTAAGAGGTACTAACACCTCGCACGGGACCAATGTAACTTGTAGGAACTGATCGTGTAGTCTCGGATCTCTCGGTTTGAAAATATGATGATAATTTGAAAATATATAGATTAGGCTTAAAAACAAGCCGTTAAAGGGTGAAAACCCAAATCATCCCCCAAACGGCCCCGTAAGAGGCACTAACACCTCGCATAGGACCAATGTAACTCATAAGAACTCACCGCATAGTCAATAGCCTCTCGATTTGAGAATATAAAGATAATTTGAAAATATATAAATTAGACTTAGAAACAAGCCGTTGAAGGGCCAAAACCCAAATCAGCCCCCAAATGGACCCGTAAGAGGCCCTAACACCTCGCACGGGACCAATGTAACTTGTAGCAATTGATCGCGTAGTAGCAGGTCTCCCGATTTGAGAATATGACGATAATTTGAAAATATCTAAATTAGGTTTAAAAATAAGGAGTTAAAGGGTGAAAACCCAAACCAACCCCCAAACGGCCTCGTAAGAGGCATGAACTCCTCGCACGGGACCAATGTAACTTTTAGGAACTGACCACGTAGTCGCGGGTCTCCCGATTTGAGAATATGATGATAATTTGGAAATATCTATATTAGGCTTAAAAACAAGCCGTTTGAGGGTGAAAACCCAAACCAGCCGCCAAACGGCCCTGTGTGAGGCAATGACACCTCGTACGGGACCAATGTAACTTGTAGGAAATAATCACGTAGTCATGGGCCTATCGCTTTTAGAATATGATGACACTTTGAAAATACATATATTAGGCATAGAAACAAGCCGTTGAAGGGTGTAAGCCTAAATCATCCCCAAAACGACCCCATAAAAGGCAGTATCACCTCGTACGTGACCAATACAACTCGTAGGAACTAACCGCGGAGTAAGGGTCTCTCGGTTTGAGAATATGATGATAATTTAAAATTATATAGCTTAGGCTTAGAAATAAGCCATTAAAACGTGAAAATCCAAACCAGCCCTCAAATAGCCCCATAAAAGGCACGGACACCTCACATGGGACCAATGTAACTTGTAGGAACTGACCACATAGTCGCAGGTCTCCCAATTTCAGAATATGATGATAATTTTGAAATATCTAGATTAGGCTTCAAAATAAGACGTTTGAGGGTGAAAGGCCAAACCAGCTGCCAAACGGTCCCATAAGAGGCACGAACCACCTCGCACGAAACCAATGTAACTTGTAGGAACTAACTGCGTAGTCACAGGCCTCTCGATTTGAGAATATGACAATACTCTTAAAATATATAGATTAGGCTTAGAAACAAGCTGTTGAAGGGTTAAAACCCAAATCAGCCCCCAAATGACCCCGTAAGAGGCAATAACATCTCGTACGGGACCAATGTAACTCATCGGAACTGACTGCGTAGTAAGGGCCTCTCGGTTTGAGAATATAATGATAGTTTGAAAATATTTAGATTAGGCTTAAAAACAAGCCGGTGAACGAAACCCAAATAAACCCCCAAATGGCCCTACAAGAGGCCCTAACATCTCGCACGGGACCAACATAACTCGTAGGAACTGATCGCATAGTCTCGGGCCTCTCGGTTTAAGAATAAGATGATAATATAAAAATATATAGCTTAGGTTTATAAATAAACCGTTGAAGGGTGAAAACACAAATCAGCCTCCAAACAACCTCATAAGAGGCATTAACACCTCGTACGGGACCAACGTAACTTGTAGGAACTGATTGCGTAGTCGAGGTCTCCCGATTTGGGAATATGATGATAATTTGTATATATATTAGGCTTAGAAACAAGCTGTTTGAGGGTGAAAACCCAAACGAGCCTCTAAAGGGCCCCGTAAGAAGCACGGACACATCGCACGGGACCAATGTAACTTTTAGGAATTGGCCGCGTAGTCGTGGGTCTCTCGATTTGAGAATATGATAATAATTGAAGATATCTAAATTAGGCTTAAAAATAAGCAGTTAAAGGGTGAAAACCCAAACCAGCCCCCAAATAGCCCTGTAAGAGGCACGGACACCTCGCACGGGAGAAATGTAACGTGCAGGAACTAACCACATAGTCACGGGTCTCCCGATTTGAGAATATCAAGATAATTTGGAAATATCTATATTAGGCTTAAAAACAAGCCGTTTAAGGGTGAAAACCCAAACCAGCCGCCAAACGACCCCTTAAGAGGCACGAACACCTCGAACGGGAACAATATAACATGTAGGAATTGACCGCGTAGTCGCGTGTCTCCCAATTTGAGAATATGATGATAATTTGGAAATATCTAGATTAGGCTTAAAAACAAGCGGTTTGATTGGGGAAAACCAAAACCAGGAACCAAAAGGCCCCAGGTGAGGCCCGAACACCTCGCACGGGACCAATGTAACTCATAAGAAATAACCGCGTAGTCATGGGACTATCAGTTTGAGAATATGATAACACTTTAAAAATATATAGATTAGGCTTAGAAATAAGCCGTTGAAGGGTGGAAACCCAAATCAGCCCCCAAATGACCCGTAAGAGGCAATAACACCTCGCACGTGACCAATGTAACTCGTAGGAACTGGCTGCATAGTAAAGGCCTCTCGGTTTGAGAATATGACAGTAGTTTGAAAATACGTAGATTCGGCTTAGAAACGAGCCGTTTGAGGGTGAAAATCCAAACCAGCCTCTAAACGTCCCCATAAGAGGCACGGACACCTTGAATTGGACCAATGTAACTTGTAGGAATTGACCCCATAGTCATGGGCCTCTCGGTTTGAGAATATAATGGTAATTTAAAAACATATAGCTTAGGCTTATAAATAAGCCATCGAATGGTGAAAACCTAAACTATCCCCCAAACAGCCCCGTAAGAGGCATTAACACCTCGCACGGAACCAATGCAACTTATAGGAATGGACCGCGTTGTCGCGTGTCTCCCAGTTGGAGAATATGTCGATAATATGTATATAGATTAGGCTATAAAATAAGTCGTTTAAGGGTGAAAACCCAAGCCAACCTCCAAATGGCCCCGTAAGAGGCACGACCACCTCGCATGGGACCAATATAGCTTGTAAAAAGTCACCGCGTTCTCGATTTGAGAATATGACGATAATTTGAAAATATCTAAATTAGGCTTAAACATAAGCGGTTAAAGGGTGAAAACCCAAACCAGCCCCCATATATCACCGTAAGAGGCAGGAACACCTTGCACAGGATCAATGGAACTGATTGCGTAGTCGCGGGTCGCCTGATTTGAGAATATGACGATAATTTGTAAATATGTAGATTACTCTTAAAAACAAGCCGTTTGAGGTGAAAACCCAAACCAGCTGCTAAACAACCCCATAAAAGGGTCGAACACCTCGCACGGGACCAATGTAAGATGTAGGAACAGATCACATAGTCGTGGGTCTCCCAATCTGAGAATATGCTGATAATTTGGAAATATCTAGATTAGGTTTAAAAACAAGCGGTTTGGGGGTGAAGACACAAACCAGGCACCAAAAGGCCCTGTATGAGGCACGGAAACCTCGCACGAGACTAATGTAACTTTTAGAAAATAACCACGTATTCACAGGCCTCTCGATTTGAGAATGCTTTGAAAATATATATATTAGGCCTAGAAACAAGCCGTTGAACGGTGGAAACCCAAATTTGCCCCCAAATAACCCCGTAAGAGGCAATAACACCTCACACGTGACCAATGTAACACTTTGGAGCTGACCACGTAATAAAGGCCTCTAGGTTTGAGAATATGATAATAGTTTGAAAATATGTAGATTAAGCTTAGAAACAAGTCGTTGAAGGTTCGAAATCCAAATAAGCCCCCAAACGGCCCTAACACCTCGTACGGGACCAATAAATATCGTTGAAACTGACCGCGTAGTCACAGGCCTCTCAATTTGAGAATATGATGATAATTTAAAAATATATAGCTGATGCTTAAAAATAAGCCGTTGAAGGGTGAAAACCGTAACCAACCTCCAAACAGCCCCGTAAGAGGCACTAATACCTCGCACGGGACCAATGTAACTTGTAGGAACTGATATTGTAGTCGCGGGTCTATCGGTTTGAGAATATGATGATTATTTGTATATATATTAGGCTTAGAAAAAATCCATTTAAGGGTGAAAACCCAAACTAGCCTCCAAACAGCCCCTTAAGAGGCACTAACACCTCACACAGGACCAATGTAACTTGTAAGAACTGACTGTGCAGTCATGGGTCTCTCGATTTGAGAATATGACAATAATTTGAAAATATCTAAATTAAGCTTAAAAACAAGCAGTTAAAGGGTGAAAACCCAAACCAGCCCCCAAACAGCCCCGTAAGAGGCACGGACACCTCGTACGGGACCAATATAACTTCTAGGAACTAACCGCGTAGTCGCGAGTCTCCTGATTTAAGAATATGAAGATAATTTTGAAATATCTAGATTAGTCTTAAAAACAAGTCGTTTGAGTGCGAAAATCCAAACCAGTAGCCAAACGGCCCCGTAATAGGCACGAACACCTCGAACGGGACCAATGAAACATGTAGGAATTGACCGTGTAGTCGCGGGTCTCCCAGTTTGAGAATATGCTGATAATTTGGAAATATCTAGATTAGGCTTAAAAACAAGCAATTTGAGGTTGAAAACCCAAACCAGGTACCAAAAGGCCCCATATTAGGCACAAACACCTCCCACGGGACTAACGTAACTCTTAGGAAATAACCGCGCAATCACGGGCCTCTCGATTTGAGAATATAATGACACTTTAAAAACATATAGATTAGGCTTAGAAACAAATCGTTGAAGGGTGGAAATCCAAATCAACCCCCAAATAACCCTGTAAGAGGCAATAACACCTCGCACATGACTAATGTAACTCGTAGGAACATACCGCATAGTAAATGCCTCTTGGCTTGAGAATATGAAAATATGTAGATTAGGCTTAGAAATTAGTCGTTGAAGGGTCGAAATCCAAATCAACCCATAAACGGCCCCGTAAGTGGCCCTAACACCTCACACGGGATCAGTGTAAGTCGTTGGAACTGACCGTGTAGTCACGGGCCTCTCGGTTTGAGAATATAATGATAATTTAAAAACATATTGCTTATTCTTAGAAATAAGCCGTTGAAGGGTGATAACCCAAACCAACCCCCAAAAAGCCCCGTAACAGGCCTAACACCTCGCACGGGACTAATGCAACTTGTAGGAACTGACCACGTAGTCACAGGTTTTTCGGTTTGAGAATATGACGATAATATGTATATAGATTAGGCTTAAAAATAAATCGTTTAAGGGTGAAAACCTAAACCAACCTCCAAACGGCCCTATAAGAGCACGAACACCTCGCACCGACCAATATAACCTGTAAGAACTCACCGTGTAGTCGCGGGTCTCTCGATTTGAGAATATGATGATAATTTAAAAATATCTAAATTAGGCTTAAAAATAAGCGGTTAAAGGGTGAAAACCCAAACCAGCCCCCAAATAGCCCCGTAAGAGGTAGGAACACCTCGCACATGACTAATGTAACTTGTAGGAAATGATCAAATAGTCGCGGGTCTCCCGATTTGAGAATATGACGTTAATTTGAAAATATCTAGATTAGGCTTAAAAACAAGCCGTTTGAGGGTGAAAACCAAAACTAGCCACCAAACGGCCCCATAAGAGGCACGAAGACCTCATACGGAACCAATGTAACATGTAGGAACTGACCGCATAGTCGTGGGTCTCCCAGTTTGAGAATATGCTGATAATTTGGAAATAATTAGATTAGGTTTAAAAATAAGCGATTTGAGGGTGAAAACCCAAACCAGGCACCAAAAGGCCCCGTATGAGGCACGGACACCTCGCACGGGACCAATGTAACTCGTAGGAAATAATCATGTATTCACGGGCCTCTCGGTTTGAAAATATGAGAATACTTTAAAAATATATAGATTAGGCTTAAAAATAAGCCGTTGAAGGGTGGAAACCCAAATCAGCCCCCAAATGACCCCGTAAGAGGCAATAACACCTCGCACGTGACGAATGTGACACGTAGGAACTTATCGCGTAGTAAAGGCCTCTCGATTTGAGATAATGACAATAGTTTGAAAATATGTAGATTAAGCTTATAAACAAGTCGTTGAAGGGTAAAAACCCAAATCAGCCCCCAAACGGTCCCGCAAACGGCCCTAACACCTCGCACGGGACCAATAAAACTCGTAGAAGCTGATCGCGTAGTCACAGAGCTCCCTGTTTGAGAATGTGATGATAATTTAAAATATATAGCTTCGGCTTAGAAATAAGCCGTTTAAGGGTGAAAACCCAAACCAGTGCCCAAACAGCCCCGTAAGAGGCACTAACACCTCGCACGGGACCAATGTAACTTATAGGAACTAACGGCGTAGTTTTGGGCCTCTCGGTTTGAGAATATAATGATAATTTGTATATAGATTAGGCTTAGAAACAAGTCGTTTAAGGGTGAAAACCCAAACTAGCCTCCAAATAGCCACTTGAGAGGCACTAAGACTTCGCACGGGACCAATGTAACTGGTAGGAACTGACTGCGTAGTCGCGGATCTCTCGATTTGAGAATATGATGATAATTTGAAAATATCTAAATTAGGCTTAAAAACAAGCAGTTGAAGGTTAAAAACCCAAACCAGCCCCCAAATAGCCCCGTAAGGGGCACGAACACCTCGCACGGGACGAATGTAACTTGTAGGAACTGACGGCATAGTCGCGGGTCTCCCGATTTGAGAATATGACAATAATTTAGAAATATCTAGATTAGATAAAAAAAATAAGCCGTTTGAGGGAGAAAACCCAAACCAGCCACCAAACGGCCCCGTAAGAGGCACGAACACCTCAAATGGGACCAATGTAACATGTAGGAACTGATCGCGTAGTCGCGGGTCTCCTGATTAGAGAATATGATGATAATTTGGAAATAACTAGATTAGACTTAAAAACTAGCAGTTTGTGGGTAAAACCCAAACCAACCATCAAAAGGCCCCGTATGAGGAACGGACACCTCCCACGGGACCAATGAAACTCGTAGATACTAACCGCGTAGTCACGGGCTTCTCGATATCAACATATGACAATACTTTAAAAATATATAGATTAGGCTTAGAAACAAGCCGTTGAAGGGTGGAAACCCAAATCAGTCCCCAAATGACCCTGTGAGAGGTAATAACATCTCGCACGGGACCAATGTAACTCGTCGGAACTCACCGGGTAGTAAGGGCCTCCTTATTTGAGAATATAATGATAGTTTCAAAATATTTAGATTAGGCTTAGAAACAAGCCGTTGAAGGGTCAAAACCCAAATCAACCCCCAAACGGCCCCGCAAGAGGCCCTAACATCTCGCACATGACTATTGTAACTCGTAGGAACTGATCGCGTAGTCATGGGCCTCTCCGTTTGAGAATATGATGATAATATAAAAATATATGGATTAGGATTATAAATAAGCCATTGAAGGGTGAAAACACAAACTAACCCCTAATCAGCTCCGTAAGAGGCATAACACCTCGTATGGGACCAACGTAACTTGTAGGAACTGACTGTGTAGTCAAGGTTCTCCCAGTTGGAGAATATGATGATAATTTGTATATAGATTAGGCTTAGAAATAAGCTGTTTGAGGGTGAAAAAACAAACCAGCCTTTAAACGTCCCCGTAAGAGGGACGGACACCTTGCACGGGACTAATGTAACTCGTAGGAATTAACTGCATAGTCATGGGTCTCTCGATTTGAGAATATGATGATAATTTGAAAATATCTAAATTAGGCTTAAAAATTAGCAGTTAAAGAGTGAAAACCCAAACTAGCCCCCAAACAGCCCTGTAAGAGGGACGAACACCTCGCAATGGACCAATGTAACCTATAGGTACTAACTGCGTAGTCGCGGGTCTTTTGATTTGAGAATATGAATATAATTTGGAAATATCTAGATTAGGCTTAAAAATAAGTTGTTTGAGGGCCAACACCCAAACCAGCGGCCAAATGGCCCCCTAAGAGGCACGAACACCTCGAATGGGACCAATGTAATATGTAGGAATTGACAGCGTAATCGTGGGTCTCCCAGTTTGATAATATGATGATTATTTGGAAATATCTAGATTAGGCTTAAAAATAAGTGATTTGAGGGTGAAAACCTAAACCAAGCACCAAAAGGCTCTGTGTGAGGCACGAACACCTTGCACGGGACCAATGTAACTCGTAGGAAATAACCACATAGCCACGGGGTATCGATTTGAGAATATGATGAAACTTTAAAAATATATAGATTAGGTTTAGAAACAAGCCATTGAAGGGTGGAAACCCAAATCAACCCCTAAATAACCCTGTAAGAGGCAATAATACCTCGCACGTGACTAATGTAACTCGTAGGAACTGACCGCGTAGTAAAGGCCTCTCAGTTTGAGAATATGACAATAGTTTGAAAATATGTAGATTAGGCTTAGAAATAAGTCATTGAAGGGTCGAAACCTAAACCACCCCACAAACGGCCCCGTAAGTGGCCCTAACACCTCACATGGGACCAATGTAAGTCGTTGGAACTGACCGCGTAGTCACGAGACTCTTGATTTGAGAATATAATGATAATATAAAAACATATAGCTTAGGCTTATAAATAAGCAATTGAATTGTGAAAACCCAAACCAACCCCTAAACAGCCCGTAAGAGGCACTAACACCTCGCATGGGACCAATGCAACTTATAGGAACTAACCGCGTAGTCGTGGGTCTCCCGATTTGAGAATATGACGACGATATGTATATAGATTGTGCTTAGAAACAAGTCGTTTAAGGGTGAAAACCCAAACCAACCTCCAAACAGCCCCGTAAGAGGCACGAACACCTCGCACGGGACCAATGTAACTTGTAGGAATTGACTGCATAGTCGCGGGTCTCTCGGTTTAAGAATATGATGATAATTTTAAAATATCTAAATTAGACTTAAAAATAAGCGGTTAAAGGGTGAAAACCCAAACCATCCCCCAAATAGCCCCATAAGAGGCAGGAACACCTCGCACGGGACCAATGTAACTTGTAGGAACTGACCGCGTAGTCGCGGGTCTCCCGATTTGAGAATATGATGTTAATGTGTAAATATCTAAATTAGTCTTAAAAACAAGCCGTTTGAGGGTGAAAACTTAAAGCAGCCACCAAACGGCCCCTAAGAGGCATGGACACCTCGCATGTGACAAATATAATATGTAGGAACTGACCGCATAGCCACGGATATCCCAGTTTGAGAATATGCTGATAATTTGGAAATATCTAGATTAGGCTTAAAAATAAGCGATTTGAGGGTGAAAACCCAAATCAAGCACCAAAAGGCCCCGTTTGAGGCACGAACACCTCGCACGGGACCAATGTAACTCGTAAGAAATAACCACGTATTCATGGGCCTCTCGGTTTGAGAATATGACAGTAATTTAAAAATATATAGATTAGGCTTAGAAATAAGCCGTTGATGGGTGGAAACCCAAATCAGCCCCCATTTGACCCCGTAAGAGGCAATTACACCTCGCACGTGACCAATGTAACTCGTAGGAACTGACCGCGTAGTAAAGGCCTCTTAGTTTGAGAATATAACAATAGTTTGAAAATATGTAGATTAGGCTTAGACACAAGTTATTAAAGGGTCGAAAACAAAATCAGGCCACAAACAGCCACGCAAACGGCCCTAACACCTCGCACGGGACCAATTAAACTCAAAAGAACTGACCGCGTAGTCATAGGCCTCTCGGTTTGAGAATATGATGATAATTTAAAAATATATAGATTAGGCTTAGAAATAAGACGTTGAAGGGTGAAAACCCAAACTAGCCCCCAAACAGCCCCGTAAGAGGCATTAACACCTCGAACGAGATCAATGAAACTTGTAGGAACTGATCGCGTAGTCGTGGGTCTCTCGATTTGAGAATATGATGATAATTTGTATATAGATTATGCTTAGAAACAAGCTGTTTAAGGGTGAAAACCCAAACCAGCCTCCAAACAACCCCGTAAGAGGCACGAACACCTCGTACGGGACAAATGTAACTTATAGGAACTAACCACGTAGTCGCGGGTCTCTCTATTTCAGAATATGATGATAATTTGAAATATCTAAATTAGGCTTAAAAATAAGCAATTAAAGGGTGAAAACCCAAACTAGCCCCAAAACAACCCCGTAAGAGGCACGGACACCTCGCACGGGACCAATGTTACTTGTAGGAACTGACGGCGTAGTCACGGGTCTCCCGATTTGAGAATATGACAATAATTTGGCAATATCTAGATTAGGCAAAAAAAAAGTCGTTTGAGGGTGAAAACCCAAACCAGCTGCCAAATGGCCCCGTAAGAGGCACGGACACCTCGAATGGGACCAATGTAACTTGTTGGAATTGAACATGTAGTCGCGGGTCTCCCGATTTAAGAATATGATGATAATTTCGAAATGCCTAGTTTAGACTTAAAAATAAGCAGTTGGAGGATAAAAGCAAAACTAGCCACCAAAAGGCCCCGTTTGAGGCATGGACTCCTCGCACGGGACCAATGTAACCTGTAGGAATTAACTGCGTAGTCACGGGCCTCTCAGTTTGAGAATATGAAAATACTTTAAAAATATATAGATTAGTCTTAGAAATAAGCCATTAAAAGGTGGAAACCCAAACCAGCCCCCAAATGACCCCGTAAGAGGCAATAGCATCTCGCACGGGACCAATGTAACTTGTCGGAACTGATCACGTAGTAAGGGCCTCACAGTTTGAGAATATAATGAAAGTTGGGAAATATTAAGATTAGGCTTAGAAATAAGCCGTTGAAGAGTCGAAACCCAAATAATCCCCCAAATGTCCCCGAAGAGGCCCTAACATCTCGCACGGGACCAATGTAACTCGTAGGAACTGATCGCTTTGTCACGGGCCTCTCGGTTAGAGAATATGATGATACTATTAAAATATATAACTTAGGGTTATAAATAAGCCGTTGAAGGGTGAAAACACAAACCAGTCCCCAAACAGCCCCATAAGAGGCATTAACACCTCGTACGGGACCAACGTAACTTATAGGAACTTATCGCACAGTAGGGGGTCTCCCAATTTTAGAAGGTGACGTTAATTTATATATGGATTAGGCTTAAAAACAAGCCGTTTGAGGGTGAAACCCCAAACCAGCCTCTAAATGGCCCCGTAAGATGCACGGACACCTCGCACAGGACAAATGTAACTTGTAGGAATTGACCGCGTACTCGTGGGTCACTCGGTTTGAGAATATGATAATAATTTGAAAATATCTAAATTAGGCTTAAAAATAAGCAGTTAAAGGGTGAAAACCCAAACCAGTCCCCAAACAACCCTGCAAGAGGCACGGACACCTCGCACGGGACCAATGTAGCTTTTAGGAACTAAGCGCGTAGTCGCGGGTCTTCCGATTTGAGAATATGAAGATAATTTGGAAATATCAAGATTAGTCTTAAAAACAAGCTGTTTGGGGGTGAAAACCCAAACCAGTGGCCAAATGGCCCCGTAAGAGGCACGAACACCTCGAACGGGACCAATGTAACATGTAGGAATTGACCACCTAGTCCCAGGTCTCCCAGTTTGATAATATGATGAGAATTTGTAAATATCTAGATTAGGCTTTAAAACAAGCGGTTTGAGGGTGAAAACCTAAACCAGGCACCAAAAGGCCCCATATGAGGCACAAACACCTTATACGGGACCAATGTATCTCGTAAGAAATAATCGCGTAGTCATGGTCCTCTCGATTTGAGAATATGACGACACTTTAGAAATATATAGATTAGGCTTACAAACAAGCCGTTGAAGGGTGGAAACCCAAATCAGCCCCCAAATGACCCCATAAGAGGCAATAACACCTCGCACGTGATCAATGTAACTCGTAGGAACTGACCGCGTTATAAAGGCCTCTCGGTTTGAGAATATGACAATAGTTTGAAAATATGTAGATTAGGCTTATTGATAAGTCGTTGAAGGGTTGAAATCCAAATTAGCCCCCAAACGACCCTATAAGTGGCCCTAACACCTCACACGGGACAAATGTAAGTCGTAGGAACTGACCGCGTAGTCACAGGCCTCTCGGTTTGAGAATATGATGGTAATTTAAAAACATATATCTTAGGCTTAGAGATAAGCCGTTGAAGGGTGAAAACCAAAACCAGTCCCCAAACAGCCCCATAAGAGGCACTCACACCTGGCACGAGACCAGTGAAACATGTAGGAACTGACTGCATAGTTGTGAGTCTCTCGATTTGAGAATATTATGATAATATGTATATAGATTAGCTTTAAAAAAAGTCGTTTAAGGGTGAAAAGCCAAACAAGCCTCCAAACGGCCCCGTAAGAGGCACGACCACCTCGCACGGGACCAATGTAACTTCTAGGAACTGATCGCGTAGTCGCGGGTCTCCTAGTTTGAGAATGTGATGATAATTTTAAAATATCTCAATTAGGCTTAAAAACAAGCGGTTAAACGGTGAAAACCCAAACCAACCCCCAAATAGCCCCGTAAGTGGTAGGAATCCCTCGCAAGGGACCAATGTAAATTGTAGGAACTGATCGCGTAGCCGTGGGTCTCCCAATTTGAGAATATGACAATAGTCAGAAAATATATAGATTAGGCTTAGAAACAAGTCGTTGAAGGGTCGAAACCCAAATCAACTGCCAAACGGTCCCGTAAGAGGCACGAACACCTCGCACGGGATCAATGTAATATGTAGGAACTGACCGCATAGTCACAGGTCTCCCAGTTTGAGAATATGTTGATAATTTGGAAATATCTACATTAGTCTTAAAAACAAGGAGTTTGAGGGTGAAAACAAAAACCAGACACCAAAAGGCCACGTATGAGGCACGGACACCTCGCACGGGACCAATATAACTCGTAGGAAATAACCTCGTATTCACAGGACTCTCAGTTTGAGAATATGATAATACTTTAAAAATATATAGCTTAGGCTTTGAAACAAGGCGTTGAAGGGTGGAAACCCAAATCAATCCGAAAATGACCCCAGATGAGGCAATAACACCTCGCACGTGACCAATGTAACTCGTAGGAACTGAACGCGTACTAAAGGCCTCTCAATTTGAGAATATGACAATAGTTTGAAAATGTGTAGATGAGTCTTAGAACCAAGTTGTTGAAGGGTCGAAACCAAAAATAGCCCCAAACGGCCACGTAAACGGCCTAACACCTCGCACGGGACTAATTAAACTCATAAGAACTGACCACGTAGTCACAGGCCTCTCTGTTTGAGAATATGATGATAATTTAAAAATATATAGCTTAGGGTTAGAAATAAGCCGTTGAAGGGTGAAAACCCAAACCAACCCCCAAACAGCCCCGTAAGAGGAACTAACACCTCGCACGGGACCAATGTAACTTGTAGGAACTGACCGCGTAGTCGCGGGTCTCCCAGTTTGAGAATATGATGATAATTTATATATAGATTAGGCGTAGAAACAAGCCATTTAAGGGTGAAAACCCAAACCAGCCTCCAAACGGCCCCGTAAGAGGAACGAATACCTCGCACGGGACCAATGTAACTTGTAGGAACTTATCGCGTAGTCACGGGTCTCTCAATTTGAGAATAAGAAGGTAATTTGAAAATATCTAAATAAGGCTTAAAAAAAGCAGTTAAAGGGTGCAAGCCCAAACCAGCCCCTAAACATCCCCATAAGAGGCCCAAACATCTCGCATGGGACCAATGTGTAGGAACTGACCACGTAGTCGCGGGTCTCTCGATTTGAGAATATGAGGATAATTTGAAAATATCTAAATTAGGCTTAAAAATAAGCAGTTAAAGGGTGAAAACCCAAACCAGCCCCCAAACAGCCCCATAAGAGGCACGAACACCTCGCACGGGACCAATGTTATTTGTCGGAACTGACGGTGTAGTCGCAGGTGTCCCGGTTTGAGAATATGACAATAATTTGGAAATATCTAGATTAGACAAGCAAAAAGCCGTTTGAGGGTGAAAACCCAAACCAGCAGCCAAACGGCCCCGTAAGAGGCACGGACACCTCGAATGGGACCAATGTAACTTGTTGGAATAGACGCGTAGTCGCGGGTCTCTCGATTTAAGAATATGATGATAATTTGGAAATACCTAGTTTAGACTTAAAAACAAGAAGTTTGAGGGTAAAAACCAAAACTAGCCACCAAAAGGCCCCATTTGAGGCATGGACTCCTCACACGGGACCAATGTAACCTGTAGGAACTAACTGCGTAGTCACGGGCCTCTCGATTTGAGAATATGAAAATACTTTAAAAATATATAGATTAGGCTTAGAAACAAGCCGTTGAAAGGTGGAAACCCAAACCAACCCCCAAATGACCCGGTAAGAGGCAATAACATCTCGCACGGGACCAATGTAACTTGTTGGAACTGATCGCGTAGTAAGGGCCTCTCGGTTTGAGAATATGATCAAAGTTGGGAAATATTTAGATTCGGCTTAGAAATAAGCCGTTGAAGAGTCGAAACCCAAATCAACCCCCAAATCTCCCCAAAGAGGCCCTAACATCTCGCACGGGACCAATGTAACTCGTAGGAACTGATCACGTTATTACGGGCCTCTCGGTTTGAGAATATGATGATAATATTAAAATATATAACTTAGGGTTATAAATAAGCCGTTGAAGGGTGAAAACACAAATTAGCCCCTAAACAGCACCGTAAGAGGCATTAACACCTCGTACGGGACCAACATAACTTATAGGAACTTATCGCGTAGTAAGGGGTCTCCCGATTTTAGAAGATGACGATAATTTATATATGGATTAGGCTTAGAAACAAGCCGTTTGAGGGTGAAAACCCAAACCCGCCTCTAAACGGCCTCGTAAGATGCACGGACACCTCGCACAGGACAAATGTAACTTGTAGGAATTGACCGCGTACTCGTGGGTCTCTCGGTTTGAGAATATGATAATAATTTGAAAATATCTAAATTAGGCTTAAAAATAAGCAGTTAAATGGTGAAAACCCAAACTAGTCCCCAAACAGCCCTGCAAGAGGCACGGGCACCTCGCACGGGACCAATGTAGCTTTTAGGAACTAAGCGCGTAGTCGCGGGTCTTCCGATTTGAGAATATGAAGATAATTTAGAAATATCAAGATTAGTCTTAAAAACAAGCTGTTTGGGGGTGAAAACCCAAACCAGTGGCCAAACGGCCCCGTAAGAGGCACGAACACCTCGAACGGGACCAATGTAACATGTAAGAATTGACCACCTAGTTGCAGGTCTCCCAGTTTGATAATATGATGAGAATTTGTAAATATCTAGATTAGGCTTTAAAACAAGCGGTTTGAGGGTGAAAACCTAAACCAGGCACCAAAAGGCCCCATATGAGGCACAAACACCTTATACGGGACCAATGTATGTCGTAAGAAAAAATCACGTAGTCATGGTCCTCTCGATTTGAGAATATGACGACACTTTAAAAATATATAGATTAGGCTTACAAACAAGCTGTTGAAGGGTGGAAACCCAAATCAGCCCCCAAATGACCCCATAAGAGGCAATAACACCTCACACGTGACCAATGTAACTCGTAGGAACTGACCGCGTTATAAAGGCCTCTCGGTTTGAGAATATGACAATAGTTTGAAAATATGTAGATTAGGCTCATTGATAAGTTGTTGAAGGGTTGAAATCCAAATTAGCCCCAAACGGCCCTATAAGTGGCCCTAACACCTCACACGGGACAAATGTAAGTCATAGGAACTGACCGCGTAGTCACAGGCCTCTCGGTTTGAGAATATGATGGTAATTTAAAAACATATAGCTTAGGCTTAGAGATAAGCCATTGAAGGGTGAAAACCAAAACCAGTCCCCAAACAGCCCCATAAGAGGCACTCAGACCTGGAACGAGACTAGTGAAACATGTAGGATCTGACTGCATAGTTGTGAGTCTCTCGATTTGAGAATATTATGATAATATGTATATAGATTAGCTTTAAAACAAGTCGTTTAAGGGTGAAAAGTCAAACAAGCCTCTAAACGGCCCCGTAAGAGGCACGACCACCTCGCACGGGACCAATGTAACTTGTAGGAACTGATCGCGTAGTCGTGGGTCTCCTGGTTTGAGAATGTGATGATAATTTGAAAATATCTCAATTAGGCTTAAAAATAAGCGGTTAAAGGGTGAAAACCCAAACCAACCCCCAAATAGCCCCGTAAGTGGTAGGAATCCCTCGCAAGGGACCAATGTAAATTGTAGGAACTGATCGCGTAGTCGTGGGTCTCCCAATTTGAGAATATGACAATAGTCAGAAAATATGTATATTAGGCTTAGAAACAAGTCGTTAAAGGGTCGAAACCCAAATCAACTGCCAAACGGTCCCGTAAGAGGCACGAACACCTCGCACGGGATCAATGTAATATGTAGGAACTGATCGCATAGTCACAGGTCTCCCAGTTTGAGAATATGTTGATAATTTGGAAATATCTACATTAGTCTTAAAAACAAGCAGTTTGAGGGTGAAAACCAAAACCAGACACCAAAAGGCCACGTATGAGGCACGGACACCTCGCACGGGACCAATGTAACTCGTAGGAAATAACCTAGTATTCACAGGACTCTCAGTTTGAGAATATGACAATACTTTAAAAATATATATATTAGGCTTTGAAACAAGGCGTTGAAGGGTGGAAACCCAAATCAATCCGAAAATGACCCCAGATGAGGCAATAACACCTCGCACGTGACCAATGTAACTCGTAGGAACTGACCGCGTACTAAAGGCCTCTCAATTTGAGAATATGACAATAGTTTGAAAATATGTAGATGAGTCTTAGAACCAAGTTGTTGAAGGGTCGAAACCAAAAATAGCCCCCAAATGGCTACGTAAACGGCCTAACACCTCGCACGGGACTAATTAAACTCGTAAGAACTAACCACGTAGTCACAGGACTCTCAGTTTGAGAATATGATGATAATTTAAAAATATATAGCTTAGGGTTAGAAATAAGCCGTTGAAGGGTGAAAACCCAAACCAACCTCCAAACCGCCCCGTAAGAGGAACTAACACCTCGCACGGGGCAAATGTAACTTGTAGGAACTGACCGCGTAGTCGCGGGTCTCCCAGTTTGAGAATATGATGATAATTTATATATAGATTAGGCGTAAAAACAAGCCATTTAAGGGTGAAACCCCAAACCAGGCTCCAAACGGCCCCGTAAGAGGAACGAATACCTCGCACGGGACCAATGTAACTTATAGGAACTTATCGCGTAGTCACGGGTCTCTCGATTTGAGAATAAGAAGGTAATTTAAAAATATCTAAATAAGGCTTAAAAAAAGCAGTTAAAGGGTGTAAGCCCAAACCAGCCCCTAAACATCCCCATAAGAGGCCCAAACACCTCGCATGGGACCAATGTGTAGGAACTAACCACGTAGTCGCGGGTCTCTCGATTTGAGAATATGAGGATAATTTGAAAATATCTAAATTAGGCTTAAAAATAAGCAGTTAAAGGTTGAAAACCCAAACTAGCCCCCAAACAGCCCCATAAGAGGCACGAACACCTCGCACGGGACCAATGTTATTTGTCGGAACTGACGGTGTAGTCGCAGGTGTCCCGGTTTGAGAATATGATAATAATTTGGAAATATCTAGATTAGACAAGCAAAAAGCCGTTTGAGGGTGAAAACCCAAACCAGCTGCCAAACGACCCCGTAAGAGGCACGGACACCTCGAATGGGACCAATGTAACTTGTTGGAATTGATGCGTAGTCGAGGGTCTCCCGATTTAAGAATATGATGGTAATTTGGAAATACCTAGTTTAGACTTAAAAATAAGCAGTTTGAGGGTAAAAACCAAAACTAGCCACCAAAAGGCCCCGTTTGAGGCATGGACTCCTCACACGGGACCAATGTAACCTGTAGGAACTAACTGCGTAGTCAAGGGCCTCTCGATTTGAGAATATGAAAATATTTTAAAAATATATAGATTTGGCTTAGAAACAAGCTGTTGAAAGGTGGAAACCCAAACCAACCCCCAAATGACCCGGTAAGAGGCAATAACATCTCGCACGGGACCAATGTAACTTGTTGGAACTGATCGCATAGTAAGGGCCTCTCGGTTTGAGAATATGATCAAAGTTGGGAAATATTTAGATTCAGCTTAGAAATAAGCCTATGAAGAGTCGAAACCCAAATCAACCCCCAAATCTCCCCGAAGAGGCCCTAACATCTCGCACGGGACCAATGTAACTCGTATGAACTAATCACGTTGTTACGGGCCTCTCGGTTTGAGAATATGATGATAATATTAAAATATATAACTTAGGGTTATAAATAAGCCGTTGAAGTGTGAAAACACAAACCAGCCTCCAAACAGCACCGTAAGAGGCATTAACACCTCGTACGGGACCAACGTAACTTATAGGAACTTATCGCGCAGTAAGGGGTCTCCTAATTTTAGAAGATGACGATAATTTATATATGGATTACGCTTAGAAACAAGCCGTTTGAGGGTGAAACCCCAAACCAGCCTCTAAACGGCCCTGTAAGATGCACGGACACCTCGCACATGACAAATGTAACTTGTAGGAATTGACCGCGTACTCGTGGGTCTCTCGGTTTGATAATATGATAATAATTTGAAAATATCTAAATTAGGCTTAAAAATAAGCAGTTAAATGGTGAAAACCCAAACCAGTCCCCAAACAGCCCTCCAAGAGGCACGAGCACCTCGCACGGGACCAATGTAGCTTTAAGGAACTAAGCGCGTAGTCGCGGGTCTTCTGATTTGAGAATATGAAGATAATTTGGAAATATCTAGATTAGTCTTAAAAACAAGCCGTTTGGGGGTGAAAACCCAAACCAGCGGCCAAACGGCCCCGTAAGAGGCACGAACACCTCGAACGGGACCAATGTAACATGTAGGAGTTAACCACCTAGTCTCAGGTCTCTCAGTTTGAGAATATGTTGAGAATTTGTAAATATCTAGATTAGGCTTTAAAACAAGCGGTTTGAGGGTAAAAACCTAAACCAGGCACCAAAAGGCCCCATATGAGGCACAAACACCTTATACCGGACCAATGTATCTCGTAAGAAATAATCGCGTAGTCATGGTCCTCTCGATTTGAGAATATGAAGAAACATTATAAATATATAGATTAGGCTTACAAACAAGCCGTTGAAGGGTGGAAACCCAAATCAGCACCCAAATGACCCCACAAGAGGCAATAACACCTCGCATGTGACCAATGTAACTCGTAGGAACTGACCGCGTTATAAAGGCCTCTCGGTTTGAAAATATGACAATAGTTTGAAAATATGTAGATTATGCTTATTAACAAGTCATTGAAGGTTCGAAAAGAAAATCAAGCCCCAAACGGCCACGCAAACGGCCCTAACACCTCGCACGGGACCAATTAAACTCGAAAGAACTGACCGCGTAGTCATAGGCCTCTCGTTTTGAGAATATGATGATAATTTAAAAACATATAGCTTAGGCTTAGAAATAAGCTGTTGAAGGATGAAAACCCAAACCAGCCCCCAAATAACACCCGTAAGAGGCTCTCACACCTGGCACGGGACCAATGCAACTTTTTGGAACTGCCCGCGTTGTCGCGAGTCTCTGGATTTGAGAATTTGACGATAATATGTATATAGATTAGGCTTAAAAACAAGTCATTTAAGGGTGAAAACCCAAACTAGCCTCCAAACGGCCCCGTAAGAGGCACGACCACCTTGCACGGGACCAATGTAACTTGTAGGAACTGATCACGTAGTCGTGGGTCTCTCGATTTGAGATTGTGATGATAATTTGAAAATATCTCAATTAGGCTTAAAAACAAGCGGTTAAAGGGTGAAAACCCAAACCAGCCCCAAAATAGCCCCGTAAGTGGTAGGAACCCCTCGCACGGGACCAATGTAACTTGTAGGAACTGATCGCGTAGTCATGGGTCTCCCAATTTCAGAATATGACAATAGTTAGAAAATATGTAGATTAGACTTAGAAACAAGTCGTTGAAGGGTCGAAACCCAAACCAGCCGCCAAACAGTCCCGTAAGAGGCACGAACACCTCATACGGGACCAATGTAATATTTACGAACTAACCGAATAGTCGCGGGTCTCCCAGTTTGAGAACATGTTGATAATTTGGAAATATCTAGATTAGTCTTAAAAACATGCAGTTTGAGGGTGAAAACCCAAACTAGGCACTAAAAGGCCACGTATGAGGCACGGACACCTCGCACGGGACCAATGTAACTCGTAGGAAATAACCGCGTATTCACATGCCTATTGTAACACCCCGACCGCCCGGGGAGAGCGAACGGAGCGCTAAAGCAATAAAATAAATCCAAATCCATAAGTGACAAGGTATAGAGCATCTAAGTGCCACAATAATATAAATCCACTAATCTCAATCTTCAAATAAAATACAACAAATCTCTCGAATAAAATAAATCCCAATGCTCAGTACATCAAAATAAATAAATACAAGTCTTCTCAAATGCATTAAAAATTATTTCCAAAATATCCAAGATAAAATTAATCTCCAATAATCCATAGCGCTCAAATCCACGCTAACCTGCCACTAAAAAAAAAATATGGGGAAGTACACAATACGACGGGAAAGATGCTCAACAAATATAAGTTAGCGATGAATAAAACGTAACAACACGAGTCTGGATATTCAAATCAAAATGCAAATCTCAAAGGATTTATCAATATAATTTCTCAACAAAACTTTAACCGGGTCACCAGGCCTCACCACATCCGTATATGCTTTATCAAGCCATAGCTCGGGAAACAGGAATTTTGGCGGGTGCCCAACATCGGTGCCATATTAAAATTTCATGACAACGTGCTCATCAACAATATAATAATACCACATGAATCAAAATAATTTCAAAAATTATTTTCTAGATTTCAATGAATTTATCAATTCAAATATGAGTTCAATTAAACAAGAATTCAAAGAGAATGACACTCGCGAGATTTAAGGAGCATATTGTGTAAAACTCCATACCTCAAACCATGATGAGAAACCAATGATCACATCCTCAAGATCAACACAAAATATATAGAAAAGCTCCTCCAAGAACCTCCAACAAAATATCCCCAAGAACACCTCTAATCTAAGGTTGGAACTCACAAATCTCAAGGGCCAACGTGTATATATAAAGAAGAGGAATATAAAATATATTTACTGCCAAAATTTATGCCAAAAGTATGTTAAAAGGCTTTCCCACGACTTCCTTTTATAATGCAAAGAAATGAAGAGTTGGAATCCAAAAGACTCCTTTAAATGAGGCAAAGAAATGAAGAGTTGGAAGCCAAAACAACTCCAAGAGTTAAAAACATTTAAAAATCATTTTAAAATCCATTTTAACTCCGTTTTCGAAACCGTTTGGAATTCTCGCCTTTAAAAATAATAACCAACATATTTGAGCAATAAAAAATAATTTTATCAAAAACTTTATTTTCCTCAATTTTCCAAAAATTAATTAAAATAGCCCAAAAATTACGCAAGTTATTACACTTCCCCACTAACAATGGAATTTCGCCCTCGAAATTCGCCGAATGCCTAACTCTAAAAAATCAGGCTAACAATCTCCAAAAATAATTTCATCTCCGAAAATAAATTCCTCACATCTAATCTAGATGCCTTTCACGAATATCACCTAAAATTTGCTATCTCCAAAAATTGCTAACCACACAATGAACCCAAAACCCAAGCCCCGAGGGTTGCCGTATACCTAAGCTCTGATACCATTTGTAACACCCCGTCCAACTAGTCCTGGTAGAACCTCCCCTTTCCATACTACTCTAACCCGAGTATAATGATTCTTGAATTATAAGTTATCTCACAATTAACTTAATTAATTCCTTCTTAAATAGTAGCATATAACCGTGTCATAAGTTATATAAGGTAAATACATCACACACTGTATGATTACCCGCATATAATATTTACTACCATTATATACGTACCTTTACCACAACATCCACACATATAACATACGTATATCCATCCCTTCGAGTATACCCTCGCCGGATGATTCCTTCTAAGATGCTATCTCACTAGGTGTGCTCACAAAACCTAGTTCCCCATGTTGGAATCGCTCACCAACTTGGCCCAAAATATAAACGTAGTGGAGGCGGTCATATTCCTTCCCAAAAAGTGAGATAAATCCCTCACCCATATATACCGTACGCTATGACCTGGGGATATACTCGCCCTACTCCTCAAGCTAGGGGATTCACCCACATCGTGCAACCTCCCTTGATAGCATTAGAGTATATTAATTAAATAAATATCTAGTCACTGATATTTAATATCACACACAATATATACACGTATATATATACTATCACTACACCGTATATATATAATATAAACCCCGACTTTACCGTGTACTCAAAATTCCGTAAACTACCTGTAATTTCCTGAGTCTGTGGCCCGACTCAACATAATTAATTTTCTCACTTAATAATTTATCAACTTCCCGACTCTATGGTCCTACTCTAATATAATTAATTCACTCCTCAATTAATATAATTCTTTCCCCGAGTCTATGGTCCGACTCTAATTAAATTAATTAACATAACCATTAATTTAATACCTCCCTAAAAATTACGCGGGTTATTCTCTGTTTGAGAATATGACAATACTTTAAAAATATTTAGATTAGTCTTTGAAACAAGCCGTTGAAGGGTGGAAACCCAAATTAGTCCCAAATTTTCCCCATAAGAGTCAATAACACCTCGCACGTGACCAATATAACTCGTAGGAACTGACCGCGTACTAAAGTCCTCTAAGTTTGAGAATATGACAATAGTTTGAAAATATGTAGATTAGGCTTAGACCCAAGTTGTTGAAGGGTCGAAACCAAAATCAGTCCCTAAACGGCCCTAACACCTTGCACGGGACCAATGAAACTTGTAAGAACTGACCGTGTAGTCACAGGCCTCTCAGTTTGAGAATATGATGATAATTTAAAAATATATAGCTTAGGGTTAGAAATAAGCCGTTGAAGGGTGAAAACCAAAACCAACCCCCAAACAGCCCCGTAAGAGGCACTAACACCTCGCACGGGACCAATGTAACTTGTAGGAACTGACAGCATAGTCGCGGGTCTCTCGGTTTGAGAATATGACAATAATTTGTATATATATTAGGCTTAGAAACATGCCGTTTAAGGGTGAAAACCCAAACTAGCCTCCTAACGGCCCCGTAAGAGGCACGAACACCTCGCACGGGACCAATGTAACTTGTAGGAACTGACCCCGTTATCGTGGGTCTCTCAATTTGAGAATATGATGATATTTGAAAATATCTAAATTAGGCTTAAAAACAAGCAGTTAAAGGGGGAAAGCCCAAACCAACCCCCAAATAGTCCCGTAAGAGGCCCAAACACCTCGCATGGGACCAATGTAACTTGTTGGAACTGAAGACGTAGTCGTGGATCTCTCGGTTTGAGAATATGACAATAATTTTGAAATATCTTAATTTGATAAAAAAAATAAATCGTTTAAGTGTGAAAACCAAAACTAGCCGCCAAACGGCCCCGTAAGAGGCACGGACACCACGAATGGGACCAATGTAACATGTAGGAACTAATTGCGTAGTCGCGGGTCTCCCGGTTTGATAATATGATGATAATTTGGAAATATCTAGATTAGGCTTAAAAATAAACAGTTTGAAGGTGAAAACCCAAACCAGGCACCAAAAGTCCCTGTATGAGGCAGCACACCTCGCAAGGGACCAATGTAACTCGTAGGAAATAATCGCGTATTCACGGGCCTCTCAGTTTGATAATACTATAATACTTTAAAAATATATAGATTAGGCTTTGAAACAAGGCGTTGAAGGGTGGAAACCCAAATCAACCCCAAAATGACCCCATAAGAGGCAATAACTCGTTGCATGTGACCAATGTAACTCATAGGAGCTGACCGCGTACTAAAGGCCTCTCAATTTAAGAATATGACAATAGTTCAAAAATATGTAGATTAGGCTTAGACCCAAGTTGTTGAAGGGTCAAAACCAAAAACAACCCCCAAACGGCCACACAAACGGCCCTAACACCTCGCATGGGACCAATAAAACTCGTAAGAACTGATCGCGTAGTCACAGGCCTCTCAGTTTGAGAATATGATGATAATTTAAAAATATATACCTTAGGATTAGAAATAAGCCGTTGAAGGGTAAAAACCCAAACCAACCACCAAACAGCCCCGTAAGAGGCACTAACACCTCGCACGGGACCAATGTAACTTGTAGGAACTAACCGCGTAGTCGCGGGTCTCCCGCTTTGAGAATATAACGATAATTTATATATAGATTAGGCTTAGAAACAAGCCATTTAAGAGTGAAAACCCAAACCAGCGTCCAAATGGCCCCGTAAGAGGCACGAACACCTCGCACGGGACCAATGTAACTTGTAGAAACTGATCGCGTAGTTACAGGTCTCTCAATTTAAGAATATGACGGTAATTTGAAAATATCAAAATTAGGTTTAAAAACAAGCAGTTAAACGGTGAAAGCCCAAACCGGCCCCCAAACAGCCCTGTAAGAGGCACAAACACCTCGCATGGGACCAATGTAACTTATAGGAACTGTCGACGTAGTCACGGATCTCCTGATTTGAGAATATGACAATAATTTGGAAATATCTAGATTAGATAAAAAACAAGCCGTTTGAGGGTGAAAACCTAAACCTGTCGCTAAACGGCCCCGTAAGAGGCATGGGCACCTCGAATGGGACCAATGTCACATATTGGAATTGATTGCGTAGTCGCGGGACTGTCGGTTTGACAATATGATGATAATTTGGAAATATCTAGATTAGGCTTAAAAATATGCAGTTTAAGGGTGAAAACCCAAAGCAGGCACCAAAAGGCCACGTATGAGGCGCGGACACCTTGCACGAGACCATTATAGCTCGTAGGAAATAACCGCGTATTCACTGGCCTTTCAGTTTGAGAATATGACAATACTTTAAAAATATATAGATTAGGCTTTGAAAAAGGCGTTAAGGGGTGGAAACCCAAATCAGTCCAAAAATGACCCCATAAGAGGTAATAACACCTCGCACGTGATCAATGTAACTCGTAGGAACTGATCGCGTACTAAAGGCCTCTCAGTTTGAGAATATGACAATAGTTTGAAAATATGTAGATTAAGGTTAGACCCAAGTTGTTGAAGGGTCGAAACCAAAAACAACCCCTAAACGGCCACACAAATGGCCCTAACACCTCGCAGGGGACCAATGAAACTCTTAAGAACTGACCGCGTAGTCATAGGCCTCTCGATTTGAGAATATGATGATAATTTAAAAATATATAGCATAGGGTTAGAAATAAGCCGTTAAAGGGTGAAAACCCAAACCAACCCCCAAATAGCCCCGTAAGAGGCACTAACACCTCGCACGGGATCAATGTAACTTGTAGGAACTGACCGCGTAGTCACGAGTCTCCCGGATTGAGAATATGATGATAATTTGCATATAGATTAGGCTGAGAAACAAGCCATTTAAGGGTGAAAACCCAAATCAGCCTCCAAACGGCCCCGAAAGAGGCACGGGCACCTCGCAGGGGACCAATGTAACTTGTAGGAACTGATCGCGTAGTCGCGAGTCTCTTAATTTAAGAATATGACAGAAATTTGAAAATATCAAAATTAGCCTTAAAAACAAGCAGTTAAAGGGTGAAAGTCCAAACCAGCCCCCAAACAGCCCCGTAAGAGGCACAAACACCCCGCATGGGACCAATGTAACTTGTAGGAACTGACGGCGTAGTCGCGCATCTCCCGACTCGAGAATATGACAATAATTTGGAAATATCCATATTAGATACAAAATAAGCCGTTTGAAGGTGAAAACCCAAACCAGCCGCCAAACAGCCCGGTAAGAGGCATGAACACCTCGAATGGGACCAATGTAACATGTGGGAACTGATTGCGTAGTCACGGGTCTCCATGTTTCACAATATGATGATAATTTTGAAATATCTAGATTAGGCTTAAAAATAAGTAGTTTGAGGGTGAAAACCCAAACTAGGAACCAAAAGGCCTCGTATGAGGCACGGACACCTCGCAAGGGACCAATGTACCTCATAGGAAATAATCGTGTATTCACGGGCCTCTCAGTTTGAGAATATGATAATAATTTAAAAATATATAGATTAGGCTTCGAAACATGGTGTTGAAGGGTGGAAACCCAAATCAACCCCTAAATGACCCAATAAGAGGCAATAACACCTTGCACGTGACCAATGTAACTCGTAGGAATTAATCGCGTAGTAAAGGCCTCTCAGTTTGAGAATATGACAATAGTATGAAAATACGTAGATTAGGATTAGAGATAAGTTCTTGAAGGATCGAAGAAAAATTAGCCCCCAAACGGCCACGCAAACGTCCCTAACACCTCGCACGGGACCAATTAAACTCGTAAGAACTGACCGCGTAGTCATAGGCCTCTCAGTTTGAGAATATGATGATAATTTAAAGGTATATAGCTTAGTCTTAGAAATAAGCCGTTGAAGGGTGAAAACCCAAACCAACCTCCAAACAGCCCCGTAAGAGGCACTAACACCTCGCACGGGACCAATGCAACTTGTAAGAAGTAACCGTGTAGTCGCGGGTCTCCCGGTTTGAGAATATGATGATAATATGTATATATATTAGGCTTAAAAACAAGTCGTTTAAGGGTGAAAACCCAAACCAGCCTCCGAACGGCCCCGTAAGAGGCACGACCACCTCACACGGGACCAATGTAACTTGTAGGAACTGATCGCGTAATCGTGGGTCTCTCGATTTGAGAATGTGATGATAATTTGAAAATATCTAAATTAGGCTTAAAAATAAGCAGTTAAAGGGTGAAAACCCAAAACAGCCTCCAAACGGCCCCGTAAGAGGCACGACCACCTCGCACGGGGCCAATGTAACTTGTAGGAATTGATCGCGTAGTCGCGGGTCTCTCGGTCTGAGAATGTGATCATAATTTGAAAATATCTAAGTTAGGCTTAAAAACAAGCGGTAAAAGGGTGAAAAACCAGACCATTCCCCAAATAGCCCCATAAGTGGCAGGAACACCTCGCACGGGACCAATGTAACTTCTAAGAATTGATAGCGTAGTCACGGGTTACTCGGTTTGATAATATGATTATAATTTGCAAATATCTATAATAGGGTTAAAAATAAGCCGTTTGAGGGTGAAAACCGAAACCAACCGCCAAACGACCCTGTGTGACGCACGAACACCTCGCACGGGACCAATGTAATATGTAGGAACTGACCGCATAGTCGCGAGTCTCCCAATTTGAGAATATGTTGATAATTTGGAAATATCTAGATTAGGCTTAAAAATAAGCAGTTTGAGGGTGAAAACCCAAACCAGGCACCAAAAGACACCATGTGAGGCACGGACACCTCGCACGGGACTAATGTAACTTGTAGGAAATAACTACGTATTCACGGGCCTCTCAGTTTGAGCATATGACAATACTTTAAAAATATATAAATTAGGCTTTGAAACAAGGCGTTAAAGGGTGGAAACCCTAATCAGCCCCCAAATGACCCCATAAGAGGCAATAATACCTCGCACGTGACCAATGTAACTCGTAGGAACTGACCATGTAGTAAAGGCCTCTCGGTTTAAGAATATGACAATAGTTTGAAAATATGTAGATTAGGCTTAGACCCAAGTTATTGAAGGGTCGAAACCAAAAATAGCCTCCAAACGGCCACGCAAACGGCCCTAACACCTTGCTCGGGACCAATGAAACTCATAAGAACTGACTGTGTAGTCACAGGCCTCTTGATTTGAGAATATGATGATAATTTAAAAATATATAGCTTAGGCTTAGAAATAAGCCGTTGAAGGGTGAAAACCCAAACAGCCCCCAAACAGCCCCGTAAGAGGCACTAACACCTCGCACGGGACCAATGTAACTTGTAAGAACTGACCGCGTAGTCACGGGTTTCCCAGTTTGAGAATATGATGATGATTTGTATATAGAATAAGCTTAGAAACAAGCCATTTAAGGGTGAAAACCCAAACTAGCCTCCAAATGGCCCCGTTAGAGTCACGGACACCTCGCACGGGACTAATCTAACTTGTAGGAACTGATTGCGTAGTCGCGTGTCTCTCAATTTGAGAATATGATGGTAATTTTAAAATATCTAAATTAGGCTTAAAAATAAGAAGTTAAAGGGTGAAAGCCCAAACCAACCCCTAAATAGCCCCATAAGAGGCCCAAACACCTCGCACGGGACCAATGTAACTTGTAGGAACTGACGACGTAGTCGCGGATCTCCCCATTTAAGAATATGATAATAATTTGGAAATATCTAGATTAGATAAAAAATAAGTCGTTTAATGGTGAACCCCCAAACCAGCCTCCAAACGGCCCAGTAAGAGGCACGAACACCTCGAATGGGACAAATGTAACATGTGGTAACTGATTACGTAGTCGCGGGTCTCCCGGTTTGACAATATGATGATAATTTGGAAATATCTAGATTAGGCTTAAAAACAAGCGGTTTTAGGGTAAAAACACAAACTAGGCACCAAAAGGCCCCGTATAATGCACGAACACCTCGCACGGGACTAGTGTAGCTTATAGGAAATAACCGCGTAATCACCGGCCTCTTGGTTTGAGAACATGACGATACTTTGAAAATATATAGATTAGAATTAGAAAGAAGTCGTTAAAGGGTGGAAACCCAAATCAGCTCCCAAACAGCCCCGTAAGAGGCACTAACACCTAAGACGGGATCAATGTAACTTCTAGGATCTCACCGCATAGTGGCGGATCTCCCAGTTTGAGAATATATTGATAGTTTGTATATAGATTAGGCTTAGAAACAAGCCGTGTTAGGGTGAAAACCCAAACCAGCCTCCAAACGGACCCGTAAGAGGCACGAAGACCTCGCACGGGACCAATGTAACTTGTAGGAACTAATCGCGTAGTCGCGGGTCTCTCGGTCTTAGAATGTGATCATAATTTGCAAAATATCTAAGTTAGGCTTAAAAATAAGCGGTAAAAAGGTGAAAAACCAGACCAGCCCCCAAATAGCCCCATAAGTGGCAAGAACACCTCGCATGGGACCAATGTAACTTATAGGAATTGATCGCATAGTCGCGGGTCACTCAGTTTGAGAATATAATGATAATTTGTAAATACCTATAGTAGGGTTGAAAATAAGACGTTTGAGGGTGAAAACCCAAAACAACCGCCAAACGACCGCGTGTGAGGCACGAACACCTCGCACGAGACGAATGTAATATGTAGGAACTGACCGGATAGTTGCGGGTCTCCCAATTTGAGAATATGTTGATAATTTGGAAATATCTAAATTAGGCTTAAAAATAAGTAGTTTGAGGGTGAAAACCCAAACCAGACACCAAAAGGCTCCGTGTGAGGCACGAACACCTCGCATGGGACTAATGTAACTTGTAGGAAACAATTACGTATTCACGGGCCTCTCAATTTGAGAATATGACAATACATTAAAAATATGTATCTAGACTTTGAAACAAGGCGTTAAAGGGTGGAAACCCAAATCAGCCCGAAATGACCCCATAAGAGGAAATAACACCTCGCACGTGACCAATGTAACTTGTAGGAACTGACTGCGTAGTAAAGGCCTCTTAGTTTGAGAATATAACAATAGTTTGAAAATATGTAGATTAGGCTTAGACACAAGTTATTAAGGGGTCGAAAACAAAATCAGGCCCCAAACGGCCACACAAACGGCCCTAACACCTCGCACGGGACCAATTAAAATCGAAAGAACTGACCGCGTAGTCATAGGCCTCTTGGTTTGAGAATATGATGATAATTTAAAAACATTTAGATTAGGCTTAGAAATAAGACGTTGAAGGGTGAAAACCCAAACCAGCCCCCAAACAGCCCCAGAAACGGCACAAACACCTCGCACGAGACCAATGTAACTTGTAGGAACTGATCGCGTAGTCGCAGGTCTCCCGGTTTAAGAATATGACGATAATTTGTATATAGATTAGGCTTAGAAACAAGCTGTTTATGGGTGAGAACCCAAACCAACCTCCAAATGGCCCCGTAAGAGGCACGAACACCTCACACGGGACCAATGTAACTTGTAGGAACTGACCCCGTTGTCGTGGGTCTCTCAATTTGAGAATATGACGGTAATTTGAAAATATCTATATTAGGCTTAGAAACAAGCAGTTAAAGGGTGAAAGCCCAAACCAGCCCCCAAACAGCCCCGTAAGAGGCTCAAACACCTCGCACGGGACCAATGTAACTTGGAGGAACTGACGACGTAGTCGCGGATCTCCCGATTTGAGATTATGACAATAATTTGGAAATATATAGATTAGAAAAAAGCAAGCCGTTTGAGTGTGAAAACCCAAACCATCCACCTAACGACCCCGTAAAAGGCACGAACACCTTGAATGAGACCAAATTAACATGTAGGAACTGATTGCGTAGTCGCGGGTCTCTCGATTTTAGAATATGATGATTATTTGGAAATGTCTAGATTAGGCTTAAAAATAAGCGGTTTGAGGGTGAAAACCCAAACTAGGCACTAAAAGGCCCCGTGTCAGGCACAGACACCTCGCACGGGACCAATGTAACTTGTAGGAAATAACCGCGTAGTCACCTGCCTCTCGATTTGAGAATATGACGATACTTTGAAATTATATAGATTAGAATTAGAAACAAGCCGTTGAAGGGTGGAAACCCAAATCAGCCCCCAAACAACCCCGTAAAAGGTACTAACACCTAGCACGGGACCAATGTAACTTCTTGGATCTGACCTCATAGTCGCGGGTCTCTCGGGTTGAGAATATGATGATAGTTTGTATATAGATTAGGCTTAGAAACAAGCCGTTTGAGGGTGAAAACCCAAACCAACCTCCAAACGGCTCTGTAAGAGCCACGAAGACCTCGCACGGGACCAATGTAACTTGTAGGAACTGACCACATAGTCGCGGGGCTCTCAGTTTGAGAATATGGCGATAATTTTAAAATATCTAAATTAGGCTTAAAAACAAGCAGTTAAAGGGTGAAAACCCAAACCATCTCCGAAACGACCCCGTAAGAGGCATGGACACATCGCATGGGACCAATGTAACTTGTAGGAACTGATCATGTAGTCGCGGGTCTGCCAGTTTGTGCATATGACGATAATTCGGAAATATCTAGATTAGGCATAAAAATAAGCCGTTTGAGGGTGAAAACCCAAACCAACAGCCAAACGGCCCCGTAAGAGACACGATCACCTCGCACGGGACCAATGTAACTTTTAGGGATTGCGTGTAGTCACGGGTCACTCGGTTTGAGAATATGATGATAATTTTCAAATGCCTATAATAGGGTTAAAAACAAGCCGTTTGAGGGTGAAAACCCAAACTAACCGCCAAACGACCTCGTGTGAGGCACGAACACCTCGCACGGGACTAATGTAATATGTAGGAACTGACCGCATAGTCACGGGTCTCCAAGTTTGAGAATATGTTGGTAATTTGGAAATATCAAGATTATTCTTAAAAACAAGTAGTTTGAGGGTGAAAACCCAAACAAGGAACCAAAAGGCCCCGTGTGAGGCACGAACACCTCGCACGGGACTTCTGTAACTTATAAGAAATAACTACATATTCACGGGCCTCTTAGCTTGAGAATATGACAACACTTTAAAAATATATAGATTAGGCTTTAAAATAAGGCATTAAAGGGTGGAAACCCAAATCAGCCCGAAATGACCCCATAAGAGGAAATAACACCTCGCACGTGACCAATGTAACTCGTAGGAGCTGACCACGTAGTAAATGCCTCTCAGTTTGAGAATATGACAATAGTTTGAAAATATGTAGATTAGGCTTAGACACAAGTTATTGAAGTGTCGAAACCAAAATCAACCCCCAAATGGCCACGTAAATGGCCCTAACACCTCGCACGGGACCAATGAAACTTGTAAGAACTAACCGCGTAGTCACAGGCCTCTCAGTTTGAGAATATGATGATAATTTCAAAATAAATATCTTAGGCTTAAAAACAAGCCGTTGAAGGGTGAAAACCTAAACTAGCCCCCAAACAGCCCCATAAGTGGCACAAACACCTCGGACGGGACCAATGTAACTTGTAGGAACTGACCACGTAGTCGCGGGTCTCCAGGTTTTAGAATATGAGAATAATTTGTATATAGATTAGGCTTTGAAACAAGCCTTTTAAGGGTGAAAACCCAAACTAGCCACCAAACGGCCCCGTAAGAGGCACGAACACCTCGCACGGGACCAATGTAACTTGTTGGAATTGACCCCGTAGTCGCGGGTCTCTCAATTTGAGAATATGATGGTAATTTGAAAATATCTAAATTAGGCTTAAAAACAAGCAGTTAAAGGGTGAAAGCCCAAACCAGCCGCCAAATAGCCTCGTAAGAGGCCCAAACACCTCGCACGGGACCAATGTAACTTGTAGGAACTGACGATGTAGTCGCGGATCTCCCGGTTTGAGAATATGATAATAATTTGCAAATATCTTGATTAGACAAAAAACTAAGTCGTTTGAGGGTGAAAACCCAAACCAGTCTCCAAACAGCCCCGTGAGAGGGACGAACACCTCGAATGGGACCAATTCAACATGTAGGAACTGATTTCGTAGTCGCGGGACTCCCGATTTGAGAATATGATGATAATTTGGAAATATCTAGATTAGGCTTAAAAATAAGCGGGTTGAGGGTGAAAACCCACACTAGGCACCAAAAGGCGCCGTATGAGGCACAGACACCTCGCACGAAACCAATGTAACTTGTAGGAAATAATAGCTTAGTCACCGGCCTCTCGATTTAAGAATATGATGATACTTTGAAAATATATAGATTAGGATTAAAAATAAGCCGTTGAAGGGTGGAAACCCAAATCATCCCCCAAACAGCCCCGTAAAAAGTACTAACACCTAGCACGGGACCAATGTAACTTCTTGGATCTGACCTCATAGTCGCGGGTATCCCAATTTGAGAATATAATGATAGTTTGTATATAGATTAGGCTTAGAAACAAGCCGTTTGAGGGTAAAAACCCAAACCAACCTCCAAACGGCCCTGTAAGAGGCACGAAGACCTCGCACGGGATTAATGTAACTTGTAGGAATTGACCATGTAGTCGCGGGTCTCTCAGTTTAAGAAATGGTGATAATTTTAAAATATCTAAATTAGGCTTAAAAACAAGCACTTAAAGGGTGAAAACCCAAACCAGCCCCGTAAGAGGCATGTACACATCGCATGGGACCAATGTAACTTGTAGGAACTGATCACGAGTCGCGGGTCTGCCAGTTTGAGAATATGACGATAATTTTGAAATATCTAGATTAGGCATAAAAACAAGCCGTTTGAGGGTGAAAACCCAAACCAGTAGCCAGACGGCCCCGTAAGAGACACGAACACCTCGCACGGGACCGATGTAACTTTTAGGAATTGATCGCATAGTCACGGGTCTCTCGGTTTAAGAATATTATGATAATTTGCAAATATCAATATTAGGGTTTTAAAACAAGCCGTTTGATGATGAAAACCCAAACCAACCGCTAAACGGCCCCGTGTAAGGCATGGACACCTTGCATGGGACCAATGTAACTTGTAGGAACTAACTACCTAGTCTCGGGCCTCTTGGTTTGAGAATATGAAGATACTTTAAAAATATATAGATTATACTTAGAAACAACTCATTGAAGGGTGTAAACCTAAATCAGCCCCCAAACGACCCCGTAAGAGGTAGTAACACCTCGCACGGGACCATTGTTACTCATAGGAACTGACCACCAAGTCATGGGCCTATCGGTTTGAGAATGTGATAATAATTGCATAATATATGGATTAGGCTTATAAACAAGACATTGAAGGGTGAAAACCAAAACCAACCCCCAAACGATCCCGTAAGAAGCACTAAACCTCACACGGAGACCAATGTAACTCGTAAGAACTGATCAGGTTGTCATAACTTGCGTAAGATTTTCAATTTTAGAATATAATAATATTTGCAACTCCTATATGTAATTTTTTAGCTTGAGTAAGCTTTTTTATAAATTACTTGGTTACTAATATCGTCTCTTTTTTGTATCTTTTATTTTGCACGATAACATTTTGTCGTTAGCATTTATTCACGTGGAACACATGTAGAAGTCAATGGTTTACAACAAGCGGTTTATTTATTTAATGTCATTAATATTCATGATTCTACTATTTGTGTTATGGCTGTGAGGGATTTTCTAGTTTTATTATTAACTTTTATGGTCGTGCGGGATTTTGTAAGTTTATTGTTATATTTTGTGGCTGTGCGAGCTTTATATTATGCAGGTTTTATATTAGCAATTTTTAGAATGTCCAGAAAATAGAGGAAACTCTTCCCAATTTTTTTTGGTCTGTGAACTACTAAAGACTTGTAATATTTTAAAGTTTGTATGTATATTAGTTTATCAACAATGTGCAAGATTTGCAATTTGTGAATTTTCTTGTTTTCAAATAATTTTTTTATCCTTTCATCCAAAAATTTGGCACCTTTCAAAATCGTGCCAAAAGTGTATCAAATTTTGGCACGGTTTTGAACTGTGCCCAAAGTTTATCAAAATGTGCTCAATCTAGCACACAGTTCAAAACTGTGCCAGAAATATTAAATTCTAGCATAGTTTAAAAGTGAGCCAGAAGTGTTCCGGTTGGGTCAAATCTGGCACACTTTTAAACCCTGCCAGAAAAAAATGGCCATTTTGGAACACTTGATTCTGGCATAGTTCCAAACCGTGCCAGATTTTATCTGACACAGTTTTAAATCGTGCCAGATTCCTATTTTTGATGTAGTGCGTTCAAACGATATAGCTTGGTCATTTGAACGAGATCCATTCTCATTAGAATGAGCCTGTTATTCTTGTTCAAACGAGATTCGTTCGAATGAAGTTGCTACCTCAAAATTTTTGATCATCTTATAAATACCTTTTTCTTATTTATTTACCTCAATACTTTTGCCAGATCTGTTTATGCATCCCTTTAGCAAAAGTTTATAACCTTTTGAGTTTAGAAAACTTTTTTTGATTCACAAATCATCATTCCCAAGATATGCTTGAGTGAATCAAGTTTCAGTACTATCGTTTATATCCTTGCTTGCACAACCTTTGTGGAGAAGGTATCTCCATAGCTGAAGTATGAAACTCGAGAAGATAACTGCTGAAGATGGAGGACTGAGTTTTCTGTGATTCTTGCAAGGATCATTACTGAAGGTAAACTACGACTTTGTGATTATTGAGATGATTATACTAGATTCCTTTATAGAATTTTTAAGTTGAGATTTGTAAATTTTATAAAGGGAATAAATGGTTTTACCTGGAAGGTTTTTCCCCCTGAAACTTTGCTGTGATTACACGCTTAATTTGATTTATGTTTTGAATCACATAGTTGCATATTCTAAGGCTAAAGGATTAATATTTGGTGTGGATTGTCTTCTGAATTTAAAAAGTTAATTCCATTAGATAATTGCACACTCTCAAATTGATATCAGAGCTGGTTTCACCAAATTATTGTGAGATCCGAATTCTTCGCAAAATATTTCTTTAGCATCAATAGCTTTGAAAATTTGATTTTAAAAAATTGCAAGTTTTCAGATGAAGAACTTATATAATCGGATGTCAATTTTCGGTGGATCGAACTATGCCTATTGAAAAGCTTGAATGATATCCAATTTAAAATCCATAGATGAGAAGGTTTAGTTATTATGTTAAAGAGGGTGGACTCCTCCCACGATCACAGTTGATAATGTCATAAATCAAAAACTCGTCTCACTACACCAAAATGGTCAAATTGACACCCTTCAACCGGCCAACCTTGTCCCGATCATTGACCGTGACAAAAAACACGCATTTTTTATCACGATCATTGACCATGACAAGACCGTGACAAGTACATTTATCACGAACTTGTCACGGTCAACGACGTTGACAAACCTTATAAACTTGTCACCGTCAAAGATTGTGACATATCCGTGACAATTCTACCAGTAAAAACCCTTCCCTCTTCTTTTCTCCCACTGATTTCTATTCCCTCCATCTCTCTCTCTCTCTCTCTCTCTCTCTCTCTCTCTAAGAGACTTCACTCTCTATCTCTACGATTTATGAACGTTTTCTCTCTATATTTCTCTTCCATTTGTGTATATGTGCGTGTGTGTGTAAATATGCGTGTGGGGGTGGGGGTGGGGGCAGGGATGGTGGGAGGGGGTGTATATGTGCATGTCTCTCTCTCTCTCTCTCTCTCTCTCTCTATATATATATATATATATATGTGTGTGTGTGTGTGTGTGTGTGTGTGTGTGTGTGTGTGTGTATGTGCGCGCGTGTGTGTATGTGCGTGTGTGTGTATATATGTGTGTGTGTGTGTGCGCGTGTGTGCTGGGCAGTGGCAGTGGAGGGAGGGGGCATGGATGGGGGCGGGGGGCAGGGGTTGTGGGGCTGTGTGTATGTGTGTGTATATGTGATTTTATATGTGCATGTGTGTGGTGGTGGGGGGGGGGGGGGGGGGCAGGGGGAAATGGGATGGGGGTGGGGCTTGTTAATTTTTTTAATTAAATTTTTATTGGTTTATTAGATATTTCCCCTGATATGCAAGTAGTGAACCTTGTAAAAGAATTGATTGATTAAATATTGCTGGGTTGTTAATTTTTTTAGTAAATTAATAATTAGTGCCCCTTTCATTTGCAAGTAGGATTGCCCCTCATTGTAAATTAGTAAATTAATAATTGTATACTTTAAATGTTAGTTTAATTGATGAAAATAATTAATTGAGTAGATGAATTAGAAGGAGTACGGGATACACATTTGTTGTTGCTATTGTGGTTGGATTATAGTGGATCGATGTTCGGTTGGTAAATTTTAGAAGTGGCATAACCACAGGATTATTGTCCATATGGGGGTGGGATTTTTTTAACTTTTTTTAAAAATTACTCTGTATCACGAACAATATATATATAGTATGATAAGTAAATGAAACATACTTGAAATTGCATATGGTGCGCATAGATACTAGACTTCTAGTTCTTAGGCGTACGCATTCAATAACCCTTAGACTCGTTCGAGAGTCATTACCCCTATAATGAGATCTCTCGAATTGTCCCGTTTGGACAGTTTGGGACTGCATAATTTATGTATAATAATATTCCTAGTGGCTTAAAGTTGTTACTTTTGGAGGAAGTTCTGCAGTCGTATCCTAATGTTCTCTGGGTACATACTAGATTGGCAAGTGTGACTCTTATTTCAATTGATCAATTGAAATAACACTCACACTTCCCAATCTACGTCTTCTACTTGCAAAACTACGGGGATATGATGCCAAATTTTTCTCAAATCGTAACAATTTGCTTGAGCTATTAAGTATATTACAGAAATATGTGGTCTTTAATGGGATAGGACCACTCACCCTTTAAAGGAGATGGAGGAAATAGAAATTTCTATTATAAATTGAATTTGAACTTAAAATTTAAAAATCGAATATAAATAAGACGTAATTAAATGAAACATACTATAAATCTAAGTTTTATTTATACTAATCCATGATTATATGCTTCTTACCTTTTGTAGGTGATTAGTTGTGGTAGCTACGATGGGATATCCTAAATACAAAGAGTGGATGGGTGAGACGAATATAATGGGGGATGCGTTTCGAAAAGGTGATAATGAATTTGTGAAATACGCAAAGAGTTGTCATAACGATGAAGAGTTTTTGTGTCCGTGTGCTAGGTGTAATAATGGTAAGGTGTTTGAGTGGAAAACAGTTGAACTACATTTGTTAAGATTGGGTATGCAAGATATTTATCGATTTTGAAGTTTTCACGGTGAATTGAAAGTTCCTTTTGTCCCCGAACAACCTTCATAATAACCTTCAACAAGTAGGATAGATGTAAAAGGGGACGGCGTATATCGTAATATGTTAGGGGATTTAGTTGATGATGTGTACGGAGTTTATGAAGTGGAGGAGAATGAGGTTACTAATAATGTATAAGGTTCAGCGGCTCATAAAGATATCATAATAAACCTTGGCGATGACTACCAAAGTTTAAAATTTAAGGCGAACCAACCGTTATACTCTGGATGTGAGAAAAATCAAATAACTTTACATGTCATGGTTGGTTTGCACAGTTTAAAGATGCAGTACGGTTTTTCTGGCAATAACGTGACAGGAATTCTGAATTGGGTGAAGGGCTTACTACCCAAGGAGAATATTCTTCCAAATAGTTATCCTGTTATGAAAAATAGTTTGAAAGGTTTGTGAATGCAATATAAATCAATTCATGCTTGTGTGTATGACTACATACTATACCAAAAGGAGTATGAAAATATCGATCGTTGTCCGGTATGCGATGAACCTAGATATATCCAATCTATTAGTAAGGAAGGCACAAGCTCAAAAGTGGCTAAAAAAGACGGGTGTTGCGATATCAAGGCTTGCTCGTCTAGCCACTGGACCCTTGTTCATGGTACAAGAGTACAAAAAGTATTGATTGAATGGTTACATATTCGGCACAAAAGTGTACGAGGAAAGTACAAATGTACAGAACTTGAGCATTTCATACAAGGCTGTTACTTTCTTTCGAGCGAAGTGCAAAAGATAAAAACGTCGTTGAAGCTGAAATGACTTACTGTGATGTAATTAAAAATATATTTGAATTGGATTATATAAGCTTCAGAGAGGTTATATTTTACTGTGACTGGGTAAGAGTTGAGGATAAAAATGTTTGCAAAGTTGATCTTGGCACCAATTTCATCATGGTTGACTTTTTCAAGTTGAAGAGCAACAACCACGTGAGCGATGCGCCATTTGTTAATGAATTTCAAAAGGTCAGCCAAGTGTTTTACTCGGATTATATTAACAACAATTCGTGGTCAATTGTCCTACATGCACCAAAGCGTCTAAATAGTAGTGTGGATGACTTGACTGCTCCTATCGAATATCAATCCATTTTTTATGATAACTCGAATTTGAATTTTTTTTAATTTGTAATAAATATTCCAATTTGTACTTTATCAATCCATTTTTAATGCTTTTAAGTGATTTGCACTTTATCATTTTCACTCTTTTTATCTTTATCTCTTTCCTTTATATATGTATGTGTGTGTATGTGTGTGGGGAGGGGGGGGGGGGGGGGGATGTGTTTATAGTGTGCGTGTGTGTGGGTAGTAGGGGTGGGGGTGGGGGTGGGGATGTTTCAGATTTTTAGTAATTGTACATATTATGAGTTAGATGCTGTTTTAGAATTCAGAATTAAGGTGTTAAACAGTAATAATTTATTTGAATTCGTAGTAATTGTACATATTTGCATGTCTTCTTCTAATTCATTTGGATTTGTACTAATAACATTTTTTTTAAGAAAATGTCTCCTTCAGGTAAGGCGAGGATGATGACGCTGATTATGATGATATTTCCTAGGCTCGGTGGTAGCGGAGGCGACGAGGGCTCCTCGGCCCCTAAGCTCCCTAAAGGGGACAATTTGGGGATGGCCGTCGAGAACAAGACATGCCCATTATGGAGATCCCTCGTGCTGGTAAAGACGATCATCGACCCGGGGTACACTAGTTAGAGGGAGGTGACAAATGGTCTCAAGTTAGCTATTTCGGTGGCACTACGGGTAGTGTATTTATATTTGTATTTATATTTATATGAATATTTAAATTTAAATTTCGATTTCAATTTCATTTTATATTTATATTTATATTTATTCACAACTAACATTGTATTTGTTGGACAAGAAAAATACAGCCTTGACCCAAAACTACGCGATTCTGTCTTGGAGCAGTCGAAGGAAAAACACAAGACGTGGAAGAAAAATACGCAGACCCACTACTTTGGGAAGACCTGAGACTCCGTTATCCAAATGCGTGACTCCGTCCCTTAAAAAGAGATGATCTCCTTGGCACAATGGAAAAAGTTCATTGACAATGAGATCGGGGAGTGATAATTGGCATCTCGCCAATCGGGGAGGAAAAATCGGCCAAAAAAGACGGACGTGCACTACTTCGGTCGGACGTCTTATGCTGAGGTGGAACATAGGATGATGGTAAGATTTAATTTTTCTATAATTACAGAAATATGTTATTCTGCATTATTTTACTTTGCAGGGCCGATACTAATTTTGCATTATTTTATTTCAGGGGATGGGGAGTGGCCTGGGGGTATGCCACATAGTCTCGATACTTATGTGGCTATTAGGATGAAGAAGGGGAAGGATAAAGAGATGTCCCCGATTATCGCTTCCACGATTGTAAGTAATCGGACGTGTTTTTGTTAATAACGTTATAATTTTTTTATTTACTTATTTAACTATTCATGTGCTTTTTGTCATTTAAGGCAAAGCTTAAGGAAGTGCATGAGTCGCAGTCTGATGCCGACAAGGCATATTTATCCAAGGATACACTCAACCAAGTGCTTAGTGTTGATTGCAAGGGGAGGACAAGGGGGTGAGCTCGCGGGTGGCCAAATCTAAGGTCATCGGATTGGAGACGAGCAACACCGGGTTGGCTCGAACGGTGGACTCACATGACACGAAGCTGTCCCATTTGAAGGCGACAGTCCAAGATATGTTCTCATGTACCCATGTTCCTATATGTATTTCGGCGAATGGTATGCAATTTCCTATTCTCCTAACCTAAGTAAGTTGTGGAGTCGTAGACCATTGCTTTAAAGACGGGATGGAATCTTTCTTGCTTTCTGATCTTAAGCTGTGAACTCATGGTCAAATGTCTTCCGAAGTGGGCTTTCCCTTCTCTATGATCGGGAAGGCTCTGACCCTATCGCTGATCCTTCCCTTGCCCTTGGTTCTCTTCTTATTTTCCTTCTTCAGTAGTCAATCAACGAGACACTCGCTCAGAGATGTTTTTGCCCATTCTTACCTTTTAAGTGACAAGGGGGTGAAGGTACTCAATTTTACTGGACCGTTTTACTAATAAAGGAGATTTTCTTATGGAAAAAAAAGGCTACTGACTGAATTTGCGATAGGGGCTTGCGCGTGGGCCCAAGCTCTATAGGAAATCAAATAGCATAGGCATCGCAGCGGCTATTCTTTTGCACTAGGAGTTATGAATTTCGTCTTCAAGCCTCTCCTTTAAGTACCAAGTACGGAGCCTTACTATACAAAGGGAGCACTGGGAACTCTCACTCGAATGTTTGCTTTTTTATCTTCCTTGACCAGATCAAAATGAATCAGTCTTCCCTTTAGCTATGGGAAATTCTTTGAAGCAATTCAGTCAGCTCTTAACTCACCGATTGCAACTAGTGTTCTAGAGGAAAAAAACTGTAAGGGGAAATAGAAGGAGAAGGTGGTGGTGGAGGAGGTTGAGTAGGATGAGGATGTGGACCACGCTACTTCATCGCCGACATGTGCTAAATCTGATGATCCAGTCCCCTATTTGGCTCCTTTCGACCGATCGATGACGACACTTGATTGGCCGAGCGTGTTTATACATGACATATTTGATGGCCAACGGATAGGGAGGGGTTAAGGTACTCAAATACCGTCCAGGGTATGCCAGTTTATGGATGTCCACTTCAAGACATCGAGGCCAAGGTGCTCGTAATGCATGTGATACCCGTGTAGGAGAACTCCCCATCGTGGTTACACGAATAATACGACACGATGAATATACAAGGGTGTATGAATTCGTATATCGTGTGGCCTATTCACCTCCTCAGACCTACCCTAGATATGTAGTGACATTATTTTAATTGAATTGATTTAAGTTGTTACATTTGAATTATATCATGATGTATATTGTTTTGAATGTATGTTTGCATTATCTCTACTTTATTTAAATATATGATGTTTGAACATGTACAACATTGCTATAACATGTACAAATATACTGCTGGGCAGTGGTAGTGGCCATATTGCCCAGTAGATTTTTTTTTAATTTTGCTCAGAATTGTCACGATCAATGACCGTGACAATTTTTTAAAAATTGCCACGACTTTGTCACGATCTTAGACCGTTACACAGATTGTCAAGGTCACAGACCGTGACAGGACCGTGACAAGTCTAATGTACTTATCATGGTCAATGACAGTGACAACATAAGTTGTCACCTGCAGAATTATCACGGTCATTGACCATGACAAGTTGGACTTATCATGGTCAATGATCGTGACAATCCGGTAGATTTGGTGTAGTGTCTCTTCCTGGACTAATGATGAGTTTAAATGGAGAACTTACAACTCCCGCGACATCAAGGCTATTTCTGGAGCCATCACCCCTGATGATTTTGGACGCATCATGATGTTCACTAAATCTAAGGAAGCATGGGATATCATCCAGTTGACACATTAGGGTACCAACATTGTAAAGGCATCAAAGCTTCAAAATTTGACCACCCAATTTGAGACCATCACTATGTTAGAGTCCGAGAGTTTTGATGAATTTTATGTTAGGTTGTCGAACATCATAAATACTATTTTAATTTGGGTGAGAAAATTCTTGAGACTAGGGTCGTTAAAAAGTTTTTTGGTTACTCCCTTCCCGATTTATTCCCAAGGTCACCGTGCATAACACTTTAGGGATTTTATACACTCTTAGACTAGAAGAACTCATAGGAGACCTTCAGACTTATGAGATATATATGTTCTCTAAAACCATTAAACCTAAGGATATAGGGGTAGCTTTAAAGACTCAAGCTAAGAAAAAGTAAAATGAGATAGTTTGTCAGTCTGAATCCGAGGGAGGCTTTGATGTTGATGAATTGGCCTTCTTTGTGATTTTTTAAAAGTTTCTCAAATTTTCCAAAAATAATTATTCTAGTAATCGGGTTTTTGGGAAAAATAAAAACAAAGATAAGGTCAAGGATAACGGTGAGAAAGATGAAGAGATAAGGTGTTTTGATTGTGAAGGTAAAAGGCACAAGTCATATGAGTGTCCCACTATGCGAAAGAGAAAGGGAAAGGAGATTAAAAATAAATTCACTCTTAGTGATAGTGACCACGAGTCGAGTTATTCAGGGGGGAAATCACCACATGAACCTTGTGATGCGTTCATGGCTAGTCACATGAGTACTTTTGGTTTCTCCCACGACGATGAGGACACATGTAAATGTGAGAGACTCGATGATGTTATAGGTTATTTTTTAGATAGTGATAGTGAGGATGGTACTATAAGTGAGGCAGAAGGGGATCTCCAAAAATATTTCAGTGATTTGTACACCGAGACATTGAAAACCAAAAAGTTGAATGAAGATTTGTCTCTTGGGGGGTTCGATTTGGAGAGAGAGGTGAAAGTTTTGAGGGCGTGTGAGGCGTCGAAGACTCAACTCGAGAAGGTGAAGGTTCATTTGTGTGAGAAGTTGATCGTCTTAGTCCAGGAAAAGAGTTAATTGACCAACACTGTGGATTGTCTTACTGGTGATCTTTAATCTTTAATGGAGACTCATGAGAAACTTTAAGCTCATGTATCCCACCTCATGAGAGATCTTGAAAGTTGTCGGGAGGTCAAGATCACTTTAGGGGACACATCTAAGAAGATTGGAAATATGCTCCTCGGTACTTCGTTGGGTAATGTTTAGAGTCTAGGTATAGGTTATAACGGTGTGTCCACTTCCCATATAGCACCAAACCTGTTCTTATGTTAGTGTTAGATCCATATAGCCCTCGACCTAACCCACCTAGGTGTCCGAATCAACATATGAGAGCTCATATTTGACATTTTGAGAGAGGTGGACCTAAACCCATTTATGTTTATTCCCATTGCAATCAAAGAGGTAACCTTAAGGAATCTTTCTTTAAGTTAGGGAGAATGTCTAAAAGGAACCTCCCATGATATGCTACTACACGTATTCCTGCATGCACTTCCACACATGTTACTCTGTATGCCCCCGCACATCACATGAGAGATTTTAAGAGTTTTTAAGAGAAAGTAGAGTATTTAGTTAATACTTCGTAAGATTTGATGGATTTTTCACAGGGTGTCATCTCCATGGGAGAACTCCTCCGGGCCTAATAATTGAGGTTGAGACTTGTTTCTAGCATATGATGTTTATCTTACATGTCTAATGCTAGATTGCACTATTATTATACTTATATTTTTCATTTTGATATTTAAAAAAAATATTTTTGCTTTATTTTTAAGAAAAAGTAAAAATTGTAAAAAGATTTTATTTTTGATAAATTTTTGAAAAATCTACAAAGAGTTTTTTATTTTTTTACACCATATGTTGATGAACATTAAAGATATCCGAGTCACTCATTCATTCCATATCTACGTGGATATTTTGTAGTGTTTCGAGATGGGACAACATTTCATTTTTGTACTTTAGAATGTGTGAAGTCATTAACATGTGATATGATGACTACTTCGACATGTTTGACTCATTATCACCTTTAACGCACATGAGCACAAACTTATTTGAGTATTTCCCTTACCTGTCACATGTCGATTATTGTATTTTCATCTCAATCCTGCTTTTAAAACGAACCAAATGTGAAAAATGAGATTATGAAAGTAGTGCTTGGAAGAACCATTGCCCGGATTGGAAAAATAGAAAATTATTTCTTCGACAAATTTGGTATATTTTAAGCAATGACACCATGCTATGAAAGAAGGTTGAATTTGCATGAATATCTACCATTTGCAAAATGAAAATAGTCAAAAATATTAAAGGCATATAAAAATAAAAGAAAGTGCTAGGACAATTTCAAAAAACATTGAGGCTTCACTACATATGAGTATTGATTTCTTCAGAAAGATTTGAGAGAAAAAATTCAATATGTGTGTTTTAAGGGAGTTAACTCAAAGGTAAATGGGTTTGAACATCCTTGAAAAATCTCATAAATCATTACATAGTTTTGGGCATTATTAGTGTAAAAATAACTCACGATCTTGATTAGTTGAATAGGTTAAGTCGATTTCACTTGAGTTCACCATATTTACACCTAAGACAGACTTTGACGTAACACCTCGTAAATTCAAGGACCTTTAATTAAATAAAATATTTTGAGAAAAATAATTTATTTTATTGGGAGGAATTAAATTCATGATTTGTGAATTTGAGGAATTTATTAATTTGGAGAATTGAGGATTAAATATTTTGGACTATTTTTTGTCGCCTTTTGAGGTCTTAAATTTGGAAGATGTCATAAAATAATTCGGATGACAATTCGCAGTGCACGGTTGAGTCCGGATGGGTTAAAATAGTCCAAAATAAGTGGCCATGTGCATATATTGGGTTTCAGAAATTAATTAGACATAATTGAGCTCGAAATAAAGAGTTTGGGCCATTTTTAGGAGGCCCATAGGCTCTGAAACGGGATTTGAGTTTTTAACCCTAATTGTGTAAGGGTGAGGTAACTTAAAATCATTTTAAAAGGCTAAAATTGTGGGGAGATAAAGAGGAGATCCATTAGAAGAGAATACCGGGATTTTGGGAGATTGCTTCAAGAACAAGAGGTGATCCTTGAATTCAATCCAACATCTTCATCCAAAGGCTTTGATCTACAAATGGAGGTAGGTGGTTTAATTTGAAATTGTTAATTTGTATTTACCAATTCATATTAAAGGAGGTGGGAATCAATTAATATGTTAGGGTTTGTGTTTGTGAGAAATTGGAGATTTATTTGACTTGGAATTTATAAATCTTTAGAGGTATTAAGATTTGATTAATTTTATGCTTTAATGAATGAAATTATTGGGGTTAGATTGAATATGATATAAGTAGGGATTTAGGATGAAACTTGGGAAGTTTTGATAAAGAAATCTGTACAAAATGAAGTTTTTGATCACATTAATGGCAGACTGGGTTTTACTAGACAGATTAGGGATAAAGATGATACCAGGGTCGTTCGAACGACCTAGTATCTTGATCAAACGAGAGCCACTATCGTTCGAACGATAGGGCTTGTCATTTGAACGACCTGTTAAACACTATCAGATTAACTTCTTTAGCAAAAGGAACATTCTACCCGCCCGCCAAGCCTTAGTTCAATGAGTCTTCCCCGGGTGGATGTCAACAAATAGGGCCTCATGAACGCTACTTCTCTAGAAGTGTTAACAACACTTCTGAGCCTATCATTTACACTGAAGGGCTCTCTCTCCTTGTATCAACCCACTTCTATTCAAGGTTTCCTTAACCCTGCAACACCCTTTATTCACTATTGGCCTCTGACCAAACGTCGCATGAATACTTGAGAATCTACTTTCTCATCATTCCTAATATCCCAGAGAAACTCGCCGTTGATAATATCTACTGGGTTTCTCAATGGACAAAACCTCCTACTCCACCAAAATATGGCTACTACCATTTTCTCCACTTCAACCTTACTCCTATGGGTTAAAGATTTTCCTCTAATCTTTGCACCTGGGCACTTCTATACTCCTGTTTAGGCCAAAACTCCTGGGCCTTATACTCTCACCGAATGAGATTACACTTCCTACAACCGACCGAACTTCAACATGTGGTCCTCATCAAGGACCTCTTAACTCCAACTTAATGTCTCTTGGAATCCCAAGCTTAGTACCACTCTCTACTAGTAGCGGTACGTGAAAAACTATAACTATTGTACTTAGTAGTCGCGGTAGAAATACAAGGTAATGCTGTAAAGGGAGCGACCTCTAAAGCATCCCTCATCCCCGACTACATATCATAGCTCTTAGTAATCTCGTCTCATTACGCCTTCTAAACGGCCTTCCTTGACGCCCTTCATCTAACGACTTACGAGTCTCACACGAACGCGCAAAAGATTTTTGGGTTTCTCATATCATAGCTGGAGAACGAAATATCATAAGAGAAGTCAATGATCTTAATCTTAAGGCTCTATATCAAATCAAAAGTAATGCAGAAGGCGTAGTACATCTGCACAGATTCCTATGGACTCTAGAACCTAATGCTCTGATACCATCTATGACAACCCGCCTACTACAATAATAGGTGGCCAACCCAGTACTCTAATAATTACAAGAATCATAGATGGTCCATTCTCAGCATCACTGTCGATTAAAATAATAGTATGAGATAACCACCAATCATTTTAGAAAATAGAGTGTCAAATTTAAAATTTTGAAAATAAAAGAAAAACACTTAGACAATCTAATTTGCAAAAACGGTGGATATAAAAAATCAACGGCTAATGAAAAACAATATGATAAATAAGCACCGAATAAGCTGTCGATGAACATACCAATACAAATAGTTACACCGAGTATTACAATTCAATTATTACAATATAATAAATGAATGCAAAGCTTGGTCAACACGCCCGAATGTATAACTGAACATAACTAGAGTACAATGGAAAGAAGCGTCTATGACAAATAACCTACAACATCCGCAAAATGATATATCTCCAAGAAAACCGGAATGGAAATGTAAATACGGTTGTCCATGCTGTAGAGCACCTATACGGCAAGGAGTATATGCAAAAATAGAGAAATATAGACGGGTCAGGGCCCGGTTTGATATGATTACCATGTGATTAAAATGCATGACAGTTAAGTGCGTAATTCTCTCGCAACTAACAATTATATTTATCACCTTTCAATCTAAAAGCACAACCTAGTGCAATACCAATGATGATGCTCTAGTTAACTCAAGTACTAAGGGCTAACTTCATCCCAGTCTCAACACTATGGCCTATTCGTGCGTGGGGTGTCTCGCGAAACGAAATCCAAATAAGGAACCCCCCTGATACACTACTAATAGGCAAGGTTAATCATCGAGATTCATTAGACCCTCAACACGTAATTAATATATATACATATATATGCATGGGAGGTCTCAATCTACAGCAACTAAAGGAGACACAAATAAATCCATTCACCATCTAAAGGAATAGTTCCTAATTCTTTAGGAAATACATATATGGGAATTGATTTTATCCATGTTTACCAATAAATCTCATTTCAAAACTTTCTTTACCAATTTTATTTCCTTTCTTCCATCAAGGAAAAATATATAATTTAAAGCAAGTTTTATTAACATAAAAGTTCTTTACCTTTCCATTTCATAACTTTTCATTTTCCTTCTTCCATTCGAAAAATATATATAATTTTAAATCAAGTTTTATTATCATAAAAATGATTTAACCTTTTCATATCATATCATCCATTTTCCTTCTTCCATACAGAAAATGTATTTAACATCCCATTTCCCTTCTTCCATCTGGGAAATGTAATTTAAAGCCATTTCATTATCATAAAATGCTTTAATAACAATAATGTCCCACATTATTATCCATAGTTATATATCATATTATATAACGCAATCTAAGACCACCCTTCAGGGTTTCCCTACTGTGCGCGCCCCCAAATGGCTATTATCTTCCAGGGAGTATCACCAAGACAACCTGGGATCCTATAGAAATGTCGGGAAGCGGCCATATGACTATGGGAGAGTTATTACCACACCCAGAATCACCTCACCAGCGTAAAACAATAAAATAAACGCTCATATGGCCTAGGACTATATCCACGCTTCATTCATTAGCCAGGGGGCTTCACCATACGCACGCAACTTCCCTTATAATAGCGATTTAGAGAGGTGTGTATCCATAAATTAACATTTATGAAAATAATTTATCTTTCCTTTTGATTACATCCATTTTTACATTCTCAAAATCATTTGTACTTATTCATTTAGTACCACATTTTAAAATATGTATTTCATTTTCATTAAGTCAAATTTTATTAATGACCTAAGACCCAAAGTGTCATTATCCTCAAACTAGTCTCCAAAGGTTCATACAACTTCATAAACAATCAAAGTGAGTCTCCCTCAATAATTGTCTCCCAAAAGTCTCAACATTAACATTTTATCTTCTCATAAATTTTAGGTTAAGTCCCTATATCATTCGGACATTAACCTATACAAACTATCCCTCGGGCATGCCCAATCATCCTCATTTTATCCAAGGACATTAGTCTACCCAAGACAACCCTCTATGAATCCCCATTACTTACCAAAGGAAGGTTCCTAAACGTTGTACCTAATATAAAATGGCTAAAACAAAATTAGGAAAAATCTCACAAAAAAGGACAACCGAATCGATTCACCCTAGGGCCGAATCGGTTCGCCCCTGGTTGCAAATCGATTCGCCCAAAAGCGAATCGATTCGATGAGTAAAAATGCCATTCTGCCTCTGTTCAAATAGATCCATCCTTAACCCGAATCGATTCGGTCTCCCAGACCTGTAGCGTACCCCAAACCGAATCGATTCGGCCTTGCGAATTTGGCCAATTTGGGCTATGGGCTGAAGAACCTTAAAAATCCCAAAATCCTCAAATCCTTGATTTCTTCCAACATCAATAAAAAATAAGTATACTACATCATTATGATACTACAACTAACTTATTTTTTTCTCCTCAAATCAAATTAAAACAAAGATTTAAGGGTTATACACCCAAAACACCCAAAACCCATAAATGGTTTAAATCTCCAAAAACTAACTATACATACAATTTCATCACATTAAATCAATATGCCTCAAGTTCGTAGTCTCGAATCCTCCCCTGGTAGCAACGGAATCCGGCCCAAATATCCATTTTTCTCTCTTTCTCACCATTTCTCCCAACTCTCTCCTCTCTCTCTCTCTCTCTCTCTCTCTCTCTCTCTCTCTCTCTCTTGGCTTCTAACACAAGATTGAGAAAATAAAAGGGGTGGGAAGACTTATACGGGTCTAAAACATTAATTCCCCTCTTTTAATTGCTAATACACCATTATAATGACTCGTAACCACATAATTGAGTCATAACACCCCAAAAGTACCCAAAACTCAAAAATACAACTTGGCACTTATATCGACTATCTCGACTTCACCCCCTATTTTGGCATTCAGAATAATCGTGAACTATTTTTATGTTCCAAATTCATTTTATTTCATTAATTATACTCCAATTTAAATGCGAGTCATAACTGCCATTTTACATATAATGACGAAATTAAAACACAATATAATGCTATTTACCTTCTCATAATGGTAAATAGACAAAACATAGTAAATATTACCCCTTAATATCATGGGAAATAATATTTACTCCAACTTCCCCTATCTTATAAAATTATCCCATTAGGAAAAATAATATAAAATAGTCTCTCAAAATCCTGGGTTGTTACATTCCCCTGGTCATAGCGTCTGGTTTTTGGGTTGGGTCGTTATGGTATGGAACGGGCACTTATGGGGGGAACTATAACTGCCTCCTATACGTTTGGTGATAGCATTTATCTCTGACATGCGTGTGAATGTTGATATATAGTTATACATATATATATATATATATATATATATATATATATATATATATATATATATATAATGCATAATTATGTACAGATATATATACACGGTGTAAATGTATAATTAATATAACTTGTGAAACGGTCATATGGTATCAAATGGGAATTGATTTACATAAGTTAGTGTGAATAATAACTTATATCTCATACACGTGATGTGAATTGTGTAAATGATATAACTCGTGACAATGTTTTATGGTTTTAAATGATAAACGACTTAAATAAGTTAATGTGATTAATAACTTATAAAGTACACTAAATCCACTTGGGATAGAGTAGTGGGAAATCGTGAGATTTATGTGACATGACTAGTTATAGGGTGGTTAGCTAGTTGGGTCATGTATAGAACGTTAGGCTTGCACATTAGTGGAGGGGTGAGGTGTCCTCAACAGAGTGTACGACACTAACTTAAATATGTAGAGCATACTTGGATTTTAATTTACTACATTTAAATTCAATTGCTAAATATTTTCAAAATGTTTTGGGTTCTAACCCTTGCTATAAAATATTTTCAAGAACTTTTAGGTGTCCAGCCACAGGGATGCCATAATTGTTCTATTTGAGGTTCGCGCAGATGCGATACATGTGGATGTTGCAGGACTTTGACTTAGATGGTTCAGTCATTTAATTCCTAGAGTAGGACGGAGTCAGTGTTCCATTTGGAGATGTTGCCCTATTTGTTATATTTTATTTTAGTTGGTTAATGTATTTAATTATTACTCTTGTGATTTATTTCATTATTTGATTTGTAGTCGGTGGTTGTTTTGACAAGGTTTACATCTATTCCATTTTGTTTTGCTTGATTAATTGATTTCATGATGGTTAATTATATATATTCTTTCGCATGTTGTCATTGGGATGTTAAGTAAAAATATAAATTTGGCACCACTTCTTTTGAATAATAGGTGGTTAGTAAGTTTTAAAAAGTTTTCGATGGTGAGGCTAAGAATGAACTAGATGAGATTCCTGTTTAATTTGATATAGGACTGATTAGTTGAAATTTTATTAGGCGGGGTGTCACAGATGGTATCAGAGCATCAGGTTCTAGTGTCTTTAGGATCTATGCTACTTTTCAAGATTTAGGATAGTGTTCTTTGATATAGTGCCTTATTATAGGATTATTGTATTCCTTCACGTATATGACTTATGTTTTCCTGCTATAGGTTATAGTTCATGTGATTCATATACGGTTTCAGTCGGTCTTGGCAGATCGAACATTATGGAACGACAAATGTGGGATGTTAGAGGGATTGTAGGAGGGAGGACTCATCAAAAGCCATAGGGCATGCTGTAAACAGTGATGCAGTAGGAGTCACCATATTGTTCGAACAATTGAAGTTGGAGTAATCACTGGGGCGCAGTAGTTGCCCCAAGAGCCATCGGGAAGGACGATGGTGCAAAGTTAAAACCTCAGGTAAAAACTATCATACCAAATTTACTTTATCTATTTCTTAGAAATTTTCATTTCTAACTGCGAAAAAGTATAATGGGGCTATCTTTGACTTTGTTGCCTTGATGTTTGTTAACTATGACATGTTCTATTTACTGTGAGTATTTTTTCAATTAGGACTGCCCCATATTCTGTGGGGTACATGCATGCGATATGAGCAACTTATCATTTCTGACGTTGTCCCTCTAACTGAGAGGTACTTTGTTGTAACAAAAGCCCCCAATTTTAAATTCTTTTACTTCAAAGAGTAATACTTTCCATTTTAGATGCAGAAGTGTAAGATAGTTCAATTAAATAACAAATTTTAATTTCTTATCAAATTAAAATTAAACCAAGTGAAATATGATGAAACACACACAATTTAAAGGTCACTTAAACAAAATTAATTAACTCAAGTCCAAGAAATTTGCCTAAGTCAAATTTTCAATATTACTTAATTAGGTGAAACCAATTTTATCAAATTAAATTAACGACTTCAATTAACTACACATTACCCAATATTTACTTAGCACCAAATTAAACATAAGTAGTGATTAAACCAAATTTTATCGTTTTACCTAAGCGTGCGTTCTAGGTGATATAGAAAGATAAAATTAAAAAATGAATCACTACGCCGCGATGTACGAGGAAAAATGCACAACGGGAAAAAATCTCGGATGACCCTACCCTCAAATCCATTAAGTATGGTTTTACAAATACAAGACAGTAAGACTTATAACACTCGACTCGATCACTCTCAATACCCGACGCTTCTTCTTGTATCCACCCACGCCTTGCGAATAACCACGGAGCTCCACCACGATATCACAATCTACCGATCGAACTTTATTTGGTCACCGTCACCCAAACTAGGAGCCTTTCTCCAAGTGGGTAAATCAATGCAAACTTCTTCTTCTTTGTGGGATGTAGAAGCAAACCCAAATAATCTCTTATTCAATATGTAGAGATAAACCGGTGCCAAACTCCAAGCAATGAATATATATATATGAACTTGCATAAACAATGTGGGTGTAAACAATGTGTTTAACTGATTATTCTTTGAAAAATGAACACTTAAACTTGAACTGTTTCTTAGGAAAGATGAACTCACAAAACACTCTCTAGGAGTTAGAATATTATGAAAAAGTTAATTAGAAAAGTTAATTTTCGCACTTAAGAAGTTTTGTCAAAAGATAGTGGGAAAAACAAGTGTGAAAGTTGGGAAAACAATCAAAAACTGCCCAAAAAACTGTTCCCGCCAAATCTCGTTAGAACGAAGTATCGTTCGAATGGCTTCTAACGAAGTTCCAGTGTGAACTCGTTAGAAATCTCGTTGGATATCTCGTTCGAACCATCATTCTCGTTCAAATGATACTTCGAACGACATTCTAGTGGCCAATCTGGGAACTCGTTAGCAAACTCGTTCGAACGACATTGTTTTTCGAACGACAAACTCGTTCGAACGACAGTTCGAATGAACTTCCAGAAATTTTGAAAAAATTTAGCCCAGAAACTTTATATACTCTTTTTTAAAGTTTTAATATAATCTTTTTGAAAATAAGCATCAGTTTTAAATAAACGTTCACCCAATATAAAATGTTCCAAGCTCCTATATATATATTAAAATGCATTCATACCTTAAGAGTAATGGAACCACGTTAATGACGTAGAAACGAGGCACTTTAAACTTGGCATTTGATGAAGCTTTAATATCTTGGCCGCTATGTCTTCAACAAACACGTCATAGGCTTGAAGGATGATCAATAACTCTATCCTATGACTCAAGCGTTTTTGTCCGGAATTGAGCCAAAACTACAAAGGACTCAATTGGAAATTTATGTCCTTACAAATCTCCCCCTTTGGCTATTCCGAGACAAAACCCAACAAAAATACTAAAGGGCCATCAAGCTCTACTAGACTGACTAAAATGTCCCACCCAAAATAAAATTACAATGCTTGACTCAAACAACCCAAAGGATTAAAACCTTTGCTGGTGAAAGTTGGCACTTAGAATATAATCCATGCACACTCAAGAAAACACATTAAACGTATAAGGAATATCCAAATATTAAATGCAATTAAATAAAGACTCCCCCTCAATTAATTTTCCCTTTTATCAAACAAATGACCTACTTAGAAAGACGTCTCCCCCTAAGATAAATCTCCCCCGAACTAAGATACGATTACAATAGGACGATTATAATAAGATTAAATACCATTTTTCCCCTATCAGTCTCCCCCTTTTTGTTTAGGAATAGACAAAGGATAAAACTAATTTAAACATGATGCATAAAGGGATAAGAACATGAAAGCATATGGGCAACAATAACATAACTAGTCCAACAAATGATAATGGATACCAACTAAGATGCAAGAACAGATACCAATATGATACATAAGTATTAAGCATGTGATATCAACAAGGAATGCAATAAGATGGATACCAATTATGAATTAAATAATATATGGACTAACTAAACATGGAAAAGACATAGGCAAAATATCATATATATGTAAACACAATAGATACAAGCTAATCATAAGTACACACATATAGATATAACCACCAAAATGACACAAAATAAGATAAGCTTCTCACACTCGTATGGCACAAATGTGTCATGCAAAACATAAGTGTTGGGGTGTGAACTAGTAACAATTAAATTTAGACCCAATCACTTAAAAACATGTTCACGGAGTTCTCAATTGATTGCAAACTTCATCACATTTGAATATAACCTCATGTGACAATATAGATGAACAAACATACTCAATGCATACAAGCCTAGCATGTTGATGATTCTACAAACCAATAGAGTCATGACATTGAAAATGTAACTAGGATAAAACGGACATTGTGCAAACCATTGATATACCATCCAAACTCCCTCAATTTAACCATATAGAGTTTAATCTTTTTAATGAATAGATCAACTAAACAAAATAGGCCTTAGCAAATATTTTCTTTTAATGCCATATTTTCTATTAGGCCTTTGGACCACGTATTTCTTTTAGGTCCAAGCAAGCGGTAGCTTACTATTCGCAGAGGATAATAATTCCTTTCGGAGACCTTCCCCGTGAACATTTATATTTATCATTTTTTATTTCTCACAAACCTCACGTGCAATGGATTTTGACATGCACTAGTCCTAATAGGTCACAAATATGTAGATGATAAGATTGGTAGGAGAACACCTCACAAAGCTCAAATATACATATGAAGTTAAAATTTTAAAAGAGCTCGTGCATGTGTGAATAGAGGCATATAAAAATAAAATCCATTATATCAACACAAAATCCAACTACTCCATGTAAGCATGGTAAAGAACACAATAAGGATTGACAATCTAAACCAAAAGTTCTAACCACATGGGAGTGAAAAAGATGGGATTCTAACACAAGTATATGCCACATAAAGTGTGTCAAACTAAAATACACACACACAAAAAATCTTTTTGAGTTTTTCAAAATTTTAACCAAAAATAAAAATATATACTCAGAAGGCAAACAAAAATCATTTGAATTTTTTCATTAAGATTAAATTACCAAGAGATAAAACCCAAATGATAAACAAAAATCTTTTTGTATTTTTCATTTAATGCTAACAAAAATGAAGGAAATATAATACAAACGGTAAACATGTAATGATTTTTAGAATAAGATATGAAATAAAGCAATGACTAGAAAATAAATAAACATGCATACACCTAGCAAGGATATAAAATATGAAGCACAAAAAATAGAGTATGCAAATAAAACTATCACATTCAACCTTTAGATTTTGCAAGGGAGGAAGCATGCGAAAGTAAATGAGAATAAAAAACCCCATCTTGTAAAGATACCAAGTCGGATCTCATAACCCAAACTAATGATGAGTGACTATCTCGGGGTTTAGGAATCCTGACTACCTTGATTTACTAACGGTGGGATTTTCTAGGACATCGTTTAAGATCAAAACAAAATTTCCTAAGATGACCTTTTTGACCACAATGTGCACAAGTAAAAACACGTCAAAAATTGGGACCTAAGGATTGATCTCTAGAGTCTTTCCTAGGTGATTCTCTTAAAACATTGGTTTTGGCTTTATGAGTAGATTCATTACAAGTATCGAAGCCTAAACCACAAGTGTCATTTTTTATTTGGACCGTGCCTAAGATTTTATCTAGTTTTTCGGACTTACACTCCAAATCAAATTTGACTTTTTTAGTGTCTTTTAATTTATTTTTCAATTCTAAAATATTAGACTCTAATAAAGCATTTATCTGTTCAAAATCGAGAAGCTCTTTTTTCAAGTATTATTAAACCTCTAAGGCTATCTCTCTCACCTTCTACATATTCAAGCTTCTCTCCAAGAGTTCTCTCACATGTCCTAAGGTCTTCCACTAACGCACTCTCATTAAAGACCTTAACACGCTCTTTTAAACAAGCTTCTAACTTCAAATTTGCTCTTTTTAATTTAATAAATTCTTGATGTAATTCTTGAAAAGAATTTTTAAGTTCGCTCACATTAACCTCTTTTTCATTTTCACACTCTCTCTCTTCTTCACTCTCACTACCATCAAAAGTAAGGGAATCATAAACTATGACCTTGGAAGTGTCATGTGTTAAGGTTTCATCAATAGACGAGTTCTCACTATCACTCACATGACTAACCATAAAATCCACAAAGTTGGGCTTAGTGGGGGAATCGGGTCCCTCTTCCTTATCACTATCACTAAGGGTTGCATTATATGAAATAGGTTGCTTACCCTCTCTCCTTAGTTTAGTGGGGCACTCAGAATCCCTATGGCCATACCCTTCACAACCAAAATACCTATTTGACTCATCCCTATTTAAATTTTCTTTAGAAGTTTTAGGGATCCTCTCGGCTTTGTCATGCTTAGAAGTTTTAAATGTCTTAAAGTCATTTTTAAATTTATCTTTGTTAATTTTAAGAAACTTTCGAAATTTCCTAGCAAACAAGGCCATATCATCCGAGTCACTGTCACTCTCTCTCTCTACTACTTATTTTTCCTCTTTTTGGGCTTTTAAAGCAACACCCTTTTCAATTTTCTTTTCAATTTTAGAGGGAAATATGTCCAGTTCATAGGTTTGTAAATCACCTACAAGCTCTTCTAATTTCGTAGAGGATAAAGTTGGTAAAGAATATAAAACAGTCACTTTTGGAATAAATATATCGGGTAGGGACCTTAAAATTTTCTTTACAACTCGGTTGTCGAGTATTTTTTATCCCAAGTTAAAAGATGAATTAACAATATCAGAAAGTCTAGTGTAAAATTCATCAGAAGTTTCTTTTTCGTTCATTTTGATGGGTTCAAATTGAGTGGTGAGGTTTTGGAGTTTCGAAGCTTTAACGGCACTAGTACCTTCATGAGTGAGTTATAACATATCCCACGCTTTTTTAGCAGTCTCACACGTCATAATGCATTAGAATTCATTCGGTGTGACAGTGCTAAACAAGGCATTTAAACCACAGGAATTAAAATTTGAAAGTTTAAATTCATTCTCACTCCATATATCGGTCGGTTTGGGAACACGTTCATTATCTACTAAATGAGTGGTGGAGACCACCCGTTAACTACAGATAGCCCTCTCATCGATAGATTTAAGTGCCGATTTCATTCGCGCTTTCCAGTACACGTAGTTAGAACCATCGAAAATAGGAAATTTAGAAAATGGGAAAAATTCCATTTTAGCCAAAAATATTTAAAAGATCTTAATGAAGTAATTTATCATTTTTGGCTCTGATACCACTTGTTGGAACAAAAGGCCTCCAATTTTAAATTCTTTTACTTCAAAGAGTAATAATTTCCTTTTAAGATGCGGAAGCGTAAGATGGTTCAATTAAATAACAAATTTTTATTTCTAATCAAATTAAAATTAAACCAAGTGAAATATGATGATACACATACAATTTAAAGTTCACTTAAACACAATTAATTAACTCAAGTCCTAGAAATTTGCCTAAGCCAAATTTTCAATATTACTCAATTAGGCCAAACCAATTTTATCAAATTAAATTAACGACTTGAATTAACTTCACATTACCCAATATTTATTTAGCACCAAATTAAACATAAGTAGTGATTAAACCAAAATTTATCTTTTTACCTAAGCATGAGTTCTAGGTGATATAGCAAGATAAAATTAAACAATGAATCACTACGCCGCGATGTACGAGGAAAAACCCACAACGGGAAAAAACCTTGGACGACCGTAGCCTCAAATCCACTAAGTATGGTTTTACAATTACAAGACAATAAGACTTAAAACACTCTACTCGATCCGTCTCAAGTCCCGAAGCTTCTTCTTGTATCCACCTCCAACAAGCAAATAATCACGGAGCTCCACCGCGGTCTCGGAATCTACTGATCGGACTTTATTTGGTCACCGTCACCCAAACTAGGAGCCTTTATCCAAGTGGGTAAATCAACGCAAACTTCTTCTTCTTTGTGGGATATAAAAGCAAACCCAAACAATCTCTTCTTCAATATGTAGAGATAAACCAGTGCCAAACTCCAAGCAATGAATATATATATATGAACTTGGATAAACAATATGGATGTAAACAAAGTGTTTAACTGATTTTTGTTTCAATAATGAACACTTAAACTTGAACTTTTTTGTAGGAAAGATAAACTCACAAAACACTGTATAGGAGTTAGAATATTATGAAAAAGTTAATTAGAAAAGGTTAATTTTCACACTTAAGAAATTCTGTTAAAAGATAGTGGGAAAAACAAGTGGGAAAGTGAGGAAAACTATCAAAAATTTCCCAAAAAACTATTCCCGCCAAATCTCTTTCGAACGAGATTTTCGTTCGAACGAGCTTCTAACGAAGTTCCAGTGTGAACTCGTTAGAAATTTCGTTGGATATCTCGTTCAAACCATCATTCTCGTTCGAATGATACTTCGAACGACATTCCAGTGGCCAATCTGGGAACTCATTAGCAAACTCGTTTGAACGACATTGTTGTTCGAACGACAAACTCGTTCGAACAACACTTCGAACAAACTTCCAGAAAGTTTGAAAAAATCAATTTTTAGCCCTAAAACTTTATATACTTTATTTTAAAGTTTTAATAAATTTTTTTTGAAAATAAGCAACAGTTTTAAATAAACGTTCACCCAATATACAATGTTCCAAGCTCCTATATATATATATATATATATATATATATATATATATATATATATATTAAAATGCATCCATACCTTAGGAGTAATGTAACCATGTTAATGACGTAGAAACGAGGCACTTTAAACTTCGCATTTGATGAAGCTTTAATATCTTGGCCACTATGTCTTGAGGAAACACGTCATAGGCTTGAAGGATGATCAATAACTCTATCCTATGACTCAAACGGTTTTGTCCGGAATTGAGCCAAAACTACAAAGGACTCAATTGGAAATTTTTGTCCTTACATACTTGCATATGAGGGGAGCAAGTTATTATTTTAAGGTTTCCCCGTTAAGTATGGGGTACTTGTATATAGCTGAGCAAGTTAAAATCTTAAAGCCGCCCCTCTAATTGTGGGATACTTGCATATAGGTTGAGCAAGGTATCATTTTGAGGTTGACCCTTCTAACTGCGATGTACTTGCCTATAACTAAGCAAGTAAAAATTTTAAAGTTGCCCCTCTAACTGTGGGGTAGTTTTAGCGCAACCTCGTCTGACTGTGGGGTATTTTTTGCGCCGTCCCATGTGACTGTGGGGTATTTTGCTGTGCACATTCATTTCTTATTTAGTAACTAGGAGACGGGGTTAGCCTTTCTCCTTCCCACAAACTTTGAATAAGATTTCACAAATGTAGGAGGGGAGTGTAACTGGGGTCTATGAAGAACTGGATCTAGTGAGGTGTTGATTTCCTTCAACATATATTAAAGGAGTAATCTGATGTAAATATTTTATGGTGTAGTATTCAACAATAATAATAACAAATTTATGATCTCTTGGAAAGAACCTTTGAAAGCTTTGGAGAAGAGGGTGAGAGAATAAGCACTCTAAAATAAGAGAGAGAGGGTAGCAGGGTGTAAATGCACCAAGTGTGTGTGTAAAATGTATGCTATGGGATCTACCATTGATGATATAAATCTGGTGTAAAATACTATGACTATGAAGCTAAAACTTAAAGCTTCAATGGATTTTTTCTTGAGAATAAGAGCCTCCATTTATGCTGAGTATTCTTCCCTCCTTTTCACATTATCTCTTTAGTGAGGGATAAGCCTTCTATTTATAATAGGTGTGGGTAACTTAGGGTTTGACCAACATATGACATGTGTCCTCATTAAAATAATATAAATGAACATGTCTTTATCATTTAAATAATATAATGAAACTTGTGGGACACAAAAATGACATAGCCAATGACAAACTATGCGCTTGACCCAAAATAGTTAATTTATCAAATGTACGCATGTCAAGTCCCTTTTCTGTAGGACCAGAATAAATAAGTAAATATTAAACTGTCATTTAAAAATAAAGCCATAGAGCATGCTGGAAATATTGACACAATATGAGTCACCATATTGTTCGAACAATTGAAGTTGGAGTAATCACTGGGGCGCAGTAGTTGCCCCAAGAGCCGTCGGGAAGGACGATGGTGCAAAGTTCAAACCTTAGGTCCAAACTATCATACTAATTTACTTTTAGCTATTTCTACGAAATTTTCATTTCTAACTGCGGAAAAGTATACTGGGGCTATCTTTGACTTGGTTGCGTTGATGTTTGTTAACTGGGACATGTTCTATTTACTATGGGTAATTTCTCAATTAGGACTTCCCGTCCATCTTTTTCTCCTGAATTTCCCTCCCCGATTGGCGAGATGCCAATTATCGCTCCCCGATCTCATTGTCAATGAACTTTTTCCATTGTGCCAATGAGATCAACTCCTTCGGCGGGATGGAGTCACGCATTTAGATAATGGAGTCTTGCGTGTTTCCAAAGTACCGGGGCCGCATATTTTTCTTTCACATCTTGTGTTGCTTCCTCAACTTCTCAAAGACGGAATCGCATAGTTTTTGGTCCAGGTTGAATTGTTCATGCCCAACAAATACAATGTTAGTTGCGAATAAATATAAATATAAATATAAAATGAAATTGAAATTGAAATAGTCATATAAATATAAATATAAATACATTACCTATAGTGCCACCCAAATAGCTAACTTGAGCTCATTTATCACCTCCCTCCAACTAGAGTACACCGGGCTAATGATCGTCTTTACTAGCTCGAGGGACCTCGCTAATGGCCCCATCTTGTTCTCGATGACCATCCTTAATTTTTCCCATTTGGGGATCCTAGGTGCCGAAAGCCCTCGTCGCCTCTGCTACCACCGAGCCTAGATGAAATCATCATAATCAGCATCATCATCCTCGCCTCAATACCTGAAGGAGACATTTTCTGTAAAAAAAAATGTTGTTATTAGTACAAATCCAAACGAATTAGAAGAAGACATGCAAATATGTACAATTACTACAAATCCAAATAAATTCTTACTGTTTAACACCTCAATTATGAATTCCAAAACAACAACATCTAACTCATAATATGTACAATTACTAAAAATCTGAAACATCCCCACCGACACCCCTATTGCCCACCCACATGCACACAACAAGCACATTGCCCCCCCCCCCCCCCCCCTCCCACATATACATATATAAGGGAAAGAGATAAAGATAAAAAGAGTGAAAATGATAAAGTGCAAATCAATTAAAAGCATTAAAAATGGATTGATAAAGTATAAATTGGAATATTTATTACAAATTAAAAAATTATTTCAAATTCGGGTTATCATAAAAAATGGATTAATATTTGGTAGGAGCAGCCAAGTCATTCACACTACTATTTAGACACTTTGGCGCATGCAGGACAATTTTCCATGGCTCGTTGTTGATATACTCCGAGTAAAACACTTGGTTGACCTTTTAAAATGCACAAACAAATGGCTCATCGCTTACGTGGTCATTGCTGTTCAACTTGGACAAGTCAACCATGATCAAATTGGTGCCAGGATCAACTTTAAAAGAATTTTTATCCTCAACTCTTACCCAGTCATAGTACAATACAACCTTTTTGAAGCTTATATAATCCAATTCAAATATATTTCGAATTATACATTAGTAAGTCATTTTAGCTTAAACGAGGTTTTTATCTTTTGCGCTCACTCGAAAGAAAGTAAGAGCCTTGTATGAAATGACCGAGTTCTGTACATTTGTACTTTCCTCGTACACTCTTGCGCCGAATACGTAACCGTTCAATTAATACTTTTTGTACTCTTGTGCTATGAACAAGGACTAGTGGATGGACGAGCAAGCCTTGATGTCGCATCACCCATATTTCAGAGCTGAGAATATAGATAAATTAATTAGGTTAGTTATAAAGTTTGATTGTAATGTAACGTTATATAACGACCATTTTAATTATAATTACCTCTTGTGACAACCACAACCTAAATTCGTTGTCTGATTATACCATTGTTTTTCATCTTTTATTGTTCTCATAGGCGTCATATTTTCTGCATATTACAAAATTAATCATGTATACAATAATCTAAAATATTCTAAAATAATGTAAAACTTAAAATAAATTAAACTTAATTTTTCCATTCTTCGACATCTTCATGTGCGTCAAATAGATAACGAGCTACTTGTTCATGTAACAAACTCGTTAATTTCACTCATTTTCCCATCACATGACAACCATCATCAAACTCATCAGTGTCATCAACGATGGTCGAGTCATGCATATATTCTCGAGTATAGATTGATGACCCCAGGGTGATGTATTCCTCTACAATTAATCCTGTAATGTATCGCGTATTCTTGACATAAACTTTAAAAAATTTCATCAATCTTTCAAACAGATACATCCACCGATATCTAACTGGACTACAAATAAGTGCCTCATCGCATAGGTATACCAACAATTGAACACTTATGTCAAAGAATGCTGGGGGAAAGTACTTCTCCAACACACAAATCGCTTCAGTCACCGCCAATTTTGCGGCGAGAACTTTTTTAAAGATGCAATATTCAATAGAATTTTTTCGAAAAGTGATCAAACTTCACGCTAAGCACTGTAATACCTACAGAAGCTCAATTATACCTCATATAGAATGTTAACATATAAAATGGAGGTTGTCTGGTTAACGATAAAAAATATTGGAATTAAGGTACCCGAAGGGGTAATATGCATAAGTACAAGGATGAATAAAGACACTATTCATGCTGAATCACACCCCCTAACTTACACATTGCTAGTCCCTAGCAATGAAGTAGAAAGAATGAAGAACTACAAGTAAACCACACAAAATAGATACGTACAAAGGGGATAAATGCTACTTTCGCGGGCGAATGATTGCATTTAACATATGCAATGAGCTATTTAACCCCTACGTTACCCTAGTGGACGAGTGTCGTCTCGTGAGGGTTTTCAGCGATGAAACCCACAAACATCAATGTTTTCTCAAAATATGCCCAATCAACATGCAACAAGAGGAATAATAACGAAAAATATTACAAACACGTTATTAGCATAGTGAACAAATTCACAAAAAAATCCATTTTTATTAACATTATATAACGAACATTATAGAATTAAAACCTTAAAAGTGAGAGGGGAGAGAGAACATACCAAATATGATTTGAAAAAAAACTTGTATAAACCAGATAACATTAAAGCGTGCATATATGTCAATTCTCACTAGATATTACACTCAATAAATAAAATCACTATGAATGGAAGATAATACATGGGACATGTAGGCATAAAGAGTAAATGTAAATGGAAACTAGGCTGCGCACATGTCACAATTGAAGAACGCTATATATAAAATGAAAATTGTGTAATTTCAATGAAAGATACAGCTCACTAAAGGAGGAGAAATGTATTTTCAAATATTATCAAAACTATTATGACTATTGAATTGAATGCACCCTAGGATAACATTGGACTTTATAGGGATGTAATGTAGGTTTGGGGTTAGGTTTAAGAAGAGAAGAGTATATGTACAAATTCAAAGTGTTCGGGGAAGAAAACGCAGGATAATGGGAAATTTTGAGCAATTTCAAAATTGGAATAATAACATCCTTAACACACATTAGATATGAAATTGGAGAGTGAGAAGGATTATTGAACACTATACATAATATATACAACTTTCTCTTTCTTTTCTTTTCTTTTCTTCTTTTCTTTTCTTTTTCTTTTGTTTTGTCCTTGCATTTTTTCTACTTTTCTTTTCTTTTTCACTTCTTTCTTTTCTTTTTCATTTCTCTCTCTCTCTCTCATATGCTTAATTGCAACCACAAGACAATAAAATCATTCAATCCCAAGTATCATTCCAAACATAGATATGGATGGTAATATTTATGGTTTATAACTCCAATGTGAAGTTAGTTATAGGATTTTGGGTAATGAAATGAAATGCTATATTAAGTCTTAAAGGGGTTGACGATAGGAAACATATAAGGTGTGGTAAAGGCTAATATGGGTCATATAACAATGATTTCCTATGATCATTTCCTATAGTTTACGCAATTCTCGAGTCAAAACGACTTTGAAAATCATGATCAAGTAACACATTTAAAAAATGAACTCAATTAATTAACGATCAAATGAAAGAATAGTGAGATTACTGACGAATTCAATGTTTTTAATGAGGAAAGAGAGGTGTATAACACTCACAAGCGAAGAAAAGCCCAAATCTCACTCGGTGTAAGTATATACAATGCAACAAAATATTATCGAGTTATAAAAGCCAAAATAATAAAACAAGAAAATCGCATGTGCTCATGGGATTAATGCTTAATTCATGAAGTTATTCATAATATGAATGATTTGAGGAATAAAGTCTAATAACTTCTAAAATTGAAAACATGCATCGTTGAGTTGTCTATTGGATCGGGCATTTATTGAAATTTATCATCGAAAACAAGGACAAAAATCCCAACAAAAGAGAAAAAAAGAAAGAAAATATTTTTGAAAATTTTCATAAGAAAGAATGTTTTGTAATAAAATGTGATGAGATCAATGGGACAAAACAAATAGTGGATAGAATATGCCACACCCCTAACTTAAATGTTACATTTTCCTCAATGCTAATAAACAAGACAACATAAAGAGAGGAAAATAATGATATTACCCAAAATTGGAGTGATCTCCGATAAGCACAAGTCGGTTGAATCTAAAAAACAAGTTAGTGACAAGAATAAAAAAAATAACAAAAAGTTTAACTAATTACACTTAACTAAAATTACAAAGAATGAAAAGAAAAATAAAGAAAGAAAAACTAACTATGTACAACCTGCAATTTTAACTTTTAACTAACTATACACTAGGAGTCTAAATTTTTTAGGATCCACCCAAAACACGATTTGAATTTGAAAGATCCATGGTGGACCCTCCCTTTCATGCATGCCTCCCGAGAAATAGGAATTCTAGTTGAACAACGGAAGGCAAGTGTAAGGTGTAAGAAATATCCATCATCGTTTAAATTTTTGGGTAGATGATGGGGGATTTGGAAGCTAAGGGAGACACGACCATATTTATCTCGTGAAAATTGAAATCACATCACCAAGGTTTTTCAATTGGAAGGGGGGATAGTACAAGTGAATATCCCATGAGATGAAGCACATAAAAATAACATTTTCGTTTAAGAATCGGATCAAAGTCCTCAAGACTTTCAACCGAGTCTTGTGATAAATTTAACGGTTCGGGAATAGTAGGGAATAAAGGAAAGGAAGTAACATCAACCTGAATACAATCGAAAGAATAAATAAAGGTTGGAATTCAAAAAGTTCTTGGATCACTCTCAATCATTTCTTCCTTAAAAAGGGGTGGAAGGGAAACCTAAGTTTCAACCTCAACTCGATTTTGTAAAGAAATGATTTCATCGAGCATGGCGTAATTTTTTAAAAACCAAGCCTTAGAACTCTCAGATTGGTCATTCAATTCCTTAATCATTAACAGATGATCAAACCTACAAGAAGACATATCATCTTCTTAGGTGATTTTCTCATAGCTAACGGATTTCCCGCTTCCCAAAGTATCCTCATAGGGCGATGAGGGGTTACTTATATACTCTTGAATTTCACGCTCAATCCGCTCATTTTCAAGAATTTGTAGGCATTATCTCATTATTTTGGGAGTATAACTTGGAAAACTATTCTAATAATAATTAAAGTTATATAAAGAGTTAGACATTTCAAAGTATGCAATTCAATAAAAGAGAGAAGAACCAAAATTTTAATGTGGAGATCATTGAATTTTTTTATTTAGTTCATGATACACCAAACGATTTTTTTATCGAATTTTTTGACGAGAAAAATTGTAAATGATCTTTTCAACGTGGAGATCATATCCATGAAGTTTAATTTAAAAATAAATTTTTTTACTATTTAAAAAAATGGTATGTACCGGGGTCGGTACCATAAAGAGTCCTTACAGGAGATTTTGTATATATATATGCGACTTAGGTGTCGACACGTGGGGCTTTTGTCAAACAAAAAGAAAAAGAGATTTGGTAAAAAAAAAAGGTAATATAATTTCTCTCATTTGCTCCTCACTCCCCCTCTCTCTACTACCGTCTACTAGACGATGCTCCGAGTAAATAAAAAAAATCCTCCTTATTTATTTCATCCTCTTGCTTAGTGATTCTGAATTTAATTTTTTGTTGTTGCTTTAACCTACTAATTTATGGCATGAGCCATAAAGTGTGTTTTTCTGTTGCTGAAAACTACTGTATTTAAACATATGGGTTTTTATTAAAAAAATCTCTTCAATTGTTTGGGGGAATTAAAAATTCCATTTTTTGTATAGGGTTGAAAACTACTGGTCTTAATCATATAAGCTTATTCATTTTTTCATATTTATAATTATTTTATAATTATTATTTATAGATTTTTTTTTCAAAATGAATAATGGGGAATTCAGGAAAGAAATTGCAAAAACTTTATATTGGGATTTGGGGGGATATGGAATTTGAAATAGAAAGTGTGCTAAATGTTCAGAATGATCAATGCGTTAAGTCACATTCTAACCATAGTGATATGATATACAATCCACAAGTAACACTTGAATTGAAGCATAAACTGCGTTAGGTGTTTAAAACATTAGGTGATGTTAAAAAATTTACAAAGATTATGCGAGATAATTTTATCTTTGTGTTGAAAATTGGTCTGAAAAAAAGAGACGCATAATTGATGATTTCTTTAATAAAGAGTTTATTTGCTGGAAACAAAGGAAGGGTACACTAGTTGTCGACATTGGAGTGGCAAGGCATCGAGGATAGATTAATGTTATTTGTAGTACAAAAATTATTATTGTGATATCCCAAAATGAATTATATGAAGTTAATGTATTTATTGAGGGTCAATGTCACCCATTACCCACTCCAAGAAAACACACATCTGTTTCCATCCAACAACTAAGTGCTCAAAATTCATTGACTAAAAAACTTGGCATGGTTAATATTTCAAAATATCAAGAATTTAATTTATTTGAGTTGCAAGAGGGGGTCTGGGAATATTGGTTGTACACGATAAGATTTGTATAACCATGAAAGGGATAAATGAAAAGAGTTAAAAATTCATGACGGGGATATATTTCACGATTACTTGAAATTAGAAAATAAAAATCCTTCATTTTATTTTAAAATTGTGGGAAATGATGAAAATAACATTATCCATTGTTTTTTACTGATGCCACCTCTAAACGTTCATGCACTTTTTACGGGGATAATGCTATTTATGACATAACATACAACACCAACCAATATGGATTGATATTTGCGCCATTAATGGAGGTTAATAATCATGATCAAACAATAATATTTTCTTGCACATTATTTAACAACGAGACTCTCAGTTATTTTTCTTGGTTATTCAACAACTTTTTAATAGTGTTGATGTAAAAAATGGACTGGATCCAAATTTATAATCACAAATAAAGTATGGTATGCGAATAAGAGTCAAAGTGGTTGGGTAGTGTAGGTTTAATAGTGTTGGTTATTCTTGCATACTTATTTAGGTAGTTTGGGTTGTGTAGGTTAAATAACTTAAAATCAACACTTAACATTTGAGGAAGATATGTTATCATTATTGTGGCCCAAATGTGGTTTTATTGTTACTCACTATAGACTTGCTAGGTTTAATCCTCAATGTTGAACTCTTTATACAGGTCTTAGGCTGCAGTTGCTATAACAGACTTGAGCTATTCATTATAGGAGTTTCCCCAACCCAGTTCGATTTATTTTCCTTGTATGTAGGTGTCGATCATTGTAGCTCCTTTACATCCCTTTATTATTCATATTTTAGTAGGAAGGCGTTGTATTATTTTAGTTTACCCGAGTCAGAGATTTATATGAGATGTACTTATAACTCAAAGTTGAACGTTGAGACATTGAGACATTGAGATATATTATACTCCAGAGTTGGATTTGATTCTATTGTCAGTATGATGGTATCAGAGACGTTTTAGTTTATTCATTATTTTTTTTTATCTCGTATTGTGTTTAATTATATTATTTTATTTGTTTCATTATGATGATAATGTTACTAAATTTTTACTCTTGTAATTTTTATATTAGACCCGATCAATCTATTTGTGTATTTTACGGGATATCATAGAAACATTAGTATAATTTACAAAGAAACACTGATGTGTTCACTAATAGTATACTTCTCAAAGTACTTTGATTCCTTATTCCTCCTTTGCAACATTTACGCTATTATAATTATAACCCAAGAAAATTCCTATTGATCCTATGTGTATCATGAACTAAACATTGAAGATTCAAAAAGGGGAATCTATGAGTTAAATTAAAATGTTCTAAAAAAACTGACTAATTCCATTTATGAGATCATCTTATGTATATATATATATATATATATATATATATATATATATATATATATATATATATATATATATATATATATATATATATATATATATATATATATATATCTGTTTTTCATTATACATCTTGTGTGTGAATCTTTTGTTCTTATACAATTACTCTTGATCATGCATTAGTCGAGTGAACTAAGGAAAATTCATAGAGTTTCCTTTATTGAGAGAATATACAATAAGTTATTAAAGTGAAGGCAAAATTCTGTTAATAAGGAAATGAAGTTGTGTTTACTAAAAAAATTGAAAATTATAATTATTGGTCATGTCAAACACAAACTCCATGATTTGATGACTAGTGAGAAACTTTATTACTTGAAAAATGTGTAAACAAAGTTAACACTAAAATTCTTTCACTTTTTCAACAAGGGTTTGTCACGGTAAAGGATCGTGATAAAAAAACACACGCGTATTTTGACATGATCCTTGATCGTGACATGTCCGGACAAGGCTTGATCGTGATAAGGCTGTGATAAAGATTATTATCACGATCAAGGATCGTGACAAGTTCGTGATAAATCCGATTGGAAAAAATAAAAAAATAAAGCCCTTTTCTCCCCCTCTTTTCTCCTTCCCTCTTCTAATCTCCATTTCCCCCCACTCATATGACATGATATATATATATATATATATATATATATGTGTGTGTGTGTGTGTGTGTGTGTGTGTGTGTGTGGTTATTTAATACGTGTTGTAAGCTAATTGTATGTACATGTATTGTCTTTATATTCTTTGAACTCAATTTGTGCAAAAACCAGGTTAGAGCATTAAAATCATTCTTCATTAGATGCTGAATATTTTTCTTTGATAATTGTTTGGTCTTCATTATAATGAGTTTTTTTTAACTAGTTGTATATATATGTATAGATTTGATATTGGTTGCAAATAATTTATGGAAAATTTAGGTTGGAATATTCAAACCATTATTTATTACAATGTGAATATTAGACTTAAAGATTCATTTGGCCTTCAATATAATGTGTTTGAATGTTGTAAGTGTTATCATTTTAGTTAAAACATCTAATTTGTGGGTTTATTTAATAATGAGAAGGATTTTTGGATTTTGGGTGAAAATGACAAAGAAGACAATGAACAAAGTTAATGACTAGTGAGAAATATTTATCACTTGAATAATGTGTAAAAAAAGTTGACACTAAATGAAAACACTAAAATTCTATCATTTTTTTTGGAAAGGGTTTGTCACGGTAAAGTATCATGACAAAAAAAACATGCGTGTTTTTCCATGGTCCTTAACCGTGACAAGTCCCTAACAAGGCTTGTCATGGTCCTTAATCGTGACAAGGTCGTGTTAAAGATTGCTATCACGGTAAAGGATCATGACAAGTCCATGAAAAATTTGACTCACCAAAACATAAAAATAAAACCCTTTTCTCCCCCTCTTTTATCCTTTCCCTATTCTCTCCCTTCAACTCGCCTCTCTCTCTCTCTCTCTCTCTCTCTCTCTCTCTCTCTCTCTCTCTCCCTCTCTTAGGTAAAAAAAACGTATTTCCTCCACTCCCACGATGTGTATATATATATATATAGTATGTTTGGGTATGTAGTTCTTCAATATGTGTTGTAAGCTAGTTGTATATACATGTATTGTCTTCATATTCGTTGAAATTAATTTGTGCAAGAACAAGGATTGGGCATTAAAACCATTCTTTATTATAATTTGAATATCTGACTTGATAATTGTTTGATCTTCATTATAATGTGCTTTCTCATTGTAAACTAGTTGTATATACATGCATGGCATTAATATTGGTTAGAAAAAGTTTGTGAAAAATCTGGACGTTTAGACCATTCTTCATTACAATGTGAACATTTGACTTCAATATTTATTTAGCCTTCAGTATAATATCTTTGAATGTTATAAATGTAATCATTTTGGTTAGAGCGTATAATTTTTGGGTTTATTAAAAAATGTGAGGGATTTTGAGATTTAGGGTGAAAATGGAAAAGAACACAATTAACATTCTTCAATATTTATGTATTGTTCTTCAAATTTACATAGGTATTGGAAGTTGGATTCAAATAGATTTTAAAGTATAATTAAAACAAATTTGATATGTATATGTGACATAGGATTTCAACATGTAGTGTCATGGTGTGACACCCCGCTTAAAATACTAACGGGTGGCCAGCCCTATACTACATTAAATCAGGAATCTCAGATGGCTCATTCTTAGCTTCAACTGACTATACTAAAATAGATAAGGCTAACTACCAGAAACTATAAAAGCGGATGCCAAAAAACGAATTAAATAAAAACATACAATGGAATTCAAACCAACAGTGAGAATGACAATTTACATGAATTAGGAATATACATGATCAATATGAAGAAAGGACATACTCTCAATACATCATGATTACATACAAAAATATACCCGAATAAGTTGTCAGGTCACAAACAGTACAACAACAATTGGGAAGAAATACAAATATTTATATATAACCCTTGGGTGTAAAACCGATATACAAAAGGAATCCTATCTAGATTTACAAGAAGTAGGAAGGGACAACAATTTAAATCCCTCAACATTCTGCAACTGTTACGGCTCCCAAAACTCAGGATAGAATAGCATCAACGGTATCCTTATAGTGGGACACCTGTAGTAAACAATATGTACATACATAGCAAAGAGAAATATAAACGGGTCAGAGCCCGAGGTGTAAAAATGTTTCCATCAAGTGTGTTAACCGTGCATAATAAATATAAATGCACTATTTCATAATTAAAGTGGAGTCTCAATCTCGTGAAACCCCCAACTCACCTCTCATCTACAGCGCGTACCTAATCATGTCCTGGAACCTTAATTAAGTAGCCCCATCCACTTAAGGACAACTTACCTTACCATACGCACGACCTATACTTGCATGACCTGCCATCCTAATATGACCCAAGAATCCTTTCCATTCTAATCACACCTAAATATATATTCACATATATGCCTTACTAGGCTCTCGTGATTCCATTTATTAACTTAAACCAATTATAAGTCTTAGTACGTTACACATTAACATAGGTTTCAATATACGAGTTTTATTCTCTAAACAACATACATTCAAGTACTAAGGACAAAACTTCTCTCCACTCTCAACATTGCACTACGTTTCGTGCGTGGGGTGTCTCGCAAAGAGAAATCAAAACAAGGACCCCTCCCCGATACACTACTCATTGACAATGTTGATCGTAGGGATCCATTATGTCTTACACACAAATCCTATTACTTCAACTACTTAAATATAGCATACTATATATAATAACATAATTAGAATCTCTATCCACCTCCTTGGGGTCGTCATAACCCCGATTGTCTCTTAATACGATCCTTCGACTCTAATAAATTAGTACACCAAAATCACACAAGATGTACACCATAGAAACTCCATATCCTCTTCACATATAGGATATATAAATATATATTTTCTTTAATTATATATAATTAATCATTCATTCATTCCTATAACCACGTATACATAACACACATAATGCACATTTTGCATTACACATAACATAAACGGTTATAGGATACCAAAATACTGCACCTTGCTATCATCTTCTAGGAATTACTCACTTTCTCCTGGGGTCACCACCTATTGAACTATTATCACACTACCATGGCGACAAAATCAATCCTAACGTATGGGAAGAGGTCATTATTCCTACCGAAAAGTGATAACGACTCATACCCAAGACTTCTCATCCCGAAAATAAAATCACACAAATAAAAAATGGACGACTATGACCTGGGGACTATCCACACCCCGCTCTTCAAGCCAGGGGCTCACCCTCATCGCGCAACTTCCCATGATAGCATGTACTGGGTATGATTCACACATTAAGTATAGATATCATTCACACACCCACTATATATATATATATATATATATATATATATATATATATATACACACACATCCATATGATCACATCATGCAATCAAACCATCATGCACGGTATAGATATTCACACCATAAGTACACACATATAAACATATCTATACATATATAGATACCATCTCTCGTCGTATGTATGAAATTTATAAACTCGGTTATAAGTGTACATAATCCTCAATATACTAGCCGTCGTTCCGAGCTTATTAACATAATTCGTTATATAATTACGATCCCTCACTTGAAGCATATTCATCCATTACCCCTATGATATGAATAGTCTTCCAATATATCCAACATTAAGGTTATCAACCCAAGGTTTAATGTATATAACAATCACTACACATCCCATCTATATCCGAAAGCACATCGATATATCTAGTAATTGTTCCGACTATTGGTATACACCTAACTAATAGTCTGCAAACCTTAAGCTTCATTCTAGATTTATTCCATGATCCCATAAAGTATGGGAGTCTCCATTATTAATCGCACATAGATATAAACTAACTATACCGAAGAACATTACATCACAACCTATGCTAGTTGATAGTACAATCCAATCGTTCTCAATTTGGTCTACGATTCAATTGATCCTATGAACCGTTAACACCAAACGTACTTATCAATCATCATACCCATACCATCTGTAACCAGATGCATACCAATATATGATAATCATTCCAGCTATAAGTATAAACACAACCTATGCTAGTTGATAGTACAATCCAATCATTCTCAATTCGGTCTACGGTTCAATTGTTCCTATGAACCCTTAACACCAAATGTAATTATCCATCATCATACTTATACCATCTATAACCAGATGCATACCAATATAGGATAATCATTCCGACTATAAGTATAAACACAACCTAATAGTCGATAATCTACGATCTCAATCCCAATTCATTTCTTATAACCCCATCATTCTTGGAACATCTATTATTGATTGCACATAAATGGATAATAACTATCTCGGCTAGAACTACACACATAATAATTATATTCGGCAATCATCAAAAGCATATACTACAATACCACTTGATTTCAAATGCACATAAGCAAAAAGGGACTAGCTCTATACTTATAAGTTATTTCGTGATAGCCCACCACCATAATATTAATATAATCGGCCTATCATTTGGTCCCAATCTCATTTCCTTACTAAAAGAGGCATCATACCCTCATAATCCATTTCTAACATAAGTTCGAAATCCCGTATTACTCCTAAGGCACAAATCCCTTAATATTATATCATAACCCTCCATAATAAGTCCATTAAGGAGGCCCCTAAGAATAAAACCCAAACGAAAAGGGGTAAAAGAAATTCCCATTATTGGGATAAAATAGAGGACCGGTCCCAGACCCCCGGTCGACCACGGCTCTAAATTTTTCCCTAGGAAGAATGTAGTAGGCTTTTCCCCTTGAGGCGTGGTCGACCGGTCCCCTAGTCGCAATCGATTGACCATACTATATATCTTGGCCATTTTCCATTTTTGAACAAAAACAAACTCTCCAAACACCCATAATATTATCATCCAACCCTCAACCTTTAGCTCAATCATATTCCTCACATCAAAATCCAACCTACATCTCATCTCATCAACTTAAATTCCCTCAATCCCATGTATAAACATCAAATTTAAGGTAAAATACCCAAAAGATAGGTTTTGACATAATATCCAAACTCCAATTATTTTATCCACAAATTATGAAATGAAATACAAAAATGAAATATTTAGCAACATTAAACACTTGCCTAAGAATCGTAGAGGTCGAATCATCCCTGAAATTGTGTACGGGCCAGAATTCTCCAATCTTTATCCTCTCTCTCTCTCTCTCTCTCTCTCTTCCTTTCTTCGTCTTTCTCTCTTTCTTTCTCTCTAGGGTTTTCTCTCTTTCTCACAAATGAGATTGGATGATTTTGTAAGCCTCTTAAACCCTTAAAACATAAGTCCCAGTTTTTAATGATAATACACACTTTAAATGACTCATTTACTCCAATTCGAGTCAAACTAACTTAAAAATATTCTGGGACTGAAATAAAACCCAAGGACAATCTTCTCGACTATATCGACCTATCCGGAACCAATGGAGCACTCAGAATCATCATTTCGAATACTTTATAATGACCTCAATTTTTGGACCTCACTTTCCAAATTTTAAAATTCCCCAATTTAAATATATTTTATTTCTCCCAAAAATCTAATTTCTCAGTCCCAAAGTCACGGGGTATTACACATGGATCTCGGGAAACACATTATTGATAACCCATACTTATTAGAACATAACCTATTTATTATTATTAACCTATAAATCTTGCATTGTTGTGGGTTTTCAGTTGAGTTGTTGTTGGATTCACATTAATTAAGTTGTTAATTTAATAACAAAATCTCCCAATAAGAGGCACAATCACACCATTAGGGACTAAACTAATTTGTAGAAATAACCGGTACAGTTATATGACTCACGAGGTTATAATTTGGTACAAATTTGAAAAACATTAGGCTTAAGATTGAAAATAGGTCATTGGGTGGTGAAAATGTAATTTATCAACAAACCTACGAGAAAAAGATACAATGACATCATATAGTACTAATCTAACTTCTAGAAATAGTTACTGTTGTCGTGTCACTCATGGGGCAAGAATTGGGAACAAAATTTAAAAATCTAAGGCTGAATATTGAAAATAGGCCATTAGGGGTTAAAAAGTAATTTAGTAACCACAATACACATTATACAGTACGAAACAAAATTTAGAAACAATTGCTACAATCGTGTGACTCACGAGGTGATAATTGGGTAGAAATTTCAAAAATCTAAGACTTAGAGTTGAAAATAGGGCATGCAAACATAATTTGACAATAAAATTGCCCAAAGGAGGCACAATTGTGTATAACAACCCGAATGGCTTGGACTTGTTTTGTGTTATTTAAATTCTTACATCGTGATTAAGTATTTGCATTTAATTTATGTTATATATTACAGGGTTCTTAAGTATTTACTCCTATTTGTAAAGATTTACTTGTAGCCACTCCTATGTTTTTGTTTTTGTAAATGTTGGTCTTCTTGTAACAACTACGGGATAAGTGTGATTCTATGCAAAAAGGAAGAGGGATGGTTATAGAGAAGTTATGGGAGGTTTTGGGACTAATGGTAATTTAAAAAATCCAAGGGACGGGAGCCTAATAAATCTTTTGAGATAGGACTAAAGACAAAAAACTATATATTATATGCTACTAACTTCTATTTTTTTATAGAATATTTCTATATACGATGAAGGTCGCCATCATACCTCAGGTTAAGGGTGTCAAATAAAAACCCGTTACTTTCAGATAGGCCGGATGCCTAATTCAGAATACGAAGACCTTTATGATGAGGTCTTCGAAATTAATTAAATAAATAATTAAATCGAGTGTGAGAACTAGAAGAATGCGATCTAGGATATAAAGATGGCCATTTGGGGCGACTAAAGTTATTAAAATCTCAAAATGTATATTAAATGTATGACTTTCATTTTATATTTTACTATATGTTTGTTGAATTTTAATTCACTAACTTTCTTATATTATATGTTTGTTGCACAAAAATACTCGACTTGCCCCCTGAATAGAGGGACAATATCTTGGACATTATATGAGAGTAATGGTAGATTTGTAAGAAGAATCTACCGAATGCTATCTCGGGAAGGACCGAGAGGCCATGCTAAAATGGAGAGATCGAGTACCAGATAATGAGCATGTGATGTTGGCCAACTGACATAAGTTAATTGACTTTGAGGCATCTAGTTTCCAGTTGGCCACTTAAGAGTCAACGAGGACTAATCAGGCAAAGAAAGTTGAAATTCGCTATTCTGAGTGGACATTTTACATGGAGGTCAAACATAACATGGTAAGTAAATTAGTTTAAATTGGACACATTTTGCCAATTGATAAAATCAACTTATAATGATTAATATAATATGTTAAGGAGTCTAGGCTTGCGTGTGTGAGTGGGGGGGGGGGGGGCAATCCACGTAGGATGTACTCTTATATACATGTTATGTTGAATTATATGTCATTTTTAGTAGTTTATTACTAAATGTTTTAAGGTTAATGACTTATTTTATACTGTTTTAGGAGAGGTTGAAGCGGGTTCACACCATCTAGAATGATGCTGATAAGGCATCTATGTGTACGGATGAACTAAGCCAAGTGCTGGGCTAGGATGAAAAAGATTCTACTCTGGGTCTCATCTCGTAGATAGGAAAGTTAAATATAGTGGGCCTTTCTTGCATCCAAAGTTTCGTATCTTCGAAGGTCGACATGTACAAGTCAGAGATGGACTCAAAGTTAGATAATCTCCAATATACCATGAATTAATTATTTAAACGGATCAACCGGGAGCCTAGACGTGGAAGCAATTGTAAGGGGAAGGGGCAGGGGAAGGAAGAGGATATTTGAAAGGGTAAGGAGAAGGATGATGAGCAGACTGATACTCCATCCCCCCTTATGATAGATACTCTACCCAACCCTACCATCCCTAAGAAATTTAAGCCAACTAGGCAGGGATTCTATATGTGTGACACACATGGAGGAGCATAAATTAAAAAGGGAGAGAAGGATCCAAGTGCCACTTTGGGTACCTTGGTGCACAATCATCAACTCTAGCCTTACGAGTTCTCGGAGGGAATAATTTATGTTCTTCCTAGGAAATAGGATAAGGTCTTGTAATTGATCTAGCAAGATGGTGTTCGACATATCGATGGCATGGTGGGGTCTTTGTTGTTTGGCCGACCTTTTTTTTTGGAGACATTTTGAGCTCATGTATTTGACAATTATGACTTATGTGCTATTGTAATTAAACTTTTGTTTCATGTAATTTAATTCTTTTGATTAATTTCGACTTATTTTATTTAGTTTGATTAGTTTAATTCCTAATTCGGTTTGATTATTTTAATTGATCATTTGGTTTGATTAGTTATTGTATGGCGGATGTTGTTATTTTGAAGGACCATAAGCCATTTTTTTTGCTATTTTGAAGAAGGTTCTCTATTGGGAAAGGTTTATTTATTTTTGTTCCATTATTCTTATAGTCCTTTCCCATGACAATTCCATGAATTTTTTTTGGGTCTTATCACATTCAGATCATGACAAAGGTCCTAATTATTGTCACAACCCTTGGTCGTTATAATGACCGTGACAAGTTCCCTGTTGTCATTATCATGGAACGTTATAAGAATCAGGCAACCCCTTCATTTGACAAAAAATCCAGGCTTGAAAGGACCGGGATAATAAGCACTTATCACAGCCAAGGACCATGACAAGGCTTATTGTGTGACAATCCTGGGGTATCATAATCTTTGACCGTGACAAGTTCTTATTGTCACGATCAAGGACGGTGATAAGGACTCTATTTAGGTGTAGTGTGAGAAATATTAGTATGTTAATAATAATGATAAAGATTTTCTTGAATTCTGATGATAAAATACACCTTAATAAGTTAACTATGACTGGACTTAAAAATATTGGGGGTATATTCACTACAGGCCTTTATGAGATTATTACTCGTCCATTACGGTAACTAGGGATTTAAAACCTCATTGCATGTGATAAATGCAATCATGATTCCTACGAAAGTGAGTTAGATTTTTAAATTTTCTTATTTTTTACTTGAGCATGAACCTTTAACATTTCACTCATTTCTGGGGACTAGCAATACGCTAGTTGGGGTGTGTGATCAGACCTTCATTTTATGAATTATTATATCATGTTATAGTAAAATATTTCACTTTTATCCACTTAATCCTTCAATTTATGAATATTTTACTAGCTAACCCATTTTACTGGAAAATTTGTTTTTTAATGTTAATTTAATGAATTATGAGTGGGTTCAATATCTAAAGTAAATCGAAGTCATAGTTGACAAAATATTGGACATGTAGTGGAAAAATGATCATTTCAACATGATTGATAAATTTTTAGACATAATTATATGACATATGTGTTCATTTGATCATTTTAAAAATTCCTATAAAGTTTCATTTGAATTAGATTAAAAAAATATAAGAAATTATAATTATGATAAAGTAAGGGAAATATAGTAATTTATATTAGTTAATCATGTTCAAATTAGACATATATTGGTACATAATCTTATTTTATAAGAGCTTCTAAAACATTGTGAAATTCGTAGCTCAAATGACATGTTTATTAAGTTTGGAAGCTAAATTCCAAATAGCCAAATCAAGGGGTAAAACAATAATTTTGTATGTATTGTGGCCCTATATATTGCTTATGTTGGTGGGTTTTCATTTTTTATAGGTTCATTTGCAATTTGGTGAATTCAGAGGTCTTTTGTAGAAGTTAGAAGTTTAAGGGGTTGAATGTAATAAAATTTAAGAAAAAAGTAAGAAGGTGGCGAAGTTATTACTATAATTAACTCAAGCAAATTAGTAAAACAAGAAAGATATTCGTTCAGTGGTTAGGACATTGCGGGGGAACCATGAGGTTTGAGATTTCAATTATTGGGAGCAATAAATTTCGTTTTTATCTTCAAATCCTAGAAAACAATGACGTTTGGGACTAGGGACACATATTTTTCGGTGCAAGACATATTTCAACTCTGATTTTTAATTTTAATTAATATTTATTTTTTGAATTTGTTTTGTGCATATTTATTATTACTTCATCCCTGCAATTTTATATTATTAAATAAATATGAGTTCCTATCCTTTTCTACATATCAATCCAATCCAATCCAATCCTAAACATTAATTTTTCTTCTCTTGTTTAAAATAGTTTTTTGTAGTATTTTACATAATTAGAGCTCAAATTTTTATTACTTCCAGACGTTAGTAAAGAGTTATTTACCACTTGAATTTTGACTTTAAAAACTCTAAAAATTATAAAAATATAAAACCAAAAAAATAATATATCAAGGATTTTATGCAAACTAATTTCGTGTCGCGTTTTCTTGGATTTGACACTCGAATTTACAAAATATTTGAACAACTTAGCACGAACGCAAATGATTACATGAGATTAACACTCACATGCATCAAGTCGTGTGAATCATCTATAAAGTGAAGGCATACCCTCCATTCCACACTTTTCTTTTTTGCCACAACTATGTTAGAGATCCAATTCAGGAACATAACGTCGTTGATGTAGTTGGCATAAAGTAGATTCTTACATTCACCCTCAACTACCTTAACGTTTTCAGAAGATGTATTCCTCGTCTTTTTTCTTTTTACACCAACATGTAATATCCACGTACAGTTGGTGACAAGAAACTTCTAGGTCAATGCCTGGAAGACCATAGAGATTCCAAGATAAGTCATATACCTTCTATTTGGGAAAATGAATTAGTTGTTATAACTCAATTTATTATGGCTTGGATCCTATTATAAATATTGTTTTTGTCTTAGATGAGTCTAAATGAGTTCCTCTAAAACATAGTGAGTGGACATTATTCTTATCTCATCCACCCTCGTCCAAGTTACATTTCAGTTCTATTTGGTTTAGTATCCCTCTGAGAAATCATCATATTAACTCTTGTTGGATTGGTACTTCTATTTGATAGTGGTGACAACATAGCTACACGCTATAACTTGATCACCCCTAACTTGGATGATTCCTTAATCAGTCATAAACTTCATCTTCTGATGTAGTGAAGACTATATAACTCTCATGGTACGGAGCCAACCTCTCTCTCTAATGTCATTTTAGGGTTCCTTGATTCAATAACATGTAATTTAATATCACAATTCACATGGTTGACCATAACACACAACTAAATCTTCCCTAGCAGTGTTTCCACATTACCATTGAAACTGATTGAAGGATCGACATATTTTCTAGGAATTGAATGTTTTACCTAAGTTTGTAGAGAAGCTTGACGTAAATGATTTTACAAAAACTTCCTTCATCAACTATTATCCTTTTTAGATCAAAATTATCCACCCTTAGAGTGAGGACCAAAGCGTCCATATGGGAAATATTGGCATCGGAAGGGTCTTTGTCAAAGAACGTGATTATCCCACCGAAGTCCATATCATTATTTACTACTTGTTGAGTATCAATTTGGATATTTCCATATGGAATATTTTTCCATGGTAATGGATATTCTGACCCTATGTCTGAGTTTATTTCATTTACATTGTGATGGATTGGTATGGACATGAATGGTTATGATCCTCCTAAATAGAGGGAGGTTATAATCTTCTTTCTTTACGAAAACATTATCCCATCCCGAAGACTTTTTCTTATTGATGTCAATGTAAAACTTAAAATTTTCGTCTCGAATAAGATCTTCCAGGTGGCAAATAAACATATTATAATTCTAAGTTTCATAACCCATGATCTTGATGATAAGTGCACTGCACATTTATGTCCCTCTCATTTGGAATTTTTGGCATCTTGGGATGCTTCTTATAGTAAGGTTTATCCTTTACTCGAGGAAGGATCATGTATATCTTCTCATTGAAAAATGTGTCCACGGCCTGAAGGCATTCATATTGGTCGGCATATTCATTCTCCCCTTGGAATTCTCTTTATTTCCCCTTTTTGGTAGAGATCTGTCTTGTTATGATTTTATTATCTTTATCCATATAGTTATCTACATTGAGGAGTTATTCCTCCACTTGATATATTTCTCAATATGACCCATAAGATTGTCCATCGATAACGTTGACTTCTTGGTGAGACAATGATAAAGATCATCATATCAGGAAATCCCAAACCTAAATTAAGATATTTCCAATTGCTTTTTGAAATTGTTAATTTTACTGAACATCTCCTGATATATTTGAGCAGATAGCTTGAGAGACTCCCCTTTCTTTATCATGAGAGAAATTAGGTAATCTTATAAGAACATTATTTGTTTATAACTTAGGCTTGCATAGTTTTTGGCATATCACATTGCCGTGTGATTTGAGATGACATGAAGTCCGAAGATCCAACATCTCCAACTTTCACACATCTCCACTCCATAAAGGTATAATGCCATTAAGTTCAAATTTATTCATTGAATCAATTTTGGGATGTTTAAATTTTTATTAGAACTGGAAACAAGATTTTTTATTTAAAAATCGAGGAAGTTTTTATTTATTTAAAATTTTTCAAAATGCCCATATCTCTTTCAAACGAGATGTGAATCTCGTTCTAACGAAATCCTAGCTTCATTCGACGTCTCATTTAAAGTTTACTTCGATCGAACATGGAACAAGGGCATACTATTTTAGGTCATTTGAAGGTCATTTTAACTTCGTCACTACACCAAAAATGCTAATCTAGCATGCTTGGATAAGAAGAATCTGGCACGGTTTAAAACTGTGCCAAAATCTGGCACTATTTATCAATAATTTGGCACCGTTTTAAATCGTGCCAGAATTTGGCACCGTTTTAAACTGTGTCAAACTGTATCAAATTTGGAAAGGTTAACTAACAAAAGACAATAAAAAAGTATCTAAATTTTCATTTGGAGCCATCTACACTTTCACCCCGTTCCCTCTCTCCCTCTCTCTCTCTCTCTCTCTCTCTCTCTCTCTCTCTCTCTCTCTCTCGTAACATAGCATGCCCTTACCTCCAATGGAGAAGGGATATCGCCACTATTTATTCAAGATTCCCTTGACACCGTCCATCCAACCAATTAGGAAGGGTTGGGTAAGTGGCTTAACGTATAGGAGGAATTAGTAACATCTCCTTTGAGATTAGGTTCAAGTTGGACAAAGTAAATAACCCAAAGTTAACATGGTTCCTGGAAGGCTGCTGCTGAACTGTGTGTTGACGAAAGGGGAGAGGTACCTATGAGGTAGTATAGTTCAAGTTATGGAGGTGCGGAGCTCTGAAAGTGAGGCTAAAGGAGGGGGATCCACCATCACCATCTTCTCACTACATAGATGGATGAACCGCTGCTCGCTTCTACTCAGGTACATCGTAACCCTGACCTTTGAAACCCACAAATTAAATTGATGTCGATGAATATGAAATTTTAATTACGAGGATTCTCAAGTTAATCTTGATTTCAAATTTATGTTTTTTTTTGTTAATTTCGGTTTGGTGGGTGTTATTTGGGGCTGGATTAGTTTCAGCCTGAGATTCAACAGATCGCTAATGGTGACCACTCGCCTATCTTATCTGCTCAACCCATTTCCTAATTTCCCACCAGGTTCGTCTCTACTAAGTTAATTCATAATGTTAAAAACTTAATTTTTTTCTATAGTTCTGGGACTTTAGTGAAAGAAAACCCATGCCCATAATTAAAGAAGAGTTGGATTGTCGTTCATTTACTCTATGGACTTCTCATGCCTGTGATGAATATGTAAGTATATATCCATTCAAAAATATGATATCAAATAAATTCATTAATACGTAAAACAAACTTACATTTTCTTGTTCTCATAAATTGTAATACATGTTGAACTTATATTTAAAAAAAAATTGAATAAGAAAACTAATAATATATTCACATGGGTGAGGAAAATGAAAATGAAGAAAAATACAATTGAATATGTAGGCATGATTTATAAGTTGTTGTAGTTACGTCAATTATAGCATTCATAATGGTTGAGAACGAGGAAATCTAAGTTAAAGCTTTGCTGGTTTTATAAACTTTATAATACATTTGGATATGTTATATTTGCATATATTTATTGTTACACCAGCAGTCCACCGTGATTAGACGAAGACACTAAATTTCCCTAATTTGGCTCATGTTTCAGTTTTGGATCGAAAGCTTGTTACTAGTTTTGGAGTGTTGAGGATTCATAATGGAACAATGTTTGGTTCAACCAACCATAAGTATTTCTCATAGTCTCATATACAAATTTATTTGGATATACTTATCCCTAGAATAACGAGATATTAATTGTGCCCCTCTAATTAGCTTCTTTTAACTATATATATATATATATATATATATATATATATATATATATATATATATATATCGAGAAACAGTTCAGGGAGGTAGATGTTTTTCATGGGGATTATTAAATGTTTCTAATTTGCTTTTAGTATTACTCGGTTTAGTTTGTTAACGAGATTACCCGTTAGGCTTGATTATATAAATGTTTTTCATGAAACTTGTTGTATACTATGAAGCCACTAAATGACCCCGTAAGAGGCATGAACACCTCGCACAGGACCAACTTAACTCGTAGGAACTGATCACATTGTGATAGGTCTCCTGATTTGAAAATATGACGATAATTTGAAAATATTTAGATTATGCTTAAAAACATGCCGTTTGAAAGTAAAAACTCAAACCAATCCTTAAATGGCCCCGTAAGGGGCACTAACTCCTGGTATGTGACTAATGTAACTTGTAGGGGATAACCACATAGTCACAGGTCTTCCAGTTTGATAATATGATGATAATTTTAAAATATCTAGATTGTGCTTAAAAAGAAGCCGTTAAAGGATGAAAACCCAAACTAGTCCCCAAACGGCCCTGTAAGAGGCATGAACACCTCGCACGGGACCAATGTAACTTGTAGGAACTGATCGTGTTATCAGGGGTCTTTTGGTTTGAGAATATGAGAATAAGTTGGAAAGTATCGAGATTATTCTTAAAAATATGTTGTTTAAGGGTGAAAACTCAAACCAGTCCTCAGATGGTCTCACAAGACGCACCAAGCTACCCTCAAAATGGCCCCATAAGAGGCAATAAAACCTTTCACGGACTAATGTAACTTGTAAGAACTGATCACGTAGTCACGGGCCTCTCGGTTTGAGAATACGATGATAATTTGAAAATATATTGATTAGGCATGGAAACAAGTCGTTTGAGGGTGACCACCTAAACCAACGACCAAATGGCCCCGTAAGTGGAACTAACACCTCGCAAGAAACCAATGTAACTTGCAGGAACTGATCGCATAGTAATGGTCCTCTCGATTTGAGAATATGAAAATAATTTGAAAATATAAAGCTTAGGCTTAAAAATACGCCGTTGAAGGGTGAAAACCCAAACTAACCCCCAAACGGCCCCGTAAGAGGCATTAACACCTCGCGGTACCAATGTAACTTGTAGGAACTGACCGCATAATTGGGGGTCTCCCAGTTTGAGAATATGACGATAATTTGAAAATATATAGAGTAGGCTTAGATCAAGCCGTTTGAAGGTGAACACCCACACCGGTCGCTAAACGGCCTCGAAAGAGGCACGCAGACCTTGCACGGGACTAATGTAACTTGTGGGAATTAACTGCGCAATCACGAGTCTCCCGATTTGATAATATGATGCTAATTTGGAAATATCTATATTAGGCTTATAAACAAGCCGTTAAAGGGTGAAAACCCAGACTAGCCTCCAAATGGTCCCGTAAGAGGCATTAACACCTCGCACGGGACCAATGTAAGTTGTACAAACTGATTGCGTACTCATAGGTCTCTCGGTTCAAGAATATGATGATAATTTGAAAAGATATAGATTAGGCTTAAAAACAAGTCGTTAAAGGGTAAAAACCTAACTCATCCCCCTAAAAGCCCCGTAAGAGGAACTAACACCTCCCACGGGACCAATGTAACTCGTAGGAACTGACGGCGTAGTCATGGGCGTCTCTATTTGAGAATATAATGATAATTTAAAAATATATAGATTTGGCTTACAAACAAGGCGTTGAAGGGTTGAAACCCAAATCAACCCCCAAACGGCCCTGCAAGAGGCCCTAACACCTCGCACGGGACCAATGTAACTCGTAGGAACTGACCGCCTAGTCACGAGCCTCTCGATCTGTGAATATGATGATAATTTGAAAATATATAACTAGGGCTTATAAATAAGCCTTTGAAGGTTGAAAACCCAAACCAACCCCCAAATAGCCCCGTAAGAGGTAGTAACACCTCGCACGGGACCAATGTAACTTGTAGTAACTGACCGCATAGTTGCGGGTCTCACGATTTGAGAATATGATGATAATTTAAAAATGTCTAGATTAGGCTTAAAAATAAGCCTGTTTGAGGGTGAACACCCAAACCACCCGCCAAACGGCCCCGGAAGTGGCACAAACTCCTTGTAAGTCATTAATGTAACTTGTAGGAACTGACTGCGTAATTGCGTGTCTCCCGATTTGAGAATATGATGCTAATTTAGAAATATCTAGATTAGGCCTAAAAATAAGCCGATAAAGGGTGAAAACCCAAATCAGCCCCCAAACGGCCGAGTAAGAGGTTCTAACAACTCACACAGGACTAATGTAACGTGTAGGAACTGACCGCATAGTCACGGTTCTCCCTGTTCGAGAATATGAAGATAATTTGAAAATTTCTTGCTTAGGCTTAAAAACAAGCCATTAAAGGGTGAAAACCAAAATCAGCCCCCACACGGCCCCGTAAGAGGCACTAAAACCTCGCACGACACCAATGTAACTCATAGAAACTGACCGCATAGTCACGAGCCTCTCAGTTTGAGAATATGATAATAATTTGAAAATATGTAGATTAGGCTTAGAAACAAGGTGTTGAAGGGTCGAAACCCATATCAACCCCCAAACGGCCCCTTAAGAGCCCCTAACATCTCGCACGGGACCAATGTAACTCGTAGGAACTGATAGCGTAGTCACAGGCCTCTCGGTTTGATAATATAATGATAATTTAAAAATATATAGCATAGGCTTAGAAATAAGCCTTTGAAAGGTGAAAACCCAAACCAGCCCCCAATTAGCGCCGTAAGATGCACTAACACCTCGCATAGGACCGGTGTAACTTATAGGAACTGTCTGCATAGTCGCGGGTCTCCCAGTTTGAGAAAATGACCATAATTTAGAAATATATATAGTAGGCTTTGAAATAAGCCATTTGGGGGTGAAAACCTAAACCATCCCCTAAACGGCCTCGTAAGAGGCACAAACAACTCGCACAGGACCAATGTAACTTATAGGAACTGACCGCGTAGTCACCAACCTCTCGGTTTGAGAATACGATGATACTTTTAAAATCTATATATTAGGCTTAGAAACAAGCCGTTGAAGGGTGGAAGCCCAAATCAGCCCCCAAACGACCCCGTAAGAGGCAATAACACCTCGTACGAGACCGATGTAACTCGTAGGAACTGACCGCCTAGTCACGGTCCTCTAAGTTTGAGAATATGACGATAATTTGGAAATATCTAGATTAGTCTTAAAAATAAGACGTTTAAGGGTGAAAACCCAAACCATCCACCAAAAGGCCCCGTATGAGGCACAAATACCTCGCACGAGACCAATGTAACTTATAAGAACTGATTAGGTAGTCATAACCTGCGTAAGATTTTCAATTATAGAATATAATAGTAATTGAAACTACTATATTTAATTTTTTATCTTGAGTAGGATTTTTATAAATTACTTGGTTGCTAATATCGTCTCTTTTTTGTATCCTTTTTTTTGTAGGATAGCATTTTATCGTTAGAACTTATTCACGAGGAACACACGGAGAAGTCAATGGTTTACAACAAGGTTTTTTTTATTTAATGTCTTTAATATTCACGATTCTATTTTTTGTGTTATGGACGTGCGGGCTTTTGTAGTTTTATTGTTAGCTTTTATGTCCGTGCGGGCTTTTATAAGTTTATTTCTATATTTGTTGTCCGTGCGAGCTTTATATAACGCAGGTTGTATATTAACAAGTTTTAGACTGTCCAGAAAATAGAGGAAACTCTACCCAATTTCATTTTGGTCTGTGAACTACTAAAGACTAGTAATATTTTGAAGTTTGTATGTAAATTAGTTTATCAACAACGTGCAAGATTTGCAATTTGTGAATTTTCTTATTTTCAAATAATTTTTTTTCTTTTATCCAAAAATTTGGTACCGTTCAAAACCGTGCCAAAAGTTTATCAAAATGGGCTCAATCTGGAACAGTTCAAAACTGTGCCAGAAATATCAAATTCTGGAACGGTTTAAAAGTGTGCCAGAAGTGTTCCTGTTTTGTCAAATCTAGCACTCTTTTAAACCGTGCAAGAAAAAAATGGCCATTTTGGAACACCAGATTCTGGCACAGTTCAAAGCCGTGTCAGATTTGATCTGGCACAGTTTTAAACCGTGCGAGATTCCTGTTTTTGATGTAGTTCATTCAAACGATATAGCTTGGTCATTTGAACGAGATCCATTCTCATTAGAACGAGCCTGTTATTCTTGTTGAAACGAGATTTGTTCGAATGAAGTTGCTGCCTCAAAATTTTTTGATCATCTTATAAATACCTTTTTCGTATTTATTTTCGTCAAGACTTTTGCCAGATCTGTTTATGCATGCCTTTAGCAAAAGTTTTCAACCTTTTGAGTTTAGAAAATTTTTTTTGATTCATAAATCATCATTCCCAAGATATGCTTGAGTGAATCAAGTTTCAGTCCTATAGTTTATATACTTGCTTGCACAACCTTTGTGGAGAAGGCATCTCCATAGATAAATTATGAAACCCGAGAAGATCACTGCTGAAGATGGAGGAATGAGGTTCTTTTGATTCTTGCAAGGATCATTGCTAAAGGAAATCTACAACTTTGTGATTATTAAGAGGATCATACTAGATTCCTTTATAGAATTTGTAATTTGAGATATGTAAATTTTATAAAGAGAATAAATGGTTTTACCCAGAAGGTTTTTCCCCTTAAACTCTGTTGTGATTACATGCTTGGTTTGATTTAGGTTTTGAAGCACATAGTTGCACGTTGTAAGACTAAAGGATTAATATTTGGTGTGGATTCTCATATGAATTTTATAAGTTAATTCCATTAGATAATTGAGCACTCTAAAATTGATATCGGAGATGGTTTCACCAAATTATTGTGAGATCCAAATTTTTCGCAAAATATTTCTTTAGCATAAATAGTTTTGTAAAATTTATTGTAAAAAATTTCAAATTTTTAGATGGAGAACATATATAATAGGATGTCATTTTTCGGTGGATCGAACTATGCCTATTGGAAAGCCCGAATGAGATCCACTTTAAAAGCCATGGATGAGAGGTTTTAGTTAGTATGTGAAAGAGGGTGGACTCCTCCCACGATCACAGTTGATAATGTCATAAATCCAAAACTCGTCTCACCACACCAAAATGGTCAAATTGACACCCTTTAACCGACCAACCTTATCATGAGCATTGAACGTGACAAAAAATGCATTTTTTATCACGGTCAATAACCGTGACAAGGTCGCGACAAAGGTTTGCCACGTTCATTGACTGTGACAAGATCGTGACAAGTATAGTTATCACAAACATGTCACGGTCAATGACCATGAGAAACATTAAAAAGTTGTCACTGTCAAAGACCGTGACATGTCTGTGACAATTTTGTCAGTAAAAAACTCTTCCCTCTTTTTTTTCCACCGATTTCTATTCCCTCAATTTCTCCCTCTCTCTAAGCGACTGCACTCTTTCTCTCTACAATTTTGGTACATTTTCTCTCTCTATTTCTCTTCCATTTGTGTATATGTTCATGTGTGTATATACGTGTGTGTAAATATGCGTGTGTGTGTGTATATATACTATCGAAAATTTCGTGGCTAAAGGTAAGGAATAAATTTTCCAAAGTATTGAATGTGTAAACAAATTGTCATAACAATTTTGAAAATTCAGCAAAATTTCATTAATTTATAGGACTATACACCTGTTTAAATCCCATGTAAATTTCACGTATTTTTAAACCCCATTTTTTTTGTATCCATCAACTTGACAACATAAATCTCAATGAATGTGATGTACTTAGATAGAGTGATTCATTATACTCTGTTTTTGTATCCAAAAACTTGAGCACATCCATTGCTTTAAAAAATCTCAATGAAAAATGAATTGATGTTAACTGTTGACCAGATAGATCTATGTACAATATTGATAAGATTGCAATAGAAGAGTATAACAAAATGTTAATCGGAGTCCCATGTTATCAAACATATAATAGGGAATGCCCCAAAGGCACAAAGCATGATTCAAATAGTGCCATAAATGTACCTGCATCAAAGCAATTGAATATTAATCACAAAATAAGAAAGATTTAAATGAATAAGAAGGTACCAAACATGGCTTCATGCCCATTTCTAATAAAAATAAAATTTATTACTAATTAGGTGCTTAATTCAAATAAAAAAATTACACTTCAACTAAACACCCTAGCTTTTATTACTATAGCGCTCTCTGGCTGCATCTATTACCTTATGTTTCTAACTCAATTTGATTTTTAGTACAATCATGTATGCTCAATTTTAGGATCCGTTCTTACAAAATGAATACCTATAGATCTGTTGTTTTTATACATGGTTATTCGTTCATGGTTTTTTCATAGCCTTTTCTCAATTTCTACTTCCAACCCTCTATTATTCTAATTATTTGCAATTGAAATTCAATGAATTTAAAATTCGTTACGTCAGAGTTCAATTGTTTGGTTCCATTGTGGAATTATATTAGAATTCTAAATTCATTTCCGTTGTATCGTGTGCAGTGTGTGAAACTCTGTGCGCGCATTATATGTTGTGTGTGTGTGTGGAAACTGTATACAATGTGTGTGAAACTCTATGTGGAGTCTGTGAACGCGTGAAACTATATGTGCAGTCTGCGTATGTAAAAGTTTAACAGTGAAACTGTGTTTATGTGAGAAATTGTGTACAATGTATGTGTGATACTATATGTGCAATGTGTGTGTGTATGTATGTGTTGTAGTTATCTAGTTTTACATTGGAATTCAATTTATGGATTTTGAATTTTTAGATTTAGAATCGCATGACAATCCCAATTTTTTTTCCTAACAAAAGATGGAATTAAAAATCAATGCCCGAATTCCAATTTTAGAGCTTGGAATTGGGGCTGCCAAACACGCCCTTGTATAGTAAAATGGGAGAAATTATTGACTAAAAAATAGTAAACAAAACTAAATTTTTGAAAAAGTTGAAACATTGAAGAAAATAGAAAATAAAAAAGATCCAACTTTTAAGAGAGAAAATAGAAAATTTCTACCATCAATCCCTAACGCGCTAAGTCATGAACGATGATCACCAGAAACGAGAATAAAACTAAGTCACCGCCGTTAAAAACGATAACAAACACACATGGACCAAGATCTAAAACGATAATAAACATCCACCACCGTTAAAAAACATATTAGATAGAGCCCAAAGGGCAAGAGAAAAACCTTTCTTTGTGGTGTTTCTCTTTAGCCGTCAAATGTAAATTCTAAACATCCAAATGGGCAGCTAAAACACTTTTTATTTGATTTGATTCCTGCAGAGAACCAGTTGTGTCACTCATAGTTGTCAGATTAAAAAAATTTAAATCTTGTACAAAAATCATGAATTATAACCTTTACTACTTGAAATCCAGTAAACAGATCATTCTTGAATCATGTCGAAGGCGCAAAACTCCTTGTCTTGATGTGAGGATAGGATGCGCCATGCTTTTGGGAGAATATTGATGTCTCTTGATTTTATTGACCTTGAAAGAGTGTAGTTCCGACACTTATTTGTCTCAGCTCATTGTACATAATGAATAATGAACTTTTCTTAGTTAAATGATTTGACGGGGTCTATGAAAAGTATAAAGTTCTTTAAAAACAAAGAGAGTATTGGACATTCTATGAGTCAATGCTTATCAACAATTTATGCAAAAATATTGTGAATACCAATGTAACAATTTAGATGAGAGCTGGTTATACAATGATAGGACATAAATCTTAGATGGCGTACATCTGCACATATATGGAATCTTAAATGTATCAATTTATATGAGAACATGTTGAAGAAAAACATGTGTATTCATCGTATGTAAAAAACGAAATGCATATGAAACAATTAAAATGAGTAAATTATGTTGTTGGTTATCTGTGGAAGGTTTGTGATTAAAATTAAAAAAAGAAGTCTTCAAAACTGTAACAATTCTTGTGATATTGGAATGATTTTGTCATGTTTGAAAAAAAATACTCCTTACTTGCAAGTAATAACATGTGACCTGAGTGAAGTAACCTTCATAATCAGACAATAATAGCAATAGTGAACATAATAAAAATACACATTCAATGTGCAAAGAGACTAAAAACATAAAAAAATTGATACTTTTAGCAACATTTCAGCAACATCATTTCAACAACATTTCAACAACAAATTTTGGTACTTAGAACATAATGAAAATACACATCAAGCATTTCAGCAACAACATTTCAGAGCATTTCAGTCCGAAAAACATAAAAAAATTAGATTTAATAATTTGAAGAGTTTGATAGAGAGATGATATAGCTTACCTTTTGCATTTTTTTTTTGTGGAAAAATCAAATTACATACTGTTGAAGTTGGATCAAACTTCAAAATATTTCTAACAGACACAATAATGTTTACCTTGGGTCGATAACCTCCTCAAGTGCCGATGACAGTCTCTTTTCTTGTACCTGAGCATAACAAATTATACATGCTAGACAGTTATAGAACAAATTTTATGTGGTATGCTAATACCATGATATGAACCAAAAAAAAGTAAAGTCACGGTTCAAAATTCTCTTATATTTTGTATCCCCAACACAATTATGTGTCTACAACATACCTAATCGAGTCTTTGCAACAAAATCCTAACACAAAATATTGAACCATGCACTTATAACTCTCCAAGTCACTTGTAAAAATAAAAGAAATGCACATTTATAACTAATATAAGACAAATAGTCAACAAATTGAATTATAATAATGAGGTATTGGTCTCACACAAATTGAATTATAGTGTGTGATTTGTGTCACGACACTTCAACTGTCATGCTAAGTAAACTTATTTATGACCCCTTCAATCAGTTCTTGCACTTATACTTTAACTAAACGTGTTATACTTGTATTGTACAAGACAAATGAAAATGCATGCAATGTCAGAACTCATCTACTAAACCCAAGTCGTACCTACGCCTCAGGTCGTGCTCATATGATGTGTGCATAGTTGAAGAACCAAAAATATAAGCTAACATGTACCATTACAGCTAGTATTGGACCCCAGTTCCAATATACATTAAAAAAGAAAATTTTATTTAAGAGAAAAAACAAAAAAAATGAGATATTTAATGTAAGTAAGCATCGAACTAGAAACTACTAACTTGATTACGTTCCGATGTGGACTGGCAGTGACTTTTCATCAACATAGATACAAAAAATGAATAAGAGTCCTTCAACTCACCAAAAAACAAAGAAAATAAGATAGGAGTACATATTTTATATTCAAAATTATTGGTTACAGAATCTTATGCCCAACTGTATAGTCTTGCAGCCACTTAGGCAAGGCTATGCTTGTGTGTTAAGAGGACCATGACTCCCCTGATATTATAGCTATTGAACATTAAATCTAAAACACATTGTCATACATTCTTTCCTAATAGAAAAAATTAAAGCAGTAAAAAAAAGCATAATATTAGTACTCATAGAATTGACTAAAATACCATAATGAAGCATCTTATCACGTTCTCATCATAATTGGTTTTTTCTTTCTATCTTAGGAGCAGCGTAACCATACCCTCCCTGTGATATCCATACATTTAAGAACCGTAGCAAGTCAATTTTTGCCCAATTTGACCATCCCCAGATGATGTATCTGGTTGATTGATTTTAATTGTTGTAGGCTCTGCCATGGAGACGATGTTCACAAGTCTTTGTTTTATGTCTCGAGGTATTGAAAAGAAAACTTGCTCCACAATCCAACAAATAAATTACCCTATATTGAATTAATCATATTCCATCAATCCAAGTTGTGTTTTCAAAACAACATGAAATAAACAAAAAATCATTGCTTCTGAGTAAATCCTAAAAATGAGACAGATCTTACCCTCTGAGTAAATTCCAAAAATGATTGATGTTGAAAACCTTTATAGAACTACATAACACAAATGAGTTATTAGAACATTATTCCCCTTCATTTCTTCGAATCAAAAAATTAAAAACCATAATATTATTACCCTACTTGAACTACACAGAGAAGAGGGTAATGTCATTAGTGTATGATATGATTAATCCTTTTATAAAAATACAAACACTAAAATCCAATATAAAAAAACTGCGGCACCAAACTCCAATATTAGTCATTAACCATGGACCAAACTTTTAATTGTCTCAAACATTACATATCATGAATTTATAACATCTCACTTAAAAGTTGATTACAAACACTGAAATCTAATATAAAAAAAATGGCACCAAACTCCAATATTAATCATTCACCATGAACCAATCTTTCAATTGTTTCAAACATTACATATCATGAATTTATAACATCTCACTTAAAAGTTTATTCAAATAAGAATCCAATCGTAAACCCAAAAACCATAACAAAGGAAAAAAATCACCATGAACCAAACTAAATTATGCAATCACTAACCTACATAATATAATTTACATAAGAAAAAAGCCACAAAATAGAAAGAACTATGCTTGGATATAATCATCATGAGACAGATTTGAAGAGTTTAACCACTTGGTACAAACTTAATCATCATCAGACAAATTTAATTAATCTCAGAGTAACTTAATTTATCTCTAACATTGAATAACAACAAAATAATAGGGAAAGTACCCACAATCACCTATAGTGTTTCATATTTTCATATGTACTCAAATCACACCATATTTTTATATTTTCAGAGATAAAAACACCAAAAAAACAAATCAAAGAACCAGAATACAATATACATTGAGAAGGGGATAAAGCCAATAAATAAAACTATAAAGCCAATATTATAGTGATTAATAATTACTACACCAAAAACACATCACAAATCCTATGGATAAATAGTGAAATAGTAAAACTAAATCATAGCCCCTGTTAGGCTAAGCAATAAAACATACATCAAAATAATAAAAAACACTAAACCTAGATCTATAAAATACCCGTATCTGTAAAAGAACTATAACCAAAAAACTCAGATCTTTAATTTTTGACAAAGATATGGATAAAAACTCAAATCTATAAAATACCTAGTGGTGCTAGCAGTGGAAGAGAGAGATATAGTATTTATATCCATACCTTCAAAAGTGCTGGATGTGGAAACAAATAATAGGAACCAAGAACCTGATAGTGATACGCGGTGGGCCGATGTTTATGCTGGTGAAGAATGGTGGTGGGCCGGTGCATATGGAACCTCCATGGACCATGGGCGGGAGAGAGAGAGAGAGCATTTGGGGGAGTGCACCCAAATCGAGTGTAGTAGGTCTTTTGGGGTATACGTAGAGAGAGAGAAAGAGAGAGTTACAATATTACCCTTGTTTTTTTAATTAAACTGGATCTTGAAAATGAAAAACTATGGGATAAAAGAGAGGGAACCAAATAATAATGGGGCAAAAGAGTAAAATGTATCTCATCTCATCAAAATGGTTGGATTCTTGCTTTGGTGTCTCAATCCTATCCCCTAATTAGCTTATCAACTTAAGGAATAGTAACAAAAATTCTACTCCTCATTATATAGGGGTGTGTGTGTGTGTGTGTGTGTGTGCGTGTGTATGTGTGCGTGTGTGTATGTGCGTGCGTGTGTATATGTGTGTGTATATATGTGTGTGTGTATGGTGGGCAGTGGCCGTGGGGGGAAGGGGCAGGGCTGGGGGAGGGGAAGGGGGCAGGGGGCAGGGGCGTGGGACTGTGTGTGTGTATATGTGCGTGTGTGTGTGGTGGGGGGAGGGGGGTGGGATGGGGCGTGGGGTGGGGCTTTTTAATTTTTTTAATTAATTTTTCATTGGTTTATTAGACATTTCCCCTCATATGCAAGTAGTGCCCTTTGTATAAGAATTGATTGATTAAATATTGTTGGGATGTTAATTTTTTTAGTAAATTAATAATTAGTGCCCATTTCATATGCAAGTAGGATTGCTCCTCATTGTAAATTAGTAAGTTAATAATTGTATACTTTAATTGTTAGTTTAATTGATGAAAAGAATTAATTGAGTAGATGAATTAGAAGGAGTACAGGATACACATTTGTTGTTGCAATTGCGGTTGGATTATAGTGGATCGATGTTCGGTTGGTTAATTTTAGAAGTGGCATGACCACTAGATTATTATCCATATGGGGGTGGGATTTTTCATCTTTTTAAAAAAAATTACTTTGTATCACGAACAATATATATATAGTATGATAATCAAATGAAACATACTTGAAATTACATTTAGTGCGCATAGATACTAGCCTTCTAGTTCTTATGTGTACGCCTTCAATAACCCTCAGACCCGTTTGAGAGTCATTACCCCTGTAATGAGATCTCTCGAATTGTTCTATTTGGACAGTTTGGGACTGCATAATTTATTTATAATTATATTCTTAGTGGCTTAAAGTTGTTACTTTTGGAGGAATTTCTCCAGTCGTATCCTAATGTTCTCTGGGTACATATAGATTGATAAGTGTGACTATTATTTCAATTAATCAATTGAAATAACAATAACACTTGCCAATATACGTCATGTACTTGGAGAACTATGGGGATATAATGCCGAATTTTTCTCAAATCGTAACAATGTGCATGAGCTCTTAAGTATATTACAAAAATATGCAGCCTTGAATGGGATAGGACCACTCACCCTTTAGAGGAGATGGAGGAAATATAAATTTCTATTATAAATTGAATTTGAACTTGAAATTTAAAAATCGAATATAAATAAGACACAATTAAATGAAACATACTATAAATCTATGTTTTGTTTATACTAATCCATGAATATACGTTTCTTACCTTTAATAGGTGATTAGTTGTGGTAGCTGTGATGGGATGTCCTAAATATAAAGAGTGGATGGGTGAGACGAATAAAATGGGGGATGTGTTTCGTAAAGGTCCTAATGAATTTCTAAAATACGCAAAGAGTTATCATAATGATGAAGAGTTTTCGCGTCCGTGTGCTAGGTGTAATAATGGTAAGGTGTTTGAGTGGAAAATAGTTTAACTACATTTGTTAAGATGGGGTATGAAAGATATTTATCGATTTTGGAGTTTTCACGGTGAATTAAAATTTCCTTTTGTCCCCGAAAAACCTTCACAACAACCTTCAACAAGTAGGATAGATGTAGAAGGGGACGACACAGATCTTAATATGTTAAAGGATTTAGTTGATGATGTGTTCGGGGATTATGAAGTGGAGAAGAATGAGGTTAGTGATGATGTACAAGGTTCAGGAGCTCGTGAAGATATTACGATAAACCTTGGCGATGACTACCAAAGTTTAAAATTTAAGGCGACCCAACCGTTATACTCTAGCTGTGAGAAAGATCATACAACTTTACATGCCATGGTTGGTTTGCACAATTTGAAGACGCAATATGGTTTTTCTGGCAATAGCATGACAGGAATTCTGAATTGGGTGAAAGGCTTACTACCCAAGGAGAATATGCTTCCAAATAACTATCATGTTATGAAGAACAGTTTGAAAGGTTTGGGAATGAAGTATAAATCGATTCATGCTTGTGTGTATGACTACATACTACACCTAAAGGAGTATGAAAATCTCGATCATTGTTCGGTATGCGATGAACCTAGATATGTTCAATATACTGGCAAGGAAGGCACAATCTCAAAAGTGACTCAAAAATATGGGTGATGGGACATCAAGGCTTGCTCGTCTAGCCACTAGACCCTTGTTCATGGCACAAGAGTACAAAAAGTGTCGATTGAACGGTTACATATTCGGCACAAAAGTTTATGAGGAAAGTACAAATGTACAGAACTTGGGCATTTCATACAAGGCTCTTACTTTCTTTTGAGCGAAGCACAAAAGATAAAAACCTCATTAAAGCTGAAATGACTTACTATGGTGTAATTTAAAATATTATATAATCTTCAAAGAGGTTATATTTAGTTGAGGATAAAAATGCTTGTAAAGTTGATCCCGACACCAATTTGATCATGGTTAACTTGTCCAAATTCAAGAGCAACGACCACGTGAGCGATGAGCCATTTGTTAGTGCATTTCAAAAGGTCAACCAAGTGTTTTACTCAGATTATATCAACAACAATCCGTGGTCATTTTTCCTACATGCACCAAAGCATCTAAATAGTAGTGTGGATGACTTGGTCGCTCCTAACGAATATCAATCCATTTTTTTATGATAACTCGACTTTGAAACAATTTTTTAATATATAATAAATATTCCAATATGTACTTTATCAATCCATTTTAATGATTTTAATTGATTTGCATTTTATCATTTTCACTGTTTTTATCTTTCTCCCTTTCCTTTATATATGTATGTGTGTTGTGGTTGTGGTGGGGGGGGGGGGGGGGAATGTGTTTGTAGTGTGCGTGTGTGTGGGCAGTAGGGGTGGGGGTGGGGATGTTTCAGATTTTTAGTAATTCTACATATTATGAGTTAGATGTTGTTGATTTGGAATTCAGAATTGAGGTGTTAAATAGTAATAGTTTATTTGAATTTGTAGTAATTGTATATATTTGAATGTCTTCTTATAATTCATTTGGATTTGTACTCATAACAACATTTTTTTTACAGAAAATGTCTCCTTCGGGTATTAAGGCGAAGATGATGATGCTGATTATGATGATGATGTCGTTTGGGCTCGGTGGTAGCGGAGGCGACGAGGACTGCTCGACCCCTAGGCTCCCCAAATGGGACAAATTGGGGATGGCCATCGAGAACAAGACAGGGCCATTAACGAGATCCCTCGATATGATAAAGACGATCATCGGCCCGGGGTACACTAGTTGGAGGGAGTTGACAAATGAGCTCAAGTTAGCTATTTGGGTGTCACTACAGGTAATGTATTAATATTTATATTTATATGAATATTTTAATTTCAATTTCGATTTCAATTTCAATTTCATCTTATATTTATATTTATATTTATTCGCAACTAACGTTGTATTTCTTGGATAGGAACAATTCAACCTCGACCCAAAACTAAGTGATTCCGTCTTGGAGCAATTGAGGGATAAACACAAGACGTGGAACAAAAATATGCGGACCTGGTACTTTGGGAAGACCCGAGACTTCGTTATTCGAATGCGTGACTCCGTCCCGCCGAAGGAGCCGATCTCATTGACACAATGGCAAAAGTTCATTGACAATGAGATCGGGGAGCGACAATTTCCATCTTGCCAATCGGGGAGGGAAAATCGGCCAAAAAAGACGAACGTGCACTACCCTGACTGGACGTCTTATGCCGAGGTGGAGCATAGGGTGATGGTAAGATTTAATTTTTCTATAATTACAAAAATATGTTATTCTGCATTATTTTACTTTGGGGGGCCGATACTAATTTTGTATTATTTTATTTCAGGAGATGGGGAGTGGCCCTGGGGGTAGGCCACATAGTATCGATACTTATGTCGCTATTCGAACGAAGAAGGGGAAGGATAAGGAGGTGTACTCGATTGTTGCGTCCACGATTGTAAGTAATCCGACACTTTACTTTTTGTTAATTACATTATAATTTTTTTATTTACTTATTTAACTAATCCCTTGCTTTTTGTCGTTTCAAGCAAAGCTTAAGGAAGTGCATGAGTCACAGTCTGATGTCGACAAGTCATCTTTGTCCACGGATGCACTCAGCTAATTGCTTGGCACTGATTGTAAGGGGAGGACAAGGGAGTGAGATCGCGGGTTATCGAATTTAGGATCATCGGATTTGAGACGAGCAACACCGGGGCCAAGGTGCTTGTAATGTATGTGCTCATAACGTATAAACAATATCATCCAGGGTATGCCAGTTCATGGACATGCACTTCAAGCCATCGAGTCCAAGGTGCTCGTAATGCATGTGATACTCGGGAAGGAGAACTCCCCATTATCGTTGCGCAAACAATGCGGCACGATGAATATACAGGGGTGCATGAATTCGTATATCGTGTTTCCTATCCACCTCCTCATACCTACCCAAGACATGTAGTGACATTATTTGAATTGAATTGATTTAAGTTTTTACATTTGAGTTATATTGTCATGTATATTGTTTTGAATGTATATTTAAATTATCTTCATTTTATTTAGATATATGATGTTTGAACAGGTACAACATTTCTATAACAGGTACAAATATACTGTTGGGTAGTGGCAGTGGTCGTACTACCCAGGAGATTTTTTTTCAATTCTGCTCAGAATCGTCACAGTCAATGACCGTGAGAATTTTTTAAAGATTGGAACGGCTTTGTCCCGGTCTTAGACCGTGAAAAAGATTACCAAGGTCACAGACCGTGACAGGATCCTGACAGCTTTAATGAAGTTTTCACGGTCAATGACTGTGACAACATAAGTTGTCATCCGCAGACTTATCACGGTCATTGACCTTGACAAGTTGGAATTGTCATGGCCAATGATCGTGACAATCCGGTAGATTTGGTGTAGTGTCTCTTCCTGGACTAATGATGAGTTTAAATGGATCACTTACAACTCCCGCAACTTCAGTGCTATTTCTGGAGCCGTCACCCCTGACGAGTTTTGACGCATCATGATGTTCACAAATCTAAGAAAGCATGGGATATCATTCAGTTGACACATTAGGGTACCAACGCTGTAAAGGCATCAAAACTTCAAAATTTGACCACCCAATTCGAGACCATCACTATGTTAGAGTCCAAGAGTTTTGATGAATTTTATGCTTGGTTGTCGGACATCGTAAATATTATTTTATTTTGGGTGAGAAAATTCTTAAGACTAGGGTCGTTAAAAATATTTTTTAGTCACTCCCTTCCCCATTTATTACCAAGGTCACCTTGCTTAACTCTTTAGGGATTTTAGACACTCTTAGAGTAGAAGAACTCCTAGGAGACCTTCAGACTTATGAGATATATATGTTTTCTAAAACCATTAAACCTAAGGATACGGGGGTAGCTTTAAAGACTCAAGCTAAGAAAAAGGAAAATGAGATAGTTTATGAGTCTGAAACTGAGGGAGGCTTTGATGTTGATGAGTTGGCTTTCTTTGTGATTTTTTAATAGTTTCTAGAATTTTCCAAAAAGAATTGTTCTAGTAAAAGGGTTTTTGAGAAAAATAAAAATAAAGATGAAGTCAAGGATAATGGTGGGAAATATGAAGAGATAAGGTGTTTTGACTGCAAGGGTAAAAGGCACAAGTCATATGAGTGTCCCACTATGGGAAAGAGAAAGGGCAAGGAGATTAAAAATAAATCCACTCTTAGCGATAGTGACCTCGAGTCGAGTTATTCAGGGGGAGAATCACCACATGAACCACGAGATGCGTTCATGGCTATTCACATCAGTACTTTTAGTTTGTCCCACGACGATGAGGACACATGTAAATGTGAGAGACTCGATGATGTTATAAGTTATTTGGTAGATAGTGATAGTGGGGATCGTACTTTAAGTGTGGCAGAAGGGGATCTCCAAAAATATTTTAGGGATTTGTACATCGAGACATTGAAAACCAAAAAGTTGAACGCATATTTGTGTCTTGGGGGATTAGATTTGGAGAGAGAGGTAAAAGTTTTGAGGGCGTGTGATGCGTCGAGGACTCAACTCGAGAAGGCAAAGGTTTATTTGTGTGAGAAGTTAATCGTCTTAGGCCGGGAAAAGAGTTAATTGACCAACACTGTGGATAGTCTTACGGGTGATCTTAAATCTTTAATGGAGACTCATGAGAAACTTTAAGCGCGTGTATCCCAACTCATGAGAGATCTTGAACGTTACCGGGAGGTCAAGATAACTCCAGAGGACACATCTAAGAAGATTGGAAAGATGCTCCATGATCCCTCTTTGGGTAATGTTTAGAGGCTAGGTATAGGTTATGACGGTGTGTCCACTTCCCATATAACACCAAACCAGCTCTGGAGTTTGTGTTAGATCCGTATAGCCCTCGACCTAACCCACCTAGGTGTTCGAATACACATATAGGAGCTCATCTTTGACATTTTTAGAGAGGTGGACCTAAACCCATTTATGTTTATTCCCATTGCAATCAAATAGGTCACCTTAACGAAATTTTCTTTAAGTTGGGGAGAATGTCACAAAGGAATCTCCCATGATATGCTACTACACGTATTCCTACATGCACTTCCACACATGTTACTCCGTATGCTCGCGCACATCACACGAGAGATTTGAAGAGTTTTTTAGAGAAGGTAGAGTATTTAGTCAAAACATCGTAAGATTTGATGGATTTTTTCATAGGATGTCATTTCCATGGGAGAACTCCTCCGGGCCTAATGATTGAGGTTGAGACTTGTTTATAGCATATGATGCTTATCTTACATGTCTATTGCTAGATTGTACTATTATTATACTTATATTTTTCATTTTGATATTTAAAAAAAAAGATTTTTGATTTGGTTTTAAGAAAAAGTAAAAATTGTAAAAAGATTTTATTTTTGATAAAATTTTGAAAAATCTACGAAGATTTTTTTTATTTTTTTACACCATACGTGGATGAACATTAAAGATATCCGATTCATTTATTCATTCCATATCTACATGGCTAATTTGTAGTGTTTTGAGATGGGACAACATTTCAATTTTGTTATTTATAATGTGTGAAGTCATTAAGAAGTGATATGATGACTACTTCGACATGTTTGACTCCTTATCACCTTTAACGCACGCGAGCACGAACTTATTTGAGTATTTCACTTACCTGTCATGTGTCGATTATTGTAGTTTCATCTCAATCCTGCTTTTAAAACGAACCAAATGTGAAAAATGAGATTATGAAAGTAGTTCTTGCAAGAACCATTGCTCGGATTGGAAAAATAGAGACTCATTTCTCTGACAAATTCGGTATATTTTAAGCAATGGAATCAAGCTACGAAAGAAGGTTGAATTTTCATGGATATCCACCATTTGCAAAATGAAAATAGTCAAAAATATTAAAGGCACATAAAAATAAAACAGCTAGGACAATTTCAAAGAACATCGACGCTTCGCTACATATGATTATTGATTTCTTCAAAAAGATTTGAGAGAAAAAAATCAATATGTGTGTTTTGAGGGAGTTAACTCAAAGATCAATGGGTTTGAACGTCCTTAAAAAATCTCGTAAATCATTACATAGTTTTGGGCATTATTGGTGTAAAAATAACTCACGATCTTGATTAGTTGAATAGGTTAAGTCGATTTCACTTGAGTTCAGCTAAGACAGACTTTGATGTAACACCCCGTAAATTCAAGGACCATTAATTAAATAAAATATTTAGAGAAAAAGAATTTATTTTATTGGGAGGAATTAAATTCAAGATTTGTGAATTTTTAAATTTGAGGATTTTTTAATTTGGTGAATTGAGTCTTAAATATTTTGGACTATTTTGTGTTGCCTTTTGAGGTCTTAAATTTGGAAGATGTTATAAAATAATTCGGATGACAATTTGAAGTGTACGATTGAGTCCGGATGGGTTCAAATAGTCCAAAATGAGTGGCCATATGTATATATTGGGTTTCAGGAATTAATTTAACATAATTGAGCTCCAAATAAAGAGTTTGGGCCATTTTTAGGAGGCCTATAGGCTCAAAAACGGGATTTGAGTTTTTAACCCTAATTGTGTAAGGGTGAGGTAACTTAAAATCATTTTAAAATGCTAAAATTGTGGGGAGATTAAGAGGAGTACCATTACAAGAGAATACATGGATTTTAGGAGATTGTTTTAAGAACAAGAGGAGATTCTTGAATTCAATCCAATATCTTCATCCAAAGTCTTTGATCTACAAATGAAGGTAAGTGGTTTAATTTGCAATTGTTAATATGCATTTACCTATTCATATTAAAGGAGGTGGGAATCAATTAATATGTTAGGGTTTGTGTTTATGAGAAATGGGAGATTTATTTGATTTGGAATTTATAAATCTCTAGAGGTATTAATATTTGATTAGTTTGATTCTTTAATTGATGGAATTGCTGGGGTTGGATTGAATATGATATAAGTAGAGATTTAGGATGAAACTGGGGAAATTTGGATGAGAAATTTGTATAGAATGAAGTTTTGGATCATGTTAATGGAGGACTTGGTTTTACTGGACAGATTAGGGGTGAAGATGATACTGGGGTTGCTCGAACGACCTGGTAGCTCGATTAAACGAGAGACACTGTCATTCGAACAACATGCTTTGTCATTTTAATGACCCGTTAAACCCTGTCATATTTCCTTCTTCCCCTAATTCAAATGTGATATGTGTTTTTAGATACACAGTTTCTACATTAGGTGATTCTTCAATTTTGGAATTAATCTAGGGTTTAAATCGGTGAATGCCTAACCTTTAATTAATTAGAAGATTTGTTACTCTGAAGATTTAAGTTTCATGATTCAGTGAATTGTAACCTTGTTAATTAAGTGGGTAGACTTCATTGAATGAAATTGAATGATGGATTGGAAATATTAAATTTTGGGCCGAGAGAGAGAGAGTCTAGGTATAATTGGTAGGGTGACACCAAAATAATAAAAAATAATTAGTGTATAATTAATTGAAATGAAGTCGAACCATAGACTTTCATGTTTTAGGCTTGTGTATGGACATAATACACCAGTAGCCTAGATTTATATATATATATACAAGGGTATGCCCGTGCCTGAAGGCACGAAGAAATTTTCCAAAGTACGTAATCGTGAAACGACGACAATTTATCAAAGCACGTAATAGCGAAACGCAAAAAATTCGAAGTGTAATTTTAAAACAAACAACAAAAAGTCCGATAACATTCAAATAGTCTAAATTTATCAACTAAATTCACATTTAATACGAAATATACAATATTCATCCATCGAATTCACATTGTGTCTCAAAAAAACAAAGTGTCATTTTTAAAAAAAAATGGGCATAATCTCCTTTGTTTATGAAACTATTCACCCTGCTTAAGAAATAACAAATAGTCCAACATCCAAATTATCTAAATTCTTCAAACAAATTAACATATAAAATGAAATATACAATATTCATCAATCAAATTCAATGTGTCTCAAAAAAACAAAGTGTCAATTTAAAAAAAATGGGCATAGTCTCCTTTGTTTATTGGACTATCCACCCTATTTAAAGGGTAACAACAAATTCAACAATATAAAAAAAATCCCAAATTCGGATATACACAACTTCATTCATAGCAGCCCCCTATTTTGCAAATTTATCATCATCTGCTCTGACTTCACTAATAGCCTCACAACATCTTGATAACCCACTGCATTCCTTGACCTCTTCAAGTTAGTTGCTTTCACTTAATCATGCACCATTAATCTCAAGAACTCCTCGTGGATGTATTGCAATGCAACTCTTCTACCAAATTCAATGGGAATGTTATCTATATCAAAACGTGACCTCATATGTTCCATCGGTAGCCATTTCGAGGTTGAAATCCTGAACAAAATGAAAACTTGTTAGTGATAGTGAAATGTATACCATGATTTATTTTCAAAACCAAATTGATTCACCGTATATTACCCAAGCCATCCATATACATCATAATCCAATACAATAAATATAATACCATCACAAAAGACAATGTAAATATATTGAATGTACACCCTAGTCTAAAATGATATATATGATTACAGTAATGCATCAGACAATTCAAATAACCAAATCATATGAAGTTTTAAATTGTATTTCTATATGGGAGAAGTTACATGACATTGATGTAACTTCACATCTGCATATATATGCACTGCATATATATGCATATGCACGCATATATATGCAGTGCATATATAGGGCCCATCGTGGATCTCAACTTCAATGGTGTAACCACCATTGTTTATTAGAAAGATGATGGTTCTCTGCCCACATCGCCGCATTGCTGACACATCTTATGCAGTAACCTACCAAGTGAGGTTTGGCAAATAACATTACCAATTGAACTTTACAGCATATATAACATATAAAAAGTGAACTCTATTGCCATATCATTTGTCGATAATTGCAAAATGGATACCATTTTCATCCCCAAATAGCATTTGCGCCATAAACACCTGTTCGAATATAATTCTGAAAGCATGAACCTACTTGATCCATCAGACCTGATGAAAGAATGAACCTGCTCGATCCATCATACCTGCTTGGGACACTAAGAACAACTGACTAAGGTATAGCCTCCCAATTACCTTTAACGTGAAATTCAAAAAAAATAGAATTAATGAGCTTACTTGATGAGTGAAAGAAGTACCTGTGAGTGTGATGACTACTTGGGACACTAAGAAAAATTGACTGAGGTATAGCCACACAGGTAATTTGCCCAATTGAATAAATCCATGATGAATTAGAATATGAGATTCATTTAAATAGCTGTTAAAAAGTGTTTCTTTGAAAATAGTTTGTGGGGCATACCATGAAAGTGACGGTGGAGACATCACCCACTGTAGTTATGTTGTATCTGGCACCACCAAGCACTGCTATGTAAAGGAAGCATACCAGTGACCCCTACTGGTATTTGCTCAGTGAAACATGGTATATTTTCTCAAGCATAGTAAGAAACAGGGTATCTCGTCAACATTTTAGCATAGTTGAATGCCACATTTTCTGAGATTTATCCACTTGAACCTTCAAAACTAACAAAGGTTATAAAAAAATAGCAAAAGTTATAACAAAATAAGAAGATTAGTGCATACAACTCTGAAATAAATTTAGCAAAATACAAAAGATAGATTCTTTGGCACTAAATAGACATAATACCTTCAATTTTACACGAAGTGTTTCCTACCAATCGAGAATAAGCTTTGGTAAGCTACATAAGCCCCAAAATAAACAACAACATGATTAGAATTAGAGTGGAAGGATCATATCTCACAACCAATTCAGCATATAACCAACTCTAAAGGAAATATCAATAACAAATCATGTACATGATCTGGTAATTCAGCAATGATCTAGTAATTCAACACATGATCTAGTAATTCAGCACATAACCAACTCTAAAAACTACCTCATGGTGCAAAGAAGCCTAATAGAATTCATCATAACTACTAAAAACCATTTCAAGACTAACATGAGACAAAATAATGGGTCCACCTAGGGATGCATAGGGATTTTCTTACTTCATCAAGTCCACAACCTTGGTCATGAATCGCTTCATTTCTGTCTAAATTAGATGACTTTCAAACTATTATATGCACGTATTGAGCCAGAAAATTAAAATTAATAATAAGAGAAGAGTAGGGTGAAAAGTTTGAATCGTTCATTATCAATTCACAACTTAATTCCAGGTACAACATGCAACCAATCCGAGAATCCCCTGTTCATGTGAATCCAACTGTGTAGGTGATTACAGAAGCAAGGGCTACCTCGACAACTTGGTTATAAAATTATCAATGGCTAATGAAATGTCGATTGTACATTTTGTTTGTCAAACCAAAATATTGATTATTACATCCATTCCTATGTTTTACAGATTAAAATTTAGACAAATATCACCTAATACTTAGATATCTACGGAATTATATTTTATTAGTTATGAAACTATTGAAGAAACATAACATGAAATTCTATATTAAAAAGCAGTACAATTTCAGTCTTTACAACGTAGTACCATTCATATGAATAAAAGTTGAGGTAGAGGAGTTAGAGCAAGGGTCGCCAGTGTATGCATAGCTTCTTCACGAACCTTTATTTCATATTGGACTGTTTTCCACCGTCGATTATCCACCACCACAACAAAACATATTGCACTACATAATGCTCAGTTGATGTGAAAGAAACACCCTGAAACAAACCAATGAAAGATAACACAACATAATTGAAATTGTATGCAGATTGCACTGCATATATATGCAGATTCCACTGCATATATATGCAGATTGCGTGTGTGTGTGGCTGCTGTGCGTGTGTGTGTATTCCTGTTGTGTGTGGCTGCTGTGCGTGTGTGTGTGGCTGCTGTGCGTGTGTGTGTGTTCTACTGTGCGTGTGTGTGTGTGTGTTCCACTGTGCGTGTGTGTGTTCCAACAAAATTGATTAATGTATCGTCATTAAGAAAAACCACCATAAGCCCCAATTGTTGGATTAATCATTAATCCAACAAAATTGATTAATGAGTAATGTATCGTCAACAAAATCAATTACAGGAGGAAGTCATATCTGGTACTATGTTTATGGGTAGATAACATGTTGATTGTATCTGTTTACAATCTTATAGGGTGAATTATGGATTTTTATTGTGGCTTTTATACTGATTTATTGCGAACTACATATCAACATTGAGTGCAAATAATCCTATTCGAAAGAAGAGAAGATAAAAGAAAGTATACTTACATCCATTCCTATGTTTTTGCAGATTAAAATTCAGACAAATATCACCTAATACTTAGATATCTACGGAATTATATTTTATTAGTTATCAAACTATTGAAGAAACATAACATAAAATTCTATATTAAAAAGCAGTACAATTTCACAGTTTTTACAAAGTAGTACCATTCGTATCAATAGAAGTTGAGGTAGAGGAGTTAGAGCAAGGGTCTCCAGTGTATGCATAGCTTCTTCACGAAGCTTTATTTCATATTGAATTGTTTTCCATCGTCGATTATCCACCACAACAACAAAACATATTTCACTACATAATGCTCAGTTGATGTGAAAGAAACACCCTGAAACAAACAAACGAAAGATAACACAACATAATTGAAATTATATGCAGATTGTACTGCATATATATGCAGATTGCGTGTGTGTGTGTGTGGTTGCTGTGCGTGTGTGTTCCTGCTGTGTGTGGCTGCTGTGCGTGTGTTCTACTGATGTGCGTGTGTGTGTGTGTTCTACTGTGCGTGTGTGTGTTTGTTCTACTGTGCGTGTGGGTGTTCCAACAAAATTGATTAATGTATTTTCATTAAGAATTCAGCTACTATAGCATCTGCATATGTTGGTGTGGTATATATAGTTCCATTACCCCCGTGTAACTAATTTTTGAAAGATAAATAGTATGCATAGAGAAACGAAACCAAAGTTGCAACGCAATGATCATCGGCCATTACCCTAACATGTGAATTGAATCCTAGTTAAGAAACTATATCCGAATAGAACTACATGTATTGTGTCTGCAAAAACTAACAGTAGGACATTGATTTATTCATGTGAATAATTACTCGCACATTGCCTAGTCTTAGTAATAAGTATACTGGGGTACGTGAATAACCATGCCAAATATGACAGGAATCCGGTGTGTATTGGTCAAGTATGACAGGAATCCAGGACAAATTACCCTACTTTATAATGAAATGAGACATATAAATGAAATACATATCATGGATGAAAAAAGTCACAAAAAAAGAACTTAGTTGGGGGAGAATTAACTCAGTTGTATGCAAATAACTATATAGTTAATAATTACGCACACATGATGTTATATGCATGCAACTATACCTTAGGGGTTGCTCCCTTTTTAAAGGATGTTCAAGAAGGACTTACGCAAGCCCCCGAAGTACAATTATCACTCTCTCAAGAGGCGCAGTCCCCCGATGTACAATCTCCCCTCTTTAAATAGGCATAGGCCCAAGCATCATGTAATACCCCGTATTTTTGACTATATTTATTTTGGGGATTAATTAATTAAATTTCGTATTAATTGGAAATTAATCCGGGTTATAAATACTAATGTGATGTAAATTGGTATTTGATTATGTGCATATATGATTATATATGAACTTAGTATTATAAAATTTGTCGTGGGATTTATATACGGCATTTTAGAAATTTTGTTGAGACGCGTGGGACCGCCGTGTCACGGTATAATGTTTTGTTAATAAAAGTGAATTTAAAATCTATAATCTGTATGGTCGTTTTGAGTGCGCCAACGCGTCCGGAAGGGTCGAGATAGTCAGAAAACACTAGTCGGGGGTATAATTTGGGTCCCGGGGTATTTTTAGGCCATACCGGCAACTTAAAGGGTATTTTAGTAATTTGGTATTTTTGGGTAATTAAAAGTGACGAAAATTGAGAGTTGTAATCTGATAAGGAATTGACCCAACCAACCCTTTATTAACCCCATAAGCTACGTAGGTTATCATTTAGTCTTCCAACTCTCCCAAAGAAAACCCTAGCCACCATAGCCATCTTTGGAAGAAGAAAGCTTGGAGAAGGAGAGAGAGAGAGGAATTCTGCAGAGATTCTTCACCAAATCAACACCAAATCCGAAATCAAACCAAGGCAAGTGATTTATTCCATTTAAATTTCAGAAAATGCTTCTTCCATGTTAGATTATTCATAAATTTTGTATGTTCTTAGAAGATAATGAAAAACCCATAAGATTGGAGTCATTAGTTTAAATTCTGGGATATAGGTTGCATGTAGAATGTTACTGGGAGATTATATTAAGAGAATTATCGACTTTTGATATACCAAAAACGGATTTAAGATGAAGTTTATGAATGTTCTTGAGATAAAATCTGGAAACTAGGTTTTTGATGAAGTTTGAACCATATGTAGCCTTTAGATGTTGAATTAGTGGTTTATGGACGTTAATAATATTGTAGGATTGTTATATGACATTACTATAACGTTATATTTGAGAATCATACGTTAGAAATAAGTTTTGGGACGTTTCAAATCTGCAGAACGAAGCAGTCCGTAGCCATACCTGTTCGATCGATCGATCGACATTCATCAGTCGATCGATCGACTAGATCGATCGATCGATATTCATTGGTCGATCGATCGAACTTCCCAGAATGAGTGAAATTTTCCTTAATATGATTTTAATGATGGAAACCCTCGGAGAATATGTTTGGAGACTTTGTGAATACCCTCACCTTTAAGGGAGACCAGTAGGTGTGATTATTATAGTGGACTTTAATTAGAATGTAATCTGAGGAATTATTCTAAATAAATGAAATTCGTTATGTGAGTTAATATTTGGGTTAATAGTACAAATTTGAATAAGTTGATGAAATAAGGTTTGGGGCAGAAGTAAAGACCTTAGGCATAAAGATATCATATGTGAGAATTATGGAAACTTAGTAGTCTATTCGAGATAGGTTTTAAGTTTAAGGAATTACGACGTGAGACGTGTCGACTATTTAAATTATATATTATCGGATTACTTGAAATATATAAGTTTGGGATAATGGTATAATGATGTAGAAAATACCTTATTAAAATGGTGATATCTAAGATGTGTGAATGCTTAGTATATAGTTTATGTGTATGACATACCTACCATACTTGCTATCACGGGAGGTTACGTTCGCTTAGGACCCTCTAATCCTTGTGTTCCTACGGGGGGGATATAGACTGGTACCTTGATGAACATAGGTCATTGAAAGACTTATTGTGATATTAATAAGTCCGCGGATCGTGGGAGCGTAGGTATGTGCGTGACCCTGTGAAGGTGACTATGTTCGCCTCCATTATTTGTGATGTTGTTATTTGAGAACTATTCCTGAGAGATTCGGAATATGTGATCCTTATGTACGTGATGTACCGGGATGGATAGCAGAGTATGTGTGCACTGGAGCTTAGTTCTCGGGGTGCTTATATCGTATATTTATGATGTGAATAATATACATTTAATTTAATGAGAACTTTCATGTTAATGTCGTGAACATATATATACCACGGTATTATTTTGAGAAACAAAATGGGTTAGCTAGTAGTATAATATATGACATAGTTAGTAACTGAGTTTACGTTAAACCTCTATTTAATTACGAGCGTTGTTATGTTAATTGGAACCGAGTAATATGGGTAGAACCTTTGGCAGTTTAGCTAGTTATGTTGTCAGTTAGCTAGTAATATGGGTCGTTATAGATGGGTACTTACGTTAGGAGTGCACAGTTAGTCGAGAGGTGAGAATTTAATGTGAGTGCACGTCCTAACATGTACTTTGCATTTAATGTTTTAAATGTTTTTAAAGCACTTGCAGGTTTTTAAAATGATTTCCACTTTCGGGCTCTGACCCATTTGCTTTCAAATATATTTTCTTGTAAAACCATTTTAGGTGCCCAGCCACAAGGACACCAAGCATAGGATTCTCATTCAGGTGACGAGCTGTAGCTGTTTGTGGAAGCTACAGGGACTTGCTTTTAGACGCCTCTCTCATTTGGATTCCAGTCTCAGCATCTATCAGTTGTAGGGCATGTTGCCCAATTCTATTAGACATTTTTACATTTCAGTTTTCAGACTCTAGCATGTATTGCTCAGTATTCAGTTTTAGTTATTTAGTTCAGTTTACTTATCAGTTGTGGGATTTGTATTGAGGAGTTTTTCCTCCAGACTTTATTTACTCTATTGTGATGGTTATTCGTTTTACTTCAGTATGGTGAATGGTGTTATTTAGTTATTCATTACTCTTGTTGCATGTTAATCAGATTTAATAAAATTTGGCACTTACTTTTTAAATACTAGGTGGTTAGTAATAATAAAACGTTTTCGACAGTGATGCTATTAACTGAGCCAACTTGGCATTTTGAATTAATTTTATAAAGGAGTAGCTACCCGGTGTTTAATTAGTCGGGGTGTCACACATCATTCTCTCATCGCGCTCACAATCAAGAGGAAAATGCAGTGCCTGAGAAAAGAGAAATGGGGATCGAGTGTGACATGATAGCTGCTTAAGTTTTCAAGCTTTCGAATGCCGATAAATGACATCTAGCGTATGCCCATTCCAATGTCCCTACTGAATCGTATCCTCAGTTATACACCAACCTATGCAGAAAAAATAAAACAAAATCAGTGGTAGAATCAAATGCAGAAACATTTGTAGATTAGCATTAACTGAGTAAATGCTAATCTACAAATGCTAATCTACAAATGATCATGTCTACAAAAAGTAAAATTCTATACAAAAAGTAAAATTCTAGACATGATCATTTGTAGATTAGCATTTGTAGATTAGCATTAACTGAGTCATTGAAATTACTCCTCATGTTTGTTATTCATGTAAAGAATCAGCTGCATTTGTAGATTAAATAAACTCCAACTATTTAAGATTAAATCTAAATCTAAATAAACTCCAACTATTCAAAATAAAAACTCATGTCGAGGTCTTGAATATTGATTTGGTTACCTACATGATTTATGTGCATTGAGCCTATAATTTGCAAATAAACCTAATGGCAAGATAACAAACAAAGACTCGAAATAGTTCATAAGGCTACTACTTATGTTAGAAAGTCAGAATGTACAATCTCTCCCATCAGATACACTCGACATGTGCTATGTGTTGTACGATAGGCTCAGATGAAGGGTATTTTTTAAACCTAAAACAAAAAAGTACATGTGGGGTTGGTTTATTTCGCCAACTCGGTGTATGGATCAAAAATTCAGCTACTATAGCATCTGCATATGTTGGTGTGGTATATATTATATCCATTTCTTCAATCTTCCATTCAGAGCATTTCTCACACTTATAATACACCTCGGACATCTCAGTTTCCAAACAAAATAGCAAAAACATTATCAATTGACTTCAGAAAAGTGTAACAAAATCGTCTGTAATAGAAGATCTTGTCCAACGTTATCAAAATCGATACACAAATAAGTGATTTGTTTACAAATTAAAACTCAATAAACAAATAAGTGATTTGTTTACAAATTAGAACATTTAGGACCTAATTCGTATCAAGTATAAGCATTCCACCTTTAGGACCTGAATCGTATCAAATATAAAAACACAATGTTCTTGATCTAATTTACATGATATAAGAACGTTGAGGTCATAGTATGGGAAGGTCAACATATTGGGTCAACCCACGACAATATTAAACACATTACCGACATCAATTCAAACGTAGGCAAGTAGCTTAGAACTCCCAGAAGGCCACCGTTTGCAGCTGCTAAAAATAGAGTCAATAGTTGATTTAATTGAAACTGAAATGATCATTAAGAAAATATAAACCAACAAATTGCTAAAAATAAAACCACAAACTAAAAGGAATTAAACTATGTCATTAGATCACCTATTCATCACAACTATCCAATAATACTATCCTTCTTAAGACTATATAAATAATAAAACAATAAAAATAAAAGTAAAAAAATGGAACGAAAAACAAACTAATACGCGAATCAAATAAGGGAAGCAAGGAGTACCTGAGAATAAATTCGTCGGATGCATTCTTTCTCGAGTGATGATATAGATGGAGAAATATTAGGTTTCCATCCATCACTGTTATAAAAAGGGTTGTTTTCCCCTAAAGACGAAAAGCAATTAAGAAGCATTAAAGCACTGAAAAACTATCGAGGCAGAGAAAGTGAAACTCAACATCATTTTCAAATAAAAAATCCAAATTTGTTAGTACAACAAAAAAAGTAATGCATCTGAGCGTGTGTGAAAAACAAAATCGCATCTGTTAGAGGTGACCAAAACCTCGCCAAAAAATTGTGTCAGATCTGAAATCAATCGCATCTAAGCGTCTGTGAAAAACAATCGCATTTGCGTGTGTATGCATCTGAGATGAGTGTGAAAAAAAAGGCAAAAAAATCTCCAGATCTGCAAAAAGTAGCGATCAGAAATGAACAAATCGTTTTACCTGATGTCAAGAAAACCAAACATATGATACGTTCCTTGCCTCCATTTTTCCTTATGGCTGAAAGTCTGTACACAACAAACAAATAAAAACATGAATTAAAATGTGTGTGTGCGATTAGTGTGTGCGATCAGTGCGTGTGTGTGCGTATTTGTGTGTGTTCGTATGTGCGTGTGTGAGAGTGGGGAAGGGGGGAGGGATTTTACCAGCGGGGGGGAGGGGGCGGCGGGGTAGGAGCAGATGAGGGAGAGAGAGAGAGAGAGAGAGAGGGAAATCTGTGCGTGTGTGTGTTTCTGTGTGCGTATGTGTGAGTGGGGAAGTGGGGACGGATTTTACCAGGGGGCTGAGGAGGGGGCGGGGTAGGGGGCGGCGGTAGGGGAGAAGGTGAGGGAGAGAGAGAGAGAGAGAGAGGGAGAAGGAGACGAACGGGAGAGGAGAGACGGGTAGGCTAGGGTTTGTGCAAAGGGGGTCACGCATGTTGTGTCCAAGTTGTGTCCAAGTTGGCACTATTCAAACACACATAGATAAGATAAGATAAGATAACACTATTCATAACACCATTGTCCCATATTATATATATATATATATATATATATATATATATATATATATATATATATATATATACGGTGATGTGTAGTATATATATGATATATAAATATTTGTGGGAATAATATTTATAGTAAAGCATACCAATATTAATGCTATCTTAGGAGGTTGCGCGATGTGGGTGAGTCCCCTGACAAGTGAATGCTGCTTGAGTATATTCCTCAGGTCATAGCGTCTGTTTTTATGGGTGTTCCGTTATGGTATGGAACAGGCACTTATGGGGGGAACTATAACCGTCTCCTATGCATTTGGTGATAGCATTTATATCCGACATGCATGTGAATGTTGAGATATAGTTATAGGTATATATAGTGCATAATTATTTATATATATATACATAGCGTAAATGTATAATTAATATAACTTGTGAAACGGTTATATGGTATCAAATGGGAATTGATTTACATAAGTAAGTGTGAATAATAACTTATAACTCATACACGTGATGTGAATTTTGTAAATGATATAACTCGTGACAATATTTTATGGCTTTAAATGATAAATGACTTAAATAAGTTAATGTGATTAATGACTTATAAAGTATACTTAACCCACTAGGGATTGAGTAGTGGGAAATCGTGGGATTTTTGTGACAAGACTAGTTACGAGGTGGTTATCTAGATGGGTCATGTATAGAATGTTAGGCGTGCACATTAGTGGAGGGGTGAGGTGTCCTCAACAAAGTGTACGACACTAACTTAAATATGGAGAGCATACTTGCATTTTAATTTACTACATTTAAATTCACTTGCTAAATATTTTCAAAATGTTTTGGGTTCTAACCCTTGCTATAAAATATTTTCAAGACCTTTTAGGTGTCCAGCCGCATGGGACGCCATAATTGTTCTATTCCAGGTTTGCGCAGCTGTGACACATGTGGATGTTGCAGGACTTTGACTTAGACGGTTCAGTCATTTCATTCCTAGAGTAGGATGGAGTCGGTGTTCCATTTGGACATGTTGCCCTAGTTGTTATATTTTATTTTAGTTGGTTGATGTGTTTGATTATTACTCTTGTGATTCATTTCGTTATTTGAGTTGTAGACGGTGGTTGTTTCGACAAGGTTTACATCTACTTCATTTTGTATTGCTTGATTCAGTGATTTCATGATGGTTAATTATATATATTCTTTCGCATGTTGTCATTGGGATTTTAAGTAAAAAGATAAAATTTGGCACCATGTCTTTTGAACAGTAGGTGTTTAGTATGTTTTAAAAAGTTTTTGACGGTGAGGCTATGAATGAACCAGATGAAATTCCTGTTTAATTTGATATAGGATTGATCAGCCAGAATTTTATTTGGCGAGGTGTCACAGATGGTATCAGAGCATCAACTTCTAGTGTCTTTAGGATATGTACTGCTTTTCACTTTTTATCTTAGTTTTCTTTGATATAGTGCCATATTATAGGATTCTTGTATTCCTTCATGTATGCGACTTACGTTTTCCTGCTATAGGGTATAGTTCATGCGATTCATATACGGTTTTGGTCATGCTTAGCAGATCGAACATTATGGAATGACAAACATGGGACATTAGAGGGGTTACAGGAGGAAGGACTCATCAAAAGACATAGAGCATGCTAGAAATAGTGACGCGGTAGGAGTCACCATATTGTTCAAATAATTGAAGTTGGAGTAATCACTGGGGCGCAGTAGTTACCCCAAGAGCTGTCTGGAAGGACGATGGTGCAATGTTAAAACCTCAGGTGTAGATGACAAGGATTAAGGGTCGAAGAAGATTTTGTTTCTGAAGTATAATGCTCTATAATGCTAGGGAGGTGCAGAATAGTGAGTTACCAATAGGTAGAGAACATCCACTTGTGATCATATGTGGGGGAGTGTAGTAACACTAAAGTTAAAATTTCAGGCAAATAAGTTTTCTCTTAGAAGCAGTATGGAGTGATGGGAGCCATCACCACATTCATTGGGAGATACCATGAATAATGAGGAAGTTGGGGTGAGGATTATTATAAATCCTCTCACTAAAGGTTAAATTGAGAGGAAAGAAATATTTTTCTAATTTTCCAAAAGGGTCAGACAGTGGCCAGATGGGAAGGAAAGTTGACCAAATTCGCAAACTTAGTAACCGGTGAGAGGGATACGAAGAATCAAGTCATGTTGTAAGTTAATAGTAGACCCGTGGGTAGAATATACAAGCATGGATAGGAGATCTGCCTAGGATGAATTGTGTCACTGTCGTTAAGGTTATACGATCCTATTTGTTTCAATGCTCTCTAGATAGAGAAGCTAAGGGAGTTGGACATTCTATTACATGATTAAGATTGAATTTTTAGTGCTAGTAAGGTTCCAAGGGAAGGAATAACCAGTAAGGGACCTAGATTAATGATCGAGATCAATGAAATCTATATCGAGTGACAATGGGTTTACTTAGGGCCATCAAGGCCAACAACAATTTTATTCGATTATCGGATCCAAAGGGACAATTAGGGTAGTAAGTAGGGTCAAGACTACCAGGTCTATGAGAAGGACAACCCCAACATGGCCGATGGGGCCAGAGAAAGGAGGAAGGGGAATGACACATAAAGTTGTCTTATGTGTTAAAGATTAGAAACACATTGATGGATCTTGTCCATAAAAAGTCAGGGGAAAGGAGCTAGAGGCCTAGTAGGGGCATCTGTTGGAGAAGTTTTTAGTTTGGTTAGGACGTGGGTGTTATGTCTAATAACCGTTGAGGAAAATGTGTTATACAAATGGGTTATGTTTTATATAACATAACCCATTTGTCGAATGTGTTATAGCCAACCGAAATTATAAGTTTTACTACGAGATGATTGGGGTATGTTTTGTGTTATACAAATGGGTGACAATTTTGTATTAGTACTAGATTCGTGTGAGAAATGGATTTAGTGGAACTATCATTAATATCACTAGTATGTGTATTATTATCGTGGAGTAGCGGGGTACTATTCATTTCCACCCGAAAGGAATGGTTGGGTACATTGGGACGATCTATTTCTTGAGAAATATCTCCTCTGAGAGATGATATTCGAGGTATGATTTTATCTTGGGGATGAACGTGTTCGTAATGGGGGGAAATCATAGCAAGGCTATCGTGTTCGTTGTTTTAGTGCCAGATTGATATTCTTTTGAGATGCCTTACCTAGAAGAGGTTTGAGCCACGAAAATATCTTGTGACGTAGACTTCAGAGGGTACACTTATCAACTTATATTGGATCTCGGTGCGTAAGGACTCCTACTGATGAGATTCAGGGTATGTTGGATTGTAGTGGAGCAGAGAGATTTAACTCGTCGTTAATATTTAGCGCTGAGGGCTTAGTGATATTACGAGCGCAGTAGTATATGACTCCTTTAGAGACATGGGAGTCCGTTATAGATTTATGAGTATAGCGAAAGAGTTTGAGTGTCCCGTATATATGCTTTGGGTTTTATGAAAATTGAGTACCGGTAATGTTGAGGAATAGTGCATTGGGGAAAAGTTATTTTTGGTTTTGCTGGGGGGTGTTATATGCATAAGCCTTGATAAAATGCCGGAAGTTGAACGACTTCATTGAATTTAAGGTCATCATATTTAATGATAACTAGTGAACGTGTGGAGAAAACACGTTGATAAGAGAGCCACTAAGATATAGGGCCAGTAGAGCCGGGAAGTGTTGTGAAAGATACACTGCGAAGTTTTGGCACCACAAGTTTTTATGTTGTGCATATTGATAGATGTCTAGTGTGATTTATTTTAGCCATTTTTGCCATCGTAGGGACCCTTAGGTATGGGACTAAGAGGATCTCACATGGAGAATAAAAGTGGTGTAATATTGGGGAGAATTGAATAGTAATGAGTAAGGTCATCGAAAACATTTGCAGGATATAGCCACATCGAAAATGCGGGAGCAGAACTAAAGATAAAAATGGTTACGAATGTGGTGATCAGAGGTTTATGAAAATAGGCACAAGATATAGGGTGTATGGGAACCCTAGGAGGAACCAGAGTCTCTACTATGAAAATACTTAGCAGATTCGGGGAGAAGACGAAAAGGCGATGCTTTTGGGTATATTTAGAAGGAATGAGAATAAGATGTTCCTCAGGTTATGAAACGTGGAAGTGTGGGATTTTCTTTGGAAGTGACATTAAGTGCGTCACAACCTATTGTTTGTTACCACTGGGATTCACGAGTGAGACGGATATTAGTGGATGTGTTGGACAAAATAGCTATAGTGTATATATTTAGGTATCCTGGGATAGCGGGGTTATTTGGTGTTAACCACAAGAGAGTGGAAGGTACACTTAGAGGAAGGTTGCCTTATATGACACATTTCTACTTTTGAGAATTATGGAATTTGTTTGGATTTTTTCAAGTTTCAACTGTGTAGCTATAGTTTGGGGCTATAGTGGATAACTATAGTAAGACTGGGTGTTCGCAGTACCAGGTTATGAATTATCATTGATAGGTTTCACCTGAGATAGGGTCTAGCCTATATATATATATGGTAATTTATGTTAAATGTGTTTCATATTAATGTATTAAAGTTATTAATTGAATTCCCGGGGAGTAGGGACATTTCTGATGAGATTCAGGTTGGGTGGAGTTATCGTCGAGTGGGGAGATATAGCTAGGGATATATTTTTGCGTAAGGAAACTAGTGATAATAAGGACTTGATAGTGTATGTTGTCTTTTGTAGAATAAAATGTGGATGTGTATACTTTTATGTCGAGAGACGGGTATTTGGGGGTACTTGCTATGGACTGAGGGCTTAACAGATCTCAACAACTGACAATGTTAGGTAGTAGTACATCAGGTGTTCTTTATTTGGATTTCCCTTTGCGAGACGTCCCACGCATGAAACTTATCCCAACGTTGGAAGAGGGGATATGTTTGGTCATTAGTACATAAGTTGGGTACCTCGATTATTATTCATGCACGTCATTATGACTATAAGATTAAAGTTATATTACGGTTTACAAGCTAGTAAAATACGAGTTATTATTTCGTGCAGATAAGCATGGGTACATAGTGTATGGTCTCTTTGGTTAAGTATGGTCGTTTAAGGACTATGTAGCACGGCTAAGAGTTGAGGATTATAGAGCTAATTAATACTGGGTATACTAGGCTTATCCAAATTTTGAGGATGAAATTCCGTTATTAGGGGGAAAGTATGTAACACCCCGTAAATTCAAGGACCTTTAATTAAATAAAATATTTGGAGAAAAAGAATTTATTTTATTGGTGGGAATTAAATTCATGATTTGTGAATTTTTAAATATGAGTAATTTATTAATTTGGCGAATTGAGGATTAAATATTTTGGACTATTTTATGTTGCATTTTGAGGTCTTATATTTGGTAGATGTTATAAATTAATTCAGATGGCAATTTGTAGTACACAATTTAGTCCGGATGGGTCAAAATAGGCCGAAATGAGTGGCCATATGTATATATTGGGTTTCGGGACTTAATTAGACATAATTGAGCTCCAAATAAAGAGCTTGGGCCATTTTTAGGAGGCCCATAGGCTCAAAAATGGTATTTGAGTTTTTAACCCTAATTGTGTAAGGGTGAGGCAAATTAAAATCAGTTTATAAGGCTGAAATTGTGGAGAGCTTAAGATGAGAGCCGTTAGAAGAGCATTTGGGGATTTTGGGAGGTTGCTTCAAGAACAAGAGAAGATCCTTAAATTCAATCCAACATCTTCATCCAAAGGCTTTCATCTATAATGGAGGCAAGTAGTTTAATTTGCAATTGCTAATTTGCATTTACCTATTCATATTAAAGTAGGTGGCAATCAATTAATATGTTAGGGTTTGTGTTCATTAGAAATTGGAGATTTATTTGATTGGGAATTTATAAATCTGTAGAGGTATTAAAATTTGATTAATTTAATGCTTTAATTGATGAAATTATTGGGGTTAGATTGAATATGATATAAGTAGGGATTTAGGATGAATATGAGGATGTTTTGATAAAGAAATCTCTACAAAATGAAGTTTTTGATCATGTTAATGGTAGACTGGTTTTTACTGGACAGATTAGGGGTGAAGATGATACTAGGGCCATTCAAACGACCTGGTATCTCAATCAAATGAGAGCCACTGTCGTTCAAACGACAGGGCTTGTCATTTGAACGACCTGTTAAATGTTGTCAGATTACATTCTTCTCTTGATTCAGACTTGTTATGTGTTTTGAGATACACAGTTTCTGCATTAGGCGGTTATTCAATTTTGGAATTAATCTAGGGTTTAAATCGGTGAATGTTTCCCCTTTAATTAATTTGAAGATTTGTTAATTTGAAGATTTAAGGTTCATGATTTAATGAATTGTAACCTTATTAATCAAGCGGGTAACTTCATTGAATGAAATTTAATAATGGTTTGAAAATATTAAATTTCAGACTGAGAGAGTGAGTCCAGGTATAATAGGTAGGGTGACACCAAAATAATGAAAATTAATTAGTGTATAATTAATTGAAATGAAGTCATACCATTGACTTGCATATTTTAGGCTTGTGTATGGATATAATACATTAGTAGCCTATATATATATATATATATATATATATATACGGTTATATGTAGTATATATATGTAACAATCCTCGCTTTTAGGAGGATAATTTTATATTAATTTTACCCCATAAGGTAATTATATAAATTGTAGGAACCGGAGTAAATATTAATTTAATGAGTTAGAAGTTAATATTTACTAGAGTGATGCATATTTACTGTATGTGAAAGTAAATATCCTCAGATTGCTTGTTTTATAGTGTCATGTATTTTAAATGACATTATGGTTAAAATGAAATCAGAACTGGAAATAAATTATAAAATTGTCGGATGCCAGTTTAGAGGGTGTAGTTAGTCTCAAAAGGTGTGAGACAGTCAAAATAAGTGTTATATTGTATTTTTGGGTTTTGGGCACTTTTACCTGGTTTTAACTTAAACACGTATTGGGAGTTATTTTAATGTGGTATTAACCACTTAAGTTGGAGACTTTAGACTTAAGCCACGATTTGAAGTCTTGCCCCTTATTTCATTTTCCTCATTTTATGTCTTAAACTTAGAGAGAAAAAGAGAGTGAAAGAGAGAGGAAGAGAAAAATGGAGAAACGAGAGAGATTGGAGATTGAAGATGGATTGTTTCTTCTTCTCCAAATAAATCTGAGATATCAACCCTAAGGCAAGTTTTCTACTTGCTAATATGTGATTTAAGATGAATAAATTGTGTGATATTTATGTTTTGGCATTTGGGTATCAAAAATGGAGATTTTGGTATTTAACCTAGATTTTGGTTTTGATGATGATATTTTGGGTTTTAATGGTTATAAACCATGTAGGATAATCTATGGGTTGATAAATATTGTTGGTTTTGTATAAAAATGGAAGAGATTTGAGGTTTGGGAAAATTAGGGTTCATAACCCTTCGTAGCCATTCTTGGCAATTTCTCAAGGCCAAATCGATTCGGCCCTCAGGGCGAATCGATTCACTAAGGGCCAGTTTCCAAGTCTTCTTGGACCCAATCGATTTGGTCCTAAGACGAATCGATTAGGCAGTTGCAGAATCCCAGGTCTTCATGTCCGAACCGATTCGATTTTTGGGCGAATCGATTCGATTTCCTGCTGTTTTTGAGTTAACTTTATAACTCAATTCCAATTCTTTTCTTTAACTCTAGGGCCTAGGAACCTTATTGAATGAAGTAAACTTAGAGTCCTAGAGTGTTAGATGAGTTAGTTGTCTACCCTATATTAGGAATGGGTTAAGTGGGGACTTTTCCGGGGTTATGCCTATTGATGATAGGGCATTTTTTTCTTCTAGTTAATTACTATGAAACTAGGAGATGTAGTATTATGTTTGGGAGACTTTAGAAGCTCAATTGAGCTATACTAGTTTTGATGGTTTATAATACCACCCCAAGAGAATGTTGGGAGATTTTAGAAGCTCAATTGAGCTATGTTAACCTTGGTGGTTCATAATAATACCATAAAGGTGTGTTTGGAGAATAGATTGAAAGTTCATTCATTCCTTAAAAGGATGATAATCTTGGGGTTTTAAAATAACACCCTAAAATGTTTGGAGATAATGAAGAGTTTATTTACTCCTTTGAGGTAGTAGTTACGATACAAGTTATCGTATGGCCCTAGATTTAAATGAGTTAAATTATTTAAAAATGTAAATGATATTGGTTTCGAATAAAATGAATCATACACATAAATGGAAATGAAATGGTTATGGTAATGATGATGGTAAATGATAATTTACTTAATTATGAATTTGGTAAAGGATAATTTACTTGATTTTTAAAATGGTAAATAAAATGGTTGGAACACACCTCTCTAAATGACATCATAAGGGAAGTTCGCGCGTTGAGGTGAAGCCCCCTGACTAATGAATGCAGGGTGGATATAGTCCTAGGCCATGTGAGCGTTTGTTGATATATATATTTTTCTGTGATGGGTAGGATATTCCGGGTGTGGTCTTGACTACCCCGCAGGCACATGGCCGCTTCCCGACGTTTTGCGTTATTGGTGCCCAGGTTGTCTTATGATAGGCCCTGTAAGATGATGGTCATTTAGGGGCGCGCACAGTGGGGAAACCCGGACGAGCGGTCTTAGAATCATTATATGTTTATAAATATAACTATTCATAATCAAGTGGGACTTGATGAATTTTATGCCATAAAGAGAATACTGAAGTTCCACAAAGAGCACATATAAATGCCACAAAGAGCATTTAAAAATGATTATTTTCCTGATAAGGAAAGGATTTTTACAAAAAGTAAAATTGAGAATAAAAATGCCATAAAGTGCATAAGATTATGATTATATATATATATATATTAAGGAAAGGATATATGAAATAATTGGCGCACATGATGAAGTTTTAGATTAATGATACTTATTTTATTTTTTCCTGCTTAGCTTATGTTTTAAATTGTGTAGGTAGCTTCTTATTTCTCTTTCATTATGATTTTATCATCCATAACTGTCATACTTTTTATTCATCTGGTAGTCATATAGAACCGGGCCCTGGCCCATTCATATTTCTTATTGTGCTTGCATCTTGTATCTGCTAAGGTACTCCGCCGTAAGGATGCCTGATTTGAATTCCGTTCCTGGTGTCTTGGGCCAGACGTGATGCTTCGCGGGGATTACGGGACATTTTGGATTAGACCCCATCACCCTTTGCACTCTAGAGGCCCAAGTTTTTTGTATTTGATTTATGTAATGTAATATGTAAATAATTGAACTTGTTTAATATTGTGGTAAGAGTCTCTGGCCGACAGCATATTCGGTCCCTTATTGTACATTTGTGTGTATGTAATATAATTTCATTTGGATTTCCACTTTCTTTTTATTGGGCTGTTAAGTTGTTTTCTTTTCTTTAACTTTAAAACCAAAATTTTTGCCAAACTGTTTTTCTGAAATAAGGAGTGGTTATCCTGTATACTTTTTATTTTGTTGTGATGCTGAGAATGATTCCATCCATGATTCCGTTATTTGGGAGTATCGGGCTGGCCACCCCTTATTTTGAATGGCGGGTTATCACAGATGGTATCAAAGCATCAGGTTCTATAGTCCTTAGGAATCTGTGTGAACGCTTTGCGCTTTCAGCGTTGCTTTTGATTGGATATAGAGCCATAATATTAAGATCGTTGAATTCTCTTGTGAGATTTCGTTCTTCTGCCATCAGGTAGAACCTATAGAATCCTTTCGCCCATTCGTGTGAATATAGTAGGTCGATTGAAGAAGGGTGTCATGCAAAGGAACTACTAAGGACTGTAATTTGTGGTCGGGGATGAGGACTGCTTTGGAGGTCGCTCCATTTTTGTAGCACTTTCTTTTCTTGCTACTGCGACTACTAATTACGGTAGATTTAGTTTTACAGGTACCGCTAGAAGGAAGGGTGGTACTAAGCTTGAGATTTCAAGCGATGTTAAATTGAAGTAGAGAAGTGCCTAGAAGTAGGATGGAGGAGAATCCTTCACCCATAGGAGTAGTGTGGAAATGGTGGGAACGTAGTCACCTTATTTGTGGGTGCTGGAAGTTTTGCCCATTGAGGAACCCGATAGATACTTTCTATAGTAAGTTTCTCTCGGATAACCGGAAGGAGGAGAAGGTAAAATACTCAAATGTTTAAGCGAGGCTCGGTCAGAGGCCGACATGTGAAGAAGAGTTGTGCGATTAGGGAGATCGTGCACCAAAGAAATGTAGGTATAAGGAAGAAAGAGCCCTCCAATGGAATGATAGGCTCCAGAATAAGCGTCGCTAACACTTCTGATGGAGCAGTGATCATGAAACCGCATTAGTGGATATCTTCCTGGGAAGGTTTCATTGAACTGAGGAAGAGGAGGCCAAGAGTGTGTTCTCTTTTATTGAGAAAGTAAAAGGAACTATGTGGGCTAGTGTGACGTGGAAGGGCCATGAATTTTCATTATGTTGATTGGAGATCAAGGGAAAAGATAAAGTGCCTAGTTGGGGAGTTGATGGAAGTAATGTTGGTTCGTATAAGACTCGAATATGGAGTCTGAGAATCATTAGTATTGACCCGGAGTGATTGGCATAACATGTTGGCGGGAATTCCACCTTATTAGTGGGTGGTGTATTCCTTAGGATAATATTAGTAGTATTATTTCTACTATAGATCCGGGTGTGTAAATTGAGGTTGCGATAGTCTCGATATTACTAAATAGAGTAATTATATGACTTCCCTGGTAGGGAAGTTTTATATTTTCCTTCACTCGTTATAAAGCGAGTGATGATATATTTTTCTTTTTAGGTACTATGTACGTTATGTGTTACTTGTATGATATGTACTATACAAGTAAAGATATATTGATTTAATTGGGGTGATGGCAAGAAATTAAATTACGAGGCTATCCTATTTCTAGTTTCAGGATGGAACTAGATGTTCTATAATGTTTCTCTCCTGGATACAGGTTGAGACTTTATGTGGGTGGTTGAGGTAAGTAGGAGGTTTTTATTATTTGTTGTGTTATCTTGCGTGTGTGTTTGGTTGATTGCTTGTTTGCATTGTATGTGATTGGTATGCCTATCTCCACGACCAACAAAGTTGAGTAGTAACGTATAGGAGGGGTTCCTTGTTTGGATTCCGCTTTTGCGGGACGCTCCACGTGTGAACCTCAACGACGTTGGAAGTGAGGAGATGATATTCTTTCTTCTTTTAAATTCATTTCATTTTATTTTATTTTATTTGGGTTGGTTAAGAGATGGGTTGAAAGGTTTGGTCGAGAATCACGTAGAAGAGTGATTAAGGGCTATTAAAGTGCGAGATAGAAGCACTGTATATAGTTCTTTCCTCTGATCGATGTGAGGGAGACTAAGATACGAAGTCGGATTGAGACTTCGGGTTATGCCTTGATAAGAAGACTATTTGAAAGATGTATATGTTATGGGATAAAATTTGTAGGACTTCATAGAAAGTGAATGTCTGATCAGTTAAAATCTTTAATGATGCTATGGTAAGACGTAGATGTAGAATTTTGTTAAACTAATTGCAAGTTAAAATTTACCGATACCGATTATGTGTTTTAGACCATCACATCTTAATGACCGATGATGCGAGGTAGTAATGTAACGAGAGGGTTCCTTGTTTGGATTTCTCTTCGGCGAGACGTACCACACACGAAACCGAACGAATGTCGGAAGTTGAGATATGTCTTGGACACTAGGGATATACTTAGTATTATATATATATATATATATATATATATATATATATATATATATATACGACTTAGATATGATATATATAGATTACCTTAGGTTTATTAGGACGTAAGGCCATTAGGGCATGTGATCTTGATTTAGGAAGACTATAGGGAGTTGACCACAAATATGTTATGGGTTGACCCTTAGGGGGAGTAGATCCGTAGGAACGAGAAGTGTGGAATCTTGAGAATTTTCGAAGGTTGGGCTGATGGAGATGAGGCCTCTCTTAGATAGAAAGTTACATTGGTAACTTAACTTTTGGGGGAGTTAAAAGGATGAGCTGACTTTCACTCCCGAGTTCACGTGCTTAGGTTCGGGGGTGAATTTAATGAATAAATCTCTACCAGGAGCGAGAAGTACTAATACTGGAGCATAGACCTGTTGTCTATGCGTCTTAAAAACTCTAGCTTTGTGGGAAGTAGTATTCCACGCTTGATTTGGAATTCACTGCGATAGAAGTCGCCTTAAAGAAATGGAGGCACTACTTCCTGGGCAGGGAAATTTAGTCTTTCTAGCAAGCAACAAGTGGTTGTAGTATGTCGGGGGAGAAATTGAGTTGGTGTTTGGAGTTCTTAAAGAAATATCAATTGGATATTCTCATTCGTTAAGGAAATGCGATTGGGGTAGTTGATGCATCGAGTAAGAAACCCGCCGGAGATATTTGTGTTGGCATAGAAAGCCAAATGAATCGAGGATGACTAGGAAGACTTTGTAGTAAAAGAATTTCGGTCTATGATTGACCATTTCACCTACTCGTGTAAAGAAGAGTAGTGGTGGAACGAAGAAGGGTACATTCATAGACGTTCACACTGAATTTCCGGCATCAAACTGGTCATGATTCTATTTGAGGAAATTGCTGATCATTCGACCAAGCCGTTGCTTTTCCAGACATTGCGGGCGGACGATATGTAGAAGAGTACGCCCCACTTTTATGGAAGGGTGAAGTGCCTAACAATAGTGGTGGACCGCGACTAGTTATTCATGTCGAGGTTCGATAAAGTTTCCATGAAGAAATGGGAACCGTATGGAGATGGCGCGTATTTTACCACCCTAAAGTGGATGGATGAATGGAAGAAGTTGACTTAATGCCGAAGGGCATATATTGAATGTGAACCTTAGGATACTTAACGGACGGTGCAGTAGTTGTATGGATGGAAATAACCATAGAATAATTGGGATTTTGATGCCCTTATGGATCATTTCCTAAGGTATGATGTCGTGAGTGGCCTTGGGTAGCCAGGTGAGTAAATTGCATACTCATTGAATGGGGCCAGCGAATAATTGGTTCTTTGAACTTGGAATAGTTACGGAACATTTCTTTAAGGATTGGGCTTTTGAGACATATCCTTTAAAGGGCTATGCCTATGCGGGGAGAAGCTGAGTAGTGTTGGGGTTAAGCCAATTAGCGCTGGTGTGAGTACCCCTGAGGTGTGATGTAACGCGAGTCAAGATGTAACACTATTTACTCCGAATTGCGCGGTTGTCATCTTCCGCCGTAGGAAGTTAGAGTTGGTAGTTAGTGAGGAACACTTTGTGCTATGCAAGAGTACAAAGATTGTAGACCGAGATCTATAGTGACGACCTTAGTCCAAGCCCATTTTGGGACGTCGTATTAACAGGGTTTGTTCATGACGATAGAATGATAGTTTGAGATAGTATACCCTTTATGCGTATAGGGAATGCCCGAATTTTAGGGACAAAATTCCCTCATAAGGGGGGGAGTATGTAACAACCCTCACTTTTAGGAGGCTAATTTTATATTAATTTTACCGCATAAGGTAATTATATAAAATGTTGGAACCGGAGTAAATATTAATTTAATGAGTTAGAAGTTAATATTTACTAGACTGATGCATATTTACTGTATGTGAAAGTAAATATCCTCAGGTTTCTTGTTTTATAGTGTCATGTATTTTAAATGACATTATGGTTAAACTGAAATTAGAACTGGATATAAATTATAAAATTGTCAGATGCCAGTTTAGAGGGTGTAGTTAGTCTCAAAAGGTGCGAGATAGTCAAAATAAGTGCCATATTGTATTTTTGGGGTTTCGGGCACTTTTACCTGGTTTTAACTTAAACGCGTATTGGGAGTCATTTTAATGTGGTATTAACCACTTAAGTTGGAGACTTTAGACTTAAGCCACGATTTTAAGTCTTGCCCCTTATTTCATTTTCCTCATTTTATGTCTTAAACTTAGAGAGAGAAAGAGAGAGAAAGAGAGAGGAAGAGAAAAATGGAGAAATGAGAGAGATTGGAGATTGAAGATGGATTGTTGCTTATTCTCCAAATAAATATGAGATATCAACCCTAAGGCAAGTTTTCTACTTGCTAATATGTGATTTAAGATGAATAAATTGTGTGATATTTATGTTTTGGCATTTGGGTATCAAAAATGGAGATTTTGGTATTTAAACCTAGATTTTGGTTTTGATGATAATATTGTGGATTTTAATGGTTATAAACCATGTAGGATAATCTATGGGTAGATAAATATTGTTGGTTGTGTATAAAAATGGAAGAGATTTGAGGTTTGGGAAAATTAGGGTTCATAACCCTTCGTAGCCATTCTTGGCAATTTCTCAAGGAATCGATTAGGCAGTTGCAGAATCCCAGGTCTTTATGTCCGGACCGATTCGCTTTTTGGGCGAATCGATTCGATTTCCTGCTGTTTTTGAGTTAATTTTATAACTCAATTCCAATTCTTTTCTTTAAATCTAGGGCCTAGGAACCTTCTTGAATGAAGTAAAATTATAGTCCTAGAGAGTGAGATAAGTTAGTTGTTGTTGATACCAAATTTAGTCTGCTGACATGGCTCAATAAAGTTAAGACACGTGGCAATCTATGTGGCAATGACAAACACTTCCGAGGAACTCACACGCTCCGAGGAGCCATACTACAACGAGGAACGCTGCTTCCCTGAGGAACTCACACGCTCCGAGGAACCATACTACAACGAGGAACACTTCTTCCCCGAGGAACACTTCTTCCCCGAGGAACATATACACTCCGAGGAACAAGAAGTCTCCGAGGAACTCTTAAGTGCCGAGAAGCTTAGGCGGTTCGAGCTGCACCTCGAACAAAGCATTAATAGCAGGATAACCAATAGTTTGACTGTTCATTAAATGCTTGTCATTCAGACGCACACGCTTAAAGGGAATTGAATGTATTACCCTTTCATATGTACATCATTTAATGTATTACCCTTTCACATTACAGCCTCAGGGCTATAAATACATTGTACAATCCTCATTGTAAGGGGACCGGAATTTCTTGAGATAATTTGTAATCGATAATTCCCATACAATCAGCAATACCATAACAGTGGAGGTAGGCCATTCTTATAAGGTTGAACCACTTTAAAAATTCTTTGCCTCGTTTATTTATCTGTGATTGAATAATTAGATATGATATATTTTTTTACATCAATAGATTGGAGCCGTCTGTGGGAACGACTGCTAATATCGTTTTCCATAAAAAATAATCCATCAGAAATGGCTGATATTCCAGAATCTAGCAATCGAAATGCTGGAAGCCCTCCAATTCCATCTGCTCCGCCAAATATTCCAGATCTGGCTGGAATAATTACAAATCTGGCTCAGGTCCAGACCGTCATGCAAGAAACTATACGTCAACTCATACAAACCCTCCATGGCGGTGCACTAACCCATTCAAGACCACAAAGTATTCAAAGAAATACCCGTGCATCTTCTTCGCATACTAGGTATACCAATTCATATCGCAATGAGGAGTCTGAAGATTTTTCTTATCAACCTAGACGAACTTCGTTAGTGCGAGCCACAGATACTGAACAACGTATCACTCTCTCCCCAGAAAGGACCAGTGCACTAGAAAGATTAAACAGAGTATCTCCTTTCGATCGATTAGGTCCTAGGAGGAGCAAAAGTCCTCCTAGAGCCCCATCGAGGAGTTTTCGACGACCATTAGACTTAAGGGAAGGATCTGCCCAGTCGCGACCAGCTGCTGGTCAAGAGAGATCCCAAGAAGCCACATCAACGCGATCAGTTGCTCGAACTAATGGGCCCGAAGAAGGAAATGATGCATGGAAAGGCTCTATTCAAAGGCTAGAGGATAGATTGGGGGAAATGGTTAAAGCTAAGAACCCCCTACAACGAACCTTTGTTCGAGGAACACCTTTTGTCCAGGCCATTGTAGATTTTCCAACACCATCAAAATTCAAAGCACCTGTTGTGACCCCGAAATATGATGGAAAGACTGACCCTGTCCTTCATATAGAATAATACCAAGATGCAACCGACATCTCTGCTGTTCCAGATGAAATGAGATGCAGGGCATTCTCGGGAACTCTTACCGGATCTTCTCAAATATGGTATAATAATCTTCCTCGGGGTAAGATCTCAACTTTTCTTCAACTGGCCGAGTTATTCATTGGGAATTTCTATTTTGGGGCAAATCCAATTAAACGAGTAGCACATTTATTAAGTGTTAGACAAAAAGCTGGTGAGAGCACCAGAGATTATATAACTCATTTTAATAACGAGAAACTTGAAGTCATTGATTATGAGGAGAAGACAGCGATTACTTCTTTGATGAGTGGACTACTTCCCAACAAGTTGTACTACACTTTGGCCAAAGATCCACCTTGAACCATGTCAGACCTGATGGGAAAAGTGTCCAAGATTATGAATGCCGAGGAGGCTATAGCTGCAAAGAAGAATACTGATGCCAAATAATCCAAGGTGGAAGGTGATAAAGCTAAGAAGAAAGATAATAAGAACAATGGTAATGACAAACATTCAAAAAATAGGTCGGTATGGGACGTGATGAAGAAATTTGATAATTATACTCCTTTGAAGAAGGATATCAACCATTTTCTAGAAGAAATCAAGAGCAACGAGGAATTAAAGTGGCCAAAGAAAATGAAAGCAAATCCTAACAAGAGGAATAAGGAAAAGTATTGTGAGTTTCATAAAGACCATGGCCATATGACCAAAAATTGCATAGCTCTTCAGAATGAGATTGAAACACTTATCAGACGAGGAAAGCTAGCAAAGTACGTTGATCGTGGAGGCAAAAGAAGGAACAATGACCGAACTAGAGAGAGGTCTAGATCTCCTCGTCGAGCAGAGGAGAACAAGAAAAGAAACCATAAAGTTGAACCCGAGGATGACCCTGATCTTCCCAAGAGACCAAGGCATCCAGAACGAGAGGTATTTTTAATACGCTTTGGGTCATTTGACTGTAATGTTATAACAGGTGGAGATGCAGGAGGAGGATACCTTACCGCCGAAAGAAAATCTTACCTCTGTGAGGCTCAAGCTTGCTCGTACATTCAACGAATAAATCTCACTGAGGAGGATCGCCTGAGAAAGGTGAACGAAGAGAAGTTGGTTATGGGGTTCTCAAAGAATGACCTTGCAGGTGTTCTATATCCCCATGATGACCCATTGGTGATCAAGATGAGAATGAAGGAAGTAATAATTTCAAGAGTACTGGTCGATAATGGTAGATCGGCAGACATCATGTTCTACTCGTGCTTCGATAGTTTAAATCTAAAGCTATCTCAATTGGAGCCTTATCATAGACCCCTCGTCGGCTTTGCTGGCGAGAAAGTATTCCCACTTGGGACGATCAAGTTGGATATATTCATTGGTACGTGGCCTTCTTGTAGAATAGAAAGAATACGTTTCTTCATAATGAATAAGAATGTTCAATCATCATACAATATCATCATGGGAAGAGTAGGATTGAAGAAGTTCGAGGCTGTACCATCTACAGTGCATCAGTGCTTAAAATTTCCAACAAATTTTGGAGTAAGAGTTGTGAAAGGTGATCAGAAAGTAGCTCGGGAATGCTAATATTCATCCGCGGAGCAAGAAGAACTGGAAGAATCAAGGAAAAAGACTACTACTTATCAAGTGGAAGAAGGAGCAGAAATTGAAACATTGGATCCTAGAGATGAGTCACAACTCATGAAGGGTCAAGTGGTGGAAGCTACTGAAAACATCATTCTGGACGACGAGCACCCTGAACGAACTACTCAAATAGGTTCGTCGTTGGAAACCTCACTAAAATAGGAATTGATAACTTTCCTTAGAAGCAGAAAGCAAACTTTTGCATGGATTCATGAGGATATGCCAGGAATAGATCCAAATTTCTTATGTCACGAACTCAATGTGAATAAGGAGATCAAGCCAGTAAATCAGAGAAGAAGAGTGTTCAGCCCCGAGAAGAATCAAGCTATACAGGAGGAAGTCGAGAAGCTCTAGAAAGCTTGCTTCATTGAAGATGTTAAATATCCGGACTGGTTAGCCAATGTGGTGATGGTAAAGAACAAGAACAATAAATGGAGGATGTGTGTAGACTTCACCGACCTCAACAAAGCATGCCCAAAGGATCACTTTCCACTAACCCAAATTGATCAACTAGTCGATGCTACCTCGGGACACGAGCTACTGAGATTCATGGATGCTTATTCTGGCTACAATCAGATTAAAATGAAACCTGAAGACAGGGATAGTACTTCTTTCATTACCCCTAGGGGAACTTATTGTTATAATGTTATGCCTTTTGGTTTGAAAAATGCAGGTGCAACAAATCAGGGGCTGATGAACAAGGTCTTTGCTGAACAAATTAGTTGCAATATGGAAGTCTATGTTGACGATATGCTGACAAAGAGCAAGAAAGTTGTCGATCATCTAGTTGACTTAAGTCAGACTTTTGATCAACTGGATAAATATCAAATGAAGCTGAACCTGACGAAGTGCATATTTGGAGTACGAGAAGGTATGTTTCTCGGGTACATTGTCAATCAACGAGGCATTGAGGTAAATCCTGAAAAGATCAAAGCTCCATTAGGACTACGATCTCCAACGACGAAGAAGGAAGTACAGAGTCTCACAGGACGAGTAGAAGAACTCTACAGATTTATATCATGAGCAACTGAAAGATGTCTCCCATTCTTCAAAACACTCCGAAAGACTTTTGAGTGGAATGATGAATGTGAGAAGGCTTTTTAAGACTTGAAGAAATACTTGGGAGCACCTCCACTGTTGTCCAGGACAGTAATGGGAGAAAAATTATACTTATATCTTACAGTGTCCGAGAATGCAGTTAGATCGACGTTGATCAGAGTGGAGAATGGAGTACAAAAACAAATCTATTACACAAGTAAGGCCTTCCGAGGAGCAGAAATCAGATCTCCAAGGCTAGAAAAGTTAGCACTGGCGCTGATTGAGGCGAGTACGAGAATGAGGCCATACTTCCAGGCTCATTCCATAGTAGTATATATTGACATTCCATTGAGGAACGCCCTTCATAAACCAGAAAAATTAGGGAGATTGATGTACAGGGTAATAGAGCTCGGTGAATATGATATAGTTTATGAACCAAGATCATCGCTAAAAGGGCAAGCTGTAGCAGATTTTATAGCAGAGTTCACCTATCCTGATACCCCCGAGTAGCAAAAGTTGCTCACTGATCAACCTGTGGATGTTACAGGATCAATAAACACAAGCTCAGACCAACTCCGGTTGGTAAAAGGGCAAGTGGATGTTACAGGATCAACAAACACAAGCTCAGACCAACTCCGGTTGGTAAAAGAGCAAGTAGATGTTATAGGATCATCAAATACGAGCTCAGACCAACTACGGTTGGTAAAAGGGCAAGAAAAGATGATCGACGAAGAGCGAGAAATATCAGGGGAAGATGAAAGAAAGTAATAAATATTTCACTGAGCAACTCTGACAGATTAGAAATTTGAAGACGAGTTACCTATATGGAGGCTATATGTAAATGGCTCATCTTGCACTATAAGATGTGGTGCGGGGATAGTTTTGAGCACTCCGGATGAGGTCGACATGGAATACGCCCTACATTTACAATTCAAAGCTTCCAATAATGAGGCTGAGTTTGAGGCCATGATTGCAGGTCTTAATTTGGCAAAAAATATGGAGGCACAGCAGGTTATTGTCTTCAGTGATTCTCAATTGATTGTAAATCAAATGTTGGGAGTATATGCAGTTAGAGGAGATTTAATGATCAGATATCATGCAAATGCAAAGGAGCTGGTGTCAGAATTTGTTGTTATTCAACTGGTCAGAATACCAAGAATGGAGAATGCGAGAGCAGACGCCCTAGCTCGATTAGCATCAGCTACTTGTACCGAACTACGACGAACAATCCCAATTGAAGTTTTGGCTGGTCGGAGTATAGATGAAGATCTGACGATGAACTTTATCACCCTTGATTTAGGACCATCTTGGATGGATCCCATCAGGGCATATATTGAGGAGGGAGAATTACCAATTGAAAAGCTCGCAGGCAAGAAATTGAAGTTTAAAGCTGCTCGGTATGTATTAACTAACGATATTCTTTATAGAAGAGGAATTATGGCAGGTTTTCAGAGATGTGTACATCCCTCCGAGGTGAAAGAATTGATTAAAGAGATCCATGAAGGGTCATGTGGAGCCCATGTAGCAGGTCGGACGCTTTTGCAAAGGGTGATGACGCAGGGATACTATTGGCCGACGATGAGAGCTGATTGTATAGCTTATGCCAAGAAATGTGACAAGTGCCAACGCTTTTCATCCATCCGAAGAACTCCACAAGAATTATTGACACCCATAACTTCCCCTTGTCCATTTGCCATGTGGGTAATATATTTGGTTGGCCCGCTGCCAACGACCAGAGGAAGGTTCAAATACCTCGTCGTCGCAATGGATTATTTTACTAAGTGGGTTAAAGCTGAACCTCTCATCGATATGACGTACGACAAGGTGTACCAATTTGTTTGGAAGAACATCATTTATCAATATGGTCCTCCTTATGCCTTCATCACAGAACATGGAACACAATTTGATAACGAGGAGTTCGCTGCCTATTGCCATCAGTCAAACATTTTGAAGGTCCACTCAGCACCAGGCCATCCTCTAAGCAATGGACAAACTGAAGTGGCAAATAGAACGCTGCTAAATGGCTTGAAGAAAAGATTGGATGATGAAAAAGCAAACTGGATCAACGAGTTACATTCAGTACTGTGGGCTTACCGAGCTACTCCCCGAGTAGCAACTGGACAATCACCATATATGCTGGCGTTTGGAAGTGAAGTTGTTATACCTGCCGAGTTGGGCCTCCCAACACATAGGGTACTGAATTTTAATTCCCCTGTCAGCGACTTAATGAGAAGATTGGATTTAGACATGCTCAAGGAAGTTAGAGAAGAAGCAGCCATTAGAAATGCTGCTTACCAGCAGCGAACAACTTTGTTCTACAATAAGAGGGTGAAGAAGTGTGACATGAAAGAAGGAGACTATGTGCTGAAGAAAGTAATTCAAAAGAACAATAAGCTGGAGGCAAACTGGCATGGACCATACCGAGTTAGAGAAGTTGTTCGACCAGGAACTTACCGAATAGCAACTTTAGAAGGGGAGGAGTTTAAGAACGAATGGAACGCAGAGCACCTACACAAGTACTATCAGTGATGAATAAAATGAAGATATTCTGCCGAATTCTTTCTTTTTATTGAAAGTTTTTTGGGGAATACTAGTGCTATACACTACTCGGCAAAGCTCAGGCTACTCAAATTTTTTCTCAAAAATGCCAACTATGGTTGGTCGAGAAACCTATATTCCTCCTGGAATTAAAGCTACCAATATTCCTATGGGAAGTAAAGCTACCAATATTCCTCCGGGAAGTAAAGCTACCAATATTCCTCCAGGAAGAAAAACCTATATTCCTCCGGGAAGTAAAGCTATCTGTATTCCTCCAAGAAGTAAAGCTACCTGTATTCGTTCGGGAAGTAAAGCTACCTATATTCCTCTAGGAAGTAAAGCTACTTGTATTCCTACAGGAAATAAAACTATATGTTTCTCAGGAAATAAAAATATTCCTAAAAATGCCAACTTATGTCGGTTAGGAAATAAATATATTCTCGAAAAGGCCAACTTAAGTTGGTTGGGAGGTAAAATTATTTCAAAAAGTGCTAAAAGTTGCTCGCAGAGGAAAAATCCACTAACTACGGCTGGTCGGGGATAAAAACCCACTAACTGTAGTTGGTCGAGAAGGAAATTTACTACCTTGGTTGGTCGTAAACATTTTATGAATACTAGAAAATGATCAATCAAAATTATTGATACTCGTGACTTTTTAAAATTGTTAGTAAGTTGGTCGAGAAACAACTTAGTGAGTTGGTCGAGAAACAACTTAGTAAGTTGGTCGAGGAATAACTTAATAATTTTTATGACTACCACAAATTCAAGCTAGTCGAAAATAAGTTGATCGACAAACAAAACAACACAATATTGTTATCCTTTTAACAGACATACATGCACAAATGTAAAGTATTTTACAAGACAATAGCAATTAAGATTGCGAACAAAATAAAAGTCTTTCATTAAATCAAAAATAAATTACATGAAATGTATAAAAATTTATTACATCGATATTCCTATTCTACTGGTTTTTTCCCCTCTGCTTTTGAAACAGGTTCCTCGCTAGCAGGCGGATCATTTAAAGCAAGAGGAGAGTTTATGAAGTTCAAATCTTTTAACATCCTGATATTCATCACGGATGGTCGATCTAGAAGATGCTCGGGATGAGATATCTCAACACTTGAATGGAGATTGTAGTCGCCGAGATACTTTGAAATTAAGCATCGAGGAATGACCCCAGTAGGGATCCAACTCATATCAAGTTTGAATGGTGGCATGGGTAGGTCGAGCAGCCCAGGATCATGATAGTCCCACAGGTAATGACCCTGTTCGAGTTGCAGCACACCTAAGGCATTCAACCAGCCTTGCTTGTAACCCTCATTATTGGCATTCTAGATACGATCGTCCAAGTGGTATAGAGCTTCATTATATCCAGCCATCCAGAACTCCCTGGGCTGTTTGTGAAATTGATATGTCAGTCTCTCTAGCTGCTCGTGGAGATTTTTGATGAAGAGTTCCTTATTCTCCAAGACTGATTGCTGCACAGAAAGCTGCTCTTCCAGGTCCCTAATCTTCTTTGACATTTCAGCCAAAGCCTGGTTCTTTACCATTAATTGGACGGCTTGGTTCTCTAAGGAAGATTGAGTCCTCTATTCCTCGACAGGAATTCGGTCTGCTCTTGCTCATCCCCGAGGAGCTCTTGCTCATCCACGAGAAGATGTAGAGGGGCCAGCTCTCTTTAAGGTGTCCAATTCGTCCCTCAAGTTGGCGTTCTCGACCTCCAAGAACGAGAATCCCTCATGAGTTACTGGGATCAAGGCTTTTGAAGAGGAAGCTGCAGACTTCAACTCTGACAATTCTCTTTGCAGGTTGTTATTCTCTTGCTCTAATAGTTTAGCTATTTTTTTGCACTCCTCGACCTCACCCCTCAGAGTTCTCTCCCTCACCTCGTAGCTAGCAAAACGCTTCTCGTACCCCTTGTCAGCATTGAGTTGCTGATACTTCTTCTCATACCCCTCGTGCAAAAGGGCAGTAAATTCTTTGTATTGCTACTGAAGGTCTTCAAGAATGCCTTGGAGATCCTCGATCATGTCATAATAAGCCATATTATTGGCCACTGCACGATCAAGAAGGGTCTTCAAGTATTGGTAGGCCTCAACCGCCTGGTCCGAAGCATCTTGGCCGAGGATATTGACAATTTTTGCTGCGCTCAGATCTGTATGACCAGCCTTAAAATAATCATTACATTGCCTGAATAGCTTGGTATCATGAGCAGATAGTAATTCCATCCTGGCCAAAAACTAGTAGAGAAAGAAGAAGCAGTAATCAATAAAAGTACCAACTAAGTATGAAGAAGAGACAACAGTATGCAAGAACAAAAATTCAAGTTTTATTATATCATGAAGATCAGAAGTACAAGATTCAGAATTACATGTTCAGGATTACATTTGTTAAAGAAAAATATAAAGAGAAACCCGAACAACTCTACACCTTTTCCTTGTCTCCCAAAACCTTATTGGGAGGCTGGGACGAGGAAGTAGGTTGCTCAGAGGGCATAGAAAGTTGCTCGAGGAGCGCCGACAGTTGGTCGAAAGAAGTAACGATTTGCTGAGGTTCCTGGTTAGCATGCTGGATGGCTGGGGGATGATCTCCCATCACCATAGAAGACTCTTCGTAGGCGGCTTCGTCCTCTTCTAAGTCTTCAAGAGTTGGAGGGGGACCAGGGATGTGTCGCTGAAAGAGTTTGGAATTTTCATTCACTTTCATCTCTTGTAGAGTAGCGACCCATCCATCCCTAAAGTACTTGAGGCTACCATATTCTACTTGCGACACCATGGCAGCCAATCCCTTGTTCCACCCCTCGTCCCAGCCAGCACTGAAAGGCTTCTTCACAGCTAATTTTCTCTTCAATTTCTTCGAGGAAAGCTTCTCGGACAGCAGGTTATCAGCATCTTTCAATTTTCTCTCAACCTCCTCCTTCTGCCGATTTACCTCCCGAAGCTGACCCAATTCTTCCTCAGCCACCTTGAGCTTATTCTCAAGTTCTCCAGCATTTTTGAGCTTCTCCTTGAGCTCTTTATTTTTCCCTTCTAAGCCCTTTATTCTCTTCTCCAACTCTTGGGAGACTTCAACAACTCGAACCTTCTCCTGCTCGGTGGAGGCAAGCTTCTTCTCCCAAGTTTCTTTATCATCAGTATATTTTTGGCGAGACTCTTTCAGAGACTGCCCCAAACCCATCAAATCTTCCTCTACACCAGACGAGGAGCTGGAAGCTTTGATAGCTTCATCCTTTTTCAAAATTTTATTGAAGAAGCTCACCAACTCTGAAAAGAAAATGAAAGCAAGTCAGAGACAGATATAATAAAGGAAAGATGAAAAGTTTAAAGTAATAGGACTTATAGAAGCAATGTGGTGAGCTGCCAAAGAGGTAACCATATCCCGAGAAAGGTTTTCTTCGATACCTTGGATCTCGGAAATGATCCAAGTCTTCACCGAGCTCATGGCAGAGCTCGAGGGAATGAAAGTGGGAACTCCACTAGTCGGGGGCTGAGAGATAGTGTCAGCCAAATTGACCGAGGAGCACTTCTTCAGCTTCCTCGGGCGAGCAGGAATAGATTCAACTAAGGAGGAACCCTTGGTCGGTGATATTACAATCACCTCTCCTGGAGCAACAGACTTTCTCGGAGCCACTGGGGGCTTCTCGACAACCTTCACAACAGGGGAAACCGAGGAAGGTGCATCAGTTTTCTTTATCCCCTCCCCTGGGACGTCAATCTTACTTCTTTTTGCGTCTCCAGAACCAGAGGCAGTTTTCTCAAAAATGGTGGAAGGTCTTCTCTTCTTCATCCTTTCACTTAAAGGAATGTGTGATTCAGGCGAGGAGATGGTGGAAGCTGGTACTGGCTCTGCGTCGCTTATCATCGGACGAGCAGTGAAAGAAGTGGTGCAGCTCTTGTACTGCAGCAGATACGAGGCTGACCTAATGTGCTCGTCAGCAACACTCAGATGCAAACTCCAGATAAGTTTCAAGTGACTTATATTCACATCTGCCTCTTTTGGACACTTTCTTTTTCTATCAACTGCAAATAAATAAACATTGAAATATGAGTGACACATTTTGTCAAACACAGAAGAAGCATGATTTCAAAATAAATAAAATGAAATAAAAATAACCTATCCCATTGCCATAGGGAGGGCATCTGGGACCCTGATACACTTCATCTCCTGATAAAGGAACATGTTGCCAATTTTTTTATTACAACTCCATGCTCAAAATAGTCCCTATTGGCATCCGGGAGATTGACCACTAAAGCCCTATTTAAAAATCTAGTTTTTAAATAAAAGGTGTTATCACCAACTGCCCATCTATAGCAAAACATGATTTGTGGAATTCCTATGCGAGTTCCATGAATTTGATTTAACCTATGCACCTCATTAACTACTCTCCATGTATTGGGGGCTATTCTTGCAGGAACAATGTCAAAGTATTGACAGAATTCCAAACATAAGGAACTGGGTGGAAAAGAAAATCCACACTCAACAATAAAGAGACTGGGGATCCAATGTCCCTCAGCCAAACGAAAATAATCAAAACGCTCAGAAAGCTCTTCCAGAACAACCCAGGAGGGAATAGAAAAATCAGAGCGAAACTTATCAAGAGATTCAACAGGGTAAACCATGATGAATAAAAGAAATGAAGAAGAAGGAAGAAAATCTTACAGAAGAAGAGTGGATCTAATGACAATGAACGATGGAAGAGATGAATACACAGGAGAGAAAGAGACGACGAAAAACTCGAAGATACAAATTTGAAAAAGTAGAAGACGATGGGATTTTTTGCAGCGTTTAAATACTCTAACTTGGGAAAAGGAAAAGTAATGATTACAAAAAGAGACGGTTACGTTACCGACATCTGTAAAGATGAAAAGGGGCGCGGGAATCGAAGCGGACATAAAAATTCAAAAACCCTGATTCTACGAATTTGGAAGGAGAAATAAATATGAAGGAAACACTCCTAAAAATCAGGAGGACCATTTAAAGCTACCATATTCCGAGAAAGAATGTTCCCTACTCCTCAAATTTCAAACTATGAAACATTGGGAGCTTCTGTTGATACCAAATTTAGTCTGCTGACATGGCTCAATAAAGTGAAGACACGTGGCAATCTACGTGGCAATGACAAACACTTCCGAGGAACTCAAATGATCCGAGGAACCATACTACAACGAGGAACACTGCTTCCCTGAGGAACTCACATGCTCCGAGGAACCATACTACAACGAGGAGCACTTCTTCCCCGAGGAACTTATACACTCCGAGGAACAAGAAGTCTCCGAGTAACTCTTGAGTATCGAGAAGCTTAGGCGGTCCGAGCTGCACCTCGAACAAAGCATTAATTGCAGGATTACCAACTGTTTGACTGTTCATTAAATGCTTATCATTCAGACGCACACGCTTAAAGGGCATTCAATGTATTACCCTTTCATATGTACATCATTTAATATATTACCCTTTCACATTACAGCCTCAGGGATATAAATACATTGTACAATCATCATTGTAAGGGGACCGGAATTTCTTGAGATAATTTGTAATCGGGAATTACCATACAATCATCAATACCATAACAGTGGACGTAGGCCATTCTTATAAGGCTGAACCACTTTAAAAATTATTTGTCACGTTTATTTATCTGTGATTGAATAATTAGATATGATCTAATTTTTTACATCAACAGTTGTCTACCCTACATTAGGAATGGGTTATGTGGGGACTTTTTTGGCGTTATGCCTATTGATGATAGGGCATTCTTTTCTTCTAGTTAATTACTATGAAACTAGGAGATGTAGTATTATGTTTGGGAGACTTTAGAAGCTCAATTGAGCTATACTAGTTTTGATGGTTTATATTACCACCCCAAGAGAATGTTGGGAGATTTTAGAAGCTCAATTGAGCTATGTTAACCTTGGTGGTTCATAATAATACCATAAAGGTGTGTTTGGAGAATAAGTTGAAAGTTCATTCATTCCTTTGAAGGATGATAATCTTGGGGTTTTAAAATAACACCCTAAAATGTTTGGAGATATTGAAGAGTTAATTTACTCCTTTGAGGTTGTAGTTACGATACAAGTTATCGTATGGCTTCGAATTTAAATGAGTTAAATTATTTTAAAAATGTACATGATACTGGTTTCGGATAAAACGAAACATACACATAAACGGAAACGAAATGGTTATGGTAATGATGATGGTAAATGATAATTTACTTAATCATGAATTTGGAAAATGATAATTTACTTGATTTTTAAAATGGTAAATAAAATGGTTGGAACACACCTCTCTAAATGACATCATATGGGAAGTTCGCACATTGAGGTGAAGCCCCCTGACTAATGAATACAGGGTGGATATAGTCCTAGGCCATGTGAGCGTTTGTTGATATATATATTTTTCTGCGATGGGTAGGAGATTCCGGGTGTGGTCTTGACTACCCCGCAGGCACATGTCAGCTTCCCGACGTTTTGCGTTATAGGTGCTGAGGTTGTCTTATGATAGTCCCTGGAAGATGATGGTCATTTAGGGGCGCGCACAGTGGGGAAACCCTGACGGGCAGTCTTAGAATCGTTATATGTATATAAATATAACTATTGATAATCAACTGGGACTTGATGGATTATATGCCATAAAGAGCATACTGAAGTGCCACAAAGAGCACATATAAATGCCACAAAGAGTATTTGAAAATGATTATTTTCCTGATAAGGAAAGGATTTTTACAAAAAGTAAAATTGAGAATAAAAATGCCATAAAGAGCATAAGATTATGATTATATATATATATATTTCCTATTAAGGAAAGCAAATATGAAATAATTTGTGCGCATGATGAAGTTTTAGATTAATGTTACTTATTTTATTTTTTCCTACTTAGCTTATGTTTTAAATTGTGTAGGTAGCTTCTTATTTCTCTTTCATTATGATTTATCATTCATAAGTGTCATACTTTTTATTTATCTGGTAGTCATATATAACCAGGCCCTGACCTGTTCATATTTCTTGTTATGCTTGTATCTTGTATCCGCTCAGGTACTCCGCCGCAAGGATGCCTGATTTGAATTCCGTTCCTGGTGTCTTTGGCGAGCCGTGATGCTTTGTGGGTATTACGGGACATTTTGGATTAGACGCCATCACCCTTTGCACTCTAGTCAGGATCTGGTCTTTTTACTCAGGCGAGAGGCCCAAGCTTTTGTACTTTATTAATGTAATGTAATATGTAAATAATTGAACTTGTTTAATATTGTGGTAAGAGTTTCTGGCCGACAGCATATTCGGTCCCTTATTGTACATTTGTGTGTATGTAATATAATTTCATCTGGATTTCCACTTTCTTTTTATTGGGTTGTTAAGTTCTTTTCTTTTCTTTAACTTTAAAACCAAAAATTTTGGCAAACCATTTTTCTGAAATAAGGAGTGGTTATCCTGCATACTTCTTATTTTGTTGTGATGCTGAGAATAATTCCATCCATGATTTCGTTATTTGGGAGTATCGGGCTGGCCACCCCCTATTTCGGATGGCGGGTTGTGACAATATAAGATATATAAATATTTGTGTGAATAATATTTATTGTAGAGGGGTCCCAGAGCTTCTTAGTACTAATTACAATTTATATTAATTATGCATTTATCTTAGTACTAATGGTAATTTATATTATAGGTTATCAAGAAGGGTGCTTTTGTCCAATCAGTGGTTCGAGTTAGACGAGCTCGAGGGGCCTTGGAGACCACCAAGTAGCCGGTGGGATATTTGAGGGGGTTGGCTTGGAGGCTAGAGAGTAAGGTTCGTTGAGTGAGGTAAAATTCTAAACCATTCTAATATAAGAGAGAAAAGAACCAAAAGTCTGGAGTAACTCGGGACTACTCGAGAAAGCCGCACTACCCTCGTGGGACCTAAAGGTCACTCGAGAGGTCATTTACATTATTATTAGTTGAGGGGTCTCAAGGCCCCTTGACAAGTCATGTTCATAAATAGTCACTCGAGGAGGCTTCATGCCCCTCAAATAGTATATTATATTTATAGTCATTCGAGGGGGTTCATGTTCCTCAAGAAGTCATAATTAAATTAACAGTCAGTCGAGCAGGCTCACGACCTCTCGACAAATCATGCTCATCGCATAACTGTCATGCAATCCAAAAAAATATTATTTTTAAATGATGGTTTAATATTTACTTATTTATTTTAGTCCTACAAAAAGGGAACTTGACATGTGTACATTTGGTAAATTAACTATTTTGGGTCTAACACATAGTTTGTCATTGGCTATGTCATTTTTGTATCCCACAAGTTTCATTATATTATTTAAATGATAAGGACAAGTTCATTTTTATTATTTTAATGAGGACACATGTCACATTTTGGTGAAACCCTAATTCACCCACACCTATTATAAATAGAAGGTTTATCCGTCACTAAAGAGATAATGCGAAAAGGAGGGAAGAATACTCAGCATAAATGGAGGCTCTTAGTCTAAAGAAAAAAGCCATTGAAGCTTGAAGTTTTAGCTTCATAGTCATAATATTTTACGCCAGATTTATATAATCAATGGTTGAGTCCATAGCATACATTTTACACACACACTTGGTGCTTTACACCCTGCTACCATCTCTCTTTTATATTACAGTGCTTATTCTCTCACCCTCTTCTCCAAAGCTTTCAAAGGTTCTTTGATGGAGATTATATATCTTCTATTATTATTGTTGAATGCAACACCATAAAAGAATTACATCATATTACTCGTTTAATATCGGTTGAAGGAAAGTCTCACCTCACCATATCCCGTTCTTCATAGACCCCGGTTACACTCCCCTCCTACATTTGGCGACTCTGCTAGGGAGTATTCTTGTTGGATATGGGTGCTGAAGGAGAATAAATAACGTATTCTAGAATCTTTTTCAGAAAGATCTTCTTCATGGTCAGTTAACCGAGGAAAGTATACGATTTTGCCCTTTACTTTTGTTCTATATATATCCCTTACCATCTTTGATTTTTATTTTATGAGCATCTTGTTTAATGTTAATTGCTTAAATTAATATGCTATTTTTTAAACTAAATAGATGTGACCATATGGTCCGTAGATGAGGACTTACTAAAGAATCTCGTAAGTCTATGCCTATAAAAACAAATGTTTGCAGCTTTCAAATATAAGTTTCTCCAATAAAGCTATAAGACCAATTCTACCCAGTTAAACCAAAACGTCTAACAGCCTTCGAGAAATGTCGAATCACTACACCCTAAAGGCACTAGTAGCTAGAAAAGGATATCATCTTTCGCGGAATTTCCAATAATAAGTAAGGACACTAGTTTTGTCACTACACCCTTAGGACACTAGTTTTGTCTTCAGACAAAACTAACTACACGCATACCCATTAACAACTAAGGTTTGGTCACAGTAATGCAATAAACCGAAATGGGTATAGAGGTTATTAATTAAACCAAGCTGAAAAAATAAACTAGGGAACAAAAGCATCTAAGGAACTTAATAGTATTAAAAAGTTTATGAAGCTTATTAATTTGTTATTTATTATATATTATTTTATTAATAAATCAGATAAAAGGGCCAAAGTTTAAATTCCACTTGATTGGGAATATTAGCCTGTTACTCCTCTTGTATTAATAAAAAAGATACATTGGCATGTAAATATTAATTATATGCTTGTCATCTACACTCCTCTAGATAGAAGCTTTAATAGTCGGTACATTTTTACATGACATAGACACCATCTAGATATTAACTAAATAGATGAGAAAAAATATTTCAGCTCGGATGTTATGATTTTTTTTAGATGACATGTGGTAAGAGATGGGACACACATAATAATTCTCTTTACAAAGTCTATGCTAGTCTACGCTAGAAAATGTCAATCTCCCATCAGATTTTACTTGTTCCGTATGAAAACAATATCTTTTACTTGATACCGCATCAAAATAAAAAATGTCGTTAGTAATTTATTAAATAATTGATTTCATGAGTTTGTAAATAAGAGTGCTCTCTAAAAATTAGGAAAAATATCACTTCTTAGTGATCGCGTTTCACTGTATCCGGATTTTGCTGGGATTTGATCATATCTTTTCAGTTTTGATGCAAGTCAATGTATTGTTGTACAAGTTATGACTCTCAACACAACTGTTTTTAGCGTGTACTTTCTCCATACTAGCTTTTGGTCAAGTCACTAGAAAAGGTGTTATCATTTATTAGGTAGCCTAGAGCTTGAGATATTGCTTCATTATTCTTTCTGGCCAAATTATATCATTATAACAAAATGGAGCTAAGAAAATGGATTTTGTTTCGCTCTTCTTAACCTTGGTTGTTAATTGAACTCAACAAACCCTAAAGTGGACTTATTCACAGAGATTTATAAAAAAGTCACGAGCAGTTCCAGATCAGTAGTCTGAATCGTCTAAGGAACACTGAGATGCTTCATATTGAAGCTTAACCTAATTTATGGTAAAATGCCACATTGGTTGATTTAGCAAGAAGTATTATTAAATACTTAACGTTGGTTATCCCATCTTAAACTTGCTTTGAGAGACTTCAATGAAGTCCAAAATAATTTATTGTCTACAGTGCCAAAGTTCAAGGCTTGAAACACATCACCTATTGACCTTTTTTTTAAGTCCTATCGCTGCCTTCGTAGAGCGTTTTGGCAGGTCACCTTGAGCCATGCGCTCTTTAACATTGTACAATACATGCCTTGGCAGCCTGGCTAACTTATTTTCCAATATTTCTTTTTGCTGTAACCCTTAATAGTCGTGGATTGAAAAAGTAAACAAGGCAATCACACATGTGGAATAGGGCATTTATATCCCACTGGCATTTTTAAAAGGCTTCCTCGTCTATTTTATTTTAAATAGTTCTTTATATAGAATACAAGCTAGACCGACGGACAGTGTTTCAATTAAAAGAAAATAAGCTCGTCGGATGTTACATAATATTATGATATTCTAGATAAGACTAGCGATAATTAAGCAAAATTATATCTAATGCTTTAAAGTTGGTTGATCGAAAAGAATAAGAAGTACCTACTGGAGTAACGATACAGTTTGGTTCACTAAGTATAAATTACTTTCTTAATAGTATCGATACAATTGATATATTTTTGGAAATTTTCCAAGTTGTATATTTAGTGTAATTAAATTATACATATTATTTGATTTAATTAAAAACTAGACACAAAATAAAATGTGTCCAAGTGTATACACATTACTTATTTTCTGTTTACACTTTATGAAAGAGCATTAAGCGTTCTTTTGTAAAAGAAAGTACCCTAACCTAAGCACACTGAAAGTATTGATTGCTCAACTAGTAACTCGAACATACTCTATCTCGAGAAAAAAATAAACAATAATGACTACCTACATAAGTCATTACGCGAATCGAGGATAGCTGACCTTCATATATTTCTTGCCTAATTATTAAGGAGAAATATTACATAGTTCGACTACGTCACAAGCTATAGTAAATAAATTGTTTATATAAAATAAAGACTGCTCGAATTTATGACTCTGACGTTTATGTGACCAGGGGATGCTCGCATTTATAACACGAGTTTGTATGTTTGAGTGCGCAAGAATAATGTTGCTTAAATTCATAACTCGCATATTTGCGTGTTTTAACGAAGTTTGTTTTAGGAATACCCTCATAAGTTGATCGATAATCTTAAGATCTCCATATTTGTATACTCAGAATAAGTTGTGTGATTAACTTCACATTTCATTTGATATCTTGAACCATAGTAATTCATTATGAGAAGAAACATAAGATCTATGAATCCATCACTTGAACATGTTCGACCCATTTATTCAAAGTATAAGTGACTTTGAAAGTTATCTATTACTACACCCCATGCATTTTTTATTTTATTCATATTAATTGTTTGAAGATATTCACTCTATTGATATGCATTTAAAAAAGTTATAGTTTCTTTAATTTTATCCTCTCGCATGCTTGGATTCGAGCGGCGGGGCTAACAAGCAAATTTACGAAGCTTTAATAAAAAGTAAGTTTCAGATTAACTTTATTGACGTACGCTCGACTCCAACATGCTTCATGGGCGTTCTTACTCATATTGCAAGACAAAATCTAACAACAAAAGTATGAGATATCAACTATACTTTCCTAGCACAGTTTAATGCTTATAAAATGTTAGGATATTTTATATAGGCTATGAGGCCTCCTAGCGCATTTGATACTTGTTAGTATTTCTCCACCTAATAAATAGCAACAGAAAAAAAATAGTATGTGTAATAGTATATGTAAAAGGTATGACAGTATAGTACCTAAGGCTCCAAGGGAACCGAAGCGCTCATAGTATTAACCAAAAAAATAAATAATCAGGTTTCGCAAACCAGCAAGTGCCAAGTAGAAATAAAAGGTACGAACGTTTAGTACCTAAGGCTCCAAGAGCATCGAAGTTCTCACAGTATTAACCTGAAACTAAAGAAATTGGTAAAGTAGATGAGATATGCCAAGAATAAATAAAAAGGTACGATAGTTTAGTACCTACAGCTCCAAGGGCACCAGAGCGTTCATAGTCTTAACCTGAAAATAAATAAATAGGTTAAGTAAACGAGAGAATGCCAAGAATAAATAAAAAGGTACAACAGTTTAGCACCTAAGACTCCAAGGGCACCAGAGCGCTCATAGTATTAACTTGAAAACAAAGAAATAGGCTAAGTAGATGAGAAAAAGCCAAGAATAAATAAAAAGGGTACGACAGTTTAGTACCTAAAGTTCCAAGGGAGCTGGTGCGTATTAACCTAAAATAAAGAAGCAGGTTAAGTAGACGAGCAAATGCCAAGAATAAATAAAAAGGTACAATAGTTTAGTACCTGAGGCTCCAAGGGCACCGAAGCGCTCGTAATATTAACCTACAAACAAAGACATAGGTTATGCAATCGAGCAAGTGCCAAGTATAAATATAAGGTACAAAATTTTAGTACCTCAGTATCCAAGGGCATAGGAGCGCTCATAGTCTTGAGCAAGTGCCAAGTATAAATAAAAGTTACGAAAATTTAGTACCTCGGTCTCCAAGGGCACAGGAGCGATCACAATATTGAGCAAGTGCCAAGTATAAATAAAAGGTATGACAATTTATTACCTCGATCTCCAAGGGCACAGTAGCGCTCATAGTATTGAGCAAGTGCCATGTATTAATAAAAGGTACGATAATTTAGTATTTCAGGCTCCATATTGAGCAAGTGCCAAGTATATATAATAGGTACGACAATTTAGTACATCAAGCTCCAAGGGCATTAGAGCGCCCACAGTATTGAGCAAGTGCCAAGTATAAATAGAAGGTACGACAATTTAATATCCTAGGATCTAAGGGCATAGGATCGCTAACAATATTAACTTTAAAACATATAAACAGGTTAAGTAGACGAGCAATGCCAAGGAAAAACAAAAGGTAAATCAGACTTATATTTTCTCTTTCTTAAGGGAATAGTAGAACCTCTACTATATTAGAAGAAAGTCCATGACATGAAGGTCTTTCCTCATTATACTTGGGGGAATATCCGTCCTAAGGGAAAAGTATATTGAGCAAAGTCCTTATAGACACAACAAAAAGTTTTTTACACCATACTAGGAGGAGGTCATCCTACTAGTAAGTAATAATAAAAAAATGTATATTATTTCTTTATTATTCCATACATATTTATTGCCTAGAAAAGAAGTCCTAACCTTTGTTCTAAAAAAAAATTTACTTGACCAATTGTTAGGGAAAAAGATGGAGAAGGGGGTTCACGCCCCCCCCCCCCCCTAAACTTGTTATTTTTCTACGACAAAAAGGTTCCTAAGAAAAGTTTGGAATAAGGACCCCACAGACCAGGGGCAATTTTTAGTATAAGAAAATAATTCTTTTCTTTACTTATGACATTTGTGAAATTTTATTCAAAGTTTGTAGGAAGGAGAAAGGCGAACCCCATCTCCTAGTTACTCAATAAGAAATGAATGTGCATAACAAAATACCCCACAGTCACATGGGGCGGCATTAAAAAATACCCAACTGTCACACGAGGTTTCACTAAAAAGTACCCCATAGTTATAGGGGCAACTTCAAAATTTTAACTTGCACAGCTATATGCAATACCCCGCAGTTAGAAGGGGAAAATTCAAAATGATAACTTGCTCAGCCTATATTCAAGTATCCCACAATTAGAGGGGAAGTTTCAAAATTTTAACTTGCTCAGCTATATGAAAGTACCCCACATTTGAAGGGGCAACCTCAAATAATAACTTGCTCCCCACTTATGCAAGTACCCATTAGTTAGAGGGACAACGCCAAAAATGAAAACTTGCTCTTATCCCATGCAAGTACCCCACGGAATATGGGGTAATTCTAATTGAGAAAATACTCACATTAAATAGAATATGTCACAGTTAACAAACATCAACCAAACAAAGTCAAAGATAGCCCCAGTATACTTTTTCGCAGTTAGAAATGAAAATTTCTAAGAAATAGGTAAAAGTAAATTATGTATGACAGTTTAATACCTGAGAAGTGCACAATATAACACTACTAAGGTGTTCCAAAGCTATCGAAATAGTTATCTCGCTCACTTGAATATAAAGAAATTTGTTGAGAAGCCGAGCAAGTAATTACACAGTATAAGAAAAAAACAAAAACATACAACAATCTAGTGCTCGAGGCTCCACACGAGTAGGAGCACTTGAAATAAATATATTGGAAAAGTGAAAACATAGAAACTTGTGATCACATAAACAAAAATTTGCAAACTATGCGTGCGGCACGCATCATATGTGCAAGCAAATATATTACCAGGGACTCCAAAGACATGCGAGTACCCCCGACAAAAGTTTTAGCATTCGCTTCAATATGAAATGAAGGAAATAGGTTGAGAAATGCAACCAAATTTAAAACACAAAGTACGATTGCTAGTATGTGATGTACCTTGGACTCCACCAGAGCGTGAATACTGAGGATATAAACTTTAGCATTAGGTTCAATCCAATAAAAAGGTTGAGTAATGCAAGGCAGTAATAAAATTCAAAACACAAGCTAAGCTTTCAATTAATATTGTACTTGGGACACCATAAATTTTGAGTACCCAAGACATAAGCCTCTTGAAAATTTAGTTCGTTTGCTCATTAAATTTTAAGGGGACATACTTTCAAGTCAATGTCTAAACATCAAAATATAGCAAGCATGGAAAACTTTAACATTTCCAAAGCATGATAGGAAATTCATTTTTTTACTTATTAATTTTATCTATGTTGATTGTATTTAGAGGAGATATACTTGCATACTTATTTTTTTTTTACTTAAAAAATAAACATAATGAGCATATCATCTTGTTCCCATAGTATAAGGGAAAAGGAATAAGAGTGAATCAACACTTAATAGCAAAATGTTTATTGAACATAGAATCCCACAGTATACGTGATAATCAATAGTATAATATTTACTCGCAAAGATTTTACGTAGAAAATTTTAGCGAGTAGATAGTCTCGCAACTTAACGAAAAAGTAAATAAAAAATATTAATATTTACTCTCATAATATTTTTGTACAATGTTTTACGAGAAGATAGACCCACGGTATATGACACAAGCAAAAAAGAGCGTAATGCTAACGCCTAGAAACACTGTAACCAATAACTTTTAAATTGATTTGTGCACATGTATTTTTCACAAGGGGGCTAATGTTGAGATGTCCTCGAGCAAGTGAACAAAGAGTGTAATGTTGATTATGCTAATGCTAAAATAGTTGATAATTCGTGCACAAGTCTCTCGACTCTACAAGACACTTATGTACGAGGGGGCTAATGTAGAGGGGTCCCCAAATAAAAAATAATACAAGTTGTGCGACTGTCCCTAAAGAAAAGTATGGCACATGTGGGAACCTAGTGCAAAAATGAAAGCGTAAGCATGTTGAGTTCGTTATTACCAATAAGTGTAAATGGTTTGAAAACTTCCATGATGATTAAATTGTGCGCACATAACTCTCTCACAGTGCAAGAGACTTCTGTATGAGGGGGATAATGTAGAGGGGTCCTGGAGCTTCTTAGTATTGATTACTAATTATATTAATTATGCATTTACTTTAGTACTAATGGTAATTTATATTATAGGTTACCAAGGAAGGTGCTTTGGTCCAGTCAGTGGTCCGAGTTGGTAGGGCTCGAGGGGCCTAGGAGCCTACCAAAGTAGCAAGTGGGATCTTTGAGGTGTTTGGCTTGGAGGCTAGAGAGTAAGGTTCGTTGAGTGAGGTAAAATGCTCAACCATTCTAATATAAGAGAGAATATCACCAAAAGCCTCAAGTAACTCGCGGCTACTCGAGAAATTCACTCTACCCTCGTGGGACCTTAGGGTTATTCGAGAGGTTATTTATGTTAGTCTAGGGGGCCCACGTCCCCTAGACAAGTCATGTTCATAAATAGTCACTAGAGGAGGCAAGATGTCCCTCAAATAATATATTTTATTTATAGTCATTCGATGGGGTTCATATTCCTCAAGAAGTCAAAATTAAATTAACAGTCAGTCGAGCAGGCTCAAGACCTCTCGACAAATTATGCTCACTGAATAAATGTCACGCAATTGAGAACAATATTATTTTAAAATGAAAGTTAAATATTTACTTATTTATTTTAGTCCTACAGAAAAGGGTCTTGACATGCGTACATTTGATAAATTAACTATTTTGTGTCAAGCGCATAGTTTGTCATTGGCTATGACATTTTTGTGTCCCATAAGTTTCATTATATTATTTAAATGATAAAGACAAGTTCATTTTTATTATTTTAATGAGGACACGTGTCACATTTTGGTGAAACCCTAATTTACCCATAGCTATTATAAATTGAAGGGTTATCCCTCACTAAAGAGATAATGTTAAAATGAGGGAATAATTAGCAGCATAAATGGAGGCTCTTAATCTCAAGAAAAAAGACATTGAAGCTTTAAGTTTTAGCTTCATAGTTATAATATTTTACACCAGATTTAAATCATCAATGGTAGAGTACATATCATACATTTTACACACACAGTTGGTTCTTTTACTCCCTGCTACCCTCTCTCTTTTATTTTACAGTGCTTATTCTCTCACCCTCTTCTCCAAAGCTTTCAAAGGATCTTTCATGGAGATTATATATCTGCTATTATTATTGTTGAATGCTACACCATAAAAGAATTACATCAGATTACTCCTCTAAGATCTGTTAAAGGAAAGTCACACCTCACCAGACCCCTTCTTCATAGACCCCGATTACACTCCTCTCCTATATTTGTGAAATTTTATTCAAAGTTTGTGGGAAGGAGAAGGGCTAACCCCATCTCCTAGTTACTCAATAAGAAATGAATGTGCACAACAAAATACCCCACAGTCATGTGGGGCGGTGTTAAAAATACCCCACAGTCACACGAGGTTGCACTAAAAAGTACCCCACACTAACTGTGGGGTACTTGCTTAGCTATATGAAAATACCCCACAGTTAGAAGGGGAAACATCAACATGATAACTTGCTGAGCCTATATGCGTGTATCCCATAGTTAGAGAGGAAGCTTCAGAATTTTAACTTGCTCTGCTATATACAAGTACGCTATAATTAAAGGGGCAACCTGAAAATATTAACTTGCTCCCCTTATATGCAAGTACCCCTCTGTTAGAGGGACATCGTAAGAAATGATAACTTGATCATATCCCATCCAAGTACCCCACGGAATATGGGGCACTTCAAATTGAGAAAATACTCACAATAAATAGAACATGTCACAGTTAACAGACATCAACGCAACAAAGTCAAAGATAGCCCTAGTATACTTTTACGCAGCTAGAAATGAAAATTTCTAAGAAATAGCTAAAAGTAAATTAGGTATGACAGTTTAATACCTGAGGAGTGCGCAATATAACACTCCCAAGATGTTCCACAGCTATCGAAATAGCCGTATCGCTCACATAAAAATAAAGAAATCGGTTGAGAAGCCGAGCAAGTATTTTACACCAGATTTATATCATTAATGGTAGAGTCCATATCATACATTTTTTACACACACTTGGTGCTTTTACACCCTTCTACCCTCTCTCCAGAGTGCTTATTCTCTCACCCTCTTCTCCAAAGCATTCAATGGTTCTTTACAAGAGATTATAAATATGCTATTATTATTTTTGAATGGAACTCCATAAAAGATTTACATGAGATTACACCTTTAATATCCGTTGAAGGAATGTCACACCTTACCAGATCTAGTTCTTCATAGACCCCGATTACACTCCCCTCCTACATTTGTGAAATTTTATTCAAAGTTTATGGGAAGGAGAAAGGATAACCCCATCTCCTAGTTACTAAATAAGAAATGAATGTGCACAACAAAATACCCCACAGTCACACGAGGTTGCACTAAAAATTACCCAATATTTAGAGGGGCAAATTCAAAATTTTAACTTGATCTACTATATGCAAGTACCTCGGAGTTTGAAGGGGAAACTTCAAAATGATAACTTACTCAGCCTATATGCAAGTATCCCATAATTAATGCAACAAAGGCAAAGATAGCCCCAGTATACTTTTTCACTGTTAGAAATGAAAATATCTAAGAAATAACTAAAAGTAAATTAGGTATGATAATTTAATACCTAAGGAATGCGCAATATAACACTCCAAAGATGTTCCACAACTATCGAAATAGCCGTCTCACTCACCTGAAAATAAACAAATAGGTTGAGAAGTCGAGAAAGTATTTACACAGTATAAGGAAAAAAAATATACAAAATTCTAGTGCCTGAGGCTCCACGCAAGTAGGAGCCCTTGAATTCAATATATTGGTAAAGTGAACACATAAAAACTAGTTGATCACATGAAAAAAAATTTACGAACTATACGTTCGGCACGCATTATAATTGCAAGTAAATATTTTACCAGGGACTCCAAAGACATGGGAGTACCCCCAACAAAAGTTTTTGCAATCACTTCAATATGAAACGAAGGAAACAGGTTGAGAAATACGACCAAATTTAAAACACAAAGTATGAGTGCTAGTATGTGATGTACCTACGACTGCACAAGAGCGTGACTACTGATGATATAAATCTTAGCATTAGGATCGACCCGATAAAAAGGTTTAGTAATGCAAGGAAGTAATAAAATTCAAAACACAAGCTAAGTTTTCAATTAATATTGTACTTAGGACATCATAAATTTTGAGTACCCAAGATATAAGCCTCTAGAAAATTTACTTCGTTTGCTCATTAAATTTTAAGGGGACATACTTTCAAGTCAATGTCCAAACATCAACATACAACGAGGAAGGAAACTATAAAATTTCCAAATCATGATAGGAAATTCATTTTCTTTACTTATTAAGTTTATCTCTACTGATTATATTTAGAGGGGATATACTTGCATAGTTATAATTGTTTTGCTAAATAAAGAAACATAATGAGCATATCCACTTGTTCCCACGGTATAAGGGAAAAGCAATAAGAGTGCATCAACCATTCATCGCAAAATGTTTTGTGAACATAAAATCCCACTGTATACGGGATAGTTAATAGTATAATATTTACTCTAAAAAAATTTACATACAAAAGTTTAACGAGAAGATAGTATCACAGCTTAAGGAAAAAGTAAATAAAAATATCAGTATGTTCTCACAAAATATGATTGTACAAATTTTTGCGAGAAGATAGACCCACGGTATATGGGATAAGCAAAAAAAGGGTAATGCTAACCCCTAGAAACACTGTAACCAATAACTTTTAAAATTATTTTTGCACATGTATTTTGCACAAGGGGGATAATGTTGAGATGTCCTCGAGTAAGTGAACAAAGAGTGTAATGTTTATTATGCTAATGATAAAACAGTTGATATTTAGTGCACACATCTCTCGACGCTACAAGACACTTCTGGATGAGGGAGCTAATGTAGAGTGGTCCCCAAATAACAAAATACAAGTTGTGAGTTTTTTGAAACTCCGCCTAATAAAATACCGCGTGATCAATCCTATATCAAATTAAAACAGGAATCCCAGTTGGTTCATCCTTAGCATCACCGTCGAAAACTTTTAAAACTTACTAGCCACCTAGTATTCTAAAGGCTGGTGCTAAATTTTAACTTTTTAATTAAACAAAACAGTACATGCGGAAATAAATATAAACCATTCAAACAACTGAATAAAACTCAACTGAATAATTAATTAAACAATTTGCGAAATAAACCATCGGCCACCAAAGCGAATAATCCAATACAACCATCCAACACCTGAATAAATACATCTGAAAACTGTACTGAGAAGACTAGGCGACAAGCCCTAAAAAAAACTAAAACTGATAAATGATTCCTACTCTAGGATTGAATAAACAATGCGTCTAATCAAAACTTCTGCTAGCATCCACACATGCCGCAGCTCCGTGTCCCTGGAATAGAATATCAATCCTGGCGTCCCTATGGCTGGACACCTAAAATTCTTTGAAAATAATTTTATAGCAAGGGTTAGAACCCAAAACATTTTGAAAATATTTAGCAAGTGAATTAACTGCAGTAATTTAAAATGAATGAATGCGCTTCATATTTAAGTTAGTGTCGCACTCTCTTGAGGATATTCTCACCCCTCCACTATTGTGCACACCCAACGGTTACCTTAACCCCACCTAGTTGTACTACCCCATCCAACTAGTCCTGGTATAACCTTCCCTTGCCATACTACTCTAACTTGAGTATAATTATTCATGAATTATAAGTTGTCTCACCAATTAACTTAATTCATTCCTTCTTAAATAATAGCATATAACTGTGTCACAAGTTATATAAAGTAAATACATTACACACTGTATTATTACCCGCATATAATATTTAATACCATTATATACGTACCTTTACTAAAACATCCACACATATATCATACGTATATCCATCCCTCCGAGTATACCCTCGCTGGATGATTCCCTCTAAAGTGCTATCTCAGTAGGTGTGCTCACATAACCTAGTTACCCAAGTTGGAATCGCTCACCAACCTGGACTAAAACATAAACGAAGTGGAGGCGGTCATATTCCTTCCCTGAAAGTGAGATAAACCCCTCACCCATATACCGGATGCTATGACCTGGGGATATACTCACCCTACTCCTCAAGTTAGGGGATTCACCCACATCGCGCAACCTCCCTTGATAGCACTAGAGTATATAAATTAAATAAATATCTAATCACTGATATTTAATATCACACACAATAAATACACATATATATACTATCACTACACCGTATATATATAATATAAACCCTAGCTTTACCGTGTACTTAAGGATCCGTAGCACTAGCCTGAAATTTTCTAAGTCTCTATCCCGATTCACTTAATTAATTTTCTCACTTAGTAATTCATCATCTTCCCGAGTCTATGGTCCGACTCTAATATATTTAATTCACCCCTCAATTAATATAATATTCTCCCCGAGTCTATGGTCCGACTCTAATATAAATACTCTACACATTAATTTATATGAAATTTGCCGAATTCTATGATTTAACTCTCATTTAATTAATTTACACATTAATTAATTAATAATAAGTCGAGTTTTTGGTCCGACTCTCATTTAATTAATTTACACATTAATTAATTGATACCAATCCGAGTCTGTGGTCCACGTCTCATTTAATTAATTTCACATTAACTAATTTATTACCTTCCCGAGTCTACCATCCGACTCTAATTTAATTAATTAACACATAAATTAATTTATTACCTGGTGTCGCCCAACCATTATATCCGGACTCGCTCACTTGGACCATAACGTAATATTTCCCCGAGTCTATATTTTTTCCTATAACTAATTTTATTTCACCTCAATTCCTTTAATAATGTAGTTTCACCCAACTACAATACCTGAATATTTTTCCTCAGCACAAAACCAATACTTATGAATTATTTTTCGAAATTTGTTCAGCTCATGACATATAATTTTCACCCTCCTAAACCCAATTATATCACCCTATAATTGTTAAAGAATATATACCACATATGAATTTATCACTACATAGCAAGTGGGGGAAAAATCTAAACTAAAATTTCTCTTTATACATAAAGCTGGCGAAACTGTCAAATCCTGGGACCATCGATAGATCGATCCCCCTAGGTCGATCGATTGATTGAAAAGGTGATCGTCTTCTCCGGATTGCTGTTTCAGCCATTAATGAACCTTCAAGCTTTTGTTTCTTCCCAAACCCTTATCCAAATCCCATCCAGCATATTTTGCACACAAGAAAAGGTTCTAAACACCCTAGAGACCTTAATCCATCAACAAATTTATAAAAAAACCCTAAGTATATTCGATTTGGGTTTTTCACCCGGGTCTCGTTCTACCAAATCTGACCCCACCATATTCAGTCCATTTAATCACTAATACATATTGTAATCCACTCTACAATTTAATCTTAACAATCCCAAATTATAACTTAACATTTATTGAGTAATTCAATCTGCCCATTACTCTAAATTCAGAAAACCCAATTTTAATTATGGTTACACACCCAAAACGAATTTTCATATACACACACTATGATATGAATTGATTTTCATCAATTTAGGAATCACAAAAGTTAACCACTTGTCAGGAATTGTTCATAGAGTCTGGTCTGTTGGTGTAGTCCCTTAATTTGGCTCCAAAAATCCTTAATTGGTTCTTGATTTGCTTTCCCCCAAATTCCCTCTCAAGCCCTAGGTTAAGAATTTTTGTTAACTGTCGTTCCACACTTCCCCTAATTAGGTTTAAACTCCAAATCCCGTTTTTGGCTACATGGGCCTAATTAAAATGGTCTGAATCACTCCGTGTGGGCCCAACTATGCCCAAAAATACCCCGAGACCCAATTACAACCCGGAGCACTCTTTTCTGACTATCACGACCCATCCGGACTCAACCGCGCACTCAGAATTGTCATCTGAAATACTTTTTGTCATTTTCGAATTTTGACCTCAAAATGCGACACACATTAATTCGAACAATTAAACTTAAAGTCGCCAATTATAAATAATTCTTCCCACTCAAATAAATTATCCAAATCATAAACTTATGTTTCTCCAATTGAAATATTTTTATAACTCCCAAAAAAATTAAATTTTAAATCCTCAAAATTACGGGGTGTTACAAGTTTGTCCCTAAAGCAACGTATGGCACATGTGGGAATCTAGCATAAAAATGAAAGCGCAAGAATGTTAAGGTCGTTATTGCCAGTAAGAGTTAATGGAATGAAAAATTTCCATGATGATTAAATTGTGCGTACATAATTCTCTCATAAAGCAAGAGACTTCTATACGAGGGGGCTAACGTATACGGATCCCAGAGCTTCTAAGTACTAATTATAATTTATATTAATTATGCATTTATCTTAGTACTAATGGTAACTTATATTACAGGTTACTAAGAAGGGTGCTTTGGTACAGTTAGTGGTTCGATTTAGCAAGGCTCGGAGGGCCTAGGAGCCCACCAAAGTTTCCGGTGGGATCTTTGAGGGGTTTGTCTTGGAGGCTAGAGAGTAAGGTTCGTTTATTGAGGTAAAATGCTCAACCATTATAATATAAGAGACAAAAGCACCAAAAGTATCCAGTAACTCGCGACTACTCAAGGAAATCACACTACCCTCGAGGGACCTTAAGGTCACTTGAGAGGTTATTTACATTATTGTTAGTCGAGGGGGATCAAGTCCCCCTACCAATTCATGTTCATAAATAGTCACTCGAGGAGGCTTCACGCCCCTCAAATAGTATATTTTATTTATAGTCATTAGAGGGGGTTCCTATTCCTAAAGAAATCATAATTAAATTAACATTCGGTCGAGCATGCTCACGATCTCTCGACAAATCATGTTCACCGCATAAATGTCATGCAATCCAGAAAAATATTATTTTTAAATGACAGTTTAATATTTACTTATTTATTTTAGTCCTACAGAAAAGGAACTTCACACGCGTACATTTGATAAATTAACTATTTTGGGTCAAGCGCACAGTTTGTCATTGGCTATTTCATTTTTGTGTCTGACAAGTTTCATTATATTATTTAAATGATAAAGGCAAGTTCATTTATATTACTTTAGTGAGGACACATCACATTTTGGTGAAACCCTAATTTACCCACACCTATTATAAATAGAAGGCTTATCCCTCACTAAAGAGATAATGTGAAAAGGAGGGAAGAATACTCAGCATAAATGGAGGCTCTTAGTCTCAAGAAAAAAGTCATTAAAGCTTGAAGTTTTAGCTTCATAGTCATAGTATTTTACGCCAGATTTATATAATCAATGGTTGAGTCCATAGCATACATTTTGCACACACACTTGGTGCTTTTACACCCTCCTACCCTCTCTCTAGAGTGCTTATTCTCTCACCCTCTTCTCCAAATCTTTCAAAGGTTCTTTCCAAGAGATTATAAATCTGCTATTATTATTGTTGAATACTACACCATAAAAGATTTACATCAGATTACACCTTTAATATCCATTGAAGGAAAGTCACACCTCACCGGATCCAGTTCTTCATAGACCCCGGTTACACTCCCCTCCTACATTTGTGAAATTTTATTCAAAGTTTGTGGTAAGGAGAAAGGCTAACCCCATATCCTAGTTACTAATTAACAAATGAATGTGCACAACAAAATACCCCACAATCACACGAGGTTGCGCTAAAAAGTACCCCACAGTTATAGGGGCAACTTCAAAATTTTAATTTGCTCAACTATATGAAAGTACCTCGCAGTTAGTTGCGGAAAATTCAAAATGATAACTTGCTCAGCCTATAAGCAAGTATCCCATAATTAGAGGGGCAACTCCAAAATTTTAACTTTCTCAGCTATATCCAAGTACGCCACTGTTGACGGGGCATCCTCAAAATAATAACTTGATCCCCTCATATGCGAGTACCTCTCTATTAGAGGGACAACATCAGAAATGATAACTTGATCATATCCCATGCAGGTACCCCATAGAATGTGGGGCAGTCCTAATTGAGAAAACACTCACACTAAATAGAACGTGTCACAGTTAACACACATCAACGCAGTCAAAGATAGCCCCACTATACTTTTCCACAGTTAGAAATGAAAATTTCTAAGAAATATCTAAAAGTAAATTAGGTGTGATAATTTAATACCTGAGGAGTGCGCAATATAACACTCCCAAGATGTTCCAAAGCTATCGGAATAGCCGTCTCACTCACCTAAAAATAAAGAAATAAGTTGAGAAGTCGAGCAAGTATTTACACAGTATAAGGAAAAAAACCATACAACAGTCTCGTGCCCGAGTCTCCACGCGTGTAGGGGCACTTGAATGCAATATATTGGTAAAGTTAAAACATAGAAACTAGTTGGTCACATGAACAAAAATTTGCAAACTATGCGTTTGTCATGCATTATAAGTGCAAGTAAATATTTTACCTAGGACTCGAAGGACATGAGAGTACCCCCAACAAAAGTTTTAGTAATCGCTACAATATTAAATGAAGGAAACAGGTTGAGAAATGCGACCAAATTTAAAACACAAAGTACGAGTGCTAGTATGTGATGTACCTAGGACTCCACAAGAGCGTGACTACTGAGGATATAAACCTTATCATTAGGTTTGACCTGATAAAAAGGTTGAGTAATGCAAGGCAGTAATAAAATTCAAAACACAAGCTAAGCTTTCAATTAATATTGTACTTCGGACATCATAAATTTTGAGTACCCAAGATATAAGCCTCTAGAAAATTTACTTCGTTTGCTCATTAAATTTTAAGGGGACATACTTTCAAGTCAATGTCCAAACATCAACATACAACGAGCAAGGAAACTATAAAATTTCCAAAGCGTGATAGGAAATTCATTTTCTTTACTTACTAAGTTTATCTCTACTGATTATATTTAGAGGGGATATGCTTGCATAGTTATAATTGTTTTTCTAAATAAAGAAACATAATGTGCATATCAACTTGTTCCCACGGTATAAGGGAAAAGCAATAAGAGTGCATCAACCAGTCATCGCAAAATGTTTTGTGAACATAAAATCCCACTGTATACAGGATAGTTAATAGTATAATATTTACTCTAAAAGATTTTACATACAAAAGTTTAACGAGAAGATAGTATCACAGCTTAAGGAAAAAGTAAATAAAAATATCAGTATGTTCTCACAAAGTACGATTGTTCAAATTTTTGCGAGAAGATAGACCCACGGTATATGGGATAAGCAAAAAAAGGGTAATGCTAACCCCTAGAAACACTGTAACCAATAACTTTTAAATTTATTTGTGCACATGCATTTTGCACAAGGGGGATAATGTTGAGATGTTCTCGAGCAAGTGAACAAAGAGTGTAATGTTTATTATGCTAATGATAAAATAGTTGATATTTAGTGCACACATATCTCGACGCTACAAGACACTTCTGGATGAGGGAGCTAATGTAGAGTGGTCCCCAAATAACAAAATACAAGTTGTGAGTTTTGTGACACTTGGAGCAAGGAAACTATAAAATTTCAAGTCAATGTCTAAACATCAAAATACAGCGAGCAAGGAAACTATAAAATTTCCAAATCATGATAGGAAATTTATTTTCTTTACTTATTAAGTTCATCTCTGCTAATTATATTTAGAGGGGATATACTTGCATAGTTATAATTGTTTTGATAAAAAAAGAAACATAATGAGAGTATCAACTTGTTCACATGGTATAAGGGAAAAGAAATAAGGGTGCATAAACACTTAATCGCAGAATGTTTAGTGAACATAGAATCCCATAGTATACGGGATAGTCAATAGTATAATATTTACTTGCAAAGATTTTACATACAAAAGTTTAACGAGCAGATAGTATCGCAACTTAAGGAAAAAGTAAATAAAAATATCAGTATGTACTGTCAAAATACGTATGTACGAAGTTTTGCTAGAAGATAGACCCACGGTATATGGGAAAAGCTAACCCCCTTAGAAACACTGTAACCAATAACTTTTAAATTGATTTGTGCACATGTATTTTGCACAAGGAGGCTAATGTTGAGATGTCCTCAAGCAAGTGAACAAAGAGTGTAATGTTGATTATGCTAATGATAAAACAGTTGATATTTTTTTCACACGTCTCTCGATGCTACAAGACACTTCTTTATGAGGGGGCTAAAGTAGAGGGGTCCCCAAATAAGAAAATACAAGTTATGAGTTTGTCCCTAAAGAAACGTACGGCACATGTGGGAATATAGCGTAAAAATGAAAGCGCAAGCATGTTTAGGTTGTTATTAACAATAAGTGTTGATGGTATGAAAACTTACATGATGATTAAATTATGCGTACATAACTCTCTCACAAAATAAGAGACTTCTATACGAGGGGGCTCACGTAGACGGATCCCAAAGCTTCTTAGTACTAATTACAATTTGTATTAATTATGAATTTATCTTAGTATTAATGGTAATTTATATCACAGGTTACTAAGAAGGGTGCTTTGGTCCAGTCAGTGGTTCGAGTTAGCAGGGCTCGAGGGGCCTAGGAGCCCACCAAAGTAGACAGTGGGATATTTGAGGGGTTTGTCTTGGAGGCTAGAGAGTAAGGTTTGTTGATTTAGGTAAAATGCTCAACCCTTATAATATAACAGAGAAAAGCAACAAAAGTCTCAAGTAACTCGCGACTACTCGAGAAAGTCACACTACCCTCGAGGGACCTTAAGGTCACTCGAGAGGTTATTTACATTATTATTAGTCGACGGGGATTAAGTCCCCTTGACAAGTCATGTTCATAAATAGTCACTCAAGGAGGTTTTACGCCCCTCAAATAGTATATTTTATTTATAGTCATTCGAGGGGGTTCATATTCCTTAAGAAGTCATAATTAAATTAATAGTCGGTCGAGCAGGCTCACGACCTCTCGACAGATCATGCTCATCGCATAAATGTCATGGAATCAAGAAAAATATTATATTTAAATGCCAATTTAATATTTACTTATTTATTTTAGTCCTACAGAAAAGGGACTTGACGCGCGCACATTTCATAAATTAATTAGTTTGGGTCAAGCACATAGTTTGTCATTGGCTATGTCATTTTTGTGTCCCACAAGTTTCATTATATTATTTAAATGATAAAGAAAAGTTCATTTATATTATTTTAGTGAGGACACGTGTTACATTTTGGTGAAACCCTAATTCACCCACACCTATTATAAATAGAAGGCTTGTCCTTTACTAAAGAGATAATGTGAAAAGGAGGGAAGAATTCTCAGCATAAATGGAGGCTCTTAGTCGCAAGAAAGAAGCCATTAAAGCTTGAAGTTTTATCTTCATAGTCATAGTATTTTACACCAGATTTATATCATCAATAGTAGAGTCCATAGCATACATTTTACACACACACTTGGTGCTTTTAAACCCTGCTACCCTCTCTCTCTTATTTTAGAGTTCTTATTCTCTCACCCTCTTCTCCAAAGCTTTCAAAGGATCTTTCATGGAGATTATATATCTGCTATTATTATTGTTGAATGCTACATCATAAAATATTTACATTGAAGGCAAGTCACACCTCACCAGATCCAGTTCTTCATAGGCCCCGGTTACACTCCCCTCCTCCATTTATAGTAAAGCATACTAATATGAATGTTATCTTCGGAGGTTGCGCAATGTGGGTGAGTCCCTTGATTAGCGAATGTTGGGTGAGTATATTCCAAAGTCATAGCGTCGTTTTTTAGGGGTGGGCCGTTATGGTATGAAACGGGCACTTGTGTGGGGAACTATGATCGCCTCCTACACGTTTGGTGATAACATTTATATCCGACATGCGTGTGAATGTTGAGATATAGTTATACGTATATATATTGCATAATATATATTGCATAATATATATATATATATATATATATATATATATATATATATATATATATATATATATATATATATATGGTGTAAATGTATAATTAATATTACTTATGAAACAGTTATATGGTATCAAATGGGAATTGATTTAAATAAGTTAGTGTTAATATTAACTTATAACTCATATGCGTGATGTGAATTGTGTAGATGATATAACTAGTCAGAATGTTTTATGTCTTTAAATGATAAACAAATTAAATATGTTAATGTGATTAATAACTCATAAAGTATCCTAAACCCACTAGGGATAGAGTAGTGGGAAATCGTGGGATTTATGTGACGAGACTAGTTACGAGGTGGTTATCTAGGTGGGTCATGTATAGAACGTTAGGCGTGCACATTAGTGGAGGGGTGATATGTCCTCAAGAGAATGTACGACACTAACTTAAATATGGAGAGCATACTTTCATTTTAATTTACTACATTTAAATTCACTTGCTAAATATTTTCAAAATGTTTTGGCTTCTAACCCTTGCTATAAAATATTTTCAAAATATTTTAAGTGCCCAACCAGAGGGACGCCATAATTGTTCTATTCCAGGTTCACGTAGCTGTGACACATGTGGATGTTGTAGGACTTTGACTTAGACTCTTTAGTCATTTCATTCCTAGAGTTGGATGGAGTTAGTGTTCCATTTGGGCATGTCGCCCTAGTTGTTCCATTTTATTTCAGTTGGTTGATGTATTCAATTATTACTCTTGCGATTCATTTCATTATTTTATTTGTAGTTGGTGGTTGTTTCATCAAGGTTTACATCTATTCCATTTTATATTTCTTGATTCAGTGATTGCATGATACTTAATTCTATATATTCTTTCCCATGTTCTTGTTGGAATATTAAGTAAAAAGATAAAATTTGGCACCATGTCTTTTGAATACTAGATGGTTAGTAAGTTTTAAAAAGTTTTCGATGGTGATGCTAAGAATGAACCAGATGAGATCCCTGTTTAATTTGATATATGACTGATGACCCAGTATTTTATTAGGCGGGGTGTCACATTTGAGCTCTTCCGTTAGTGGTGGCTCATTCCTTCATGCACATAGGTTATGTTTGTCTACGTTGATTAACCTATTGAGTGTGTTCACACCCTTACATTCCGTTTTCATGATTTGATTATTTTTATGTTTCTCCGTGGTGTGATGTATTTGTCATTTATTTTCACTTGAAAAAATTAAAAATTTTCAAAAATAGTTTGTGGAAACTTTGGGATTACCATTGCATGATTATGCATTCATGTTTTTAGGTGATGATATCTTTTTATTCTTGGTCATGTACCATATTTTCAATGATTAGTTTCTACTCATTGTCTATTTTGGACAAAATAAATGGGGGAGAACAAATTACGAGGGATAGTCTGATCTATGGTGGAGATTTTATCTTTATGCATTTTATTTGATACATGTGAAACTCTATGCATCACGGGGTATTTTATTTTTTTTCATGTGTGTAGGTACTTTTGGAAGATCGTATTTGTATTACACTAGATGAAGATAAAGTACCCAAGAGAAGACAAAGAAAAAGTGGAGATTTGAAGACAACTCTATCTTATACATATCCATTTTAGGTTTTAGGAATGGATTAGGATATTGTATTCGTCTTAGGGGATTTATTTGTAATTTGTAATTTGTTTTTATTTTTGTATAGGAATAGAGCATAATTTTCTTATATCTTAGGCAAGCACAACTTTTAGCATATCCCGCTACCGTGTGATTCGAGTGGACCCGAAGTTCGAAGATCCAACATCTCCAACTTTCATGCATCTCCACTCTATAAAGGTATAATGCTATTAAGTTTTAATTTATTCCTTGAATTGATTTTGGGATGTTTGAATTTTTATTAGAACTCGAAACAAGATTTTTTATTTAAAAATGGAGGACGTCTTTCTTTATTTATAATTTTTTTAAATGCTCGCATCTTATTCAAACGGTATTGGAATCTCATTCTAACAAGATTCTAGTTTTGTTTGAAGTCTCATTTGAAGTTTACTTTGATCGAACAAAGAACGAGGGCGTACAGTTTTAGGCCGTTTGAACTTCGTTCAAATGAGATAGCTTGGTCATTTTAACGAGATCCATTCTCATTAGAATGAGCCTGCTATTCTTGTTCAAAAGACATTCAAAAGTCATTCGAATTAAGTCTCTACATCAATATTTGTGATTGTCTTATAAATACATGTTTTGTAATTATTTTTGTCTAGACTTTTACCAGATCTTCTTCTTTATGCATTTAGCAATAGTTTTCGACCTTTTGAGTTCAGATTTTTTTGAATTCACAAATCATAATTCCCAAGATATAATTGAGATGAATCAAGTTTAAGCCTAATAGTTTGTATCCTTGCATACACAACCTTTGTGGAGAAGGCATCTCCATGGCTGACTTGTGAAACTCGAGGGGATCACTGCTGAAGATGGAGGACTGAGGTTCTTGTGATTTTTGTGAGGATCATTACTAAATGAAAGCTTAGGCTTTATGATTCTTGAGATAATCATAAGGGATTCCTTTATAGAATTTGTAAGTTGCAATTTGTAAATTTTATAATGTGAATAAAATGTTTTACCCGAAAGTTTTTTTTCCTGAAACTTTATTTTGATTGCATTCTTGGTTTGATTTATGTTTTGAATCACATAGTTACATATTCTAGGGATAAATGATTAAAATTTGATGTGGATTATCATATGAATTTAATAAGTTAATGCCATTGGATAATTGCATACTCTCAAATCTACTTCCTTGATTTTCTTACTGTTGATGATGAAATGGGCGACGGATTGCTTGGACAATTCTTTTAAAGAAAATATCAACCTAGTATCTAAATTGTCAAACCACTTATGTTCGATAGCACCTAGAGCATATGGTAAAACATGTCACATTAGGACATATTTGTGTCTCCAAGTTGACATAATTTTTTTGTAGCAGCAAATGTGATGGGCTAAATCATTTTTGTCATTATATGACATGATCTTTAGGTTGGGAAACTTTTGGGGGGATCTAACTTCTTTATATTAGTAATGAATAAGGAAGTTGAACAATAGCCTAATCCACTAGGTTAGTGTTTAAAATCCCTTTAAGATCTTTGTTGATGAATGCATGCAGGTTCTCGCAACATATGTTCTTATTGGGATGTAGGGTTAGCCTAATTGAACTATTATCATCGACACCTATAATGGATGATCTAGTGATGGTTGAATGCATTTATTGAGGAAAATTAATGTGTACGAAATGTGGTCTTTAGGATTTGTATGTTCTTACATTGCTGCTGATAAAAGGTGTAAATACCACATTCTAGGACCCCCTAAGTCTCTCCTTAGACCCCTAGCACTGCCCTTTTCCACCAAAAACCTAGGTCGCACTTTGTGTACTGATCTAGAGGCCATTGGTCGCCCCTAGGACCCATTTGACTTCGGTCAACTATTTTATCAGAGCGAAAGCTCTTTTAATCTTTGAAGGGCTCTGAATACCCTTTCCAACGTTCCACCCTGTGCGTAAATCGGCATAACAGTTTGGACGAACAAACCATTTCACTTCCCAAAACAAATTCAGAGGCCACCGGGCGCTCCTGGGCCCCTAATTTACCCCAATCAACTCCATCGACAAAGATAAAGCTCTTTGAATCTTCGAAGGGCAGTAAAACCCATTTCCAACGATCTGCCCCGTGTACAAAATAGCATAATTGTTCGGACGACCGATCAGTTTTCCCCCGAAAATCAATCTGGAGGCCACCGGGTTCTTCTAGACTCTGTTTGACCAATTTCAACTCTTTAGGTTGAATGAGACTGAATCAATCTCCGAATGGAACTGAATACCCTTTCTAACAATCCCGCCTATGTGCAATTCCGACTTACGGTATAGACGAATGATCCATTTTACTCCAAGAGGTCATCGGATGCTTTCGGTCCCCGTTTGACCCAAATTAACTTTCCAAACTAAGATAAACTCTTTGGAATGTCGAATTATTTCTCCTAACCTTTCCAATGGTCCTCCCCGTGCACGATTCTGACTTACCAAGCGGATGAATGATTTGTTTATGTCTGACGATCTCCCATCAATAGGACCGATGTGCGCTTTCGAGCCACATTTGACCTAAAGTCAACTCTTGAAACCAGGAACAGTCCAAAGGACTGTCTAAGGTCCCTGAAATACCTTTCTAACGATATGACCTGTGCGCGGTTCAAATCAACAGTTTGTGCGCTATGATCATTTTTCCAGAAAAGTCCGCACAAGACTGCCAATTGGTAGGTTCTGAACCTTTCCTATCAACACAGTATTAAGGGCGACCTGCTGATAGGCACCCCCTGGGGTAGGCATATTGGCACCCACCTTTTCCCCTATGAATAAGGGCCATGATTTCATTCCCAAAACACAGCAAAAACCCATTATCATCGATCATCTCAGCAACATTATCTCGAAGTCAGCGAAGTTTCATATGAGAAGTTCCATTCAAGCCTAAATACGCATCCTTTTCACACCCAATTTGGAAAATATACTTCTCTCTCATCAACATCCATCAACATTCAAAGAAGTTCATCAAAGATCAAGCTCCAAAGACGGTCCAATTCATTCTCCTCCTCTTTTAAATCTCTTATTTTTGCATAAGTTACATTAGATTCATAATCTAGTTTCACTTTAGTTCATGCATATTAACATCTACGCTTTTATTACTATATTGCACATACTTTATTTTTCATAAAAACCCAAAAACAAATAGAAGAGGGTTACACCCGTAAATTCTGAATGGAATTATCCGCCACACTTTTTCAATACCTAAAATACATTTTATACACGCACACACCTAATAAAATTCCGTTTGAATCCATGGGATAACCCCCACCACTATTCTACATTTGAACTACGCGGACTTTGATGCCTTTATAGGCTATGTATGCGTCTCAGAATAAATTCTGAGACTCGAGTCCAACTTTTCAATTTTCCAATTTCTTTAATTTTTCAAATTTCTCAAAATCCCTCATTATTATCGTACACACACACACACACACACACACACACACATATATATATATATATATATATATATATATATATATATATATATATATATATATATATATATATATATATATATATATATATATATATATAATATGATTTTCGCGTCTCATCTCACATATATTATCATTTCCCAATAACGATCAATATATCAATGAACTCTCATATTCTATCTTCTACATTTGTTATTATTTTGGGAATATTTCGGTATATGACCTCACACTATCTTTTCCATGGTATGGGTCGAACGACTCCAATCCCTATTATATAAATACATACACACAATTCACGGTGATAAAGGAAAATATTAACATTTGCCCATGAGAGACCGAAAGGGCTGGATGACTACCTAACACCTTCCTATTCCGTAACATAGCCCTCAAACCTCTGATCTATTGCTTTCGTATGCATCGGTTTGTCCTTGATGCCACTCTCTCGAGGTGGAAAAATGTTCTTTTGCATGTTTTGTGCAAAATGGGATGGAGAATCCATCTCTTTACATTCACCCAACACCGACGACGACCGAAGCCCCTTTTTTAAGAGAAGGGTGCAAGACTGCAACACAGTTCTTCCTCGAGGGATCCTCCTCCTTCCCCCCACAACAAACACTGTGCCGACCGAGATGTCCACAGTGGCAACTTCGCTGGGAACTATTTTTAAGAAGGCTAGACTGTTTTTACATAGGTATTTTATTTTCTTGTATATCCCTCATTTGCATATTACCCTGTAGTATTCATGTGTACCTCATTCTTATGCGACTATTCACACATGTGTAAAAGACTCTCCATGTACACTTCACACCACATGCACCTAGGATCACGTATATCCGCGTGTTGCACACATCACTTAAAAATCCATTCTCAGGTGTCACTAGCACACACCTCCATGTTTATATATATCCATGCTCACTCATCACTCACTCATTTATAAATAGTTACATATCACTCACACATCACTTATCCATGCTTAAGATTTACTATTTATACTTGTACTTTGCTCCCCGTTCGGCATGATCAAGAAAAAGATACTCTTTCAATAAGATACTAATAAACGAATCATGCACGATTCACACGACATCACCAAAGAGCATTGTTATTGATCAAATTTTGTCTTATAACTGGAGAGTCAATTCGTGATGGGAGCTGGTCCGGCAGGGCACAGTTAGCTTAAGCGATATGACTCTCACCTTCCATTAGCCATGCACCTTTGACATATATTGAATAGTTCCCCCGTATCGTACCGCTTGACTGAAGTCATGATGGGAGGTATATCACAAGGAACTCGTTCACGTACGATGAGTATATCAAATTTTCTCTCAATTCATGTACACTCAGATATATCAAATGGCTTGTCCACATGTATCGATTGCCCTCAAAAGCAAGACATATATCGTGGAAGTCACGCCAAAGGGGGAACCCTTTCCAATTCACCTAACCAACTGCATACCCATATATAGGTGTCAAGCCTAGGACACACGTGTTAGATTTTTGATTTCGACTTGAAACTCTGTCGAAGTTCTGGGTGGGCCTACTGCCCAAATGTTTACGCAATGTTTAAAATGGGATCCAACCCATAAGCCTGGTGATAAGTCCAACCATAGCTTTGCATATGTTGCAAACCCAATTTTTCCAGGCTCGGGTCCCGTTAATCATTTCATTTTTCATTTGGGTAAACTTAATACAAGTGAGAACCCAATAGACATAATAATCATGCTGCGACATGTCTCTTGTCTTTTCCTCTCTCTTTTTCCAAAGAGTGTCCAAAAACATTTTTCTTCTTTTATCAAAAAATATAAAAAACATTTTCGTTTTCATCTTCTCCAAAAATGTCAAAATAATTTTTCTCCTTTTCTGAAAATAACAAGTTCCCTTATTCTCTTTCCAAAATAAATTCCAATTTTTCTCCTTATCAGGTTGATCACATAACCTTGGCTTGGATCCCTATTGGCTTCAGTCTTCAGTCCAACGACCCCGAAGTTTTGTTAGTCCCCTTACTTACTTCGAGTTCGAGACTTACCCACCTTCCATGGAGAACACGGATCAAGTGCCAAATGTACAGCTAGATTTGTTGACAGTTTTGACTCAGCTCACTGCCAAAATTAACAACCTTTAAACCAAGGTTCATGAGATGCAAAGAAATTGAGTCCCTATCCCCGAAGATTCCGAGGTCATTTCCCTCGCGCCATGGGCCCGCCTGCACCCGAGCCTATATGTGTTCTTGAAGAATACCATCATGATCCACGTGCTCCTCCTTCTAATGGCCCTCCACTATCCCAACTTCCTATGCCAAACCTTGCTCAGACCGGGGATAATTTACCTATAACTATTGATTCAAAAGATAAAGAACTAAACAAGGTCAAGGAGGACCTCAAGATGCTAACCAAGAAATTCGACCAAGTTAAAATCTTTGGGAACTACATGGACTACACCCACATATCTTCCTATGCTAAAGCTAGGCTATTAGAAAAATTCAAGATGCCCAATATCGAGAAGTTTGGAGGCAGTGGATCCCCCAATCGTTCATCTTCATAGATGTCACCAAGCCATGACTCTCCTAGGGGCTTCCGAAGAAATAGTGGCTCAGATGTTCCAACAGACTTTGAAAGATAGCACCCTCTGCTGGTTATTATTCCTTAAAGAATATAAAATACGCAGTTGGGAAGACGTTGCACATGAGTTCATGTCACAATACAACTACAGCGAGGAGCTAAAGGTTACCCGCCGTGACTTAGAGCTAGTTAAAGAGAACCCTTGGATTTGCTGCTATCAGTAATTAGGTACTCGAGATGGTGATAACTTATCACTGCTATCAGTAATCCTCCCATGAGTTCTTTTTCAATTAAAGTTCTTTGTCGTGACTTTGAAAGATATGTTGCTATCAAGGTTCCAGGTCGAAGCACTCCTACTCCCAATAGGGGACGACTTGAAAGACAGGGTTTGCCCAGAATATAATCCATATGGAAACATCAATGTAATCCAAAAATTCAAGAACATGCACTTCATGCCCGGATTGGGGCTAGGGCAAAGATAATAAGGGATAAGTGAACCTATTGTATTAAAGAAGTCCTTTCCTCCCTATGGCTTGGGCTATAAACCATCAGAAGAAGAACTCTAATTGATCCGTTACCCTCGACTAAAGAGGAAGTTATAATGCGCCAAAACTATATTGGGAGATTACCTAAATAGAAGATTCATCAGAGGTTGAATATTTCCCCTTCTACGGCTTACCTCAACCTTAGTATGACCCTGTAGACAAAAAGATGAAACAAGGAATGGAGATCATTTTTTAAGAAAGCTACTCAGGAGCGAAAAATTCCCAGCACTTTGTGAAACCACTCACTGAGGAGACCATAACTGATAGCGGGGATTCTGAGGACAACAACGTCGAGGATTCTTTCAACTTGCAGATACAGGGGTTGGTACTCTGCATGATCCACTCAAGGAATACATCATCTGATCCCTCTTACCTCATCAAAAATGTTGATCTACCTCTTCTTAACTAGTATACTTCACTTGTGTCGCTTGCCAATATTCAACCTAACCCGAATGTTTATCCCCTTTAGTTGTTTCCTCTCACTCTGATGTAATAGAAACCTCATATGATGAGGTTTCAATGCTGTTTTTCCTATTAGTGAAATAAAGGATGATTTTGAGTATCTTACTGGGCCTTACATTAATGGTCTTGATTCTAATCAAACTTTTGATGATGATGACTTTGCAAATGAACAATTCTTAACTGATCAAAATAAGGTTAATAATAAACAACATAATCGCATTTAGGTTAATGAAGATGAAATTGTTGTTATTAATCTCGGTTCTAGTAGCCAATTGTGCAAGATTAGGATAGGGGATACCCTTGATGAGCACGAGTGCACACAACTCGAAGAAATATTGATGGAATTCATGGATGTCTTTGCATGGTCCTACGACGATATGCCCGGTATTGACCTTGAGATAACACATCATAAGATTCCAACTCTTCCAAAATGTAAACTAGTTAAACAGAAGTTGTGAAAGCTTAGTACCAAATGGTCACTCAAAGTAAAAGAAGAACTAGTCAAGCAATTGAATGTGGGTTTCATTTGAGTAATTGAAATCCTACATGGCTAGCTAATAATGTACCCATGCTGAAATTTGAGAAAAGGTCCGCATTTGTGTCGACTAACGAGACTTGAATAAGGCCTCTCCAAAGGATGATTACTCGCTACCCAACATTGATATGATCGTGTACAACACATTCAATCACGCTCTCAAGTCATTCATTAATGGGCTTGCCAAATATAACCAGATCAAGATGCACCCTGATGATCAAGGGAAAACAACATTTATCACCTCTTGGGGATCCTTTGGCTATACCCTCATGCCATTTGGTCTAAAAAAATGTAGGGGATACCTACCAAAGGGTTTCCATAACAATTCTGCATGATCTGATACACACGGGAATTGAGGTCTATGTAAGAGGACATGATTATCAAGTCCAAGACTAGAGAAGGTCATGTTCCCGCTCTCCGAAGATTCTTCGAATGACTGTGACAATACCAAATGTGGGTTGACCCACAGAAATATGTCTTCGGCATTACTAAAGGGAAACCTTGGGATACATAGTTAGTGAGAAGGGATAGAAGAAGATCATGTTAAGATGAAAGACGTACTTGAGATGCCAACTCCCCGAACAAAGAAAGAAGTCCGAGATTTCCTTAGGAAATTATAGTACATCAGTCAATTCATCATCCAATTCACTTCCATCTGTCAACCCATATTCAAACTCCTCCGAAAGGATTCAACCAAGGTGTGGAACGAAGATTTCCAAGAAGTCTTTGACCGAATTAATAAATACCTAACCCGACCTCCGGTACTTATGCCACTTCAGCGTTGTCTTCCCTTACTACTATACCTAACTGTAACCAATACTACAGTCGGGACTCTTCTAGCTCAATACCTTGAAGAAACCCATAAGGAGAAATCCATTCACTATGCCAATAAAAAATTATCCGATTATGAAGTTAACGATACCGTCTTGGAAAAGGCATGTGTCCCTCTTGTCTAGGTTACCCAAAGGTTAGGCACTACATGCTCGCCTTCCCTATCTGACTCGTATCCCGAATGGATCCCATCAAGTACCGACTCGAGAAGCTCGCCCTATCAAGCCGAATGGCCCGTTGGTTGATGCTTCTAGCCGAGTTTGATATCAGCTATGTCACATAAAAATCCATGAAAGGAAGATCCATATCTGACTACGTTACTGACTACCCTATGGAAGAAACCGATGTCTGGATTTTTTACTTCCCGAATGAGAATATCCTTTGTACCTCACAAGAAGATCTTATATGGAAAATGTTCTTTGACGAAGCTGCCAGTAAAAACGGATATGGCATTGGAATTCTCCTAATTGCCCCTAATGACAACCACACTCCCATTGCCATCATATTGGATTTACCGTGCACTAGCAACATGATTTAATACGAGGCGTGCACGGTAGGCCTCAAAGTTTCCCTCAAGAAAGGAATCCAATACCTCGATGTCTATGAGGATTTATCCCTCATCATCGATCAAGTACTCAGGAAGTGTAAAGTCAAGGATGAGAAACTCTTACCCTTCTATGCCTACCTTAAAGAACTAGCTTCCTAATTCCAAGAAATCACCTTCCACTATGTGCCCCGAGCAAAAAAAAACCTGGTTGACGCCCTTGCCACCTTAGCCTCCATGATTGACATTCCCAAAGGAATAACCATGGCCCCCTTACTTATCTAGAAATAAGATAAACCAACTCACTGCTACCACATCGAGCTCTGCACTGAGGAAGAACCCGAAATAGTCAACTGTTGGTACTATGATATTTAGCGCCTCCTGAAACACAATAGATATCCCCAAGGAGTTGAAAACAAGGACCGAATAACTCTCCATTTATTAGCTACCTAGTACATAGTCTGTGATAAAGCACTGTTTAAGAGAAACTTCGATGGAACCAATTTACACTGCATCACAGGGGTTGACATTAAAGAAATGATGTAGAAAATCCACAACGGGGAATGCTGACCCCTCATGAACGGCCATACACTCACCAAAAAGATCATTCGATAGGGTAACTACTTGACCACCATGGTTCAGTACTGCACAACCTACATTCGAAGATGTCTCAAATGCCAACAGTTCTCCAACCTATAGCATCTGCCTCTGCGATAATTGTACAACATGACTTCTCCTTGGCCTTTTTCCACATGGGGCATCGATATCATAGGGAAAGTTACACTAAAGGAATCTAATGGGAATGAGTTCATCCTACTCGCTATTGACTACTTCACCAAATGGGTCGAACCCGAGTCATACGCAGTTCTGAATGTCAAGAAAGTGGCCAAATTCATCAAGAAAAACATCATTTATCGATATGAGGTCCCACACGATCTGGTATCAGACAATGGGTTACATTTTAAGGCAAAGGTTACAGAAGTGGTCGACAAGTATGGGATTTAAAGATATAGATCCTCTCCATACCGACCTCAAACCAATGGGGCAGTCGAAGCAACCAATAAGAATCTTAAATCCATTATCAGAAAGATAATCGAGAGTTGTCGTGATTGGGTCGAAAGGATCCCTTACGCCCTTTGGGGCTACCATACTTCATTACGAACCTCTACTGGGACTAACCCTTACTCTCTAGTCTACGGCATGGAATCACTACTACCCGTGGAGCTGTCAATACCCTCGATGCACATTATGATTGAAAGCAAGGTTAGCGAACAACACTAGTACCAAAAGCCTTCTAGACTAGTTGACCCTCCTAGATGAAAAGATATTGAATGATCTATATCATATACAAGGTTACCATCGTCGTATAGCGTGATCTTTCAACAAGAGAGCCAAAGACCACGGTGTTCGAGAAGTGGACTTAGCCCTCAAAGAAATAGTAGACTCATCTGGGATCCAAGAGGGAAATTCAAGCCCAATTAGAGCCGCCCATACATTGTGAAGAAGATCATGTCGGTCGGCGCCACTATGCTCACCGACCTCAATGGAGAAGAAACGGTGCTTCCAGTCAACCTGGACCATCTCCAGAAATTATATTCCTAGTCCAAAATCTCGACGCTGTACAACTCTTCTCATCTCCCTTCTATTTAAGAAAATAAATAAATAAATAAATCACTTATTTTATCCTTACCTAGAACTACGTGGGCTTGGTCCACTAAAAACATTTTCAAAAATGAATTCCAAATTTTTGCAAAACTCCTCAGAGGTACGTAGGCAGCTCATTCGCTTCACATAAGCACACCCCCTTCTTTTCACAAAACATTATTCTTTTCTTATCACCGAGAACGTCTGTTCATTTTAACATATACATGAACAAAAGGATTATGTATGCCTTAGAGATAAGTATAGATAGTTCAAAATTCATAAAGTCATCAAGAGGCACAACTAGATGATTAAAAACTTATTTATCCATTACCTGTAATTTTCAGACGATTACATCAGCAGAAGGAGTTAAACGACATCCATAGCCAACACTACACCTAGTAAAAAAACTCTAGATAACAACAAGCCCCACTACTCTTAAAAATCACCCCCTAATTATTCCCAGAAAGGAAAAAAGCACACCTATTACAAGAAGCTTTACAAAACCCTACCCGCAGCTGCCAGAGGAACCAGTACCATCATACCTGAATCCTGGGATCCCCAAACCTCCCCTGCCTAAATGGAGTATCGCAGACGCTTTATAGAGCGATAAGCCCGGAATAGCTTGGGGTAGACAAGAACGCCTCCCTCCATGGTATCGGATATGGAAAACCACCTCGGACTAGTCTCAAAAGGTAGCATCTTGGCCATGAACTTCTTCTAAAACCACTTCATGTAGTCCTTGGAGACATGCCGGACTCGCCCAGTTAACTGGGAAGGACGGGTTGACGGACAATAATTCTCCCACAGAGAACCAATCTGCATGCCCATATGCTCTGTCAGGTCCTCCACGTGAAAGAATTTTAGTGTCTACGGTGGCACAATTTTCTCCCAACCAGGTAAAGTAGAAAGGGGTCTGCGTGAGTCCAACCAATCTGACGTACTGGTACTCTCCAAGCTCTAGAATGGGTAGCAGCTCCCCCCACTAAGGTACAGACTAACGCAAGACTCGATCCCCGTGCTCTATAAACCAGTTCCCCCAACTCTCAATGTCTAGGCATATGCTAATGAAAAAGTGTGAGAAGAAGTTTGGAACTTTCAGTAAGGGATACTCAGGTGGAACTGCCATAAAAAACCTCTTTGACAAGCACATAAACAACATTACAGGGCTACCCCTCAGAAAGTCAGAATGACCCTCCCACCAGGCATCTAGGCCATTCAAGGTCTCTGCCAATATCACCACCATAGGATTACGACGATTTGACATCCGAGAAATAATAGAAGCCAGTTGGGGGTCCACCAACATCTCCCCAGTCACCGACATGACTTTTTAAACAGGGACTAGGGTAACAGCCCTGGCATATCCAACATCACCCATGTCCTGCGAATGTATGGACTGCAACACCACTGGAAGGGAAATCATCTCCCCCTAACCAATGGCCTAGCTGCCCAAGGCAAAATATATAGAAGTCCGACCAATAATTCCTTGGGAGAACGAGAAAACTCGGGCAGAGTCGCAGCAATGCTGGGATTTATTCCCAGGATGGAAAAAAATTCCTCGTAGTTAGGATAAATATCATCCAACCTGAAGAGGAAGACATGAACCTCGGGATACCAAAACTCGACAGCCTCCATTAGCATGTTCCACTCAATGGGCCGATTGTGCCAGAAAAAGACTCGCCGTATGTAAAAGGCATCATAATCAACATTATAAGAACACATTGCTTCCAAGGCTTTGAGGTAGTTGGCCAACACAATTCTACTAGGGAGAGACATCTTGCAAAACCAAGAGATAATAAGTAAGTAAGAATGAAAAAGAAAGAAAGTGAAAAGTGTGAGGAGGAAGGACATCCACACCCTTTTATACTTGGAAACTCTTAAGCAAAAACAAGGAACCCTGCAAAAATGGGAGTAAAACTTGCCCCACCAAGTACCAAGTAATGGAAGAAAGTGCAATCAAAGCCTTAGATTGATTGGACTGGACTGACATGCCGATAGGCAGGATAGGGGTCATGCCGATCGGTAACCCACTATTTTAGGAAAATTCCCTTTTTTCCTCTTTTGTCAAAATAAAAAGCAATGAACAAAAATAATTTTTATCTTAAAGAAATTCCAGATTTTCTTTATACACATGCTTTACTAATCTGATCCTTCTCAAATCAATTTTAAATTTTTTTACGATCTCAGCAGCAAAGTAAAAAGAGCATGTGCATTAATCACTAAACATAGAAAAATAACAAAAAAGAAAATTCTTCATTCTTCATTTGCATATATTTTGTTGTATTACATTGATATTTTGTACGAAAAGAAGAAAAAAAATGGGACTCAGTCTAAACTCAATTTCTTTCTCTCTCTCTCTAGGATTCCCCATCCCTCTGATGCGCCCTCTTTCCCCTGCGACGAGATGACATGCCCCCACTACAAGAGCCAGACCCTTCCCTAGATGAGGAAGACAACACCAAGCAAGAAAGTACTGGAATCACCTCACGAATATGAGCAATCGTTGAAGATATCCAGTCCATGATGTCCTTCAGCCAAGTGATCGAAACACAGATATGTTGTGAGGAAGAATGGAAAAGATCAAATCAGTCAAGCATGAGGAAAAAGAAATAAATCAAGGAAATCAAAAAAGACATACCGTAGGCTAAAGGACCTCCTCCTTTAGACCCAAATCCTCTGGGTTCATCGCATGAAGGTGATGGTGCAGATGCACAGATCCCCCATCGGCTTGCCGAAGGTTGTAACTAGGGGAATGCCGTCACACAAAATAAGGCACTGACGTCATCACTTCCACCGATGACGTAGACAAACCTCTTGCGCTATGAGAGGACCCCACCTGTCGACTCGGGCCCTCCCTAAGGAGTGGCATCACATCATAAATTCTTGTGAGCATAAGCCAACTCGAGATGAAGTCCAAATAATCATACATCACTGCTATGTTAGTGTATAGGGAGTATGGATCTCCCATCATCGTAGCCACCCGAGTATCATCAAACATCTCTCGCATGTGCCTCATGAACATAGGGGGCCTCATCGGTAGCACCGCAACCTCATCCTCCATAATCTATCGGAGTAACCTCTCCCCAAGATACCAGGAGTAGCCGAACTCATACACCAGCAAGGACCTCATTTACGCATGCCCCCTAGTCACCCCAGTGTGTTTAATAGACATCCCCTAGGGATAAAAGGTCACCTATAAATACCAAGTAAAAGCAAAGGATTAGTATCAACAAAGTGTCATCTAAGTAAAGGAACATTCTGAATGATAAAATAAGGTTTACCCGGCCCGGACACTGGTCCAGCCATTCAAGACCTGATGCACTGACTTCAAAGAAAGTATAGTCTTCGACTTTCAGTTGGACCTCCGCCACTGGAACATCCGACAAAAGTCCCCCACAGAGTCATCCTTTAAAGAAATCAGTTGGGTGTTCAGCCAAATCACCTTATAGAACCACATATGCGAAAGACAAGGATCAAAATTCAAGAAATAAAAAAGAAGTGCATGAATGGAAAATGCGAATGCATAAGGGAAAATGTGCAAAATAAAGAATACCTCCAGAAGATGTGTGGCCCCAGTAAAAGTCGATCGGTAGCACTGGTTAAATCCATCCAAAGAATAGTAAAGGGTACCAAATTCAGTCTCCCCCAATCATAGAAGCAGATATTCTAAAACACCCTTAGAAATGGAAGAAACCACAAGTGGACACGTCGCCACTCGCTGCCACCAGAAAACCTCCCAACACTAACAAGATAAACAAGCGGGCCATTTGACGCACCTGCTCCCCGTCGTTCTCATCAACCCTCCTCCTCAGAAAAACCTCCCTTAAAGAAGACAAGAGGAGGGAATGTCCATAAACCACCCTCTCCACATCACCCAGAGACACCGTCACCCTCAGCGTTCTGTCCACTTCAATCTAGGAACCCTCATTCTCCAGCCCCATTAATTGGTGAACATTAATGGGAGTCACCATCATCTCCTTAAAGCCAAAATGGAAGGTATGGGTAGTGTCCAACCACGTCTCTCCCAAAGCACATAGAACCGCTGAGGAGCGGGGCATATCATCTAAAGCCAATGCTAGCCTCTCAAAACCCACAGAGGACACCATCCAGCACACCACATTAGGAAGGTGATCTTAAACATCCTTAAGACGTTTTGTACCATGGTCACAAACAGTCAACATTTAGACATCATCCAGTCAAGAAATAAGGAAATCCTTGTTAGATTCAAGAAATAAAGCAATCTCATCAAGAAAAGAAAAAGGAATACTAAGAGTCATGTAATACTTACATAGCCATCAGGGTTCACCACCCTTGAAGAGTGATGATGCGAAGTCTCATGGAGAAGAGTTTGTTCATTTTCCATCTGCTGAAACGACTCAAAAGAGTTCTCGCTACCTAATGCGAGGCCCCCCTAGACCTCCACTCTAACCCTGCCCAGTTTTCGGCATTAAGCCATTCCATATGGGTCACACTTCTTGAAAAGTCGGCCATTTTAGGCGTTACGACGATTTGCATAGGTTTATAGAAGAAGAAAAAAAGTCAAAAAGCTGTGAAAAATGAGGAGAACCTGCCCCCTTTTTATAGGAGGATAAGTATTATGTCGATCGACAGTCCCCTCCACCTATCGATTGTCACTGAGCCTTTCACCTGCTCGAGGTACCCTAAAAGTTTGTGCCAATGCGTATTTTCACAACTCCATCCATGTCGATCGATATACCCTTTAAAATTTCATACAAAAAGTTCGAAAAAATACCAAAAAATCCTAAACAATTCTAAAAAAAATCCTAAAATTGCCAAATCCATTCTATGACCTTGTTCACAAAGGAAAACATTTTTTACACCCCCAATGGAATTCCAGAGAATAATTCTCCCTAAAAACATCTCAAAAAGACACTCCAAAATTTCCCCCATTTATAAAATCCTCAGATCATTCACTATTCCCTAGTGGAACTTAAATCCAATCATCATCCCCTATGGAGTCCCCTAATTTCTTGAAGGAAAGTACACCTCTTCTTATTCAGAATTGACCTCGATCTTAGATCATCACCTTAGTTAGGTCAAAATTGACCTCGATCCTCGATCATCACCTCTTTTAGGTCAAAATTAGCCTCAATCTTGGATCGACACCTCAGTTTGGTCAGAATTGACCTCAGTCCTCGATCGTCACCTATTTTAGGTAAAAACTTACATTGATCTTGGATCGTCACCTTAGTTAGATTAGAATAGACCTCGATCCTCGATCGTCACCTCTGTTAGGTCAGAATTTACTTGGATCTTGGATCGTCACCTTAGTTAGGTCAGAATTGACCTCAGTCCACGATCTTCACCTCTTTTAGGTCATAATTGACCTCGATCTTAGATCGTCACCTCAGTCAGGTCAAAATTGGCCTTGGTCCTCACTCATCACCTCTTTTAGGTCAGAATTGACCTCGGTCTTAGATCATCACCTCAGTTAGGTTAGAATTGACCTTTGTCCTTGGTCGTCACCTCTTTTAGGTCATAATTGACCTCGACCTATGGTCATCACCTTAGTGAGGTCAGAATTGACCTCGGTCCTTGGTCATCATCTCTTTTAGGTAAAAATTGACCTAATTCTTAGATCATCACCTCAGTTGGGTCATAATTGACCTTGATCCTCAGTCATCACGTTTATTAAGTCAAAATTGACTTTGGTCTTGGATTGTAACCTTATTTAGGTCAGAATTAACCTCGGTACTCGATCGTAACCTCTTGTAGGTTATAATTTACCTCGATCTTGGATCGTCACCTTAGTTAGGTCATTATGACCTCGGTCCTCAATCGTCATCTCTCTTAGGTCAGAATTGACCTCCATCTTGAATCGTCACATTAGTTGGGTCAACATTGAGCTCGATCCTCGGTTGTCACCTCTATTATCTTAGAATTGACCTCGTTCTTAGATTATTACCTTAGTTAGGTTAGAATTGACCTCGATCCTCGATCTTCACCTCTATTAGGTTAGAATTAAGCTCGGTCTTGGATCTTCACCCCAGTTAGGTCATAATTGACCTCGGTCCTTGATCGTCACCTCTTTTTGGTCAGAATTAACCTTGATCTTGGATCGTGACCTTAGTTAGGTCAGAATTGACCTCGATCCTCGGTCGTCACCTCTCTCAGGTGATAATTGACCTTGCTCTTGGATTTCCACCTCAGTTAGGTAATAATTTACCTCTATTCTCATTTGTCACCTCGTGTAGGGAAGAATTGGCCTTGGTCCTCTATCATAACCTCTTTTAGTTCAGAATTGACCCCGACCCTCTAATCGTTCATTTGAATCCATCAGGTCCACAAAGCTGACCTCCCTTCAAGATGTGCGCTTTCGAGCTACATTTGACCCAAAGTCAACTCCTAAACCCAGGAGTAGTCCAAAGGAATCTCTAAGGTCTCTGAAATAACTTTCAAACTGTATGCCCCGTGCATGATTCGAATCAATAATTTGTGCACTACGATCATTTTTCCAAAAATTTTGCACGAGACTCAATTGACAGGTCCTGAACCATGCCTATCGGCACAGTGTCAAGGGTAACCTACCGATAGGTACCCCCTGGGGTAGGCTAATTTTCACCCACCTTTTTCTCTATAAATAAGGTCCATGACCTCATTCCTAAGACACATCAAGAACCCACCAGCATTAATGATCTCAGTAACATTCTCTCTAAGTCAGCGAAGTTCCATATGAGAAGTGGCATTCAAGCCTAAATACCCGTCCTTTTCACACGCAATTTGGAAAATTTACTTCTCTCTCATCAACATCCATCAACATTCAAAGAAGTTCATCTAAGATCCAAGCTCAAGCTCCCAAGAATGTCCAATTACTTATCCTCTTCTTTTAGATCTCTTGTTATGCATAAGTTACATTAGATTCATAATCTAGTTTCACTTTAGTTCATACACATTAACATTTATTCTTTTATTAGTATATTTAGCATACTTTATTTTTCATAAAAAACCCAAAACCAAATAAAAGAGGGTTACACCCATAAATTCCGAACGGAATTATCCACCACACTTTTTCAAAACCCAAAATAATTTTCTACATGCACGCACCTAATAAAATTCCGTTCGAATCTATGGGATAAACCCAACCCCTATTCTACATTTGAACTATGTGTACTTTGATTCCTTTATAGGCTACGTAGGCATCTCGGATTAAAATTCGAGGCTCGACTCCAACTTTTCAATTTTCCATATTTTTTTATTTTCCAAATTTCTCAAAATCCCTCATTATTATCATATATATGTGTGTGTGTGTAATATTTTTGTTCGCGCTTCATCTCACATATATTATCATTCCCCAGTAACGATCAATACGTCGCTGAATGATCATATTCTATCTTCTACATTTATTAATATTTTTGGAATATTCTAGTGGTTGACCTCACCCTATCTTTTCCATGGTATGGGTCGAACGATTACAATCCCTATTATATAAACACATACACATAATTCATGGAGATAGAGGAAAATATTAACATTTTCCCATGAGAGACTGTTAGGGTTGGATGGGTGCCTAACACCTTCCCATTCCGTAACTTAACCCCCGGACCTCCGATCTATTGGTTTCGTATGCATCAGTTTGTCTTTGATGCCACTCTCTCAAAGTGGCAACATGTTCTTTTTCCTGTTTTGTGCAAAACAGGCTGGAGACTCCATCTCTTTACATTAACCCCACACCAACGATGACTGAAGCCCCTTTTTGAAGATAATCGTGCGAGATCGCAACGCAGTTCTTCCTCGAGGGATCCTCTTCCTTACCTCCCGGAACGAACGTCGTGCTAACCAGGATGGCTACAAAAGGATTCCTAGGAAACTAGATTCTCTTCCTTATATGGTATTCATGATTGTGGGAGTTACACCCATTTCATTCATACCATTCAGTTAACTATTTCTTCAACATAATTATTACCTTGGGACATCCATCTAAAAGTTGCTCGCACATATTAGAGAGTTGTGACATGAGATTCCTTGTAGTATGCTCCATAAAAGGAGTGCTACAAGGAGGACTGAGGCGCGATTTGGGAGGAGTACATCCACATGATCTAGTATCACTGGGAAAGGGAAGAGATATAGGAGTAGTTTGTTACTTTCTTATTAACTATATCTCATATTGCATTAGGTTACCATAATGAGAACGGAAGGACTAGTGTGAAATTATTATGGTAAATTATTAATATTCTCAAGTGGTGGGATTCAAAATCATTCCATAGATGGATCCAAATTGTAATGGGTTAAATCTAAAATAATACTTAATACCGATATTAACCACAATATATGAATGCAATCAAGTAAAAGGACACAAAAATATACATGGTTTGGAATATTGGCTCTGCATGCGTCTACATATAAGGAATATGAATTCTTTCATTAATTAGGGAGAAATATGAATTGTAGTGCTTGAAAATGCTAGCTGAGAGTCCAAGTTGTATTTATAAGATTTTTACATACCCTTTCCCCCACAACAAGGTCATTGCAATACCCCTCCCTAATATTGCAATTAGTTTTTTCATAAATTTAACTGAAATGAGAACCTTGGGATTTGGATAATTATAGTGAGGATTATATTATGAGTAGACTATTACTTATAGGATTGATGATAATTAGTGGAAGTTGTGTGTTAACATTAGAGAAAATTTATGTAAATATAAGAAGAGTCGTTCGAACCAAATATGGGTCATTCGAAGGTCATTAGATGCAAGGGATCGAATGAGATGCCCATCTTTTTTTGATGAGGGTCAAGTCTAATTCTAATAAGGCCAATCAAATTTTTAAATCAAGCTGCCCTTGTGCGATGTCTCATTCTTGGTTGTTAGATTAATGAGTTATCATGCTCTAGTGAACCCAGATTGGGTAAAATGGGATTTTGGTGTTGAATGGGTTTTTATTAGACTTATTTGGGTCATTTCAATTATTGGAAGATGGAATATATATATATTGAGAGAGAGAGAGAGAGAGAGAGAGAGAGAGAGAGAGAGAGAGAAAGGATCTTCCACCATTATCGAACTTATCTCCACCACAAACCACCACCATATATCAACCGTAAATCATTACATTCTTCTAGTCTTCACCATATCCAAGATTTAGATACCCATTTCCTCCATTTTTGGCCATAGTTATGAATTTGTAAAGGCGTTGTTGGCTGATTTTTGGACAAGATGGAGACGGGGCTTTCATGAATTTTGAAGAGGGTTTTTGAAGGGGTGATACTTAGGAGCTAGATGGATCATGTTTTTGAGTGGGACAACCTCCTTGAGGCCACCATAGGAGGTGAGAGGTTTCCATCTTCTTATATCTCCCATGTCTTCCATTGTTGGAGCTTCATTGATGTGGAAAAATATACTCTTAGATTAAAGACTCTATTTCTTAAAATATAATAGTAGAATGCTTACGAACTTTATGATGGGGTTTTCAATAAAATTAATAATAAATATTTTTATGAAATAGAAATGTTGGGGAAATATTGTTCGGTTGAGAATAAATGAAGAATACATATTTTAAAGTTTCTGGAAATAAAGGTTGGGAATTTATGAAAATGGTGCATTTGATGTTAAACATTTTATGAAATAAACAGTTATGAAATGATGTTGAGTTTGCTTAATTATTTGGTGAAATATTGTTCTAAAGTTTCTTGGAAAAATGAAGATTTTTTGAAAATGGACGTTTCTTGAGTTTGAAGAAATAAATGTCTTTTATATCTCTAAAGTATATTTTTGCAAGTAACGTGAATTTCTACAATGAAATGTATGTTTAACCCATTAATAGGATTTTAGGATATAAAATCCATCTTCTCATGCATAGAAACTTGTAGTATTTTAGGAATGAAGATATAAACAAGTTTAAAGAAGGCTTTGCTGGGTTTAAACATGAAATAAGAAAAGTAGAAATTCTAGTCCAAAGTGTGTGGAAAATGAATTATAGGTGACATGTGTAAGGTTGTAAGAGTACACGTGTTAATGAGAGAAAATAATATTTTTCTTGTAAACTAGTCTGATATGTTTAATGATTCTTGAAAATGAAAATAAAGATGTTTCTAATTGAGAAGAATATTACTCCAAAATTCTAAAGGGGTGTTAAGGTGTTAAAAACACTCAAGAAGTTAGTATGGGTAATTTAATTGTGTTTGAAAAATTAAGACTTGTGAAAAACGAGTTTAAAAATAATGGGTAAATTATAATTTTACGTAAAGTGGAACATTTTTATGAAATAAAATTGCTAGAAAGCGTGTTACATAAGATAGTCCTAATGAAAATGACTTTTAGAATAAAATCAAAGCTTAAGTGTAAAGGGCATTAAATGATGATTTTCAAAGATAAAGAAATATGGAACATGTTAATAAATGGCTTCTGTGTTTAATATGTGGTAAGACAACCTAACTTAAATGAATCAATAAATATTCCGGTAAAGGTAAATGGACAAGTAAGTGTGCAAATTGTTAATGCCCATAAGGTAAATGAAAGGTAAAGTAAGGGGACAAATGGGTGGTTAAGAAACCTAAGGGGTTTAATCCATAATTAACACACGGATATGTCGTGAAAGGTATTTAAAGGATAAATAAGTATTTTATAACACGGTGTTTGCATGTGTTAAAAGTGTGGTTTCCAATGAAAATACTGTCATAGATTGATTAAAATAGAAAGGGTAATTTTGGTAAAGAAATGTCTGTCGATCAAACCAAGTGGAGTTGTTTCAAATATTTAATCATGTGTGTTAAATAAAGGGATCAATGTCAAAATGAGAAAAGGGAGGTCTTTACAAGATAGACATGAATTAATCGGGATAAATAAGCTTCTCGAAAGTAAATTTCTTTCATGCATTAAGTATACGTATACGTATATGCATATGTATACAAAGTAGTTGTAATTTCATGCAGGTATAACGGGTTAGAGTTTTCTTTCTTTCGTTCGATTCTATATTGCATTGTTATATATTTTCCACTGAGCATTCAAGTCACTCCCTCATTTTTTTTTTACTGCAGATTAGGTGCGGTTTCATATTTTGAGAGCGTTATACAAGTAATACTCTCTTTTGTTTTACGGTAAGAGCTTTTCGGGGTGCTCCTTTGGGTCCCTCACGTAGTTTGCTTTGAAATTGGAATCGCACACTAAACAAGTGGAACGTTAATTAAAATAAAAATGTATTAGAAATATTATATAGGTTATTTCATAGCACTTCACACCTAACGCTCGGGTCGGACCGGGTTGACTACGGGTGATCCATAAATCCGGGTCGGGGCATTATAGTTGTTCACTAAACAGATACGAGATTCTTAACTACATAAATTACTTCCTCGGTCACTCTTGGTGGATTCGATGTCACTATGCATCCTTGTTTTTTAGGTTGTTGAATTATAGTAGGACCATATTTAGTCATCTTATCATTATCTTTTTCAAGTTTAGTCTAATTTGGTCCATAATTTTCGGGTGACTAGGACCCGAATGATGTAGATTTATTTGTATGCCACATGTAATGCTACATGAATAACTAGACTTATAGTCGTTTCACTCTATAATGTACAAGTAAAATCCTTTGTACACTTTGTGAAAATACTCATTTTACGTGCATTTCATGAAATTACATTCAATTTTTTTCTCTACTTCATCATGAGCACGTAAAATTTTATATGTAATTTATGTAAATACTCTATAAGCTTTTTTCATATTTACTATAAGAAAAGTTGTTTTAAGTGACCATTTCTTTTGCATAAAACACACTAAAACGCTTTTGTGATGAATCAGATGTTGCATGTAGAGAATATTCTTATTGATGATTTTCATGAATTCACCGAAAAATATGTTAGGGTTTTATTCTTATAGCCATAATTTGTGACATTTATTATTTATTAATAAATAGTTGTCAAAGATCATTTAAAATAAGAATCATGTTTTTTGGAATGATTTAGATTTATTTTAAAAATAACATATATCGGTCAATTGTAAGAATTTTGGTGAGTTGGATTCAGTGTGATCACAAAGGATTAAAATTCCGATTTTAGTGAATTGGAAGATTTCATAGCCTACACAAGGCCTTGAAATCCTATCGATGTTTTTGCATGTAGAATCTTAGTAGTTTATCTTGACTACATAAACCTCTCTGATGGTTTCGAAACTTGTCTGATTGTTCAAAATGGATTATGCTAGTACATCAAGAATTTATTTAACAGGACCAAGGTTGAGATTAGTGTGTAGGTGCTAAATAAATTAGGCTTTCATATTCCCACAGTTTGCAAATGGTGCATATGTTCTAAATCACAAGGGATATAAGGTTTGGATATTCCTATAATTATTTATTTGATTGCTATGGGTGAGATTCAATTCTTTTGGTAAATATTCTCTGTAAGTTAGGAAATCATTGTGTGAGTATGTGTGAGATCGTATTCTGGACAATTCAAGTCCATGTAATATTCAGATTTGTGATATCCATATGATAAACTTGTAAGTTTTGACTCGACCAGTAAACCCGACTGGTGGATTTTATAGTTCGATAGACTATCAAATAAGTTATGCGTGAGATCAAGGAGTAAATAAGTCATTGCTGAAAATCAATTTGTGCTATAATAAATTTAACCAAATGAGTATTGAATTATTAACATGGGAAATTATATTATGTGTTATCTAACTTTGTATACAAGGCCTCACTTTTCAGGAAAATGGGAGACGATTAAATTGGAGTGAAGTTGTAATTACAATGAAATAGAAAAGAAAATAAATTACGTGGAATAATTTGGGATTTTCATATTTTTATTTGGAAAACAATTTAATTATCCCAAAACTCTAGAGAAACCCTAATTAGCCCAAGTCCATATATTTTCCTTTTGTTCGCAATATAGTCCTTGTGTTCGCAGTATAGTCCTTGGATAAATTATTTTCCTTGTGTTCGCAATATAGTCCATATACCAAGTAGAAATCCCAAAACTCTAGGGAAACCCTAATTAGCCCAAGTCCACTTCATGTACATATATGCATTGGTAAACGAAATGGTTTTAAGTTATATTATAGATTCACAAGGTTTATAGATGGAGAGAAAAAACATTTTTCACATTTTTATGAGGGGTGAGGTGCTGGGAATTGACATTAAATGGGGAAAAATTTCATCCCTAAGAATTTTGAATGGTCATACAGTAGAAAGTAAAATAAGAACTATATTTAAAGCATAAACCTAGGGTTTCAAATCACGATACCTTCAAGGATCTTGTAGGCAATCTAAATGAGGATAAATATATTGATGGATATGATGATCCTACGCTCTCAGGGCCTCCAAAAACCTAGCTAGAAAAATACTTACAGCCTTAAAGTTTCTGCTATATGATCCACCCAAAGTAAGCTTTATTTGTGGTAACTCTTGGAGATTAAAACATTGTGAAATATAAGAGCAATGATTTTCTCTCCCTTCGCCCATTCACAAAAATGTAAATATTGTGTTTATCCCTTTTTAACCTCCATAACAAACGTACAACTTAAAACCCCAGCTTAAACTAAGATATATAAGTATAAGTCACGGGCTTCCGATAAACTAGGTTTTTAGAGAGTATGGGCCTATTACTTGAGTAATGGACTATATTAGAGACCTAAGACTGCATATTAGATTGACTTCCAAATAAAGAATTGCAAATATCAAAGTACTTCTAATAATTTTTATCCTTTATTTAATCGCAATTAATTCCACTAAATAATCATGACTGCACTCCAACTTACCTATTTTGAAATCATTTGGAATAAAGACATCTTGTTTGAAAAGTTATTTCATTTATAATATGATTACCCACGTTAATTATACAATACCTGCTTGGTCAAATCAATTCGTTGCTAATCAATTTTAAACAATATCTTATTTACTCCATGATTCTGATAATTAACTTATTTCATGTTCTACCAGATTATGAAATACACTTAACTGGTTTAATGGCAGAATCAAAACTCTAAGTATATTGAGGGGTATCAAAAATTGAGATATTTCTTGATCACATATTCGTCCAAATTATGATATCATGCCTACTTACAAAATGATTTACCAACCTTCAGATATTAAGATGCAATAAGATGGAATGTTTCCCATAACCGTCAAATCAACAATTATGGAAGAATTCCAGTCCTAATAACCCTTGGAATTAAGAATGTAAGAACCTTTTGCAGAGGTTGTAACATTTTCCAAGTCTAATATAGTCATCAAGTAGACCTAAATCTCACAAATGGTTCGATTCAATACTACTGAATGTATCGATCATAAATCTCTTTAAACAAGTTCCTAAACAACCCGGCATTTTCTCGTAGTTTGACACAAACTACTATGATCGTAGATGCAGTATTACCTATAAGATGTCAATTCTCTATCTACTTTATGAATTGTTCAATCATACTAGAACTAGAATTCTGATCTCGTGTGATCGGGTCGAACTTAATTCACTAGAATTCCTACTAACTCAAATTGACCAACATATTATACAATATATTTAACCATAAATGTAATTAATTCTCATAAATATGATTCTTATTTCAAAATTAACTCACACAAATTTCTTGAAAAGTAAATGGTATACATGACTTTAAGAATTAAATTGAGGAGGTATTTTTCTCTTATTTCACTTAGCTTTCATATCCAAAAGGGCCTACACACATGGATTTCTTTCGATGGATCATATGCTATAAGATTTTTAGTGTTTTTCCACATCTAACCAAGCACTAAAGCTGGGGAATAATTAAGAAATCATTTTCATCATCTATGTCTCCTATTTGGATGACCTAGAGGATTTTCAAAGGTATGATGACTTAAACCCTATATATAGTTACTTAGATATTGTAAAGGTAAGAATAGTTATATGCTCTGATAGAACTTTGAGAATGCAAAAATATACGTGCTCGGTAAGGATGGTCACAAACAAAATTCCAATTTTTATCTTAATCAATTTTATCTTTTTATCCCAAACATACATCTATGTGATGAAAAAGATAAAGCAAACCAAGCATCGAACAAATGTAATGTTTTAGAAAAAAATCCTTTCGGGCAAATTTTTTATTTAGAACTTTAGAAATATTACAAGACAGTCGGCTTAAAGGCTACTTGATAACTGCCACAAGTATAATGCACTAGTCTTCACAAATCTCTAAACAATATTACTTGTCACCAAGTGATCCACAAACGATAGATTGATCCTTAGTATCCACCTCTCTAGCCTCAACCATAGTCTTCAACAGTGATCCCCTTGAGTTTCACAAGTCAGCTATGGATATGGCTTCTCCACAAAAGTGTATGGAAGATACTAAAATAGTCTAGGGTTTAAACAAATTCACAAGAATACTTTTCAAGATGTGTATTGTGAATTAAAAGTGTTTTGGAAAACTAAACAAATAAGAACTTTTGTAAAATATATTCAAAAAATGATCTGGCAAAAGTGTTATAAAAACTGAACAAGAAATGGGTATTTATAGGGCATTAACAAATTTTGAGGTGGTGACTAGTTTGAATGAAAATGAGGCTCATTCAAACGAGAAAAGCAACTTGTTAGAATGAAACATAGTCTCATTTGAACGAGAAGGCATTGTTTTTTAAACTGGCTTCAAACGACCTTCTGAAGAGTCAAAATAGTACGCCCTCTATCAATGCTTATTAGATAAACACTTCAGACGGCCCTCCATCTAAAATAGTCATTTCGTTCGAACGAGGTTTTAAAAAAAATATTTTTCATTTAAAAAAAATTAAAAAATCCCTCTGGATATTTAGTTAAAAAAAACAGCCCAAAAATAAAGTTTACGAATTAATTTAAACACTAAATTGCTTTATACCTTTATGAGATGTCGAGAAGTCTCACGTGTTGAAGTCAATTTTTTGTGATGATTAATGACGATTTGTAATGGGTTATGCGAAACTAGGCAAAGACAATACAAGGACTATACTATGAGCAATGCATGAAATTTTTCTCTTACAAATCTCCCTCTCTAGACATTTTGGTACAAAAAAATTCCAAAATCAAAATTACATAAAAAAAACTCTATAAATGATAAAAGAAAGATAACACCCATCCTAACCCTAGAACGAAATGGCATAAGTCTCCTTGTCTTAAAACTTCTTCTTCGTCTTTTTCCCTTCCACAAAATTTATCTTCATTCGGTGTGTCTTCAATTCTGTTTAAGTACCCTACACAGATGAGACAAAAAATATACCTCGTGATGCATCGAGTTTTAAACAAAAATACAAACTCCTCCATAATTTGTTCTCCCCCTTTTTGTCCATAATAGCCAAAGCAGTAAAGTATAATTTTGAAATATGAATCATCACTTATAAGATAAGATATCATCACAAAAACATATAAATCATGCATGTGTAATGATAATCGTAAAGGCAACACAACGAACTATTTTAAAAAAATTTTTTTTTTTTTAAAAAGGTAAAATTTTACAAATACAACATGATACCCTATATAATATATGCAAAATATATCAAATAAAATATGGCACACATATATAGTTATAAACGATCACAAAACACATAAGATTTGCACACTAGCATAGTATCGACGTGTCTAAACATGTGGAATGGAATGAATGGGTGTGAACTAGATACAAATGAATTATAGCCCAAACATCAAGAATTTCTAATTAACCGTGAAACTTTATCAAACTAAGCTTTAGCCTCAAGTGACAAATAAAGGTGAACTTAATGAACAAAACAAACACACAGCACACAAGCCTAGAATATTGATGATTCTACAAATCAATAGTGCCCTGACAAAATAAGCATACTAGGATTGATTTTTCAAACCTGTTGATCTTCAAATAAACTCCCTCAAAAGACAAACCTATTCCATATTTTCTTTACTTCTGTTTTTCTTTTCTTTTGAAGTGATTTCTTTAGAATAATCAATCCAACTAAACTATAATGGCCCCTTTATGAAAAAATTTCTCGGGCCCTTTTCAACGGTGGCTTTCACGCAAAGTGAACTTGTCTTTTCATGGCCCTTTCCCATGCTCATTCAAATTTTTTAATACTAAATAAAACCTCTCACGGGCAATGGTTCTTATATGAATAAATCCACCACAGCCACATAAACATCTAGATGACAAAATTAATGGGGGAATATCTCACCAAGCTCAAATATACATTGTGAAGTTAAAATACAATAAGCTCGTGCATGTGTGTGCAGATGCATATATAAATTCTAATTCGTAAAGCAAATCAATCACGAAACAACTCCATAAACATGGTTAAGATCAATCTAAGTATCCAAAATCATAACCAAATGTCCTAGACACATGGAAAGTAAGGAGAATCGGATTCAAACAAACAAATATGCCATACCAAATGTGAAAAAATAAAAAACACAAAAGTAAAAATCTTTTTGTATTTTTCAAATCCAACTCAATAAATGCAAAATATAGTACAAAAGATACACCAGTCATAGCACTAGAAAACATATATCATGAAGCACAACTAGAGTATGAAAAATAAAATCATGCAAGCAGTTATCCATAAGATATAGCATGTGAAGCATCATGTTAAAGCATGTGAGAATCAAGCAGTCTAACATATAGTGCCTCTAACAATTATTTTCTAACCCAAAAAGATGTATATTTAACGTGCCTGTATTCCGGAACCAAAAAAACAAAAACATAAAATTCCTAGGACCTCTTTTAATATCAAAATAAAATGGCCCAAGGTGACCTTTCCTACCACAATGTGAGCATGTGTACATGCGAGGAATGTTACCTAAGGTTTGACTTTTTCTAACGTCCTTGGATTTAATAAACCCTTTAAAACAAATAATGGTCTTGTCTTTAACACTGTAATTATTAAAAAAAAAATGGTAGCCAATACCATTACTACTCACATAACTAGAGTCTTTTGAATCATCTTTTAATTTTAAATTTTTTTTTATTGAAGCAAAGAATTTGGCTCTTTATGTTTTAACGACTCCTTCTTTAAATTTTCAATCATTTATAGAATGTTATCTCGCTCCCCCTCAATACTAGCAAACTTATTCTTATGAGTCTTCTCACGTGCCTTATAATCATTGATTAAATTATCATTATCCTTAGCGGCACATACATTAACCTTAGAAATTATAAAGTCCTCTAATTCTTTCTCCAAAAACCAGACTATCTTCACACTCTTTCTTGGACAAATCTAATTTTTTTAAATCATGGTCCATGTCCACAAGATTTTAACAAAATAAATCTATTTAGGTTTGAACAATTTGCAAAATATACATGGAAACTTTAAAACAAAAATTTTCTTTTTCAAGAATCTCAATTCTTTTGGCAAACTTCAAATTCAAACTATTTAAGTCATTATAACTCTGGGTTTCCATCGAGAGAAAAACAATAAACCAATACAAGAGAAAGAAAAAACAACCTCCATAAACAACACTAAATAATGATCTAGCACAATAAATTATTACAACCTTCTCTGATACCAATCGTGAAAGATGGTATAAGCAGAAAAAACTCTTTTAAAAATTAAGATCTCACGATAAGTTTGAGTGACCTACTCTGATACCAATTTCAAGGGTAACTATAGTTGAATTCCCTCATACCACTTTGAGAATGCATAAATACACGTACTCGGCAAGGATGGCCACGAATAAAAAAAATCCAATTTTTATCTTAATCAATTTTATCGTTTTATCCTAAACATGCATCTATGTGATAAAACATATAAGGAAAATCAAGCATTAAATAAAAGAAAATTTTCAGGAAAAAATCCCTTTTGGGCAATCCAGCACTTTAGAAATATTACAAGGCAGTCGACCTACAGACTACTTAATAACCGCCACAAGTACAATGTTCTAGTCTTTTCAAATATCTAAAGAATATCATTTGTCCCCAAGATATCCACAGACGACAGATTCATCCTCATAATCCACCGACCCAACCTCGGCCATCGTCTTTCGCGTGAACTTTTTCAAGATGTGCATTGTGAATAAAATGTGTGTAACAACCCTCGCTTTTAGGAGACTAATTTTATATTAAATTTATCGCATGAGGTAATTATATAAAATGTTAGGAACTGGAGTAAATATTAATTTAATGAGTTGGAAGTTAATATTTACTTGATTGATGCATATTTACTGTATGTGAATGTGAATATCATCAGGTTGCATGTTTTATAGTGTCATGTATTTTAAATGATATTATGGTTTAAATGAAATTGGAACTCGAAATGATTTATAAAATTTTCGGATGCCAATTTAGAGGGCATAGTTAGTCCCAGAATGTCCGAGACAATCAAAATTAGTGTCATATTGTATTTTTGGGTTTCGGACACTTTTACCTGGTTTTAATGTAAACGCGTATTTGGGAGTCATTTTAATGTGGTATTAACCACTTAAGTTGGGGACTTTAGACTTAAGCCACAATTTTTAAGTCTTGCCCCTTATTTTCATTTCTCATTTGTGTGTCTTAAACATAGAGAGAAAAGGAGAGAAAGAGAGAGGAAAAGAAAAATGGAGAAAGAAGAGAGATTTGGAGATTGAAGATTGGGATTGCTTCTACCCAAATGAAATATTAGATATCAACCCTAAGGCGAGTTTTCTACTTGCTAATATATGATTTAAGATGAGTAAATTGTGTGATAGTTGTGTATTTGCATTTATGGATCAAAAATGGAATTTATGGGATTTAAACCCTAATCTTAGTTTTTAAGGATAAAATTGTGGATTATATTGGTTATATATCATGTAGGATGATTTGGGGTAGTTTAATTATGTTGGATATGTGTAAATATGGAAGAGATTGAATTTGGGAGAAATTTAGGGATCATAACCCTTAAAACAAAACTTGGAAAATTCGTAGGGGCGAATCGATTCGGCCTGGCCGAATCGATTCGCTAGAGGGGCATTATCCAGGTCTGAGTGGACCGAATCGATTCGGCAGTTATGCAGAAGTCAAGTTTTCCTGACCAAATCGATTCAGATGGTCCAAATTGATTCGTTTTCTGACCGAATCAATTTGGCCAGGCTGAATCGATTTGAAAACCCTGAACTTTTGAGTGATTTTCTTAGTTTAATTCCAACTCATTTACTTTAAGTTTAGGATCTAAGAACCTTCTTGTATGAAGTAAATTTAGGGTCCTAGAGCTCTAGATGAGTTGGGGAACTACCCTAGCTTAGTAATGGTTTATATGGTGTTTTCTCGGGTTATGCCTGTTGATGATAGGGCAATATTTTCTTCTTGTTGATTGTTATGAAACTAGGAGATGCAGTGTTATGTTTGGGAGATTTTAGAAGCTCAATTGACCTATGTTAGTCTTGATGATTTATAATAACTTCACAAACGAATGTTGGGTGAATAAATTGGAAGTTTATTTATCCATTTGAGATATGATTGTATTGGGGTTTTAAGGGAATACCCTAAGATGTTAGGAGATAATTAAGAGTTTATTTACTTTTTTGAGGTTGTAATGACGATATAATTTATCGTATGGCTCCGGATAATAAGTTAAATTTTTTACAAAATGTAAATGAAAATGGTCTCAGATAAAATGAAACCTACACATGTATAATAGTGAATTAAAATGATATGGAAATGGTAATGGTGATGGTAAATGATAATTTACTTAATCATGAATATGGTAAATGATAATTTACTTAATTTTTTTTAAATGGTAAATAAAATGGTTTAAACACACCCTCTTTAAATGACATCATAAGGGAAGTTCAGGCGTGAGGTGAAGCCCCCTGGCTAATGAATGCATGGTGGATATAGTCCTAGGTCATGTGAGCGTTGTTGTTGTATATTTTTTAACGATGGGTAGGTAATTCCGGGTGTGGTTATTACTACCCCGCAGGCACATGGCCGCTTCCGGATATTTTCCGTTATAGGTGCCTAGGTTGTCTTAATGATAGGCCCTGGAAGATGATGGTCATTTAGGGGCGCGCACAGTGGAGAAACTCGGACGGGCGATCTTAGAATCGTTATCTGTATATAAATATAACTATTCATAATCAAGTGGGACTTGATGGATTATATATGCCACAAAGAGCATAATGAAGTGCCATAAAGAGCACATTAAAATTCCACAAAGAGAATTTGAAAATGACTACTTTCCTGAGAAGGAAAGGATTTTCTTTACAAAATGTAAAAGTGAGATAAAAATGCCATAAAGAGCATAAGATTTTGATTATATATATATATGTATATACTTCCTGTTAAGGATAAGATATATTAGATAATTGGCGTACATGACGAAAGTTTTAGATTAATGTTACTCATTTTATTTTCCTACTTAGCTTATTTTTTAATTTGTGTAGGTAGATTCTTATTTCTCTTCATCATGATTTATCATTCATAACTGTCATACTATTTTATTTACCTGGTAATCATATAGAACCGGGCCCTGACCCGTTCATATTTCTTGTTGTGCTTGCATCTTGTATTAGCTCAGGTACTCCACCGCAAGGATGCCTGATCTGACTTCCTATCTCGGTGTCTTTGGCGAGCCGTGATGCTTTGCGGGTATTACGGGACATTTTAAAATATACGTCGTCATCCTTGCACTCTAGTTAAGATCGGGTTCTTTTACTCGGGCGAGATTCCCAAGATTTTGTAATTGATTAATGTAATGTATTATGTAAATTATTGAACTTGTTTACTATTGTTGTATGAGTCTGTGGCCGACAGGATATTCGGTCCCTTATTGTACAATTGAGGGTATATATTATAATTTCATCTGGATTTCCACTTTCTTTTTAGTTGGGTTGTTTAAATTATTTTCTTTAACTTTAAAACCAAAAATTTTGGCAACTCGTTTTTCTGATATAAGGAGTGGTTATCCAGTATACTTCTTATTTTTTTGTTATGCTGAGAATGATTCCAGCCATGATTCAGTTTTTTTGTAGTATCGGGCTGGCCACCCCTTATTTCGGATGGCGGGTTGTCACAGATGGTATCAGAGCATCACGTTCTAGATTCTTTAGGAATCTATGTGAACGCGTTACCTCTTTAGCGTAGTTTTTTATTTAACTTAGAGCCTTAGGATTAAGGTCGTTGATTTCTATTATGAGATTTCATTCTTCTGCCATGATGTAGAACTCATAGAATCTGTTGTGCATTCGTGTGAGAGAAGTAGGTCGATTGAGTAAGGGTGCCAGGGAAGGTTGTGGTGAAGGCATGGCGAGATGGAATTACTAAGAACTGTAATTTGTGGTCAGGGGAGAGGACCGCTTTGGAGGTCGCTCCCCTTTTGTAGAATTTTCATATTTTGCTACTGCGACTACTAATTACGGTAGATATAGTTTTCCATATACCACTAGAAGTAGAGGGTGGTACTAAGCTTAAGATTTTAAGTGATGTTAAATTGAAGTGGAGAAGTGCCCAAAAGTAGGATGGAGGAAAATCCTTCACCCGTAGGAGTAGTGTTGAGATGGTGAGAACGTGGTCACCATATTCGTGAGTCATGCGAGGCTCGATCAGAGGCCGACATGTGAATAAAGAAGTGGTGCGATTTGGGAGATCGTACACTAAAGAAAGGTAGCAATAAGGAAGAAAGATCCCTTTAATGGAATGATAGGCTCCAGAATAAGTGTCGTTAACACTTCTGATGGAGCAGTGATCATGAAACCCCATTAGTGGATATCCGCCTGAGGAGGTTTCATTGAACTGAGGAAGAGGAGGCACGCTACGAGGGGTTGCGTGGGCAATTTTTGGCATCTAGGGGTGGAACAATGGTTATGACATGGAAGAACCACGTATTTTCATTATGTTTGATTGGAGAACAAGGGCAAAGATAAAGTTCCTAGTTTGGGAGTTGACGGAGGAAGTGTTGGTTCGGGTAAGACTCGAGTATGGAGTCTGAGAACCATTAGTAATGACCTGGAGTGATTGGGATAAAATGGTGGCGGGAATTCCACCTTATTAGTGGGTGGTGTATTCCTCATGATAAGATAGAGTAGTATTGTATCTACTATAAATTCGGGTGTGTATATTGAGCTTGTGGTAATATTGACGCTATTATAAATAGGGTAATTATATGACTTCCGTGGTAGGGAAGTTTTATATTTTCCTTCACTCATTATAAAGCGAGTGGTGATGTAGTTTCTTTTAATTACTATATACGTTATGTATTACTTGTATGACATGTATACTACACAAGTACAGATATTTTGGTTTGATTTGGGTGATGGCAAGCGATTAGATTGCGAGTCTATCCTAGATGGAACTAGTTGTCCTATAAGCTGAGACTTCATAGGGGTGGTTGAGGTGTGTAGGAGGTTTTTATTCCTTGTTGTGTTATCTTGCGTGTGTGTTTGGTTATTTTTTTGCATTGTATGTGATTGGTTATGCCTTATCTCCACAACCAACAAGGTTGAGTAGTAGTGTATAGGAGGGGTTCCTTGTTTGGATTCCACTTTTGTGGGATGCTCCACGCGTGAACCTCAACGACATTGGAAGTCGAGAGATGATGTTCCTTCTTCTTCTAGTTCATTCCATTTTATTTTATTTTATTTTGTTGGTTAAGAGTTGGGTTGAAAGGTTTGGCCAAGAATCACGTAGAAGAGTGATTAAGGGCTATTAAAGTGCGAGATAGAAGCACTGTATATAGATCTCTCCTCTGATCGATGTGGGGGAGACTGAGATACAAAGTCCAATTGAGACTTCGGGTTATGCCTTATTAAGAAGGCTATTTAAGATGATGTAATTATGTATTGGATAAGTATTTTTAAGACTTTACTGAAAGTAAATGTCTGATTTGTTGAAATCCTGAATTAATTATTATGGTAAGACGTAGAAGTAGAATCTTATTAATAGGACTGTGAGTTAGACTATTACTGATCCTGATCATGTGTCTTAGACCGTCACATCTTGATGACCGATGATGCTAGGTAGTAGTGTAATGGGAGGGTTCCTTATTTCAATTTCGCTTCGGCGAGACGTAGCATGAAACCGAGCGAATGTCGGAAGTTAAGATTGGTCTTGGACACTAGGGATATACTTAGTATTATATGTATACGACTTAGATATGATTGATATATAGATCGACCTTAGGCTTATTAGGATGTAAGGCCATTAGGGTATGTGATGTTGATTTAGGGAGGTTATAAGGAGTTAACCATGAATAGGTCGTGGGTTAACTCTAAGGGGGATTAGATCCCTAGGAACGAAAAGTATGGAATCTCGAGAAATTTCGAAAGATAAACCGAAGGAGATGAGACCTCTCCTAGTTAAAGTGTTACATTGGTAACCTAACTTTCGGGGAGTTAAAAAGGGTGAGTTGACTTTTGCTCCTGAGCCCATGTGTTAAGCTCGAAGGTGGATTTAATGAAGAAGTCTCTGCCAGGAGCGGGAAGTAATAATACTGGAGCATGGACCCGTTGTCTATGCGTCTCACAAGCGTAAAATTTATGGGAAGTATTATTCCACGCTTGAATTAAAATTCATTGTGGTAGAAATCGCCTTAAAGTGTTGGAGACACTACTTCCTGGGCACAAAATTTAGTCTTTCTCGCGAGCAACAAATTATTGCAGTATGTCGTGGGAGAAATCAAGTTGGTGTATGAAGTTCATAATGGATTATTGATTGGATATTCTCATTCGCTAGGGTATGCGATTGGGATAGTAGATGCGTCAAGTAAGAAACCGTCGGAGATTTTTGTGTTGGCATGGAAAGCCAAATGAAACGAGCATGATTAGGAAGACTTTGTAGAAATAGCATTCCGATCTATGATTGACCATTTCACCTACTCGCATGAAGAAGAGTCGTGGTGGAATGAAGAAGGGTATATTCATAGACGTTTGCATTGAATTGTTAGCATCAAACTGGTCATGATCTATTTGAGGAAATTGCTGATCGTTCGACCAAGCCGTTGTTTTTCTAGACATTGCGGGTGGAGGATATGTAGAAGAGTACTCCCCGCTTTTTATGGGGGGTTGTAAAACTGTGTGAAGTATTAGGGTTTTGGACTGAGACTAGTTATTCATGTCAAGGTTTGGTAAAGTTCCATAAAGTAATGGGAACCATATCGAAATGGTGTATTTCTTTCCACCCTAAAGTGTTCATCACTAAACGTTGTGAACGGAAGAAGTTAACTTAATGCCGAATGGCATATCTTGAATGTGAACCTTAGGATACATAACGGACGGTGTAGTAGTTGTATGGATGGAAATTCTCGTATAATAATTGAGCTTTTTGATGGCCTTATGGATCATTTCCTAAGGTATGACGCCGTGAGTGGCCTTGGGTAGCCGGTTGAGAAATTCACATACTCGTTTGATGAGACCAGTGAACAATATGTTCCTTGAACTTAGAACGTCCCTATAACATTTCTTAAAGGATTAGGCTTTTGAGCCATATTCCTTGAAGGGCTGAACCTATGCAGGGAGAAGCTGAGTAATGTTGGGTTAAGCCAATCAGCGCTGGTGTGAGTACCCCTGTGGTGTGATGTAACGTGATTCACGATGTAAGACTATTTACGCCGAGTCACGCGGTTATCATCTTCCATCGTAGGAAGTTAGAATTGATAGTTTGGGAGGAACGCTTTGTGCTAGGACAGAGCACAAAGAATGTAGACTGAGATCGTTGGTGACGGCCTTAGTTCGAGTCCATTTTGGATTCCACAATAATGAGGGGTTGTGGAGAGTGATAGAATGATAGTTTAAGATAGTATACACTTATGCGTATAGGGTAGGTCCGAATTTTGAGGGAAAAATTCCCTCATAAGGGGGGGGGGGGTATGTAACAACCCTCGCTTTTAGGAGGCTAATTTTATATTAAATTTATCGCATGAGGTAATTATATAAAATGTTAGGAACTGGAGTGAATATTAATTTAATGAGTTAGAAGTTAATATTTACTTGATTAATGCATATTTACTGTATGTGAATGTGAATATCATTAGGTTGCATGTTTTATAGTGTCATGTATTTTAAATGATATTATGGTTTAAATGAAATTGGAACTCGAAATGATTTATAAAATTTCCGGATGCCAATTAAGAGGACTTAGTTAGTCCCAAAATGTCAGAGATAGTCAAAATTAGTGCCATATTGTATTTTTGGGTTTCGAGCACTTTTACCTGGTTTTAATGTAAACGCGTATTTGGGAGTCATTTTAATGTGGTATTAACCTCTTAAGTTGGAGACTTTAGACTTAAGCCACGATTTTTAAGTCTTTACCCTTATTTTCATTTCTCATTTGTGTGTCTTAAACATAGAGAGAAAGGGAGAGAAAGAGAGAGGAAGAGAAAAATGGAGAAAGAAGAGAGATTTGGAGATTGAAGATTGGGATTGCTTCTACCCAAAAGAAATCTGAGATATCAACCCTAAGGCAAGTTTTTGACTTGCTAATATATGATTTAAGATGAGAAAATTGTGTGATAGTTGTGTATTTACATTTACGGATCAAAAATGGAATTTATGGGATTTAAACCCTAATCTTAGTTTTTGAGGATAAATTTGTGGATTATATTGGTTATATATCATGTAGGATGATTTGGGGTAGTTTAATTATGTTGGATATGTGTAAATATGGAAGAGATTGAATTTGGGAGAAATTTAGGGTTCATAACCCTTAAAAAAACATGGAAAATTCGCAAGGGCGAATCGATTTGGCCTGGCCGGATCGATTCGCTAGAAGGACAGTGTCCAGGTCTGAGTGGATCGAATAAATTCGGCATGGCCGAATTGATTTGGAAGTTATGCAGAAGTCAGGTTTTCCTGACCGAATTGATTCGGATAGTCTGAATCAATTCGCTTTCTGACCGAATCGATTCGGCCAGGCCGAATCGATTCGAAAACCCTGCACTTTTAAGTGATTTTCTTAGTTTAATTCCAACTCTTTTTCTTTAAGTTTAGGATCTAAGAACCTTCTTATATGAATTAAATTTAGGTTCCTAGAGTTGTAGATGAGTTGGGGAACTACCCTAGCTTTGTAATGGTTTATATGGTGTTTTCCGGGGTTATGCCTGTTGATGCTAGGGCAATATTTTCTTCTAGTTGATTGTTATGAAACTAGGAGATGTAGTGTTATGTTTGGGAGATTTTAGAATCTCAATTGAGCTATGTTAGTCTTGATGGTTTATAATAACTTCACAAACGAATGTTGGGAGAATAAATTGGAAGTTTATTTATCCATTTGAGGTATGATTGTATTGAGGTTTTAAGGTAATACCCTAAGATTTTAGGAGATAATTAAGAGTTTATTTACTCTTTTAAAGTTGTAATGACGATATAATTTATCGTATGGATCCGGATCATAAGTTAAATTGTTTACAAAATGTAAATGAAAATGGTCTCGGATAAAATGAAACCTACACATGTATAATAGTGAATGAAAATGATATGGAAATGGTAATGATGATGGTAAATGATAATTTACTTAATCATGAATATGGTAAATGATAATTTACTTGATTTTTTTTAATGGTAAATAAAATGGTTTAAACACACCCTCTCTAAATGACATCATAAGGGAAGTTCGCGCGTGAGGTGAAGCCCCCTAGATAATGAATGCAGGGTGGATATAGTCCTAGGCCATGTGAGCATTGTTGTTGTATATTTTTTGGAGATGGGTAGGTAATTCTGGGTGTGGTTATGACTACCCCATGGGCACATAGCAGCTTCCCGACGTTTTGCGTTATAGGTGCCCAGGTTGTCTTAATGATAGGCCCAGGAAGATGATGGTCATTTAGGGGTGCTCACTGTGGGGAAACCCGGATGGGCGATCTTAGAATCATTATATGTATATAAATATAACTATTAATAATCAAGTGAGACTTGATGGATTATATATGCCATAAAGAGCATAATGAAGTGCCACAAAGAGCACATTAAAATGCCACAAAGAGCATTTGAAAATGACTATTTTCTTGAGAAGGAAAGGATTTTCTTTACAAAATGTAAAAGTGAGATAAAAATGCCATAGAGAGCATAAGATTTTTATTATATATATATACTTCTTGTTAAGGATAAGATATATTAGATAATTGGTGTATATGACGAACGTTTTAGATTAATGTTACTCATTTTATTTTCCTACTTAGCTTATGTTTTAATTTGTGTAGGTAGATTCTTATTTCTCTTTCATCATGATTTATCATTCATAACTGTCATACTCTTTTATTCATCTGGTAATCATATAGAACCGGGCCCTAACACGTTCATATTTCTTGTTGTGCTTGCATCTTGTATCCGCTCAGGTACTCCACCGCAACAATGCCAGATCTGACTTCCTATCCCGGTGTCTTTGGCGAGCCGTGATGCTTTGCGGGTATTACGGGACATTTTGAAATAGACGTCGTCATCCTTGCACTCTAGTTAAGATCGGGTTCTTTTACTGGGGCGAGAGGCCCAAGCTTTTGTAATTGATTAATGTAATGTATTATGTAAATTATTGAACTTGTTTACTATTGTTGTATGAGTCTGTGGCTGACAGCATATTCGGTCCCTTATTATACAATTGAGGGTATATAATATAATTTCATCTAGATTTCCACTTTCTTTTTAGTTGGGTTGTTTAAATTCTTTTCTTTAACTTTAAAACCAAAAAAATTTGGCGACCCGTTTTTCTGATATAAGGAGTGGTTATCCCGTATACTTCTTATTTTGTTGTGATGATGAGAATGATTCCATCCATGATTCCTTTATTTTGGAGTATCGGTCTAGCCACCCACTATTTCGGATGGAGGGTTGTCACAATGTGTTTTGGAGAGGTAAAGAAAGATGAACTTTTGTAAAATATATTCAGAAAATGATCTGGGAAAAGTCCTAAAAAATCTAAATATGAAATACGTATTTATAAGGCGTTCGCAAATTTTGAGGCGGCGACTTGTTCGAATCAAAATGAGGCTCGTTCGATCAATAACAGGAACTCGTTAGAATGAAACATGGTCTAATTTAAACGAGAAGGCATTCTCATTTGAACAAGCTTCAAATGACTTTCTGAAGAGTCAAAATAGTACGCCCTTGATCGATGATCGTTAGATCTACAATTCAAATGACGCTTCTAACGAAATACCCTTTTCATTCAAATGAGATACATATCTCATTTGAACGAGGTTTTAAAAAAAATTATTTCTACAAATAAAAAAAAAACTCTATTCATTTTTAATAAAAATAAACATCCCAAAAAATAGAGTTTGTGAATTAATTTAAACAATAACTTTCTTTATACCTTTATGGGATGTCGAGAAGTGTCGAGTGTTAATGTCGGTTTGTCATGACGGCACATGAGAACTTGTAACGGGATACGCCAAACTAACCTAAAATAATTCAATGCCTATACTATGATCAATTTCAGAAATTTTGCTCTTATAGAGATAAATACTACAGAACAGTAGTTTTAGGGACTGAAGGTTTTGAGACGGCTAAAATTTTAGTCCCTGAACATAACTTTTAGGGAGGATATAATAACCTGTCTTAAAAACTAATTTTATTTAAAACTCCTCTTTTTACCCATCTTATAAAGTAGTACAAATGGGACTCTTTATTAGTAGCTGTCCCAAATAGAAACCTTATGAGATGGCTAAAAAATTTGGATTCCCACCTTATTTATGACTTTTTTCTCCGACTTCTTTGCCTTTTTATCAACATTATTCAAAAAAAGGGAAGATAAACCCCCATAACAAAACCTAAACCATCACGTTAACTTCTTCAAACCTCGATAAAATAAACCCCTAAATCCTAGGGCGCACTCTACCTTCTTCTTCGTCACTTACCCTAGGTTCATGGTAGAATCTTGACGGTGGTTTAACAATATTTGTGGTGCTCGTTAATTCATATTATTTTTATTTTAGTTGGTGGGATAATGGTGGTGTGCGTAATTGGGTATGTGTTAGGTAATGGTGGATGTGATGATTTCGGTGTATGGGTTAGTGTTGGACTGTGATGGTAATTACCAATGGTGTTTGGGTTGGTGTTGGACAGTGGAATGTGGTGGTGTGGGTGGCTAGATATACGGTGGTGTTAGTTTAATTTAGGCTTATGGATCTAAGGTTTAAAATTTAGGGATAAGTCTAATTGTAAATTATTAAATTGGGGTTTTATTGTTGAAGATATCAAATTAGTTTTTGTTATCCATCGGTTATAAATTTCCTTATTTAGTTACTCATAAAATGAAATGAAGGGTAATGAAAAGGTAATTTCATATCTCGTTGTTGTATTTGGTTGGTTATTAGGATAGTTAGAGTTTTTTTTTTTATTATAGAAATTAGTTAAAATTAGAGAATTGTAATTTCTTTCCGTCTTATATCATAATTAGGATTTTTCAATGGGCAATCATACATTTTCTTTAATGGATGATGTTTACATATTTGATCTAATCCTGAGCATTAAAATTACAGTAATATCGAATTGATAAGGATAACATGCAATTTTAGTTCTTGATTATTGATATACATCATTACTTTTTTTAATGAATTGATTTGACTGGTGATAGGAGGTTAAGGGTAAGCTAATTGAAAAATTCAATAGTCAATTAGCTGTTGTTGTATTGCTGTAAGATTAATTTATAAGAATATTTGTTTACTAGTTTGTGTGAGTTTTAGTTAAAATTATTAACAAACTGGTTTTCTAATTGTTCATATAATTTATGTTCTTTGCAAGGAGTTTATGCCATTAATTTGATTTAGTATTCAATTATGATTTTATTTTGTGATATATAGGATGGATCCAATTAATATTTACATACATCACCATTGAAAAAATCGCCAATCTTATTCAAAATCTTATCAAATGCTAAATCTTAACATTAAAATCATTATGTACTGGGAAACAAACTTCAACATGTGAGGTGTACTCGAAAGTAGTAAATAAAAAGAAAAAAGAAATATTTAAAATACAAGTTTAAGCACGAATAAAGTAAACACAAAAAAGTAACTTAAAAACAAAATTTTATATAAAAACCTTAGCACTAAAATAGTGTTAACCCCCTAATCTAAAATTATAAACAATGGAATAAGTTCTCATTAATGACAATAGAGCATCAATAGATTCATATGGGATTAATGTCACAAACTTTAAAGAATCTAAAAAGATATACTTGATATTTCACTATCTCTATCTATCTCATTATTCTCTAATCACATATCTTTTATCAAGAAATGTATGTGAAAATGAAGAAGTACGAGTGGCAAAAGTAGAAGAGAATAGAGAAAAATTGAAGGAATTTGGAGTATATAAATTGTATTCAGTAATGTGGGACCATGATAAAAGCAAGAAAAGTAAATCAAAGAGTAAAAAAAAACGGTTGATGATGATGAAGCATTTGTGCTATACAAAGGAGAAGAATAGCATAATGATTCGAGCGAGAATGAAAATGTGTATGCTGGATATGAGTTTTTCAATGTATAAATATTTAATGATGTAGATGTTAATTTTTTGATTGTGTGACTTTTTAAATGCATAAGATTCTGTCGTTTCTTATTATTTAGTGCATTAGTACTTCATTATTTTAAATTTATAGGTTTTAATTAATGAGTTTAGTTTGTTGTATTAATTCTTAAATTGATGTGACAAATTTTGGGTAATATTATTATTTTAATTTAGTTTATTATCCTATGTATTATATTTTGATATCATTTATGGAACCTTGGGCTGAGAAGCTTAATCGGTTTGAACAAGATAGATGTTATAAAGTTTATGTGGGATGCCATGCACTCTACATGTCAGTGGAATCAATTCATGAAGCTTATAGCAATTTATGTGTGTTAGTATAGATGTGATGTCTAAACCTTTGTCAACCCATATGCCTTTATCTTGTGTTCATATGTTTGGTGTACTTATTTGTTCATGTATCTTTATCAATCACGTTTGATTATTTCTATGTTAAACCTTTAATAATACATATGCCTTTATCTTTTTCTTACGGCTTTTACCTATAGATAGCAGAGTGAGTTATTAAGTTTTAATGTTGACTAATGAATAATACAACAAGTTCATTCGCTCCCAAGGAAGTATGTCATTGTAGATATGTATCTTTGGATGTTATTTGAACACAACTCAAGTAAAACTAAATGAGTAAGACCACTAAATGTGTTTATGGATAAAATGATAAGTATCTAATCTTGATATTTGACCTAATTCTATGTTACAAACCCCTAAATATCATAAGACAAGAAAATGAAAAATAAAATAATCTAAATTTTCAATTATATATCTCCTTATCTTGCATCAATTAAAGTGCTTATTGGAAGCATGCATCAAGCTTCATGATACATGGTCTTTGATTCGATTATGGATGTGGTATTCATGTGAGCAAAAAATTCATTTTTATTGCCAAATCAAACAATACAATGCATGTATAAATAATTATGCTTTACAAGTCACTTCATTTATTTTTAGTCTAAATTAGTAAGAATTTATTAGTGTGTTCAAAATGGGCAATTTTCATTTCTTGAGATAAACCTTCAACTAATATAACAGGTGGATAAATTTTACAACAAGTATACATATACATGTGTTTCTTATTCATTTACTCATTTCTGAAAAATAACTCGTGCTATAAACTTTTTTTTTGCATCAACTGTCAAAGAGAGATCTAATAAACTAGGAGGATTTTCCAGCCAAACTATAATAGAGTTCAATTTTAAGCATATTCAATTAAAAGATGACTGAGAATATTTCCCTCTAGCTAAACATGCATGGACCGACCCACATAAAATCGGAATTCCAATGTTTTGATGTAACAAAAGAAGCTTGAAATTATAGATAAACACCCTTACCCTTTTTGTAAATCATTCACATCATTCAAAGAGTCACCTTCCAAATCAATTTATTCACAAATTTCCTCCAAAGAGGATTTTTCCTTTGGCATCCTCTGGTGTGTACAATATTGGGATGTTCTTTGAAATCCCCATAACAAAATTCCCTATTTCATTTCTGATAACCAACCCATATTCTAATTCTTCCATTCTTATCGAACTTCATGACATCATTGTTTACTTTGACATTGGAATATATTGGAGCTGTCCGAACTACCTAGCTGTGGCGTATGCTTGTATCCTCTTCTATTTCACCTCTTACCATTGAATATACATCCCATGAAGACTGACTGCTTGAGTCATTATTCTAGAAGTGCTTCCGCCATTTCCTTCATGCCAAATCTTGTTCCCATTAAGCCATAAACACCACACAATAGTGGATAGAACTGAAAATTAATCCTCGAACATCTGAAAGATCATTAGACAACACCAAAATGTTAATTTTATAACACCTAATTTGTAAGTGTTTTAAATAGTTACAAATTTATATATAATTTAAACACTTACAAAATTTATAAGTTTCAAGAGCCATTACAATTTAGATAAAATAATACAATCAAAATGTTAATGTCAGTTTCTTACAAATATTAAATATTGAAAGCATTAAAAAGAATTAAATTTTTATTAATGGTGTGTTTTTAGTTTTATTTTTATTTCGTACTTTTCGTTTCAATATTCTGTATCTAGCTTCCCTCTCTCAAAGAAAACCCTAGCATAATGATAGCCCTAGTCATTATTGCAATGACCATTTCTTCATGATCCTCTATCGAAGTCGTTTAGACTTCGTTTGATGCGTCATATAAGAGGATTGTATTGGATAAAATTATCATATTTAATGTTTGATGTAATTTAGGATGGGATATGAGATGTAATAAATTATTCCAAGTGATCTCCTTATCCCACAAGGAGTGGGACAAAAAAAATCTCATCTCTAAGGCTATATAAAATTATACGGTGTCAAGATTTGATTGGAAATTATTACTCTACCCTTATTAAGTTAAAAGAAACTCATTCAATTTGTATTTACTCAAATATTAGATAGCATCCATTGGTCCCTTTTATTTACATAACTTTCCATTCACATTTTTATCATAGTAGGTAACCTCCTCCTTATTTCTTTTTTTTCGTCTATTTTTCTATTTGTTTCTTTATAATGAACTAGGGCTGGAAATTTTGACACGATAACCCGTTGATGTCAATAAATCGAAATGACCCAAATATGACACGATTAGCTTGTATAGATTTAAGAGTAGCAAAACTTTATACTCAAATAAAATTCAACAAGACTAAAACATGACACAACTCACCCGAATTGCCACCCCTATAATGAACTACTATTTTGGTTTAAATCGATGCAAATATTATGTTAACTCACCTGCTAGACAAGTTGAAAGTTATGTGTTGTTAATCCATCGTTAATATTTTGTTATAAATATTTTTTTTGTGTTGTTAACTCACCTACTAGACAAGTTGAAAGCTATGTGCAATTGAGTTTGTTTGTTTTCGAATGTTTCCATCTGTTATTTTGGGTAAAATAGATGTTATCTAGTTGTGGCTTCAAGCAATATTCTGCAACTGGATTGTTTTGAATTGAAAGAGAAGATAGTAAGCAACCACTTTTACTATCTCATTATTTCTGACGGTTGGTTTATGTGCACACGGTTTTTATATGCATGTGAGTGAATACTAATGGTTGACTCTAAGCAAATTATAAATACAAATATAAATACATATGTTCATATCATTATTATCACCTCATAATATCATTTTTTTAACATCCCATATGGAATTCAATACTGTGTTATTGAGTTAAAATATGTGATAACAATATATTTTTATATTTTTTGATTATTAAATAAAAATAGGGGTATTTTTGGAAAACTAAAGACAAATTAATCCTCTCCGGAGCATTTTAAACACAGGATAGTATAATTTCATCCCATCCCATCTTCTTATTCGTAACTACTCCAATCTCAATGTCGGAATAAGTTTTATCCATCCCATCCTTATTCTATCCAATCTGACTCTTATCCCATCCTATCTGCCCCCTTATACAGCGCATCAAATGAGGACTAAGGGTATACATGTTTCTTTTATATCTGTTCACAATTATTTCTCATATGTACTCCATGTAGCAATTGTCTATTATTCATTTATTCTCTCCATCACACAAAAAAAAATCGTTCTGATTTTGAAGTTTAAAATCAGAGAATAGTTTTAACATTCTAAGTTTATAGGTTATTGGGAAAATGGAATAGATAAGGTTAAGCTGAAGCAGGTCGAGGACAAGAGTAGCAAGCGACTGACATATTTTAAGTGGATGAGAAGATCCTTGAAGAATTTTTCTTTTCTAATGATTTAACTGTAAGTATTCTTGAATTTAGTTTATGTATTTTTTATGACTTTTTTGAAATTATATATCTCTACTCAACTTCATGGACAATACCATTTCCATTGGATCAACTATACTATCTGTAAATTTTTGGATGTTGTTGCTACTTACAATGCTTTGATATCCTATTTTTTAAGGGTGTTTCTAAGGGCCCCACAAATAATGCTTCAAAATACCACAAGAGATTTTTTATAATTTTTTGCTAAGGGCCACCACGTAGTATATATATATAATATATATATATATATATATATACTAGCGTATGCCCGTGCCTGAAAGCATGCCGAAAATTTTTCAAAGTACGTAATCGCGAAATGATAAAAAAAACTCCAAAGTACGTAATCACAAAGATGTATGATAAAGTATAGCGTAACTAATAACAACAATGATAAACTTATTACTTGAACTTTTATGAAACCTATTCGTTCGGGCTTACCTTCGTCATTTATTCCCTTTAATTGATCAGGCAACCGGGCTTAATACTTCCTAGGGTCCGACTTAATAAGGAGCTGCCTGCCATCGAAATGAGTGCTTGAAATGAGATGAGATGATGAGTCATTTAACTGAAATGAAATGAGATGATTAGTCTGTATTACTCACTCCTAAAAATTAAAATGATAATCTACTAAACACTTTGAATAGTGTCAAAACGTTACGAAGATGGGTTAATATTTAGTTCCACCATACCTCATTCAGGAGTTCCTAAGGATTCTCTAAACCTCTCATTATCAGCTCAAGTTTGAGCATCAAATCTAGAAGTTGTAATTGCAGGAGCACTCTATTTTGCAATCTCAAGATCCAAATTAAGCCTCTTGTGATGATTACTGGATTCAATCCAAACTCGAATCGGTTGCATCGAGATCATGGAGTTTTTGGTGACGTTATGTGGATGAGTTATTGGTCGAATCGGGTGGATCCCAGAAGTGTGAAAGATCCAATTTTAAATCATATGAACCTCAGTACTTCCCTCGTTTGATGCCGAAAATACAATATAGTTAAAGTCCTTAAGTTATTGACAAAGGTCAGCATCAACTATCAATATAGTTAAAGTTCCTAACATAATGCAATTCATTATATTAACATTGGATGATCACTTTCAAGCTATTGATCAGGTATTTACATTCTTATTCACACTGGATGATCACTTTATGCAGAACACTAACTCAATACGAACAATGGATGATCAATTTCAAGCTATCATAATGCAGTACACTAACTGAGCATTATAACAAATTAACACTGAATGATTCATAATGTAGTACAATAACTGATCAACATTAAACTGGATGATTCATTATAGTTGATTAGTATAATCATATTTATAATACTGCTTTTAATATTAACAGATTAAAACAATTGATGAAGCATATGGAACACAAACTGTTGATGAACACATTCCAATGTTGATTTGATATACCTCATACTCTCAACACCAAATTTATTTGCAACGGTTTGAAGGCTTGAGAAAAGAAGGATGGCCGGACCGATTTACGTTCATATTGAATATTAGAATGCCCGGATCAAATTACTTTGACAGTAAACTGAACCAAGTTAATATTAGGAAGGCCTTAAGCTTATGAGTTCATATTGAAAGGACTCATCGGGCTGGTGATGGGCATACAACGTGGGTGTGTACCTATATGTTGATTTTCATCAATCATGGCCATGTATAATTAATATACATAGATCAATCAAATATCCCAATTGGAAAAGTCTTTGCTGAGTTGAGTATCAAGGAATGAACTTTTTAATAGGAAATGCAAGTTTGTTAATTTATCATTTCAGTGATTATTTGAGTGTACGAAAGTTTAGGCAATTAGGCTAAATACACCTTGATATCTTTCCATGCATTATCATTGCTTATCCTTAAGGAGATGTATCTTGGAAGTTCTTTCGTTATTCTATGCATGAACCCGATTCTTTGCGTGATTACATTGGGAATCGTTTGCCTTCATACCGTCACGTGCGATCCATCAAATAAAAACTCTACTCAACCTGAACACGAAGCATAAGTCAAAAGATATATCATTTATCATATTTTGGGCGTGATTAAGTCAGTGATGTAAGGAAACTCAAAGAAAATAGAAATCTGAAAATAGAGTCATGAGTACTAATAATATTTAATACTTTAAACGAAAAATGGACCAAAAACGTATCAAAAGAGGTACTAATAATGCCTTTCACTTGAAGCTAAAAAAAAGCAACATATTAGCGTATAAAGCATTGGTTTAAATAGAATAACATTGCATAAAGGTCTAAAACCAATTACACTAACACACATATAAAAAGTCACTTAAACATGTAGCTATGCAGTAGAAATTTGAAACTTCAATCCCCCCCAAAACCCCAAATACATCCATCTTATTTGACTGAAAAAACTCAAACAGTTATTTAGTATACTGGTTTAAAACAAAACACGAACGTAGGAACATGTTTTTCGAAACAGAGATGAATGAAAAATGAAGCCGTACATTTGAAATTCTAACACACTAATTATGAAAACTATATATTTCTTATAAAAGAAACCCAATATGTCTATGAACCCAAATCAAAATGTAAATAAAAAAAACACAGAGTAAAAATATGCAGTCACTTCGGGACTAATTAGCTACAAAGACATATAATATGCAGTGTTTGATCAAGGCAATGGTGGAAGCAGCACAGTTATGTATTGCATAATGACCCCAATATCATATTGATACAAATAATAGTCATATAACAAAAATAATAAAACCACCGATATTAATGAACGTATATTATAAAACCACCGCATTAAATTTCACACAAATCATATACTCATATAACAAAAATTAAAATCATCCCATATTTAATGTCTACCATCGAACACTAATGTTCAAGAACATGCCAATCCTGATTTCAAAATTCATAGTAGAAAGCATATTTTCAAAAAAATGCCACTTGACAATAGATATGAATAAGGCCACTGTCTTGGCACACGTCCATCTAACCCGTTCAATACCGCCAACCAAAACAATCTTTTTCCTCTAGCCTCAAATCCTAAAACCCAAATCATAACCTCAATTTATACATACACACAATTAAAATGAAAAAGAGAATACCTGTTTATTTGCAAGTATATGCAGATCTTCATCTGCAAAAGAAGAAATGAACAACAAAGCACAAAAAATAATTAGATTCCAAAACATAAAACATAAAAGAATGAAGAGATAATGACATAAGAAATAGTGAATATGCAAATATGCGCCCAAGCCAAAATATGAAGTAATTTGAATAACCCTAATATAATTCAAACACAACATCTCATGAATTGCATGGTGTTCAATATGAAATTTCATCGAACACATCGGGTTCTTTTGGCAATGCCAAAAATAAGATAAAGAAACAAAGACCGAAACATTACCAAATCGAAAATTATATGAACCAAATATACCTCTCAATACACAATAGAGAAACAAACCCTAAATATAATAATAAATGCACACATATATAAGGCCCTATATAAAATAACAAATGTACACATATATAAGAAAACCAATATGAACAAAATATACATGTATATATACATATAAAAAAAATAAAACTCCGCTATACATATGTAGCTATATAATATGAACAAACTAAATACATCAAATTAGAAACATAAAATCCAAACCATTTGAAACCTAAAATAAGAACTAAACCTAAAATCAAAACCAAATAAAGCTCTTCTCTACATATGTAGCTATATAATATGAACAAACAGAACCAATATATGAACAAATCAAATACATGAAATTAGAAAGATAAAATCTAAACCATTTAAAACCTAAAATCAGAACTAAACCTAAAATGAAAACCAAACAAAGCTCTGCTCTACATATGTACCTATATAATATGAACAAACCGAACCAATATATGAATAAATCGAATACATCAAATTAGAAACATAAAATCCAAACCATTTGAAACTTAAAATCAGAACTAAACCTAAAATCCAAACTTACCTAGGAGTAGCGGCGGGGGGGGGGGGGGGGGGGGGGGGAGGGGGGGGGGAGAGTAGAAGGGCATGTCTTTTTTTGGGTTGCTAAAGAGAGATCGGGAGTAAAGAAAGAGACTATAAGCAATGAAAGAGAGGGAAGTTTGGGTTGTTTAGCAAAGTGCCCGAATATTTGAATTAAAGTGTACGTTTGATAAGTAGAAAAAGAGAGGGAAACCAAATAATTGAGGGGTAGGTTTGTAAAAAGGAAATAGATCTGATCTCAACCATTAAAATGTGTAAGGAAGTGGCATCGATCTGTACCGTAAAATATGTGTACATTATCAATAACCAAGCTACTTTATTATATATATATATACCTCCTCTCAACCGTTCTTCGAAAACATTTTCTCTCTAAACACAACTTTCTCTTAACCATTCTCGTACTCAAAACCCTACATAAACTTCCCATTCAAACACTATACAAACTTCACAAATTACCATATTAATTATTGAAATAACTTAAGAACTAGGGTTTTGCAATTGAAGTTACAACAACTAATTGATGTGTTAACAATGGGTGTGACAACTCTAAAACTAATGAAAATTTCTAAAATATTATGGTTGAAGTAATTTTGGCTACACAAATACGTTTTTTTTATTGTTTTTTAACCCTAAAAAAATTAAACTCTAAAATGGAAGTATAGTGGTTAGGTATCGGTCCCCTGAAGAAGATGATGATATTCAGGGCGATTATCCCGAATCAAAGTTAAATTTTTTTTTGAAGAAAAATTTTCATTCGAAATGATTATGTCGAATGGAATGCATATATTCAGGATGATTATGGCGAATGGAATGTATATATATTTTTTGTTGAAAAGTCTCATTCGGAGTAATTATACCTAATGAAATGCATGTACTAGGGATAGTTATGCCAAATTAAATGAATATACTACGAGTAATTATACTGAATGATGTTTGAATCCAATTTTCGTACCATATTTCGTTTGGAGCAAACATGATGAATGTTGGGCCTTTCCTCGGGGTCTGGATACCAAACCACTGGGTTATTAGCTAGGGTTTTGTGCGCTAGGGTTTATTAATTATGTGGTATTTTCTCAACATATGTGGCGTATTAAATGTTCTTTGCACAAAAAATTAACACGTTATTGTTGTTCAACATGTTTTAATAGGTTTTATATGTTTTTCAAGGGTTTAACATTTTTTCATAATGAATAATATATCAGAGAATGTCTATTACATATGTTTTGATGATTACAATCTTGCTTCTATGGTGTTGGATGATGATTTGACAAAGATCTTTACAACTTTGGAGGTTTAGACATTGTGATTAATTTTTAGTTAAAGTTTAGAGTTTTTGAAGTTGAAAGGTTGAGAAGTTGAGAGGTTTGAATGTGTAGAGAGAAGGATAGAAAGTGGGTAAAATGATTTTTTTAAATTAAAATATGTGATCACCCTTTTGTGGTATCTGAATGTAACAATTAAAATTAAGTAGTATTTTGTAATAAAAAAAATTGTGCTATTTTGAAATATTATTTATGGTGCCCTTAGAAACAACGATACAATATATGTTAGAGTTTATGAAACAAGGATGTATCTCTCGAGGGTTGTCATTGTAGGGCCATCAGGCACTCCCTACCATGATGGTCTTTTCATCTTTGAAGTTCTCTCCCCTCCTACTTATCCAAACATATCACTGATGGTTTACTATTATTTTGGTGTACTTCAACTAAACATGATTAGGCATAAATTCTTCCTAATTTATCCCTTAATTTGGGTACTTTTAGCACCTCGAACAACGTAATCGATTTTACTTTATCTCATAATCTTACTACTGACTGATCCTAATGAGAACACCGAGTTTCTGGTATTTCATAGATATTTTACAGGTATTTGATGTCAAGAAACGAAAGAAGGAAACCAGAAGAATCAAGAAAGAAAATAAGGAAAGTCAAAAGGGTAAAAGTTTAATTTCCACCTGGAATTCGGATGAGGTTCCTAAAGAGAAGTTGAAGATATCACATTCATGAGCACAGAAGAAGAAACGACACCTCAATCGGAGTCTCGAAACAAAAGATATGAGCAGTCAAAGTTGAGAAAAAAAAGTCAAATAGGGAGACCGGTCTACCCCTACCCCGGACCGGTCCGCTGTGCAAACTCCAGTAGACCTCGGATCAAAAGCAAACCGAAGAAGGAAAAAAATAAAATAACTTGTCGGCCCCAAAATAAAAAGAACCAATCCGCTTTGAACGCAGACCGATCCGCCTAAGGCCCGAACCGGTCTGGGTATCGAGATTTCCAAATATGATCTCCTCCTCAAAGAGTTCTAGTGCAGCTGAAATTCCTGAATTATTGTAGGGTATAAAAACCCATTTTATTTTTATTATTTACACGGATAATTTTAGTGAATTTTCCTCTCTTTTTCTAGAAACTCTAGTTTAGATACAATTTTCAGTTTTAATTCGAAGATTGAAGCTTTATTCAGAATTTATTTGATTACCAGTTTTATTCACTGTTGTTGTTAATGCTTTGGTAAAAATTAGTGAGTAATTCTCTCTTTTCAATTCTATTCTACATCAATTCACAAGTTTTCTTTAGATTAATCATGAATTCCTGCACATTAAACACTGTTTTCATTACTTTCAGCATGTTAGGCTAGATTTTCTAAGGCCGGGATACATGAACCCGTCCTCATGTGTTAATTGCACGTGTATAACATTAATCCTCTGAATTTAGTGATTGATTACGATCTTATTGCGTAGGAACATAACAATTGTAGGTCTTTATATCTCGTTTGCCTCTGGGTAACCGGGATGATTTAGAATGCAATTCTAGTGTCACTATCGCGATACCGATTTACTCGTCCTCAGATTAAGTATGACGCAGGCTTGCACCTTGTATACGTAATGCTTGGGGGTACTAAATTGTGGGTCAAATTAATCAGTTAAATTCACGATTAGTATTATACCTGCAATACACTGGGGTTGGGGGATTGTATTCCCATCCTGTTTTTCCCATAACTTAGTTAAAAGTTTCAAATCATATTTTAGGTAGTTTAGTGTAATTGCATCTTTTTATAATTTTATACTTGCATTTAGTTGTAATCAATTCCTAAAACCAAATCATTTTCCCTTTTTTTTAGAGTCAGAGTTAGGATTCCTTCGTCTTTTCCCGTCGTTACAACTTCGTTGTGCTTTTTCCATGAGGATCGATACCCAAATTGTCGGATTATTACTTGAGCGACAGGATTGCACTTGAGAGTACGTACTTCTGAGACACATTTTCAGTCGCGTCAAGTTTTTGGCGCCGTTGCCGGGGAATTAGGTAGACTTAGGATTATATTGAGTCAATCCAAATCTTTGACTAAAAATTTCCAAAAATCCAAAAACATAAAAAAATTCAAAAAAAAAAGCACAAAAAGATTCACCATCATCTCTCATAAGCCATTAATGTAAAATTCTGAAATCACTCCTACAACCCATAATACTGCAACCAACATTCACGAAAATCCAATCGTTGAGTATAACCCCAATAGCCCTCACACTCCAAATGCCCCACAGTTCTGGATCCCACCTCCCACACCGTCACACTCAATCTGAAACAACACTCTGTTTTCCTTCTTAGGACATACCCCCGAGTACACCTCGAGCACACTGAGTCATTAAGTGAGAGAGAGATGTCACAACACAGTAATGAACCTGCCGATGAGGAAGAGGCCACGTACAGCCCGCTAAGAGAATATTTATATCCCGAGCGCAATGTCACTCCGAGATGCATTATACTCCCGTATAATGCAGCGCAATTTCGCTTTAAAAATGGGATGATCCAGATGCTACCTCATTACCATGGTATGGATTTTGAAAAGTCATACCTCCATATTAGGGAATTTGAGGATGTGTGCGATACTCTCAATGATCAAACCTGCACACAAGAGGTGATCCGCCTCAAACTCTTCACTTTCTCGCTCAAAGATAAAGCTAAGACTTGGTTATGGTCTTTACCTCCAAGATCAATTCCATCTTGGAACGAGTTGCAATCGAGATTTCTCAAGAAATTCTTCCCAACACATCGAACAATCTCCATAAAGGCTCAAATTCAAGGATTCAGACAATCTAAAAATGAGCCATTTCATCGATGTTATGAACGTTTCAACGAGTTAATTACTTCATGCCCCCATCATGGATTTGAGTCAGCGCAAATCATCTCTTTTCTCTATAATGGGATGAATCTTAACTCTAAGAAACTTATTCAAACCATGGGAAGTGGTCTGTTTGTCGATTTAAATGCCCACGACGCTGAGCTTCACCTAAGTGTGACAACCCGCTCACCAAAATAAGGGGTGGCCAGCCCAATACTCCAATATAACGGAATCATGGATGGAATCATTCTCAGCATCATAACAAAATATAGAGTATCCAGGATAACCACCCAATATTTCAGAAAACGAGTTGCCAAAAAATTTTGATTTGAAGGTAAATAAATGAAAACAAACAACCCAATTCCTGAAAGATAAGGGAAACCCCAAGACATATATAAATAATACAACAAGAATAGAATAAAGAGACCGAATATGTAACCGGTCACTTAAACTGATACATCAATAATACACAAGTACAATAAGTTACTTATTACATTACATTAGACATTTACAAAAGCTTGGGCCTCTCGCCCGAATAACAGACTTGATCTTAACTAGAATGAAAATGAAAGCGTCTATACCAAATGTATCCCGTAATACCCACAATGCATCACGGCTCGTCGAAAACATCGGAGTAGGAATTCAAATCAGGCATCCTTGCGGCGGAGTACCTGAGCAGAGACAAGAAGAATATGCAACAGGAAAATGTAACCGGTCAGGGCCCGGTTCTACATGATTACCAGATGAATAAAGAGTATGACAGTTATGTAAATAAACCGTGAAGAAAGAGAAATAAGAAGCTACCTATACAATTTAAAACATAAGCTAAGCAGGAATAAAAATAAGCAGCATTAAACTAAAGACTTCACCAAAGGTGCCAATAATTTCATATATCTCTTCCTTAGCAGGAAGTATATATATACAATCAAAATCTTTTTACTCTTTAAGGAGATTTTTATCTCAATTTTACCTTTTATAAAAATCCTTTCCTTATCAGGAAAATAATCATTTTCAAATGCTCCTTGTGGCATTTATATGTGCTCTATGTGGCACTCCATCATGCTCTATATGGCATATCAAAATACATCAAGTCCCACTTGATTATGAACTGTTATATTATATACATATAACGTACTCTAAGACCGCCCGTCCGGGTTTCCCCACTGAGCGCACCCCTAAATAACCATCATCTTCCAGGGCCTATCATAAGACAACCTGGGATCCTATCGCAAACGTCGGGAAGCGGCCATGAGCCTGCGTGGTAGCCAAGACCACACCCGGAATCTCCCTACCCCCGCAGAAATAATATACAACCATAAGCGCTCCCATGGCCTAGGACTATATCCACCCTGCATTCATTAGCCAGGGGGCTTCACCTATCGTGCAGACTTCCCTTAAGATGGTATTTAGAGAGGTGTGTAACATCCATTTTATTTATTACTTCAAAATCAAGTAAATCATTATTTACCGGTTCCATGATTGAGTAAATTATCATTTACTACTATCAATACCATATCCATTTATATGTTTCATTTTATTCGAAACCATTACTGTTTACGTCTAGTAATAGATAGAACTTATTATCCGGAGCCATACGATAACTTATATCAACACTACAACCTCAAAGGAGTAAATAAACTCTTCATTATCTCCAAGCATTCTAGGAGGTTATTTTAGAACCCCAAGGTTATCATCTTTCGAAGGAATGAAATGACTTTCAATTTATTCTCTAAACTCCCCTTTATGGCGCTATTATGAACCACCAAGGTTAACATAGTTCAATCGAACTTTTAAAGTCTCCCAACATTCTTTTGGGGTGTTAATATAAACCCTCAAAACTCGTATAGCTTAATTAAGCTCCTAAGGTCTCCCGAACATAACACTACATCTCCTAGTTTTAATAATCATTAACTAGAAGAAAAGAATGCCTTATCATTAATAGGCCTAACCCCGGAAAAATCCCCATATAACCCATTCCTAATGTAGGGTAGACATCTAACTCACCTCACACTCTAGGACTCTAAGTTTACTTCATTCAAGAAGGTTCCTAGTCCCTATATTTAAAGAAAAGGATTAAAATTGAGTTATAAAATTAACTCAAAAACAGCAGGAAAACGAATCGATTCGCCCAAGGGCCGAATCGATTCGCCCTAGCGAATCGATTCGCCCAGAAAGCGAATCGGTTCGGACAACCAAACCAACCTTCTGCAATTGACCGAATCGATTCAGCCTTAACCCCGAATCGATTCGGGCTATGTAGACCTGCCAATTTCCCCTCAGCGAATCGATTCGCCCAAAGGGCCGAATCGATTCGGACCTGCAAAATTGCCAAAAATTGCTACGGAGGGTTATGAACCCTAATTTCTCCAAACCCCAAATCTCTTCCATCTTACACACAACCAATAATATTTATCTACCCAAGGTGTATCCTACACGATTTAAAACCATTTTAGTCCACAATTTCATCATCAAAACTAAGATTAGGGCTTAAATTCCATAAATTCCATTTTTTGCTCTTCAAATGAATTTACATAAATATCATACAAATTATTCAACTTAAATCACATATTAGCAAGTAGAAAACTTGCCTTGATGTAGGGAATATCAGATTTCTTTGAGTAGGAGCATCAATACATCTTCAATCTTCATTTTCTCTTCTTTCTCCATTCTTTCTCTTCCTCTCTCTTTCTCTCCTTTCTCTCTATGTTCAAGACATAAAATGAGGGAATGAAATAAGGGGCAAGGCCAAAAATCGTGGCTTAACATAATTCTCTCAACTTAAATGGTTAACACCACATTAAAATGACTCGCAAATACGCATATAAGCTAAAACCAGGTAAAAGTGCCCGAAACACAAAAATACAATATGGCACTTATTTTGACTATCTCGCACCTTCCGAGACTAACTACACCCTCTAAACTGGCATCCGGAAATTTTATAAATTATTTCGAGTTCCAAAATCATTTAAACTAAAAGGCCAATTAAAATACATGACACTACAGACATGCAACTTGATGTTATTTACTTTCACATACAGTAAATATGCATCAATCTAGTAAATATTAACTTTCAATTCATTAAACTAATATTTACTCCAGTCCCCACATTTTATATAATTACCTTATGCGGTAACATTAGTATAAAATGAGACTCCCAGAATCGAGGGTTGTTACATACTCCCCCCCTTAAGAGGGAATTTTGCCCCCAAAATTCGGGCATACCCAAATCTGATAAGGGTATACTACTCTAAACTAGGATTATACCATCCTAAACAAACTCCTCGTTATTGCAACATCCCAAATGGACTCAGACTAAGGTCGACCCTGTCGATCTCAGTCAATCATCTTTCGTTCTCTAGTCTAGCAGCCCAAGGCGCTCTTCACTAACCATCGATTCTAGCTTCCTCTGGAGGAACATGATGTCCACATGACTCGGCACAATTAGCCAAATCTTCAGAATTAAGTTACATCCCACCTCGGGGTATCCATACCGGCTCTAAGTGGCTTAGCCCCAACGCTACTCAACTATCCCCCGCATCGACGTATCTCATCAAGGCGTATGGCTTAAAAGCCAAATCTCTAAAGAAATGTTTCGAGACCATTCCAAGTCTAAGGAACATATTACCCATTGGTTCCATCCAACGAGTTTACGAATTACTCCACTGACCATGCTAGGCCACTCACAATACCATGCCTTAGGAAATGATCCATAAGGCCACTCCAAAACCTAATGGTTGCACGAAAATCTCCATCCATACCCTTACTGCTCCCATCTGCTATGTACACTAAGGCGCACGTTCGTAATACGCCTTTCGGCATAAGCAAATTTCCTCCCTTTCATCCATCCACTTTAGGGTGGTAGGATATACGCCATCTCCATACGGTTCCCATTACTCCGCGGAAACTCTTGCTAAACCTTCGACACGAATATAGTCTCGGTCCACCCTATTATAATAGGAACCTCCCACGGTTCTACCATTCCCCATCGAGAATGGGGTGTACTCTTCTACATGTAGTCCGTCCATAATGGACGGAAAAGCAACGATTGGGTCGACGGTCACTAATTTTCTCAATTGGGATCATGACCAGTTCGATGCCGGTAGTTCCATGCAAACGTCTATGAATACCCCTCTTCATTCCACCACTACTCTTCTTCGCACGAGTAGGTGAAATTGTCAATCACAGATCGAAAAGCTCCCGCTATAGAGTCTTCTGAGTCATACTCACTCTACTTGGCCTTCCATGCCATAACCATTTTCCCTGACGAGTTCTCTACTCGACACGTCCACTAGCCCAATCGCATTTCCTTAGCGAATGAGAAAACATCCAATCACTAGTTCTTCTGAACCCCGAGCACCAACTCGATTCCTCCCACAACATATTGCAACAACTTGTTGCTTATGAGAAGGACCAAATTTCCTGCCCAGGAAGTAGTGCCTTATCTATTTAAGGTGATCACTACCACGATGAATCTTAATTCAATCACGGGATATTACTCTCCACAAGTTTAAGCTTGTGAAACGCATAAACAGTGAATCTATGTCCTAGTATTATTACTCCCCAATCCTGGCAGAGCTTACTCATTAAACTCACTCTCGAGCTTACAATCATGGCTCAGGAGTGAGGATCCACCCGTCCTTATTAACTCCCCGGAAATGAAGTTACCAACGTAACAATATCTCTAAGAAATGCCTCATATCCTTCGGTCGAACCTACCAAACCTCTCGAGACCCCATAAATCTCGTTCCTAGGGATCGAATCCCTATCTAGAGTTAACCCACGACTTATTCGTGGTCAACTCCTAACAACCATCCTAAACTAACACCACCTACCCTCAAGGTCTTACATCCTAAAAATCCTAAGGTCTATCTATATATCCTACCTAAATCGTAAGCATATAATACCAAAGACATCCCTAGTGCCCAAGACCTTACTCAACTTCCAACATTCGCTCGGGTTCATGCGTGGGACGTCTCGCCGAAGCGAAATCCAGACAAGGAACCCTCCCGTTACACTACTACCTCGCATTGTCGGTCATTAAGATGTGACGGTCTAAGACACATGATCGGGATCGGTACAGTTCTACAAATAAGGTTCTACTTCTAGACTTACCTTAGCATTCTATATATGAAATAAGAGAAAGGAAATATGGCATCTCTCCACTCCCAACGTCGTTAAGGTTCACGCGTGGAGCGTCCCGCAAAAGCGGAATCCAAACAAGGAACCCCTCCTATGCATTACTACTTAACTTTGTTGGTCGTGGAGATAAGTCATAGCATCCACACACAATGCAAGTAAACAATAGAACACTCAAACCAAGTAACACATATGACACATATACATTTAAAAAATATCATCACTCGCTTCATAACGAGTGAAGAAAAGATAGAACTTCCATACCACGGAAGTCATATAATTAACCTTCTATAATAGCGTAAATACTACTACAAGCTCAATATACACACCCGAGTCTACCGTAGACACAATACTACTAAATCTTATCCTAAGGAATATACACTACCCACCTATAGGGTAGAATTCCCTCCACCATTTGCCAAGCACTCCGGGTCAATACTAATGGTTCTCAGACTCCATATTCGAGCCTTACACATACCAACATTATTTCCATCAACTCCCCAACCAGGCACTTTACTCTTGCCCTTGCTCTCCACTCAACGAAGTTTAAAATGAGTGGTTCTACACTCCACATCATATTCGTTATTCCGACTCTGGCTGACAATGATTGCCCATGCAGTCCCTCTTACTTTCTCAGTAAAAGAGGACACGCTCTTGGCCTCCTCTTCCTCAGTTCAACGAAACCTCCCCAGGTGGGTGTCCACCGATGGGGTTTCACGATTCTTACTCCATCAGAAGTGTTAACAACACCTATTTTGGAGCCTAACACTTCATGGTGCATGGTCTCGTTTCTCTAACCGTACAACACCATATTCGCCATTGGTCTTTAACCGAACGTCTTGTGAACAACCTTCTCCTCAGTCCAGTTATCCCAGGGCAACTCGCCATTGCAAGTATCCACCGGGCTTCTCTATGGGCCAATCTTCTGGCACCTACGAATATAGTGACCACATTATCACCACCTCAACACTTCTTCTACGGGTGAAGGATTTTCCTCCATTCTACTACAAGGAACTTCTCCACTTCAATTTAACATCGCGTGAATACTCAAGTTTAGTACCACTTCCTACTTCTCGCGGTACTTGGGAAACTAAATCATCTGAAATTTGTAGTCGTAATAGCGAAACAGAAATTGCTACAAAAAAGGGAGCGGCCTCTAAAGCGGTCCTCATCCCCGACCACAACTTACAGTTCTCCACACACCTTCCCATAATGCCCTTCTTCTATCGACCTATTATTCTCACGCGAATACGCAAAAGATTTATAGATTCTACCTCATGGTAGAAGGACGAAATCTCACAAGAAAAATCAACGATCTTAATCCTAAGGCTTTACATCAAATCAAGAGCAACGCTGAAAACTTAAGGCGTCCACACAGATTCCTAAGGACTCTAGAACCTGATGCTCTGATACCATCTGTGACAACCCGCTCACCAAAATAAGGGGTGGCCAGCCCAATACTCCAATATAACGGAATCATGGATGGAATCATTCTCAGCATCATAACAAAATATAGAGTATCCAGGATAACCACCCAATATTTCAGAAAACGGGTTGCCAAAAATTTTTGATTTGAAGGTAAATAAATGAAAACAAACAACCCAATTCCTGAAAGATAAGGGAAACCCCAAGACATATATAAATAATACAACAAGAATACAATAAAGAGACCTAATATGTAACCGGTCACTTAAACTGATACATCAATAATACACAAGTACAATAAGTTACTTATTACATTACATTAGACATTTACAAAAGCTTGGGCCTCTCGCCCGAATAACAGACTTGATCTTAACTAGAATGAAAATGAAAGCGTCTATACCAAATGTATCCCGTAATACCCACAATGCATCACGGCTCGTCGAAAACATCGGAGTAGGAATTCAAATCAGGCATCCTTGCGGCGGAGTACCTGAGCAGAGACAAGAAGAATATGCAACAGGAAAATGTAACCGGTCAGGGCCCGGTTCTATATGATTACCAGATGAATAAAGAGTATGACAGTTATGTAAATAAACCGTGAAGAAAGAGAAATAAGAAGCTACCTATACAATTTAAAACATAAGCTAAGCAGGAATAAAAATAAGCAGCATTAAACTAAAGACTTCACCAAAGGTGCCAATAATTTCATATATCTCTTCCTTAGCAGGAAGTATATATATACAATCAAAATCTTTTTACTCTTTAAGGAGATTTTTATCTCAATTTTACCTTTTATAAAAATCCTTTCCTTATCAGGAAAATAATCATTTTCAAATGCTCCTTGTGGCATTTATATGTGCTCTATGTGGCACTCCATCATGCTCTATATGGCATATCAAAATACATCAAGTCCCACTTGATTATGAACTGTTATATTATATACATATAACGTACTCTAAGACCGCCCGTCCGGGTTTCCCCACTGAGCGCGCCCCTAAATAACCATCATCTTCCAGGGCCTATCATAAGACAACCTGGGATCCTATCGCAAACGTTGGGAAGCGGCCATGAGCCTGCGTGGTAGCCAAGACCACACCCGGAATCTCCCTACCCCGGCAGAAATAATATACAACCATAAGCGCTCCCATGGCCTAGGACTATATCCACCCTGCATTCATTAGCCAGGGGGCTTCACCTATCGTGCAGACTTACCTTAAGATGGTATTTAGAGAGGTGTGTAACATCCATTTTATTTATTACTTCAAAATCAAGTAAATCATTATTTACCGGTTCCATGATTGAGTAAATTATCATTTACTACTATCAATACCATATCCATTTATATGTTTCATTTTATTCGAAACCATTACTGTTTACGTCTAGTAATAGATAGAACTTATTATCCGGAGCCATACGATAACTTATATCAACACTACAACCTCAAAGGAGTAAATAAACTCTTCATTATCTCCAAGCATTCTAGGAGGTTATTTTAGAACCCCAAGGTTATCATCTTTCAAAGGAATGAAATGACTTTCAATTTATTCTCTAAACTCCCCTTTATGGCGCTATTATGAACCACCAAGGTTAACATAGTTCAATCGAACTTTTAATGTCTCCCAACATTCTTTTGGGGTGTTAATATAAACCCTCAAAACTCGTATAGCTTAATTAAGCTCCTAAGGTCTCCCGAACATAACACTACATCTCCTAGTTTTCATAATCATTAACTAGAAGAAAAGAATGCCTTATCATTAATAGGCCTAACCCCGGAAAAATCCCCACATAACCCATTCCTAATGTAGGGTAGACATCTAACTCATCACACACTCTAGGACTCTAAGTTTACTTCATTCAAGAAGGTTCCTAGTCCCTATATTTAAAGAAAAGGATTAAAATTGAGTTATAAAATTAACTCAAAAACAGCAGGAAAATGAATCGATTCGCCCAGAAAGCGAATCGGTTCGGACAACCAAACCAACCTTCTGCAATTGACCGAATCGATTCAGCCTTAACCCCGAATCGATTCGGGTTATGCAGACCTGCCAATTTCCCCTCAACGAATCGATTCGCCCAAAGGGCCGAATCGATTCGGACCTGCAAAATTGCCAAAAATGGCTAGGGAGGGTTATGAACCCTAATTTCTCCAAACCCCAAATCTCTTCCATCTTACACACAACCAACAATATTTATCTACCCAAGGTGTATCCTACACGATTTAAAACCATTTTAGTCCACAATTTCATCATCAAAACTAAGATTATGGCTTAAATTCCATAAATTCCATTTTTTGCTCTTCAAATGAATTTACATAAATATTATACAAATTATTCAACTTAAATCACATATTAGCAAGTAGAAAACTTGCCTTGATGTAGGGAATATCAGATTTCTTTGAGTAGGAGCATCAATCCATCTTCAATCTTCATTTTCTCTTCTTTCTCCATTCTTTCTCTTCCTCTCTCTTTCTCTCCTTTCTCTCTATGTTCAAGACATAAAATGAGGGAATGAAATAAGGGGCAAGGCCAAAAATCGTGGCTTAACATAATTCTCCCAACTTAAATGGTTAACACCACATTAAAATGACTCGCAAATACGCATATAAGCTAAAACCAGGTAAAAGTGCCCGAAACACAAAAATACAATATGGCACTTATTTTGACTGTCTCGCACCTTCCGAGACTAACTACACCCTCTAAACTGGCATCCGAAAATTTTATAAATTATTTCGAGTTCCAAAATCATTTAAACTAAAAGGCCAATTAAAATACATGACACTACAGACATGCAACTTGATGTTATTTACTTTCACATACAGTAAATATGCATCAATCTAGTAAATATTAACTTTCAATTCATTAAACTAATATTTACTCCAGTCCCCACATTTTATATAATTACCTTATGCGGTAACATTAGTATAAAATGAGCCTCCCAGAATTGAGGGTTGTTACACTAAGGTATGTCGCCGAGGCTACCCAATCCTGGGATACTTCTGATCCTAATGTTCAAAATTGAAATCGTCAAGTGACCACCACTCCATCGGCGTTCGGCCTATTTCACGTAGATAAGAATTCTATGAAGGACAGTCGATTGGATACCCTTGAGAAAGGATTTCGAGACCTATGCGAGAAATATGGAGAAGGGCTAACAAGATCCATACCAAACCCCATCGAGAAGGTGTGTGCGATTTGTGAGGTGGGTCATTCAACTGAGGAATGCCCGACCATACCCTCCTACAAAGTAATGCTTCAGGAGAAAGTTAGTAGTATAGGAGGATTTAAGGGTAATTTCGGTGCACCGCATGAGAATTAATACAACCCTTCGTGGAAAAACCATCCCGATTTTAACTATGGGCAACAACATGCCGCAATGAACCCTCCTTCACATGTTGCCCCTCCTCCACCACAACACTTTCAACAAGCTCCACACATACAAGGACATGTGCAAGCACCACCACCGTAAGGATCTTATATCCCGCCACCTAGGAGAACTCTCGAAGATACCATGAATCAATTCATCGCAAGCCAGACCGCAACCAATGCCAAATATGATCGTTTGATTAGCGACATAAATGTGAATCTGTCAAAGATACAATCCTCATTGAGTGTTCAAGAGAAGGGCAAATTTCCTGCCCAAGGCCAAAGACCTCCCCAAGGTCAAACTAGTGTTATCTCCACCTTTACTGAACATCAGGAGAAATGTCAAGCTGTGACGACTCTTCGTAGTGGGAGAGTTGTTGATTTATCACCTCCCCCACACGACATAACAAAAGATAAGGAGATTTCGCCCGGCACGAAAGAGGTCTAAGATGTCCCTTTGAATGAGAGTGGCAAAGAAGACGCGGTTTGGGCAACCGAAGGCCGCTCCTTTTATGGCACCCTACTTCGGACGGGCCAATTCGAGGCCCAAGCTTACATAGATGGGAATGTCATCCCATTTTTGTTGGCCCATCTCACGACCACGTTGGCCGATTATGACGTCCAGGATGTTCAAGAATTCACCTATCCATGAAACGTCCCCCGATCGACAAGGATATTATCCTGGCTCGCATTGCACTGAATGTGGCTTGGACGGGGCAAATCGTCGCCGTTGGATGCCTTAACGATAAGGCGTGCCTCACATTTCAGATTGTGTACGCCAAAATATTGCAAACGTCCAACGATTCCGCCATGCAGCTCCGACAAGCCACCTTGACCTATTACCTCTTTGACCCCCACACTTCCATCCATTTGGCCCGCACTTTATACGTCGATATCATTAACGCGTCCTTGGATGAGAAAGGTAATGCCCCACTTCCCTATGCCCGTTTTATCACTTCTATCCTCAAGGATGCTGGCATAGCAGCGCCGCTCGATCATACTCGCATTCCCGGTCCTTTTGGACAAGGGACCCATACCAAGAGCGCCAAATAGCTAGCTGTCCTACGGGCTAGGCGGGGAGGTGATAGTGATGAAGAGGATGCCCCGAGTGAGAGAGACGAGGAAGAAGAGGCAGCCAGTGAGGATGTTGAGATGGGGGATATCGGTCCGGACAAGGAGTCAGTGGACGAGGAGGACGATCTAGATTTTGGGTGGGCAGGAAGCGACCTCTCAAACCGAATGCCGGCACTTGAAACGAACTTCGACAACTTTGTACCGTCACGACATGAGCTTAGTTCTCCGCTTCCAAGCGGACATCTATCGATGCCAAGGGGATCCTAATGATCCACTTCCATCCTATTACCATAACCCTTATGGATCCCCTGCCCCAGTGAAGCTTGATGTGGTTCTGGAAGCTTTTAATTTGTTTTTCCTGTTCACAGTTTGTATGCTTTTCCTTGTAATTGTACCACAGTCTTGTTTGAAATAAAAAAACTGCATTTTCTCCATTTGTTTGTTTTATTTATCGCACTTATTATTTTTCCTTATTTAGATTTTAGTCCTTTTTGCTTGAGGACAATGCAAAAGTCTAAGTTAGGGGGGTCACAAGTGCTTATTTCTAAAACTTCGCAAATTTTCCAAAATGCCCAGAAATTTCCAAAAAAATCATAAAATTTTGAAAACCCCAAAAATATTTTTGTTCAAAATAAATAAAAATTAGAATTCAAAATTTTCAAAAATATCATTCAAAGTCGGTTTTAAGTCTCAAATTGGTAAAATCCAACCTAGACAAAGCCGAAATTGACTAAAGATGGAAATTGAGCGAAAATTGACGACTTAACGAATAAGTGTGGAGATTAACAAACCCGGTGAGATTCGAGCCTATCACTTTTTGCGAGTTTTTAAATCAATCCAAGTTAATTGTTAACTCAAAGTTCTCTTCAGTGCCTAAAAAGTAATCGAGGATCTCAATCCTTTCATTTTGATCGGTTATGAAAAATGTGTGTGATATTGCTTTGAAAAATGTGCTAAACATGATCTCTAAACTTAAATTCATCTCGAAACGCATATGGTAACGCAATTGGTATTTTGGACAATGAAGTAGGACCTCGTTTGTCATCCAAAAATATTGGCCAAAAAAGTAGCGAAAAATCACCCGCTTTTGTACCCCAATTTGAGCTAAATAAATTGTCCCTTTCGTTTTATAACCCGAAAAACCCAAATAGCCTGGAATTGTGAAAAATAGAAAAATTCAAAATTTAAGTCCAAAAAGTGCATATAAAGGGGCAAGAAAAAAAAATAGATATGTTCAACAAAAATAGCAAGAAAAGAAAAGAAGTGGAAAACAGAAAAAATAGAGAAAAAGAAGAAAAAATGAGCAATAGCCTGGACAAGTCCAACTTGTCAAGGTCAATGACAGTGAAAAGTCTGGGGGTGACAACTTTTTTTGTCACGGACTTGCACGGTTAATGACCATGACGTTCATTAGGATTGCCACGATCATGTCACGGTCTTTGACCTTGAAAAGTTTTATCATGATTATGAACTGTGACTAACCCGTGGCAATCTTTAAAAAATTATCACAGTCCATGACCGTGACAATTCTGGGCAGTATTGAAAAAAAATCTGCTGGGTAGTATGGCCACTACCGCTGCCCAGTATTATATTTGTACCTGTTATAGCAATGTTCTACCTGTTCAAACATCATATATCCAAATAAAATAGAGATACTGAAAATATACATTCAAAATAATATACATCACGATATAATTCAAATGTAATAACTTAAATCAAATTTAATAATGTCACTACATGTCTGGGGTAGGTCTGAGGAGGTGGATAGGACACACGATATACAAATTAATAAACCCTTGTATATTCACCGTACCACATTGTTCGCACAACAACAATGGGGAGTTCTCTTTCCCGAGTATCATATGCATTAAGAGGACCTTGGCCTTGATGTCTTTAAGCGCACGTCCATGTACTGGCATACCCTCAACGGTATTTGGATCCCTCAACCCCCGCCCTATTTATTGGCCATCAAATATGTCATGTATAAACACGCTCGGTCAACCAAGTGTCGACATCGGTCGGTCGAAGGGAGACAAATAGGGTACTGGATCATCAAAGTCCGCACGTGTCAGCGATGAAGAAGCGCGGTTCACATCCTTGTCTTCCTCCACCTCCTCCGACACCACCCTCTCTTTACCTTTCCCCTTATGGTTTTCGCCTAACGAATACTTCATGAATGACAGCATATATTGGACCGTCGCCTCCAAATGGGATAGCTTTGCGTCATGTGAGTCCACCGTTCGAGCCAACCCGATGTCGCTCATCTCTAATCTGAAGATCCTAGATTTGGCCACCCACGAGCTCACCTCCCTTGTCCTCCGCTTGTGATCAGTGCCAAGCACTTGGCTGAGTGCATTTGTGGACAAAGATGGCTTGTCGGCATCAAACTTTGACTCATGCACTTCATTAAGCTTTGCCTGAAACGATAAAAAGCATATGATTAGTTAAATAATTAAATAAAAAATTATAACGTATTTAAAAAAAAAGTATAGATTGATGACTCCACGGTGATGTATTTAAAAAAATTATAACTCATTAGTGTCATCAACTCTGGTCGAGTCAGGCATATATTCCCAAGTATAGATTGATGACTCCACGGTGATGTATTTCTCCGCAATTGATCCTGCAATGCATCGTGTATTCTTGACGTAATCTTTATAAACTTTCATCAATCTTTAAAACGGATACATCAACCGATCTTTAACTGAACCACAAAGAAGTGCCTCTTCGCATAGGTGTACCAACAAGTGAACACTTATGTCAAAGAATGTTGGGGGAAAATACTTCTCCAACATACAAATCTCTTCGATCACCGCCAATTTTGCAGCCACTATGTGTTCTCGATTGACTACCTTCTCACACAAAAGTGAGAAGGTAATACTAATTTGCATAATATCCCTTCGCAAATCCTTGTGCTTGGAGAAACAGTGCTTAAACAATAGAGAAACCAATTGCGTGATCCCATGCCAATTGTGGGACTTACACTTATGTAAATCATGAGTAGCATAATTCACAATCATTTGCAAGTTGGATGAAAAATTAGATGGGACCTTCAAATTATATATTGTGTCTAAAAGCACCTTCCTTTCCTCACTCGTCAAAGTAAAAGCACTAGGGGGAATTATTGTCCTTCCCCTCCTATCTTCCTTCAACCATAGTTGTGGGTTAAGTTTCAATGATATAAGGTCTTTTTGTGAATTTTCTCCATCCTTCGAATGACTCCCCCCAAGGCAAGTGCCCATAATATGTTCAGCAAGGTTCTTCTCTGCATGCATCACATCCAATACATGGAGCACCGGGCTATTCTTCCAATAAGGCAAGTTAAATAAAATTGACCTCCTAGAACATGCCTTTCTTATCTCAGCTTCATTCCCAGTTGGGGTCTTCTTATGCTTGACAATCTTAAATTTAGGATTCTTACCTGGCATATTAGGGCCACATTCAGAAGATTTACTTTTAATTTCTGAACCTAAAAGTTATCTCGACGGTAGCCTATGTTCAACCCCGCCCAATTAAAAATTGGAACCTTTCTCAAATTTGAAATTTTGAGCCGGGGGTGAAAACCTTTCAACACTTTTTGAGGAACTTTTGAGCTTGTGCCTTCCTTACCAATAGATTGGACATATCTAGGTTCATCTCATACCGGACAACGGTTGAGATTTTCATACTCCTTTTGGTATAGTATGCAGTTATACACACAAGCATGAATCGATTTATACTTTATTCCTAAACCTTTCAAAATGTTCTTCATAACAAGATAACTATTTGGAAGAATATTTTCCTTGGTTAGTAAACCCTTCAGCCAATTTAGAATTCCTATCACGCAATTGCAAGACAAACTATACTGCGTCTTCAAACTGTGTAAACCAACCATGGCATGTAAAGTTGTTTGAACTTTCTCATAGCCAGACTATAACGGTTAGGTCACCTTAAATTTTAAACTTTGATAGTCTTTGTCAATGTTTATCGTGATATCTTCACGAGCACTTAAACCTTGTATATCATCAGTAACCTCATTCTCCTTCGCTTTATAAACTCCGTACGCATAATCAACTAAATCCTCTAACATATTATGATCTACATCGTCCCCTTCTACATCTATACTACTTGTTGTTGTTCAGGGACAAAAGGAAATTTCAATTCATCGTAAAAACTCTAAAATCGATAAATATCTTGCATACTCCATCTTAACAAATGTAGTTCAATGGGTTTCCACTCAAACACCTTACCATTCTTAAAAATAGCCCACGAACATTGAAACTCTTCATCATTATGAAATCTCTTTGGGTATTTCACAAATCCATTATCACCTCTGCAAAACATATCCCCCATTCTATTTATCTCACCCATCCACTCTTTGTATTTCGGATATCCCATCACAGTTACCATAACTAATCACCTATTAAGGGTAAGAAGCGTATATTCATGGATTAGTATAAAAAAAAACTTAGATTTATTGTATGTTTCATTTAATTATTTCTTATTTATATTCAATTTTTAAATTTATAATAGAAACTCCTATTTCCTCCATCTCCTCTAAAGGGTGAGTGGTCCTATCCCATTCAAGACCGCATATTTCTGTAATATACTTAACAACTCATGCACATTATTACGATCTGATAACAATTCGACAACATATTCTTATAGTTCTCCAAGTACACGACGTAGATTAAGAAGTGTGAGTGTTATTTCAATTGATTAATTGAAATAACAGTCACACTTGTCAATCTAGTATGTACTCAGAGAACATTAGGATACGACTACAGAACTTCCTCCAAAAGTAACAACTTTAAGCCACTAAGAATATTATTATACAAAAATTATGTAGTTCCAAACTGTCCAAATGGAACAATTCTAGACATCTTATTACAGGGGTAATGACTCTCAAACCGATCTAATGGTTATTGAATACGTACGCATAAGAACTAGAAGGCTAGTATCTATGTGCACTATATATAATTTCTGTGACACCCCGACTAATTAAATACCGGGTAGCTACTCCTTTATTAAATTAATTCAAAATGCCAAGCTGGCTCAGTTAATAGCATCACTGTCGAAAACATTTTATTATTACTAACCACCTAGTATTTAAAAAGTAAGTTGCCAAATTTTAATTAAAGTCTGATTAACATGCAACAAGTGTAATAAGTATAATAACACCATTCACCATAATGAAGTAAATAGAATAACCATCACAAAACGTAAATAAAGTCTGGAGGAAAAACTCCTCACTACAAATCCCACAACTGATAAGTAAACTGAATACTAAATCAATACATGCCAAAGTCTGAAAACTGTAATGAAAAAGTAACTCTAATAGAAATGGGCGACATGCCCTACAACTGATAGATAATGAATCTGGAATCCAAGTGATAGAGGCGTCTACAAGAAAATCCCTGTAGCTTCCACAAACAGCTACAGCTCGTCTCCTGAATGAATATCCTATGCATGGTGTCCTTGTGGCTGGGCACCTAAAATGGTTTTACAAAGAAAATAGAATTGAAAACCAAACGGGTCAGAGCCCAAATGTGGAGTTATATTTTAAAAACCTGCAAGTGCTTTAAAAACATTTAAAACATTAAATGCAAAGTACATGTTAGGACGTGCACTCACATGATATTCTCACCTCTCGTCTAACTATGCACTCCTAACGTAAGTACCCATCTACAACGACACAAACCCCTAGCTAAGTGACATCATCTATAGCTAGACTATCATAGGTCCTACCCATATTACTCGGTTCTATTAACCTTATAACGCTCGTAATTAAGTAGGGGTTGTACGTAAAATCATATGCTCAATATGCAATATATATCACTATCAGTTAACTCGTTATATTTCTCGAAGCAATACCGTAATTATAATCACAACAATAACATGAAAGTTCTCATTAATTAAGTGTATATTATTCACATCATAAATATACAATACAAGCACCCCGAGAACTAAGCTGTGGTGCACACATACTCTGCTATCCATCCCGGTACATCACGTACATAAGGGTTACATATTCCGAATCTCTCAGGAATAGTTCACAGATAACAACATCACAAGTAATGGAGGCGAACACAGTCACATCACATGGGTCACGCACATACCTACGCTCCCACGATCAGCGGACTTATTAATATCCCAATAAGTCTTTCTATGACCTATGTTCATCAAGGTAACCAGTCTAAATCCGGGCAACACAAGGATTAGAGGGCCCTAAGCGAACACAAACCTCCCGTGATAGCAAGTATGGTAGGTATGTCATACACACAATACATATACCAATACTAAGTAACCACACGTCTTAGTAATCCCGTAATTTATTCGTAGTACATATCGCATTCTCGTACCAACTTATAATATCTAAAACTTATATTATTCCGGTTTGTAATTATACGCCCCATAATTCATTCTCACTTCGTAGTAGACACTCACGTCTCAACCCAAACCGTCCATTTAATATAACTCTCGTATATAATTTCCTTCTCATAAATACCCAAAAGTCCCAATTCTATCATTACATCATCATCGGAATGTTTTCTATATCCTCGAACAAGTTTACGGGACTCCAAAAATCAAAACATTCCAAAAAGGATCAAACTGTCCACTCGTTAGAAGTCTCGTTCGAACGAGACTGTTCGAACGAGACTGTTCGAACGAGATTCCTCTGTCAACTCGTTAGAAGTCTCGTTCGAACGAGGCTGTTCGAACGAGATTCCAGTTCGTTCGAACGAACTGTACCTTCTAACGATATCTCGTTCGAACGAGATATCGAACGAACTCCCTTCTCGTTAGCAGCGACTGGTCAACTCGTTAGAAGCTCGTTCGAACGAGTTCGTTCGAACGAGTTCGTTCGAACGACCTGGGTAGGGGCTTCTAACGACCTGCCAGTTTCGTCCCAGATTTTCTTAGTTACGTTTTTCATCCATTTCTACTCCTCAAATCTTCTCCAAAGTTCGTCCCAACAATGTTTTAAGTTCTCTAATCATTCTAAAACATGCTAAGGTCATAAACTAACATCTTTTAAGGCTTTATTGCACCCTATACATCATTAAATCACAAGATTCTATATTTTTCCCCAATTTTTATAAGAACATGAACCCTAGATCTTTATCATCATCAAATCCCCGAATTAAATCCGTTTTTGTTACAACCAACATACATTAATACCAGAATAATCATCTCTATGTAATTCTACATGCGATTTGTCCTCAATATTGAAGTTCTAAATCCAATTAACATGGGTTTTCATTCAACTTTCAAGAACAATTAAAATTCTTCAATTTCTAACATGGAAAGGACATTCTCTGAAATTAAATGGAATAAAGTCACTTGCCTTGGTTGTCTCTGAGTTTGGTGTAGGTTTGATGAAGCTTTTCTGCAGAATTTCTTCTCTCCAAGCTTCTTCTCCAATGGTGGCTTAAGGTGGCTAGGGTTTGATTTGGGGAACTTAGAAAACTCTTCTAATAACCTACGTAGCCTTTTAGGTTAATATGGGTTGGTTAGGGGCTTAGTGGGTCAAATCCACATCAGATGTAATTAACCAATTTTCGTCACTTTTAATTTCCCAAAATACGAAATTACCAAAATACCCTTTAAGTTGCCGGTATGGCCTAAAAATACCCCGGGACCCAAACTACACCCCCGGCTAGTGTTTTCTGACTATCTCGACCCTTCCGAACGCGTTGGCGCACTCAAAACGACCATACGGGTAATAGAAATAAAAATCACTTTTTTTATAATTAAAATAATATACCATGACGCGGCGGTCACACGCGTCTCAACAAAATTCTCAAATTGCCGTATATAAATCTCACGATAAATTTCATAATTCCAAATTCATATAAAATCATATATGCACATAATCAAATACCAACTCGCATCTCGTTAGTATTTATAACCCGGATTAATTTCCAATTAATACGCATTTAATTAATTAATCCCAAAAATAAATATAGCCAAAAGTACGGGGTATTACAATTTCAAGTATGTTTCATTTAATTATCGTGCTATATATATATTGTTCATGATACAAAGTAATTTTTAAAAAAAGTTGAAAAATCCCACCCCCATATGGACAATAAACCAGTGGTCATGCCACTTTTTAAATTAACCAACAGAATATCGATCCACTACAATCCAACCACAATGGCAACAACAAATGTGTATCCCGTACTCCTTCTAATTCATCTACTCAATTAATTATTTTTATCAATTAAACTAACAATTAAAGTATACAATTATTAATTTACTAGTTTACAATGAGGGGCAATCCTACTTGCATATGAAAGCGGAACTAATTATTAATTTAATAAAAAAATTAACAACCAATCAATTATTTGACGAGGGGCACTATACTATCTAAATTTTTTTTTCGAAATAATTTTTTTTGAGAAATGATGGTGAGAAGAGCCCTCACCATGGCTTACGAACAAATTACACTAAAGAAATTAAAGGAAATATTCCTAAGATAAGCATATTGAAGCTTATCTAATCTTAAAATCCCTTTAATTTGCTTAGGAAGAAGGTCTATATTATGAGACATCAAAAAATTTGTTTGAGAGCTACCAATCTTAGACAAGAAGTCTGCTGCCATATTTGCCTCTCTGTGAACATGAGTGAATCTACATTTGAGTTTAGAACTTAAGGAGAGAATATGATTCACTTGCCACTGAATCTTCCATGGATATGAAATCTTATTATGAAGGACCTCGATCAAAATTTTAGAGTCTGACTCAATAATTAAATCATATTCTTTGAGGTCTTGATAGAATGAAACTCCTTGAAGAATTGCTTCAGCTTCAGCTTCTAAACATGATTTAATTTCTAATTGATTGTCAAAGAATCATAACACCTCACCTCTGTGGTTTCTCAAGATCCCCCCATAACCACTTTTACCAGGAATACCCAATGAGCTACCATCAACATTTAGTTTCAATATCCCTTTAGGAGGAAGGAACCAGTGAACTAAAATAGTTTTGGAAGAAGGTTTACTAGGACCTGGGCAAAGCATCAATAAGCTATGATGAATATTCTTAATAATTCTGGAAAGGAACATGGAAGAATTATCATACTTTGCACTATTTCTACTGAGCCAAATGTGGAAAGAAATAAGAATGGCGATGAATTTAAACCTCAAGTTATCAGAAGAGGATCAAAGCCACCAAGCAACAAATCTCTGCCTTACAGAACCATTAGGAGTCAGAATACCATTCTTTGCACCAAAGAAATCCCAAACCTTACCTGCTATTTCACTCGAAGAGAATAAATGTTCAATTGATTCTTCTTTGTTGTTTATACAACAGACACATTTAGAAGGCCCTATAATACCAATAAGCTTTATTTTACCATCAGTTGGAAGAAGATCTCGAAGAATTTTCCATTCTAGAACTAACATCTTGAGAGGAATAGTAGAATCCCAAATTAATTAAGTTGATCTCTGAGAAGAATACTAACTTCTAGTAATGTTCCAAGCATAAGAAAAAGAAAATTCCCCTGAGTTAGAAGCAATCAAAACCAAACAATCTTTTTCCAAGTTCCAAATTTTTCTTTGAGTAATTTCTTAAATGAGGTTCAAAGGGAAAAGACTTTTAAGCTTATTCAAATCCCATCTTCTGTCATCCAACCAAAAATATTTAATTTTATAGTTCTTGTGAATGTTGAATTCTTCTCTAATAGTACCTGAGTCCAACCAATTTTCCCAACAAAAGTCAATGTCACCTGAACTTATTCTCCATTTCATATGCTCCCCAGCCTCTACTCAAACTTTGCACATTCTGCCCCAGGTATTTGAGAATGATTTATCCCTGATAGCATTAGGAGGAACATTTCCGCAATATTTATCCTTCAAGTACTGAGCCCATAAAGAATTTCGAGAGATAAACTTCCACCACAACTTCGTGTACAGAGCTTTACTGATATCTTCAAGCTTCCTGACCCCTAAACCTCCTTCTGTGATAGGTCTAAAGATAGTGTCCCACCCGCACCAGTGATTCTTTGAAGCACCATCTTGAGAACCCAAAAAGAACCTTCCAAAAAGAGTTTCCAATTTGGGGGGATTAAAAGTAGCAATGGAGTGAAGGGGGATTGTAGTAAGAACACTTTTGAGGAGAACAAGCTTCCCACCTAATGAAAGATACCTTGATTTCCATCCACTAAGAGTCCTTCTGGTTTTTTGAATTAGAAAATCGAAGTAAGCAATCTTCTTTATACCTGCAAATAAAGTACAACCCAAGTATAAAATACACAAAGATTTGTTAGTAACACCAGTTATCTATCTGATATTATTGGCAGCTGCAGGTCCCAGCTTTTTTTATATGAACATCTGAGATTTCAATATGTTAATCTTTTGACCAGCTGATCTTTCATAATCTTTGATAACCTTCATAATAGAGTTTGAATCCTTGGATGCACCAGAAGAAAAGATAATAACATCATTTGCATAGGAAATATTATTAAATTTGGGACAACCGGGAGGAAGTTTGAAACCATGAAGATTAAGAATGAGGGAATTCAAATTTCTAGTGAAATCCTCTGCCATAATGATGAATAGACTAGGGGATAAGGGATCACCCTGTCTAAAACCTCTAGAAGCCATAAAGAAGCCACAAGAAGATCCATTAATGATGACTGAGAACTAGCAATTAAAAATGAGTCTCCAAATCAAATCAATCCATGTTTCAGAGAAACCAAACTTCCTCATAACATGAATAAAAAAAAGCCATGACACCCTATCATAAGCTTTAGCTAAATACAACTTTAGAACTACATTGCCTCCAAAGTTCTTTGAATGAATCTTAGACACCATATCCTAAGCCAACAAAGCATTTTCCAGCATATCCTTAACTCTTATGAACCCACTTTGGTTAGGGGAAATGATATTAGGCAGAATACTACTAAGCCTATTTATAAGAATTTTTGAAATTATTTTGTTGAAAAAGTTGACCAAACTAATTGGTCTAAAATTTGAGAAAGGTTTAGGAGATTGAACCTTAGGAATTAGAGCAATCAAAGTAGAATTGATGTTTTTAGGTAAAGAAGCACCGAAAAAGAAAGTTTGAATAGCAGCCAACACTTCAACCTCTATAAGATCCCAAAATTTCACAAAGAAACTCCATGGAAGCCATTAGTGCCAGGGCAGCTATTTTGATTAAGCTGTTTAACTACTTCAAATATTTCATTCTTTTTAGGAACTGCACATAGATTGATGTTTGAGTCGTTGGATATTAGATTAGGGATTACCTCCAAGAAATAATCATGCATAGAAATAAGGGGACCTTCTTCATGCTTTAATTGATCTTCAAAATAATGGACAACAGCTTCCTGCATTGACCTTTCATTAGTCTAAATAGTACCCTCTGAGTCTTTTATTTCTGAAATAACTAACTGTCTTCTTTGGGCTTTGACTGAATTATGAAATAAGCTAGTATTTCTATCACCTTCTCTAATGAATTTATCTTGAGCTTTTTTTCTCCGGAATAAATCTTCAATGAGGAGCTTCTGACTACTGTAGGCCTGGGCTAGAGATAAGTTATTTCTATTAAGATCTGAAGGATCTATATCATATGCCATCTCTTTAGCCAGAAGATTATCCTCTGCTATCCTAGCTTCTCTGAAAATATCTCCAAATTTAAGTTTACTTCAAGATGAATGGTTGGATCTAAGAAGTTTGAGTTTAATCCTATAGAGATCAGGGGATGGGAATGATCAACTAATTCCCAGGTTTGGGAAACAATTGAATGAATTTTTGGAGGTTCAAGCCAGAAAGTTTGAAATTTGAAAGATTTATATTTCACCTCAAGAGAATTATTAATAGACAATAGGAGGGGACAATGATCAGACATGAGTCTGTTAAGGCGATTCACTTCCATCCCTCCTAAGTGAAGAGGATTTTGATTAGCAAAAATTTTATCAAGTCTACACCAAATATGATCCACACCCTCCCTTTTATTGAACCAAGTGAACTTTAATCCAACAAATCCCAGGTCAGACATCTCGTTCAATTCCATAGCTTCCAAAAACTCCATTGCTGAACTTCCATCTATATCATTACCACTTGCTTTCTCCATATTATTAGAAACCACATTAAAATCTCCCACTATAAACCAAGGAATTGTAGTGAAATTCATATTGAGATATTCCCATAAACCTCTTCTCTCCACCTTTGTATTCTGAGCATAGACAAATGAAGCTCTGATTGCAGTTTTGTTAATATTAATATAAAGAGTAATACCTTGTTCCATTTCAGAAACTACTTGGCATATTAAATCTTCTCTACCAAAAAACCATATCTTACTGTTAGAGTTTGCATATGCATAATGAAATCCCAACTTGATTCTAAATGATTCCATCTTATGAACTCCAATATTTGTCTCCAAGATAACAATAATTGAAGGCTGATAAATTCTGATAAACCTCTTAATTCTCTTCACAGCTCCTTTTTTAGAAATCCCTCTAATATTCCAAATGATTGCATTTATCATTGGGAAATGTTAAAAGATGAATTTTTAGTACTAGACCTAAGCAGTATAGTATTTGAGCTTCGGACATTCTTCTCCTTACTTCTTTGCTGTTTAAACTTAGATATTTTAACAAGTTTGGTGCCCCCCTTGAAAATAGGCTATTTGATTCTAGAGCTACCCTGACTTAATTTGGACATATGCCCTTCCATTCTTCCTTCTGCACTATATTTATTCTGGACTATTACCTCCTTAGACTTGGGGGTTATAGCAAGGCTGATGAAAATCTTATCTGAACCTGGGGACATTTACCCTTCTTCTAATTCTTGAAGATCATTAATGATTGCAGCTGTAACATCATTGGCAGTCCCTTCGATTTATAATGGAGCATTCTTATTACCTATGTCCGAAATTCCTTCACCTCGATTGCCAGTAGGATCTTCTCCCATTTTGGATTTCTTCTTAAAAAAAGTAGTAATCTTTTATTGGGAACCTTCTTTGGCATTAGTAGTTGTTAAATCTTTGGGAGTCTTGAGGCTAGATTGTTGCAAGTCACCAGATAAATTTGATTGAGATAATTTATTCCCCTTAAAAGTTTTGGCAACCCATTCTTTAGTGCAGACTTTTTTCTGAGTCAAAATGATAGGCTTTGAGGACTTCTCAGATCTACCTTTGTCTTCTTCTTTGAGGAGACAAGATTCTTCTTTATGGCCTCTTCTAGAACAGTTGAAATAGTAAGGAGGAAGGTCTTCATATTCAAATTATTGCCAAAATACCAATGAAGTATCTTTGTTAGCTATCCAAATTCTATTGGGAATTTTCTTTTTCAAATCCGCTTCAATGCAAACTCTGGACATGCTCGGTCTGCCTAGGGATGCAGTGGCACTATCTATCTTCAAAGGAGTCCCAACTGCGCTGCAAATTAAAAAAAGGCTTTCTTTATTGTACAGATGAATAGGCAGGAGAGGAAGGCTTACCCAGATACGTACAATAGTTGTTTCTCAATCCGGATGGAAATCATAAGTCCATTTGAACACTCTCATAGGGAATCTATTAATATACCAAGTTGATCTCGTCCAAAGTCTAAAGAAATCCTCTTTGTGAAACAATCTGATCATGACATGCTTTTGGTCTTTCAACCCCATATTAAATGTCGCTTTTAGACCCATGGATGTTAGCATTTTCCTTATATCTTCCACAGGAAGGCGACCATGAGTGAACTTTCCTACCAAAGAGAACTTGAAAGGAGAAGAAAGTTTAAGAAGACAATAATTCTAAATAAAAAGAGAAGGTTCTCCCTTGAAAGATGAAACCTCTAGCAATGAATAAGAAGAATATTTTGAGACTCCCACAACTTCAGCAAAGGATTTAGAAAGAGGAGGAACAGGAGGGTTAAGAGGAGGAAGGAGAGTTGATATCGAAGGATCGGGAGGAAGGTTTTCTACCTCCAAAATGGAGGTAGATTGAGACGCCATGCAAACCCCAGTGGTTTACGTGAGAGAGAGAGAGAGAGAGAGAGAGAGAAACTACAATATCTAATAAACTAATAAAAATTTAATTAAAAAACATACACACGCACATATACACACATAACCCCACAACCCCTGCCCCCTGCCCTCTCCCCCCCACTGCCACTGCCCATCACACATGCACGCACACACACACATATACATAAGCATGCATATAAACACACACACGTATATATACACACACACATATATATATACACACACAGTGCCCTCGCAACTCCCCCCTGCCCCCTCCTCCCCACACGCATATATACACCTCATACATACAGATGCATATTTACACACACATACACACAAACACACACAAACACACACGCATACATAAATTGAAGAGAAGTAGAGAGAGAAAACATACCAAAATCGTAAAGAGAGAGAGTGCAGTCGCTTAGAGAGAGAGAAATGGAGGGAACGGAAATATGTGGGAAAAAAGAAGAGGGAAGGGTTTTTTACTGACAAAATTGTCACGAACATGTCACAGTCATTGATCGTGACAACATTATAAGATTATCACGGTCAATGACCGTGACACGTCTATGACAACTCTACTTGTCACGACCTTGACCGTGACAATGTTGGCCGGTTGAAGGGTATCGATTTGACCATTTTGGTGCAGTGAATCCTAATGTATTTCCTAAGGTTTTCATACCTAAGGGAATCTAGAGGTTTGGTAAAAAATTTGGCCAATTGATGATCGGTGCCTACAAAGCTCAAGGAAACAACTTTCTCTTCAACCAACTCTCGAATAAAGTGTTCTCTAATCCTAAAGTGCTTTATTGTAGAATATTGAACCAAATTTTAGGAAATAAGGATTGGACTCTTATTATTATAATAAATAGTCATTGTGCTTTGTAAAATACCATAATCCTCCAACATTTGCTTCGTCCAAATAAGTTTAGCGCAACAACATTCGACGGCTATGTATTCGACCTCCGGTGTGGATAAAGAAATGGAATTTTGTTTCTTTCTCATCCATAAGACAAGTTCACTACAAAAATAGAAACAACCTCCTGAGGTGTTCTTACAACCATCAACATCTCCTGTCCAATCGACATCCGAGTACGCTAATAGACAATCATTAGTATCGAAAGAGTACCAAATTCCAAATGATAGGGTCCCATTAACATATTTGATAATACGTTTAATGACAAGCCAATGGTACTCTTTTGGAGAGTCTTGATAACATGCACAAACTCCTACACTAAAGGAAATATCCGAACGACTAGCGGTTAAGTAGAGTAGACTACCTATCATACTCCTAAAAAGAGTGTGCTCTACATACTTTCCTCCTGCATCTTTACTAAGCTTAATGGATGAACTCATACAAGTACATGCATGCTTAGTGGAGTCTAGATTAATTTTCATCACAAGATCTTTCACATACTTAGATTGAGATAAAAATATCATGTTATCTTGGTTGACGCACTTGAAGACCTAGGGAGTATGTGAGCTCATAGACATACTCATCTCAAACTTATTTTGCATTTCTCTCGTGAGGATTTGGGTATGTTTATCACAAGTGGATCCAAAAGTTATGTCATCGACATACACATGTACAACTAAGATATCATTCTCATCTTGATGAACAAATAACGTCATACATACTTCCACTCTCGAAAAGTCACGAGTAAGTAGATAGGAAGTAAGCCTCTCATACCAAGCACGGGGTGCTTTATTCACACCATATATGACTTTCTTAAAATAAAAGACATGATTAGGATACTTAGGGTCTTCAAACTCCTTCGGTTATTCCACATAGACTTCCTCCTGAAGAATGCCATTTAAGAAGGCAATCCTGTTACCCATTTGAAAATTTTTGAACTTAAGATGATATTCTATGACTAGTAAAATACGAACGAACTCTAATCTAGTAACATAATCAAATGTCTCATCAAAGTTAACACCTTATATTTAGGTATATCCTTGGGCGGCGAACCTAGCTTTATTACGAGAAATGACATCATTTTTATCAATTTTATTTTTCAAAATCCATTTGGTACCAATGATGTTAGTATCACTAGGTCGAGGAACTAACTCCCAAACATCATTCTTTTGAAATCGAAGCAAATCTTCTTGCATGGAATCTATCAATATTCATCTTTTAGTCCTTATTTGAAATTTTTAGGTTCAGTTTTAGAGGTATAACACAAATAAGTAACCTCATTTTCAAGTTGCGCCCTAGTCTTGACACCTAATTTGAGGTTCCCAATAATTTTGGAGGGGTCATGAATTTTACGAACCCAGGGGGTGGATTCCTTTTCTCAAGTGAGGTGTCCACAAAATCGTTTTGAGTCTCACTATGATCAAATTCATGGAGTGAATCACTCTCAAGTGAGTAATCGTCCTCAATATCAGCAACTGTTGTTGGAGCATCATCTTTAATTGTAACATTTATTGATTCTTTAATTTTAGAGATAACAAAGCTATAAACCCTATAATCTTTACTATTAGGTTAATACCATAAAAATATCCCTTTATCACTCCTTTAGTCAAATTTTCCTAAGATCTCTTTATACCTAAAGATGTAACAAGGACTCCCAAAGACTAAAAAATAGGCTAGGTTCGGTTTCTTACTTGTCCACAATTCATAAGGAGTTTTCTTAGAGTGGGAATGCAAGTATACCCTATTCACCATATGACACACGGTGTTTACCGCTTTCTCCTAAAACCTACATGGAACTTTCTTACCTAAAATCATCGATCTCACCATTTCTTGAATCATTTGATTCTTCCTCTCCACTATACCATTTTTAGGCGTTCAAACGATTGAAAACGCATGCTTAATGTGACACCCCGCCTATTCTAATCCTGGGTGATCAGTCCATTATTAAATTAAACATGAATCATTAATGGTGTGATTGTTAGCAACACTCTCGAAATCCAACTTATTTTACTACTACCCTAATGGACTGGTGTTAAAAAATTTATCTTAATAATAACGTGTAAAGAATTCTAATTAAATAATCCACATTCACCATTATAATAAACATAGTATTAATGATAAAGTAACGAGAAAATAAATAGGTCTATAAGAACACTCTAGAAAAAATCCAAATACAACCATCCATAATAAAAACCAAATCCATCGCGAAAATAAAATGGATGTAAAATGTCTCTGTAATAATAGCCAACTAGGAATGGGCAACATGCCCAACTAGAATAAATAAAATGTGAAACATGAACTGAAAGATGTGGAGGAGTCTAATACCAAGGTCCTCCAACTTACATAGCATTTTCAACATGTCAATTGAAGTAACACCTAAGCCTGGCATCCCTGTGGATGGGCACCTAAATTTGTTTTACAAAATTGGATTTTGAAACGGGACAGAGACCAGGTAAAAATAGTTTGAAATATTTTAGCAAGTACTTAATGCAATAAAGAGTACATATTATATACGTGTTAGATTCATGTGCTCTCACTTGAGATTCTCCTCTCAACTATAGTGCATGCCGAGCGTACCAATTTAACCCACTTAGTTATGCTACCTTACCTAACTAGTTTGACTGAAGCCTTTTCCCATCTAATAGTTTACTGTGCCCACCCGTATTTCCCATATAATACCATATCGAATTTACAATCCTTTATTATTTGTTTAGTGTCACTAATTAGTTATAAAGTTCACACATACTGAGATTAAATTAGATATCATTATCTATAGTAACTACTAAAACACCCGTAGTAGAAAAGATCACACGTATATATACATTTACATCACTATTATAATATAAATGTATATGACATCCCTAGGTGGAGACTTCGATGCGGGCATACTCTTCTATTAAGTCCTAGTACATCACGTATTAAGTAAGGACATCGGTTTAGATATCACCCTCAAACAAAAAATTAAATCACACATATTGGAGGTGAACGTAGTTCCAAGTCTATGGTTCATGCACACACCAAATGTTACCAATTGACAGTCGAAACTATCGTACACTCAGATAGCCTGTACCCAGCTTCTATGTTCAAGGATACAAGTCAAAATCTCCCCAATGGGATCATCAAGATAAGACTGTCCACAATGCGAAAACCTCTCATGATAGCAAGTAGCCTAGGTATATTTACATAATAGGCATTTACACATCCTATGTACATATATATAACATCAGTATAGATATACAATCAACCTATAATATATGTCTCATAGGTAGTATTTGTAATTTATAAATATCCTATTTGTTATCAATTCACTGTTATACTACTCATCGTATTTTCCTAGAGTGCTCTCCCCACTACTCGAAAGGTCTTAACCACCCCATTAGATTATTTCAGTAGTTATAATATCCTTTTACTACTGGTCCGGTCTTAGGTTCACTCACACTCTTCGTGACCCATTCTAAATTATGTGAGATCATTTAATATCAAACTAAGCATTGTGGATCACTCGTATTCTCCGTGACCTATTCTGATTTTCGTGAGATAAATTATGAAAATATGCCCCATACTTTGCTAGCCTTAAATCTCTTCAATTGGAGAAATAAATTCAACTCTAACCTCTTAAAAATTTAATCAAACCGATGCCCAGATTACCAGGTCACCCAAACTAGTTTGGGTGAGCAGGAGAATTTGTTTGGGTTTACATCCGAACTGGTTTGACGGGTACACCGAATCGGTTTGCTGTACCTGCCACCTTATCTTCTTCCTGCTACGATTTTCCTCCATTATTAACCCTAAAAACATCCATGGTTTGATCCTTACTACCCAACTAACCATTAAAATTCCTAAACTAACATGTATGAAGGATTGCTAACATATCAAAAACATCAAAACATCAAATAGGATCATTTAAATCATGTTAATCCTCAATTTAACCCCCCAAACCTTTGGCTAATATTTTATCCAAGAACCTCATCAAAACCCAGATTTCTTCAATTATTATCCCCACATATAATCTGATTTCATGTTCTAATTACATAAGTGTTCTGTCTACATGCAATTCCTACCCAAAATCATAAATTAATTCTCAAATTCAAAGCCAAATTCATATATCCATGATTATCATTCAATCCTACTCTAACATGGATAATATTACTATTAAAAATTTATCAAGATAAATACTTGCCCAAATTAGTAGGTCTGAATCTCTGCAAAATAATGGTATGGTTGGTTTCCTTGCTTCCCGATGTACATAACGATGGTGGTGGTGGTGCAAGAATGGTGTCGGATGGCCTTGGAACTCCTCCTCTTCCTTATCTAATGTACTCTTTTTGTCTTCTTTAACTTCTAACCTAACTCCCTTTACATATCTGATAATATAAATCTCCAATTTTAGGTCTCTATTTCCCAAAATTTTAAAAGACCAAAATACCCCTCTAGGGTGTCGATTTGGCCTAAAATTGCCCCAACACCTAAACTAAACCCCAGAGTACACTTTTATGACTATTTCGACCCTTTTGAACACACTGGCATACTCAAAATGACCATTTGAATTATCCAAAATGAAATTACATTTTATTTCATACAATTAAGTTCCAACATGACTGACACGTGCATCCCGAATAGATTTACCATAACTACCTCATGACAAGTAATAATACTTTCTTATCAATTTATTACTCATTCACAAAGTAATATTCAATTAATATAAATATTAGCCCTTGTCTCGCAAATTAATATTTATTTCAGCCCAAATTAATTTCCCATTCTAAATTAAATTAATCCTAATTAATCCTAATACAAAAATCATTAAAATTACGGGGTGTTGCATACTTCCCCCTTAATAACAAAATTTCATCCCGAAATTCAAAAAAGTACCTGGAATGAACAACTCTAGATATTTATCTTGCATATCATCCTCGCTCTCTCATGTAGACTCGTTGGTATTATGATGCCCCCACTGAACAAGTAAAAATGGAACTACCTTCGACCTTAATCTCCTCTCACAATGGTCTAGGATAGCCACTGGCATCTCCTCATATGATATATTGGGTTTCAAATCGATATACTCCAATTCACTATCAGTGTGAGCTAACTCGTCTTGGAGATATCTCCTTAGAGAAAAAATGTGGAATTCATTATGAATTCGATGCAAATGCTCTGGCAACTCGAGTCTTTATACTATTGTCCCAATTCTCTCAATGATAGGGAATGGACACATACACTTTGGTGCCAACTTTCCTTTCTTACCAAACCTCATTATCCCCTTCATAGGAGGTACACATAGTAGCACATGGTCTCCCTCATTAAAATCCTGGAACAATCACTTGTCATAGGCATAAGTCTTATGTCTGTCCGGGGCAATACGTGCATGACTTCGAATTAACTCCATTTTGGTCGACATATCCTAAATCAACTCTGGTCCAAGTAGCTTGTTATCCCCCACCTCCGACCAGTAAGCAGATAAAACGATAAGGCCTACCATACAATGCCTAAAATGGTGCCATGTCAATCATAAACTTGTAGGAGTTATTGTATGCAAACTCCACCAGTGGAAGATACTACTCCCAACCCCCTCTAAAATCAAGGATGCACATCTATAGAATATCTTCCCACATCTGATTCTTCCTCTCTGTACGCCCATCTGTCTGTGGGTGATAGGTCGTACTCAACCACAACTCGGTACCCATGGCCTCCTAAAACTCTACTAAAATCGAGATGCAAATTCTGATCCCTGTCGGACACAATATCAAGTGGCACCCCATGTAATCTCACTATCTCAGTGAGGGCATACTATCCCGTAGTATAATTCATCTGGACTAGCAGAAAGTGAGATACCTTGATTAATAGATCCACTATCACCTAAATAGAATTGTGACCCATCTGGGAAGTAGGTAACCTAGTAATAAAATCCATGGAAATGCTTTCCTATTTCCACATCAGAATCCCTAATGGTTATAGAATCCCCGTTGGATTCTAATGATCCACCTTCATCAAATGGCAAGTGGTATACCTCGAGATAAACTCAACAATGACTCTCTTCAGCCCACTCCACTAATACTATCATCTCATATCTTAGTACATCTTATCCCCTCTAGGATGTAACACAAACCATGACCCATGTGACTCTACAATCACTGCATGTCACAAATCCTCCCCCTCGGGACAATCAACCTCCCATTGAATCATAAACCTACCTATGAACTCACAAAATACGACTCGACTCCTCCGACTAAAAGTTGTCTGATCCGATCCTGACAAATTTAATCAGCTGCCTATACCTATGCCACCCTTGTGACAATCTAGGGGGTGACGGTCATAACCGACATAAATGACGTGGAAACAAAATCTTGTTATCCGAGCTCCTTTCATTTTACCTTCCACAGCTCACCTACATCCCCCACTGGTCTGCGACTCAATGTGAGTTTGAAGCCACATTAGCCTTCCCTAGGTGATACTGGATGTCAAACTGATAATCTTCCATTAATTTTGGATACCTACACTAACATGTATTGATATTTTTTGGGTGAACAAGTACTGTAGTGACTTATGATTTGCAAACAAATAGAATTTCTCCCCCAGCAGATTATGTCTCCAAATTTGCAATGCAAACATGAATGCCACTAAATCCAAGTCTTGGGAGGGTTAATTCCTCTCGTGAGGCTTAAGCTTGTGGGAATCATAAGCTATAGCCTGATCCTTCTATTGCAGTACACCCCCAAGTCCCTATAGGGAAGCATCAGTAAAAACAAGATACTCCACCTACTCTAGGAAGTGCGAGTATGGGTGTTGAAGTTAACTTGTCCTTAAGCCCATTAAATTCCAACTAACAAACGTCATCGCAAACAAACATTACGCCTTAGTGAGTCAGGCTAGTCAAAGGACCTACAATCTTCAAAAATCCCAAAATAAACCTTCTATGGTGCTCGGCTAACCCCAAGAAATTACGCACCTCCGTCATTGTCGGGGGTTATCTCCACTCCCTCATCGCTAAAACTTTACTAGGGTCCACTGATATCCCCTTGTAGATACGATATAACCTAAAAATTAAACCACACGCAGCGAAAACCTACATTTCTCCAATTTCATGTACAATTGGTGTTCTCACAGTGTTTGCAAAACACAATGCATGTGCTCGACATGCTCCTCCTCGACCTGAGAATAAATCAGGGTGTCATCAATGGAGACAATAAAAAATTGATCCAAGAACTTTCTAAACACCCTATTCATCAAGTCCATAAACACAGTATGCATGTTGGTTAGGCCGCATGGCATAACCCAAAACTCATAATACCCATACCTCATCATTAAGGCAGTCTTAGATACATAATACTCCCTAATGCGCAACTGGTGATATCCTGACCTCAAGTCTATCTTAGAGAAGTAGGCGACTCCTCTCAACGGGCCAAATAAGTCATTAATTTTGGGAAATGGATACTTATTCCGTATTATGACTTTATTTAACTGCCCATAATCCACATAAAGTCATAATGAACCATCATTTTTCTTCACAAATAGCACTGGGGTACCCCAAGGCCAAGTACTTCTATGAATAAATTCATATCCCAAAATCTGCTCAATTTGATCCCGTAGCTCCCTCATCTCCATAGGAGACATACAATAAGGCGCTCAAGCTATCAATCGAGTGACCGATGCTAAATCAATAATAAACTTTATATCTCTACTAGGGGCAATTCTAGTATCTCCTGAAATACGTCGGCAAACTCACACATTACTGGGATCGAATGTAGGGAAATAGATACTCCCTCAGATGTCGCCTCCTATATATAATAGAAATGAGTCGATGATCCTCCTTCGTGATGAGGCATCACCACTAAGAACATTTTATAGCCAGAATCGCAAACACTATGCTCCTACTATAACAATCAATCATGGCCCTATACGATGTTAGCCAATCCATGTCAATAATGGCGTCATACTCCGACATATCTAACACAAGCATATTATTGGGAAAAATAGGTCTCCTAATATCTATACTCACACCCCGACAGATAAATAATATAACTGTCTCGCTACCTAGTAGGAAGTCTACACACGTGACTATAATATTTGCTGTGTATAACAACTCTACGACTCGTGGAAATCTAGTGGCTATAAACGATTGTGAGGCCCCAGTGTCAAATAAAATGTGCCCAAAGTCCCATGTATAAAAACCTACCCTGAACTGTAGGTGAAGCCTGTGGAACCGCAACCAGGTGAACGTTATACACATGCCCGTACTGTAACTGCCCCTGCTGAGGTGGGGCTACTGGAACAAATGATGATGTAGCAATGCTGGCATGGGTGCTAGTGCTAGGAGGGCAGTGGGGAAAATAGGTCTCTAGGGTTCCAGATGAGTGCCCTGCTGCTATTGAACTTTTCCCTTATCTGGGCAATCCTGACGATTGTGGCCATTATTATCGCATATGAAACACTTTGCTGTGAAATTTCCTCCCCTCTAGCCCTATTGGCTACTAGCAAACCTACCCTGGCCCCGCTGACCCTACCCTAATCCACTATGTTCCTGCCTATAATATCCTGAACAAAAACATTTATCAGCAACCCCCTAGTGGGAACCCTTCACACTCTGCCTCCGCTGACTCTGAATCGATTATGCCCCACTGGCACTACTAGCTCCTGTTGGCTGGACTCTCATAAACGCTTACTTCCCTTAACATGGAAGTGATGGTCCTGACAATGTAAAAATGAGGCATTCAACACATCCGTATATGTCTTTAAGTCTGGGTTACCCAATAAAGGCTATCGGATCGTCCAGGTAAGATAACTACAAATAACTGTATCTTTTTCTCTTTCATACTCACTTCATCGGGAGCAAAGTTTTCTAGCCTGGTAAATTCCTCCTCATACTCATCTACAGTCCCCCCCCCCCTCCTGTGAAACATCCAAGAATTTCTTCCTCGTCTCAGTCTGAATGGAGAATGGGAAGTATTTTCAGTCGAATCGTTCCCAGAACTCCTAAATCATTATAGTGTCTCTATCTTATGAGATGGTAATGGATGCCCACAACTGTAAGTCTGCCCCCAAAATGTTAAAGGTAGCTAGTATCTATCTCGGTACATCAATGCACTCATACATACTCAAATGCCTCGGATATCCTTCTTCCATTAGCACGCGCAACTACATCGGGGCTCCCCTAAAAATCTGGAAGATGAGCCTTCTGAAAGGCATCTTGGAATTGATCCTAGGTAGAAGGAAATGAGTGTGCATAATATGCAACAACTAGAGGCTGAGGTGGGACCTGTGGTGCCTGCTGGCCAAATGTATTCAAGGCCACATTAACCACCTGTGCCACAACGGTCGTAACCTAGGCATAATTCATAGTCCCTAGGGCCTGAGCTGGCTGTGGCTCGAGTTGTACCTTTGGGTTGGCTCATGGTGCACATCAAGGAGGCATCTTACATGAAAAATAGTTTTTATCCCTCGACAATTCAATATGTCTTAAAAAGATGGAGACATAAATGTGTAATAAAGAATACAAAGGTCCTAATGGTAGGGCTTTACGTATAAGAACACTATGCTAAAAATCGTAGTAAGTCGCAAAAATCCTACAGACACTAGAACTTGATGCTCTGATACAATATGTGATACCCCACCTATTCTATTCCTGGGTGATCAGTCCATTATTAAATTAAACAGGAATCATTAATGGTGTCATTCTTAGCATCATTGTCAAAATCCAATTTATTTTGTTAATACCCTAATGGCCCGGTGTCAAAATTTTAATCTTATTATTTACATGCAAAGAATTTAAATTAAATAATCTACATTCACCATTCCAATAAACATAATATTAATTTTTTCTTTCGAATACAATAAGGGCTGTCAATTTAGGGTTATACTTTATGCTTGCAACTAGAAGAATAAGTAGGTCTAGAAGATCACTCCGGACAAAATCCAAATACAACCATCCATAATAAAAACCAAATCCAATGCGGAAATAAAATGGAAGTAAAGTGTCTCTATAATAATAACCAACTAGGAATGGGCGACATGCCCGACTTGAATAAATAAAATGCGTAACATGAACTGAAAGATGTGGAGGCATCAAATACCAAGTGCCTGTAACTTCCACCGCAACTGCAGCACGTCATGTGAAGGAACTCCTAAACCTGGTGTAATACCCCGTATTTTTGGCGATATTTATTTTTAGGATTAATTAATTAAATGAGAATTAATTGGGAATTAATCCGGATAAAATACTAGCGAGATGTGAATTGGTATTTGACTATATTGAGCATATATGATGATATATGAATATTGAATTATGAAAATTGTCGTGAGATTGATATACGAAAATTTGGACATTTTATTGGGACGCGTGAGACAGTCGCGTCAGGATATAATTATTTTAATTATAAAAGTGAATTTAAATTCTATTAACCGTATGGTCATTTTGAGTGCGCCAATGCGTCCGAAAGGGTCAAGATAGTCAGAAAACACTAGCCGGGGGTTTAGTTTGGGTCCCGGGGTATTTTTAGGCCATACCGGCAACATAAAGGGTATTTTGGTAATTTTGTATTTTTGGAAATTAAAAGTGACGAAAATTAGTAAATTATATCGATGAGTATTTGACCCACTAAACCACTAATCAACTCATTTTAACCTAATAGGCTACGTAAGTTATTAGAATTAGGTTTCTAAATTTTTCCCAAAACAAACCCTAACCACCATAGCCATTGGAGAAGAAAGCTTAGAGAGAGAGAGATAGAAGGGAATTCTGCAGAAAGAGAGAGGGAACTTCTTCAAATCGTCATCAAAATCAGAGATTGAATCAAGGCAAGCGGTTTAATTTACATTTTTATGCAGTAAATGCTTCTTCCATGCTTAGACAATTCAATAATCATAATTAATTGAGAGATAAATAAAAACCCATAAAATTGGAGTTGTTAGTTCAATTTTGGAGATAGGTTTGCATGTAGAAATGTTATTGGAAGATCGAATTAAGAGAATTACTAATTTATGTGATACAAAAACGGATTTATTTCTGGGAATGGAAGATTTAAAATTCTAGGGTTTATGTTCTTGAGAATTTGGGGAAAAGTGATGAGACTCGATGATTTAATGATGTTGAGGATGAATTAATTCCTTAAAACACGTTAGTATGTGACTTTACTATGTTTAGGATTGATTAGAGACCTTAAAACATTGTTGGGATGAATTTTGGTTGACATTTGAGGTGTAGAAATTAGTGAAAAAACGAAATAAGTAATTCTGGGCTTGAAACTGGCCACTCGTTAGAAGACCTGCCCAAGTCGTTCGAACGAGCTCGTTCGAACGAGCTTCTAACGAGTTGACCATTGACTTCTAACGAGGGTGAAGTTCGTTCGATGAAATCGTTCGAACGAGATCTCGTTAGAAAGCCCACTTCGTTCGAACGAGATCTCGTTAGAAGACTTAGTTCGTTCGAACGAACTCTCGTTCGAATAACCTCGTTCGAACGAGACTTCGAACGAGTTGACAGTTTAGGCTTTTTAGCCTGTTTTGATCCCGAGTTCCTCATAACCTTGTGTATAGGTAGAGATAGCCTTTCCTTGATGAATAATTGATATATTGGGATGTTTGGGATATAATGAGGAGTCAAACCTAGAAGTGTAGTTTGAACCTAAAGGAAAATATGAGTAGGACGTGAGTGTCTATTACGATGCGAGAACTATTGACGGCCTAGCTTATTATATTAATTGGAAACATATAAATGGTGTAATATTATATGTCAGTACAAGAAGAGATATGTACCAATATATTATGGTGATTACTAAGACGTGTGCATACTTAGTATATGTATTGATTTTATGTGTATGACATGCCTACCATACTTGCTATCACGGGAGGTTTGCGTTCGCTTAGGGACCTCTAATCCTTGTGTTGCCCGGATTTAGACTGGTTACCTCGATGAACATAGGTCAGAGAATGACTTATTGGGATGTTAATAAGTCTGCTGATCGTGGGAGCGCAGGTATGTGCGTGACCCATGTGATGTGACTGTGTTCGCCTCCAGTATTTGTGATGTTGTTATCTGTGAACTATTCCTGAGAGATTCAGAATATGTGATCCTTATGTACGTGATGTAACGGGATGGATAGCAGAGTATGTGTGCACCGCAGCTTAGTCTCGGGGTGCTTATATTGTATATTTATGTTGTGGAAAATATACACTTAATAAAATGGGAACTTTCATATGATATCGTGTGTACAACTATGGAATAACATAAAAGGGATAATCTATAATGAGTTGTATTACTTTTATATGAGAACCTGAATTTACGTTAAGCCCCCTATTTAATTGCGATCGTTATAATGTTAATGGGAACCGAGTAATAAGGGTAGAACCTATGACAGTCTAGCTAGATATGATGTCACTTAGCTAAGGGTTTGTGTCATTTTAGATGGGTACTTACGTTAGGAGTGCACAGTTAGACGAGAGGTGAGAATTTCATGTGAGTGCACGTCCTAACATGTACTCTGCATTTAATGTTTTAAATGTTTTTAAAGCACTTGCAGGTTTTTAAAATATCTCCACATTCGGGCTCTGACCCGTTTGCTTTCAAATCTATTTTCTTGTAAAACCATTTTAGGTGCCTAGCCACAAGGACACCACGCATAGGATTCTCATTCCGATGACGAGCTGTAGCTGTTTGTGGAAGTTACAGGGATTTGCTTTTAGACGCTTCTATCATTTGGATTCCATGTTCAGTATTCCTCAGTTGTAGGGCATGTTGCCCAAATTCTATTAGAGACATTTCCATTTCAGTTTTTCAGACTTTGGCATGTATTATTTCAGTATTCAGTATTTCGTTACTTATTTCAGTTGTGGGATTTGTTGTGAGGAGTTTTTCCTCCGGATTTATTTATATCATGTGATGGTTATTCTAGTATTTCGTTATGGTGAATGGTGATATTATTCTTGCTTTAAATATTTTACTGCATGTTAATCAGACTTTAATTAAAATTTGACAACTTACTTTTTAAATACTAGGTGGTTAGTAATAATAAAATGTTTTCGAAAGTGATGCTATTAACTGAGCCAACTTGTCATTTTGATTTAATTTATTAAAGGAGTAGCTACCCGGTTTTTAATTAGTCGTGGTGTCACAGGTTGTATCAGAGCATCAGGTTCTAGTGTCCTTTAGGATTATTACGGCTATTATGTTTCCGCTAAGTTTTCTTTGATATAGAGCCCTATATTTTAGGGCTGTTGTACTCTTTTTGTGTATGCTTAGTTCTTCAGCTATTTTAAGTTTATAAACGGTGAAATTATAAACTTTATTCTTATTTCAGATGCCTCCACGACGTGCACGACGAGTTCCCAGGGATGCAACGCCAGAACCCCACCCCGCTCCAGTTCAGGGCATGATGAACGCCGCTGAGGTTGCAGCCATTGTAGCCCAAGCGGTAAATGCCGCAATTGCCGTAGTTCAGCAGGCACCACCTTAGGCGCCGGTTGCCGCGCCAGTACAGGCAAATGCATTCCCACCTGCTTGGGAACGTGTACGTGATGCTTTTCAGAAAGTGCATCCGCCAGAGTTTGCAGGTAGCTCAGATGTGGTAGTCTCGAGCCAGTGGAGGAAGGATATGCAGAGGCACTTGAGGATGTATGAGTGCACGGAAGTTCAGAAGCAGGTGCTAGCTACTTTCAAGCTAGTTGGATCTGCACTGCAGTGGTGGGAGTCTGTTACCACCATGGAGGAGAGGGATACTCTCACTATTCAGGACTTTTGGGTGCGGTTCGACCGCAAGTACTTTCCGTCAGCTGTTCACACGGAAATGAGGAGGAAACTGATGAATCTGAAGCAAGAGGGTAAGATCGTGGCCGAGTATGAGGCCAAGTTCACAAATCTGTTGAATATCATTCCGGATGAGATACCGACAGAAAAGAAGAAGATTGAGAAATTCACCGATGGGTTGACATGGAGGATCCGTCAGCATCTGTTAGGGAACCTTTCGTTGGCCACTTATTCTGATGTGGTTAACGCTGCTTTGTTACACTGCCAAGATCACCGCTTTCATATGGCTGAGGGCAAGAGATCGGGAGAGTCTAGCCATCAGGGCAGGACTGGAGGACATGGTGCCGGTGGGGCACAATCTGTTCAGGGGCAGAGACAGGGTGAGCAGGGTTCCTAGCAGGGGGATCAGAAGAGGTTCAGATTAGGGAATTTCAGGCACGGACAGGGAGGTTTCCGTCAGGGCCATCAGGGTCCAAACGACAATCAGGGCCAACAGGGACAGAATGGGCAGCAGGGCCAGCAGGGCCAAGGGAGGAACGGTAACGGCCACCAGGGCCGGGGACAGCAGGGGCAGAGAGGAGGGAACTTCCCAGGGAAGTGTTATGTTTGTGGCAAGACTGGCCATAAACGACAGGATTGTCCTGATAGGGGCAGGGCCCTGCAGCAGCATCAGCAGGGTGCTCGGTAGGAGTCGCAAAGGCCTATGTTTCCCGCCGCTCTCCCCGCACCGCCACAGATGGCAGCATTGCCACCCATTCCAGCAGTCCCAGCTCAGTAGGGGTAGTTACAGTATGGACGTGACTATAACGTCCACCAGGCAGCAGTTCCACAGGCACCGCCCGCGATTGAGGGTACATTTCCTATCCATGGCACTATGGGTCGGGTATTGTTTGATACGGGGGCTACACATTGTTTTATATCTACACATTTCGCGAAGGCTTTAGGGTTGTTAGCCACAGCGGAGAGCACAGTGACGTGTGTCGACTCACCATTGGGGAATGGGTCACTTATATTCTTTATATGCCAGGGAGTGGGGGTAGAGATTGGTGGTTTGGTATTACCTGGAGACATGTTGGTATTAGATATGCATGTGCACGATGTGATTATCGGTATGGATTGGCTCGTAGCTTATAGGGCCATGATTGATTGCTTCAGCGGGAGCATTGTTTTTGCCATTCCGGGGCAAGAGATGTTTGTAGTTGCGATGCCTCGCCCAGAGGGAGGTTTGACCGCTCATCTATATTACATAGAGGAGGATACCTCTAAGGAGGTTGTGATTCCTTTAGATTAGATCCCAGTTGTCAGGGAGTATTCGGATGTGTTTCAGGAGATACCAGGCCTACCCCCAGTCGAGAGATAGACTTTGTTATAGACATATTGCCAGATACGAGACCTATAGCACGCGCACCGTACCGTATGGCTCCGGCAGAGATACGAGAGCTACGAGATCAGATAGAGCAGCTGTTAGGTCAGGGCTTTATTCGCAGGAGTACCTCACCTTGGGACGCTCCAATTTTGTTTGTGAAGAAGAGGGACGGTTCACTAAGATTGTGTGTGGACTACCAGGAGTTGAACAAGGTCACGATACGGAATAAGTATCCGTTGCCTCGAATCGATGACCTATTTGACCAGTTGAGAGAAGCTTCTTTCTTCTCGAAGATTGATTTGAGATTGGGATACCATTAGTTGCGTATCAGGGAGGAGGATGTCTTGAAAACTGCATTCTTAACGAGATATGGATCTTACGAGTTTCGGGTTATGCCTTTTGGTTTGACCAACGCTCCAGCAGTGTTTATGGACTTGATGAATAGGGTGTTCAGAGAGTTCCTTGATCAGTTTGTCATTGTCTTCATTGATGATATTCTGGTTTACTCCCAGACAGAGGAGGAGCACGCTGAACATTTGAGGCAGGTTTTGCAGACGCTGCATCAGAACGAACTGTATGCAAAGTTTGAGAAGTGCGGGTTTTGGTTGAAGGAGGTCCAGTTTTTGGGACACATTATTTCCGACCGGGGGATATCTGTTGATCCGGGGAAAGTATCCGCGATGAGGGAGTGGGGACAGCCCACGTCACCGACGGAGATCCGTAGTTTCTTGGGCCTAGCAGGGTACTACAGGAGGTTCATTCGGGGATTTTCGAAGATAGCGGGTCCTTTGACACATCTGACTCATAAAGGTGTGCCGTTCTTTTGGAGTGATGCCTGTCAGTTGGCATTTGATGAGTTAAAGGACAAATTGACCTCAGCACCTGTGTTAGCATTGCCGAGACCCGGAGTTGAGTATTTGGTTTACACCGATGCGTCTTTGCAAGGACTTGGAGGTGTATTACAGCAAGAGAGACAGGACATAGCTTATGCTTCCCATAAGCTTAAGCCTCATGAGAAGAATTACCCCACGCATGATTTGGAGTTGGCGGCAGTGGTATTTGCCCTACGGATTTGGAGGCACTATATTTTGGGGGAGAAGTTCCAATTGTTCACGGACCACAAGTCCCTACAGTACCTGTTCACGCAGAAGGAGTTGAACATGCGGCAAAGGAGGTGGCTTGAGTTTGTGAAGGACTACCAGTTCGATATCTAGTACCACCCGGGTAAGGCTAACGTGGTAGCAGACGCGTTGAGCCGTAGGCCAGCAGATGAGGTGGCAGGGGTGTGGAAGGCAAAGTGGAAGGAGTTGGGACACCAGTATGCAGTGGCCCGATCTTTCATGTCTGTGATGACCGTTACACCGCAGATTGTCACGAAGGTAGTACGGGCACAGGCAAATGACTCGTTCTATCAGGAGCAGATAGTTCTATTACTAGCAGAGGGAGCCGAGTCCTATACCGTTAGCTCAAACGGGGGATTACGCTTCAATGGGAGATTGGTGGTTCCGAAAGGGGAGTAATTGCGACACGAGGTGATGGCAGAGTCGCACGGCTCATGGTTTGCGATACATCCCGAAGGGGATAAAATGTACCAAGACATGAGACGCCATTATTGGTGGAGCGGTATGAAGAGAGATATCGTTGTATTTATTTCGAAATGCGCCACTTGTCAGCTAGTAAAAGTGGATCATCAGAGACCGACAGGACTTCTACAGCCGTTAGAGGTTCCGAGGTGGATATGGGGGAGCATATCCCTGGACTTTATCCCGGGGTTGCCTACGTCGCAGAGGGGTCACGACTCCGTTTGGGTAATTGTGGACAAGTTTTCCGAAGTCGCTCACTTTTTACCCGTAAGGACTGACTACACTACGGGACAGTATGCCCAGCTCTTTATTTCAGAGATTGTGAGACTTCACGGTGTGCCCCTAAATATCGTGTCTGACAGAGACAAGATATTTGTTTCGCGGTTTTGGGAGAGTTTCCAGGAGGCCAAGGGCACGGAATTACGGTTGAGTACGGCTTATCATCCGCAGATCGATGGGCAGACCGAGCGCACAAATCAGATGTTGGAGGACATGCTACGCATGTGCATTATCGACTTTGGAGGTGGATGGGAGCAATACCTTCCACTGGTAGAATTTTCTTATAATAACTCCTACCAGTTCACTATTGGCATGGCTCCGTTTGAGGCGTTGTACGGTAGGCCTTGTCGTTCCCCAGCATGTTGGTTGGAGGTGGGGGACAACAAACTACTTGGGCCAGAAGTGATTCAGGATACTTCGACAAGGATTGAGTTGATTCGGAGTCGCATTCGGGTAGCTCAAGACCGGGAGAAGAGTTATGCTAATGCGAAGAGATCTTTCAGGGAGTTCCAAGTGGGGGACCAGGTTTTTCTCAGAGTATCTCCTATGAAGGGAATTATGCATTTTGAGAAAAAGGGGAAGTTGGCACCGAGGTATGTTGGGTCATTTCCTATTATTGAGCGGATTGGACTAGTTGCGTATAGACTCGGGTTACCGGAGCATTTACACCGGATTCACGATGTGTTTCATATTTCCTCGCTCAGGAAATATCTCAGAGACGATTTGGCTCATTCTCACATTGCTTTGGAGGAGATTGATCTACAGCCTGATAGCTCCTGCGAGGAGGGGCCGATTGCTATTTTGGACCGAAGTGAGAGGAGGCTGCGGTCAAAGATAGTTCCGTTAGTGCGTGTTCAGTGGTGACATCACAATGTCGAGGAGTCCACATGGGAACGCGAGGATGAGATGCGCGAACGTTATCCAGAGTTGTTTTTATCAGGTACTTTCAAGTTCCGAATTTCGGGACGAAATTCTGTTATTAGGGGGGAAGTATGTAATACCCCGTATTTTTGACGATATTTATTTTTGGGATTAATTAATTAAATTAGAATTAATTGGGAATTAATCCGGATAAAATACTAGCGAGATGTGAATTGGTATTTGACTATATTGAGCATATATGATGATATATGAATATTGAATTATGAAAATTGTCGTGAGATTGATATATGGCAATTTGGACATTTTATTGGGACGCGTGAGACAGTCGCGTCAGGATATAATTATTTTAATTATAAAAGTGAATTTAAATTCTATTAACCGTATGGTCGTTTTGAGTTCGCCATCGCATCCAGAAGGGTCGAGATAGTCAGAAAATACTAGTCGGGGGTTTAGTTTGGGTCCCGGGGTATTTTTAGGCCATACCGGCAACATAAAGGGTATTTTGGTAATTTTGTATTTTTGGAAATTAAAAGTGACGAAAATTAGTAAATTATATCTGATGAGGATTTGACCCACTAAACCACTAACCAACTCATTTTAACCTAATAGGCTACGTAAGTTATTAGAATTAGATTTCTAAATTTTTCCCAAAAGAAACCCTAGCCACCATAGCCATTGGAGAAGAAAGCTTAGAGAGAGAGAGAGATAGAAGGGAATTCTGCAGAAAGAGAGAGAAAACTTCTTCAAATCGTCATCAAAATCAGAGATTGAATCAAGGCAAGTGGTTTAATTTACATTTTTATGCAGTAAATGCTTCTTCCATGCTTAGACAATTCAATAATCATAATTAATTGAGAGATAAATAAAAACCCATAAAATTGGAGTTGTTAGTTCAATTTTGGAGATAGGTTTGCATGTAGAAATGTTATTGGAAGATCAAATTAAGAGAATTACTAATTTATGTGATACAAAAACGGATTTATTTCTGGGAATGGAAGATTTAAAATTCTAGGGTTTATGTTCTTGAGAATTTGGGGTAAAGTGATGAGACTTGATGACTTAATGATGTTGAGGATGAATTAATTCCTTAAAACACGTTAGTGTGTGACTTTAATATGTTTAGGATTGATTAGAGACCTTAATACATTGTTGGGACGAATTTTGGTTGAGATTTGAGGTGTAGAAATTAGTGAAAAAACGAAATAAGGAATTCTGGGCTTTAAACTGGCCACTCGTTAGAAGACCTGCCCAGGTCGTTCGAACGAGCTCGTTCGAACGAGCTTCTAACGAGTTGACCATTGACTTCTAACGAGGGTGAAGTTTGTTCGATGAAATCGTTCGAACGAGATCTCGTTAGAAAGCCCACTTCGTTCGAACGAGATCTCGTTAGAAGACTCAGTTCGTTCGAACGAAGTCTCGTTCGAATAGCCTCGTTCGAACGAGACTTCGAACGAGTTGACAGTTTAGGCTTTTTAGCGTGTTTTGATCCCGAGTGCCTCGTAACCTTGTGTATAGGTAGAGATAGCCTTTCCTTGATGAATAATTGATATATTTGGGATGTTTGGGATATAATGAGGAGTCAAACCTAGAAGTGTAGTTTGAACCTAAAGGAAAATATGAGTAGGACGTGAGTGTCTATTACGATGCGAGAACTATTGATGGCCTAGCTTATTATATTAATTGGTAACATATAAATGGTGTAATATTATATGTCAGTACGAGAAGAGATATGTACCAATATATTATGGTGATTACTAAGACGTGTGCATACTTAGTATATGTATTGATTTTATGTGTATGACATACCTACCATACTTGCTATCACGGGAGGTTTGCGTTCGCTTAGGGCCCTCTAATCCTTGTGTTGCCAGAATTTAGACTGGTTACCTCGATGAACAGAGGTCAGAGAAGGACTTATTGGGATGTTAATAAGTCTGCTGATCGTGGGAGCGCAGGTATGTGCGTGACCCATGTGATGTGACTGTGTTCGCCTCCATTATTTGTGATGTTGTTATCTGTGAACTATTCCTGAGAGATTCGGAATATGTGATCCTTATGTACGTGATGTAACGGGATGGATAGCAGAGTATGTGTGCACCGCAGCTTAGTCTCGGGGTGCTTATATTGTATATTTATGTTGTGGAAAATATACACTTAATAAAATGGGAACTTTCATATGATATCGTGTGTACAACTATGGAATAACATAAAAGGGATAATCTATAATGAGTTGTATTACTTTTATATGAGAACCTGAATTTACGTTAAGCCCCCTATTTAATTGCGATCGTTATAATGTTAATGGGAACCGAGTAATAAGGGTAGAACCAATGACAGTCTAGCTAGATATGATGTCACTTAGCTAAGGGTTTGTGTCATTTTAGATGGGTACTTACGTTAGGAGTGCACAGTTAGACGAGAGGTGAGAATTTCATGTGAGTGCACGTCCTAACATGTACTCTGCATTTAATGTTTTAAATGTTTTTAAAGCACTTGCAGGTTTTTAAAATATCTCCACATTCGGGCTCTGACCCGTTTGCTTTCAAATCTATTTTCTTGTAAAACCATTTTAGGTGCCTAGCCACAAGGACACCATGCATAGGATTCTCATTCCGATGACGAGCTGTAGCTGTTTGTGGAAGTTACAGGGATTTGCTTTTAGACGCTTCTATCATTTGGATTCCATGTTCAGTATTCCTCAGTTGTAGGGCATGTTGCCCAAATTCTATTAGAGACATTTCCATTTCAGTTTTTCAGACTTTGGCATGTATTATTTCAGTATTCAGTATTTCGTTACTTATTTCAGTTGTGGGATTTGTTGTGAGGAGTTTTTCCTCCGGATTTATTTATATCATGTGATGGTTATTCTAGTATTTCGTTATGGTGAATGGTGATATTATTCTTGCTTTAAATCTTTTACTGCATGTTAATCAGACTTTAATTAAAATTTGACAACTTACTTTTTAAATATTAGGTGGTTAGTAATAATAAAATGTTTTCGAAAGTGATGCTATTAACTGAGCCAACTTGGCATTTTGATTTAATTTAATAAAGGAGTAGCTACCCGGTATTTAATTAGTCGGGATGTCACACCTAGCATCCTTGTGGCTGGGTACCAAAAATGTTTGTACAAAAAATTATTTTGAAACGGGTGAGAGCCCAAGTAAAAACAATTTGAAAATATTTTAGCAAGTATTTAAAATTCTATAAATAGTGCATATTATATACATGCTAGATTCACATGCTCTCTCTTGAGATTCTTACCACTCAAAAATTATGCACGCATAATGTACTTTTATAACCCACCTAGTTATGCTACTCTACGTAATAATTTTACTTAAGTTGATAAGCACCCAAAAGTGTTTAAATACAACCCTAAATAGAAAATTTTAAATTTCTAATTCTCGGTAAAATCGGTCTTATGCGCTTATATGTTTATTTTGTAGGTCAAATGCCTATTGCAGAGTTTAAAGCATAAAATCAAGGCAAAATGCGACAAAATGCATTCAAAGGAGCAAAAACCCCAATCCATGTGCCTATTACCCTATTGCCAAACCTAAACCTAGCCTATACCGAGTCCAAACCTGTCCCGAGCCTTTTGTGTATTTAGTTTGCACATTTTATTTTATTTTTATTTTTTATTAATTTTTTTAGATTTTTATTTAAGTGATTTTTAAATATTAGAATTTATTATATACTATGTTTTTAGTCTTGTATATTTTTATGATTTATTCGTGCGTCTCTTATATATTTAAGTGTGAAGTTTATTTTTGTTATTTGATTTTATTTATTTTTACTTAGTTTGGTTTTACTAACATTTTGTTAGGTTAGGTTTGTTAGCGTTGTATTATTTTAGTCTTTAAACGGGAAATCTAATCTTTTAGTTTAAAAAGATTTTGTATTTTCTTTAGTTTTATTTTATTTTATTAGAATTTTAATTTTTAATTTTTATAGATTTTAATTTTTAATTTAGTTAATTTTTTTTAGTTTAATAGTTTATTTTTTTTAGTTAGGTGCAATCGACACACACACACACACATACTATCTTACACTCACCCATACCTTACACCTCTACATCCCCACCACACTTGAATCTACCCATCATTATCTTCTCCCTCTCCATCCTCTATTAAACACCCACCTGTTATCTTCTCAACCACACCCATTCACAAAATTAACCACCTGCCACCACCAGCAGGTGGTGGCCTGTACCCCAAACAAGATCAACAATGTCGGCATCCATCTACCCACCTCCAACAACCCATCCTCACCTCCGGTCGGCGACTTGCCCCATACCCCCATCTCCAAAACCCATCCGAACAGCTGCAACCCAAAACTCCATCAAACCCCTTGTCTCAACCCCGTAAACCCGACCACCACCAGCCCCATCCCTATTTGACCACTATACCCGAAACCTACTGATCTAGAAACCAAATCCATACCATCTCCAACCCAGATCCACACCTGATTACAACCTTGTAACCCCTATGATTCTCAAACCACAAAACCAATCTACCATCCATTAATCCATACACCACCAAACTCACTTAAACTTATTTCATTCCCCATGATCGAAAATCATATTTTTTTTACCAGCCAAAACAAAACCAACAACCAATAACGCCACATGTGTTTTTAATACATTTTATCCTATTTTTTCAAAAAAAAACCTCATAACCCCACTATCCCATTATCCTCATTCTATTTACCCCTTATGCCACTTTCACACCTCACCATTACCATGAACACCTTAGCCTTCCTATTTTACCCCTTAGCTCCATTTTTCACATTAAAAAACCAAGGAAGGCCCATTTGAAGACATAAAGAGAAAACCTGTAAGAGAAGAGAAAAATTAAAACCCTAAAGAGAGAAACACCTGGTTAATATTTTTTTTAATTTTATTTTGTTTAGAGATTTTGTGAGGATTAAATTGTTAGAGTTTGGATTGTATTGAATAGTTTATAGTTCAACTTGTAATTCAAGGAGACTTGATTCTAAGATTTGTTCTCTTATCTCTACTTTTTTAACTTCGTGGTTAGTTTGATAATATTACATTTGTTGTGTTTTATCACCATGTTAGGCTAGAAATCCCTTACAAGGGGTGGAGTGAACCCATTATTTGATGTTAATCCAATTTTAATTAGTTTATTTAAATTAAATGTCCCTTTGATGATTATCTTGGCACTCTTACATTTTAATTTATGCCTCGAGAGAGGGTAAATTATTTTTGAGAGAAAATCAAATTTCTAGTCTTATTTTCCATTTTAGAATCGAACTAGAGTTATATTTTTCTATAATGTGAATTTATTTATTTGAATTTCAACTCTATACTAGTTTTCATGATATAACTAATTTAATAAATCGGTCCTAGTGGAAGATCTATTAAATGAAGTTTAGATCTACTTTTTAAGAGTTGTACGTGTGTCGAATTAAAAATTTTAACAGGTTATTATTAAAATTACATTTGTAACGAGAGTTGATTTGGGATTTTGATACTAACTTGGGATAATAAATTTTAATGAATTAATTAATTAATTTTGATTAACTAGAATATATGTTGTCATCCTATCCATTGTTAGTCCTCACTTTTACTTCTGCACTTATCCCATATTTTACATCTTATTTAGTTATATTTAACTCATTTTTCATCACACTTTTTAGTTATTTCATTAGACTTTACTCCTAGTTTTGTATATTTCTTCCATTAGTTTAGTCATCCCATCATCCCATGAAAATTCTTTAAATACAAAAAAAGCATTCTATCAATTGGCACCGTTGCCAATCTTTGGAGTTCGAAGCACTTGGAGGGATTTTTGGATTGTAGTTCATTTGTGCTATCTTTTTCATTTTTAGTACCATTTTCATTTTATTAGAAGTTGTGTATTAGGATTATATTATTCGTCTTATATTGCGGTGCTTGAAGTCACCATTTTTTACATTTAAATTTATTATAATTCAAAATAGAAGAAAAGCATGATAGGGAAACCGGTCATGGTAGAGAGAGGGCCTCCAAATGCGAGGATTTAAAAGCCTCTCTACTTTGGGTCAGTAGGAATCCCGGGGCCGACTGAGATTTCTGATCTCCCCCCGGTCGACTCAAATCGATCTTCACCTCACACGTGTAAAAATCACGAGCGGTACATTTCTAAACACTCGCGAATATCCCACATGAGAGTCAATATTGTGCGTGCCTATCTTATGTGATTTTTTACATCGCAATTATTTTTGCATGGTGTGATGAATTAATCAACTAAGACCTACACCCAGTCATTCACGAGAAGGTATTTCGTCACCCGACTCACTCACTTATCCATTGTATGCTACCCTAGCTATCATTAAATTTCAAATCAAACAACTAGATATCTCTATAGGATACAATTTTTGTATGCCCCTTTATAATCAATTTGAGTTGTAGGATAACCCGTAGAGTCCTCTCCACCCGTGAAATCCTCGGACAGTTTGCTTTGAGGCATGTAAGTGTCAAGGGAAATTGGGTTTTGAGTGCGGTTTCCCAGTAAAAAGGACTTATGCTATCCCTAGTGTTGTACCGATCGACCGTTTCTTCATAGTAGCTTTGTGACGAATCTCTGTGGTAACCCTCTAGTCATCTTGTGATTAAATTAGAAACACAATTTTTGCAATGGCGATCCCAAGAATAAACTTCGTGATTTTTTTTACCCGCGGACTTAACTAATATTTGTCTACCCTTTCACTAATTTTATAGATACAAATTTGTTACATGCTAGTTAGGATTTATCCTTGACCTATGTGTGTCTAATTTAATCTTTTGGTAGTCGGTTTTAGTGAGTTCATCCAATCCAAGAGTCCAAAAAAATTTCTCCCACCTTTTCTTTCCAAAAAAGAAAAAAATATTTTATTCCTTTATTTTTATAAAAATCCAAAAATATTTTCTTTCTTTCGAAAAAAATTTAAAAATCCCAAAAAAAAAATCTCTCGTTTAGGACGACGAATGTCCTTTGCGGGACTACTTTGTCCATTTCCCATTCTCTCCAAGTATGTTTGAAGTTGAGTCCGAGTCCAACCTCTACACTTTAATTAGTGACTTTAGCTCTCAAACACACACCGTTGATACTCTTGCGTCGTCCATGCATGCATCTCACATTCCATTGCCTCTAATGATGAGTGTCAACGCGTCCAATGCTTCGTCGTGCACCTCTTGCTTTCTAGCCAATAACTTTCCCCATGAGTGTCATACTTTCCATATCCATCCGAACCCACAATGGCCCATGTGTATCCATATGACATTGTTCTGGAACCCAACTTGGCCTGTTGTGATAATATATAGACTCCCTCCCACGCAGTATGAATCCCAACCTCATGTTATGGATCCTCGCGATTTCCAACACTTGTCATGGAAACCTATTGCACCCCATACCTATCACTACACTACCCATGATTATCTACTTTTTATCTCTCACGAAGGACATCCTCTCGTGTACGATGAACTTGGTCCCGTTCCACCCACTTCATATGACTATTCTCCACTTCCTAATGTCAATAGCGAGTTTTGTCGACTTCCACCACCTCCACCACTCATCACTCCACCATAATCCTCCACCTCTGCTCTCGAAAACATCTTGAAAATTTTTATCCTCAAGTAATAGAAATCTTATAAATTTTAAAGTGAAGCCCTTCAACTGCTCGACCATTGTCTTAATGAATTTGAGTGTACGAGAGAGTTAGATTTTTTCCCAAGTCAACCCATTTTTGCACCTATGTGGAACGATAATGAGTTGTCTCGTGACACTGACTTTGAGTGTGACCAGCCATATCATCCCAAGAATCTCAAAGATGAAAACATTCCATGGTCCAGGCCACAAGTTTACAATTATGTTGACTTATCCAAAAATAGTGCGACTAATCAAACCCCGCTATGTCCAAAAGATCCCACCATTGGGGTTCCTATTCCATCTCCTGATGAATCCAAAAAAATGCTCGAGTCTACACCTATTGAGCTCACTGCTTGTGTTCCAAAGGAACCACTTCATTACATGTTAGCTCCATCTACGAGTTCTCACCATTTTATTAAGATCTCATCAGAGACGGTCTCTTGATATGGATCACGCCCACACATGCATGGCTCCCTTTGAGCCCAATATTTCTTGTGATTCCTCTATATCCGATTTTGGTGCCTCGTTTGACTAACCCACCACATTAATTGGTGATATTCTTCTGGATAAGTTGACCACTCCATCTTTATATACCATGCTCCTTTGTGATTATTCCTTTACTCCTACCGACGAGTGTGTGTCCCCTACACTTGAGTTGGTTCATCTTCCCCGGCCCTTTGTCCCACCCGACCTACCCATTATCTCTTCCACCCCACCACCTGGTTTGGACCTTGATATTATACCTCGCATGTTCCCATCCATATCTTTGGATCCTCACCTGAAGCCACCCTCAACCATCCATGAGAGTATTTATGGTACTACTCTCCACTTCTGTGACACCGAGCTTGTTACTCCATGCACGCCACTCCCCTGTAGTGGTGCTTTTTTTCGTCAGCTCATCAACGTGTCATGGAGTGACCATTATTATCGTCCATATATAGAACGGCCATGCATTATCTATGATCCCTACCCCATTCCACTTTTCAAACCAGTTCGCCCTCCTCACCAAATTGAGCATCATGTTATGGGGCCCTTATTGCCCTCATATTTACGCTCAATAAGGCCTGTGATCGGTTTCTCTTCACCCTCACTCTTACCTTTCTTCCATATACCTTTCTACCCACCCACCCTTGGTCCACCGACATGCTGCATCGTGTGAAGCACTTTTTCATACAAGTGCATTGACCCTTTTAGCCTTTATCCAACTATACTGATGCTTCAGTCTTATTTGGGGGTGATTATCATCACCCCATTTTTTAGTTGCCCCATGCTTTCCTAATTCGTATCCTTAGCATGAGTTCCCTTCGGTCTGGCTGAAGACGTTAAACGTACCACTACCATGAGGCAGCACGCTGTTTCTGAGTATGAGTCTTATCCTGTTTAGGCCTGGGATTTGACACCACCTAATGCTTTACTATGTTTATAGACTTGTACACATTTTTATCTTATCACTTATTGAAGTTTCTTTTTTGATACATCTGATACACTTCATTGACGGTTGATTATGGTAATATATTTCCTCCCTTATGCTCTCAACTTTAAAAATCATTTTACTTAACATCGAGGATGATGTTCCTTTTTATTTGGTGATGGGGAATTTTATCAAAATCGTGCCTCTTTTGAAAAAAATTCAAGACCTCACTTTTTTTTTCTTTTTTTTTTGCAATTTCTTTCATCTCACTCATTGATGTGAATTTTCTATCATCCATCTTTTAAGTCTAAGAATCAAGCTAGAGGATATTTTTTATGAACAACTTATGTAATACGTACCAAGGCATTTTTCACCATGGATTTCTAGACTCAACAAAATTTGCGCACTTATCACCTCACTACAGTTTAGAGTTGAAGAGTACTATAATTCTTAAGAAAATCTGAAGGAAGACCAGTGGAGACTTTAGCTTTTGAGATTCGTGCCTTTCACATTTCAAACAGTTTTATGAAATCTTCAAGTCACAAGTTGATTCAACTTCCTTTGAGTTCACACTTAAATCGTTGTATGATCTCATTATTCTTCACTAACTTTTTGGCTTGATCACTGGTAATGACATCACTTTCGAGTCATTAAAAACATGTGTCTTTTAGTTTGTCTCGAGCACCAAACCATTCTTTACCATTCACTCACCATCCACTTCACCCGTTATCTTTCCACATTTTCCCCTATCCACATATATTCCCCACACCATCCATATATCATATCCAGTCATTACCATCCATCATTTTTTAATAAAAGGAGTGTTTTCGAAATTTAATTTTTCTGAATTTGTGTTATGAAAAGAAAAATGCGTTGCATAAAAAATGTAAAAAAAAAGAAACAAAAAAAGGAAAAGAAATAGAAAAAAAGAATAAAAAAGATGAAAGCATGCGATAAAATGTTTATAAAATCAAGACATTGATTATTTATATTTTTTTCACTCTACTTAAAACCCTACCATCATATCATCCATATTCTTCATTTTATTCTCCCATCATCCTTTACATAGACCCCATTTTTCATCCTTAGTAAGGTGTTCGATCAAATGAGAAGTCTATACGGTGAATGGCTTGACGTTCTCACTACAGTGATTCGCATTCTTTCATGAGATTATTTTTCTTTCCAAATGTTATTTTTCTTTCTAAATGTTCCTTCTTTCTTATGTGTGTGTGATACATTTGACCATTGTAAGGATAAAATTTCCAGTTGAGTCCATTGCATAGTGTTAACTTATTCCCGAGAACAAAACACGTTTGAGTCATATGTTTATTTTTATTTGTCATGATCCCACGTAGACAATGACGTGTTGAAGACATTACGGCAAATCTTAAAGGATTTAATTATGTCGAAGTTCAATTGGTGCCAGTTTATTCATCTTAAAAGTTTAATTGATGTCCGAGATCACTCAAGTATGAATGCATAAATTTAATGAGACTCGAAATTTATTTTAAAATGATTAAAGATGTAATTTTTAGTAAATAAATGTTTTTGAAATGTTTAATAAGTGTTTGAAAAGGTTTACACTTTGTTTTAAACTGATAAGGATGGATTAGAGTTGGTTTTGGTTTGGACTCTAATTGAGCAGGTTGCTTGAATGACAGTGGAGATTTACATGTCGTTCGAACGATAAGGCCATCTCGATAAAGCGACAACCAATGTCGTTCGAACGACGTGCTGACTTAAAAATCCTATTTAAGGCGTGTTTCTATCCTAATTTCGAAGTGTGTGCAGAACGAATTGCATTATTCAAACAGTATGATTTCTGTAAATAGTTTTCTAAGATTTGTAAGTCTAAACACATCTTTAGAGTTTTAGAGATTGGAGTTATCATTGATATTTGCTATAGTGATCTTTGTGTCACCATGAAGAGTTTTTCTAAACGTGAATATTGTTGGTTTTACGGTGAAGATTCGATGGAGTCTGGTTTTAACATCGTAGACGTTACAAGACATATCGGTGGACACCGAGACATACGTGGACGCGGATGTTGTGGAAAAGCATCATGGAAGAAGGTTACTTTCTACGTGGGCATTGTGAGAGGATTGGTTGAAGTTAAGAGTAGCGTCAAGTATCGCGGGTGGATTGATTCGTTGAGTAAGACTACCATTTGTACCTTTGTAATACCATATTCATAGTGATTTTATGTCTTGGGTCGTCCGAGGTTTTTCTTGTTTGTGGTTTTCCTCGTACATCTGGTGTTGTGAGTAATATTTATTTTATTTTACTTGCTTTAATCACTAGATTGATGTTTAGGATTAATCAAGATAAATTTGGTTAAGTTAGAAATTGTTCACAACTTAGTGGGAATTAAAAATTGGAAAAATATTTTTCACAAAAGTAGAATTTGTTTTGTCATCCTTAAAACACTTTTCACATAAGAAATTAAAAGGGACCATCAAATTGTTATCAAAGCTAGAAACACATTTTTATTATGTTTGATCCCTTGTGTTTTTGGTGATGAATTTTGGAGGTTTTAAAAGTTTTCATGTATGTGTTTTTTATGGCACAAATTATGCTTACTGGAAAATGCGAATAAGAAGTTCTTTAAAATTTATTGATGAGCGTGTTTGGTTAGATGTTGTAAAGGGATGGACACCACCAGTCACACGAGAGGGTGAGTTCTCTCGTTTGAAACCCCTTCAGTTATTAATTGATGCTGAACATAGTCTTGCACTATACAACTCTAAAGGTCTGCACGTTATTTCCTCACATATCAAACCTGAAGAGTATAATATAAACATGACTTGTGAAACTTCAAAAGACGCTTGGGATACACTTTCACTTAATCACGAGGGCACCATCACGGTTAGGGCATCTACGTTACAAAACCACACTACACAGTTTGAGACGATTAAAATGTTCGATAGTGAGTCATTTGATGAGTTTTACGCTAGGTTATCTAATATTGTCAACTCATCATTTAACTTTGGTGAGAGGATTCCTGAAAACCGTGTCATAAAGAAAATTTTGAGATATTTTCCAAATAGGTTTGATGTTAAAGTGACTATTTTAAACTCTTTAGGAATGCTTGATTTGACGAAACTTGAAAAGCTTGTAGGTGACTTACAAACCTATGAACTCGATATGTTTACCTCCCAGTAAGTTCCTAAGAAAGAAAAAGGCAATACTTTGAAAGCCCAGAAGGAGGAACATAAAGTTTCAGATGGTGATTTCGATTTCGATTTTGAGGATGTCGCCTTGTTGGCTAAAAAACTCAAAAAAAAATTCTAAATTTCAAAAGCAACTGAAAGATTCCAAAAGGTTTGAGAAATTCAAGAAAAATAAGGTCGAGTCAACTCCTAAATATGAAAGTGAGAAACTTAATTGGGTTGAATCTAATAGGTGTTTTGGGTGTGAGGGTTATAGTCACAAAGTGGTAAAGTGGTTGAGTGCCCCAGTAGACTTAAGAAAGAGGGGAATAATTAATAACTTATAATGACACCTTAAGTGATAGTGATATGGAGGAGGGAGAGAGTTCCCCCAATGAGAGCAGGTTTATTTCTTTCTTGCAATGTCATGTGAGCGACGACGGTAAATCTTCCCATGAATATTCTCATGTGCATGGTACTTCTGAGGCCATTGAATCCCATGTGAGTGAGGGTGAATTGAGTGAGGAAAAGGAGGTTGATGTGAAAGAGTTGTAAGTTACATTTAATGAGTTGTATGCCGAGGTAGTAAAAGTGAAAAAGGCTAACTCAAAATTGTAAGATAAGTTAAATGAGAGTGCCATAGAAAATAATGATGCTTTGATTGAGGATCTTAGGGCAGAGAGAAGAAGCTTAGGTAGAAGTTTGAGTATGTTGAAAAAGAGATAGATAGTCTTCATGGTTTGATGGAGACCTTGAAAAGGAGTTGTGATTTGAGGAGTCTAGGTGTGTGCTTGCGTCTAGGATTCATGTGTTGGAAGAAAAATTAAAAGACTCGAATAAGGTTAATTTTGACTTCAAATCTAGGTCAGATAAGTTGGATAGGATGTTAGGAACCATCCAAGTCAAAAGTGATAGGTGTGGTATAGGCTACGATGATAGTGTTCCCATTCCCAAAGCCAATACCAACCGGATGAGAGAGCGCAATAGGAACATGAGGAGATGTCGATATTTTGGTAATCATTCCCAGAGTCTTTACACTTACACACATTGCGATAGGAAAGGCCACCTTAGACATTTTTTCTATGACCTTAGGAATTTTCCTACGAATTTTAGGAATAAAGTCGTGCCGATTCCCAAAATCCCACTCGTTATGTCACACCAACTTGGGTTAGGAAATCGGATTTAGTGGCTTTAGGACTAAAACTTCATGGTTCTCATTTGGTTACACTTGATTCTTCCCAAGAAAAATCTAAAGGATGATTGTGTTACCATGTTTTTCATACTCTAGTCTTTGCATCATGATTTATATTTTTCTAGTGCTATGGCATGTGTATCATTTTGTATTATTCTTTTCGTTTATTGAGTCTTATTTGAAAAATACAAAAAGATTATTTGTTTATTATTATTTTTTTAAAAATACAAAAAAAAAATTCTTTTATTTGAAAAACCCAAAAATATTTTCTACTTTGTTTTTATTTTTGAGTTTACATGTTTGATGTGGAATATTGGTGTGCTTGGACCCCCTTCTCTTCATTATTCATGTGGCTAGGACATTTGGTCATAATTATTAATATTTAGAATGATCTTAACCATTGTATTATGGGGTAGTTTCGAATTTGATATGCCTTTCGATTCAACTTTGTATATATGTCATCTTTGCACACATGCATGAGTTTATATTGATGTTTGAAATCTCTTGCATATTTGGTTTTGGTGAGACGTTCTTATCTCAAATGTGTCGTCAATGCGTAAGTTGAGTTAAGGACGAGGTGTGCATGTAAGAACCGTTTACCGTGAGGATTAAAATTGAAAAATGACGAGTGTTCATGGGAAAGGGCTTTGAGAGTGTAAAACTGACTCGTTGTGAAAGACACCATTTAAAAGAGCCCAAAAGAAAATGCAAATGACATATCATATATTCGGTCCAATAGGTTTTTCTATAAGTTGAGAATGTTAGAAACCTTAAAAGAATTTGATATACATGAGGGAGTTTGGTTGGAGAAAATTTAAACGGGTTTATACCCCAAAGCCTAACGTTGAAAAATCGTGTCATGACGCTATTATTTGTAGAATCGTCAAAATTTCGGATTAGTGTGCATATTTGACTGTTTAGTTCATTAAGCTCACACTTTAATTGTCACAAATGGCTAAAATAATGTTTGAATATTTATCGCTATCAATTAGATTTTCTTGATCGTTTCGATGTGTTGGAATTGTGATTCATTTATTGTAGTTCACGCTCATACACTCCATGTTCCTGTTTGAACACATTGATTCAATGTTAGCATGTAACTTACTTTGTTTTTTTTGTTGAGTTTTCTGTTTTAGCTACTGAAAAGGTTCTGTTTTGGATCTGTCAGGGCCTTCCTCATAATATTTTATGGAAATTTTTTGACTGGACAAAACTATTTGATTTTCTAGGCATTCTAGGAAAGTTTTATTTTCTCGTTCAAGCTAAAACCAATTTCATTTGAGAGACCTAGGTGTGTCATCCTAAGCTGTCATTGTAATGACATTCCTTCTCATTCGAGTGGTAAGGAGGTTTGTTTGAGCAACCCATTTGGTTTTCTGGTCTACTTTGTTTCATTTCCCTACTGCATATTGTTCACATTTTGATACTAGGTTGCTTCTGACTGATTATTTATATGCAGATTCACATGATCACATCATTTATTGCAAAGGGTCATTTAGTCACACCTACTTAGATTGTTGATTCATATTGTGTGATTTGATTAGTTTCTAGCTACGGATTTTACTTTGTTGATCAATATTAGCCAGTTTTTTGAATGATTATCTAGATATATTTCATTGATTATGCTTGCGCTAGATATTCCGTTATATTGATATCTTTTCACCGGATTGTCTATTTAAGATAAAAAGGCGGAGAGATACATGTGATTTAAGGGGAGATTTGTTGAGAAATGTGTTTATTTGTTGCACACATTTATATCTACATTGGTATCTTATTTATGTGCATATTTCATATCCATATTTAAAACTTTCTTTATTTCAAATTGGTATTAAAATATTTTTCTCATATGTTTCATTATGATTTATATCATTTGTTCCTACATACTTCACTGGGTATTTGTCTATTTCGTGTGGGTAGGTTTGCTTAACGAGATTCGAGATTTGAAGACTACATCACATTCAAACATTCAGAGATAGTTCATACTTCCCAGTCCATTATTTACTAGTCTTATCCTGTATTTTTTACTTTGGGGTTTATGGGATAGGATATAGGCGTCGTACGGCTTGACGGCCCATCTTAGGCATTTAAGTGTTGGTTTTGTCTCGGAATAGTCAAAGGGGAAGATTTCGAAGGATAAAATTTACAATTGAGTCCATTGTATAGTTTTGACTTATTCCCGAAATAAAACTCGTTTGAGCCATAGGTCCATTTCTATTTGTCATGATCCCACACGGACTATGACGTGTTGAAGACGTTGCGGCAAAGCTTAAAGGATTTAATTTTTCCGAAGTTTAATTGGTGCAAGTTTATTCATCTTCAAAGTTTAATTGATGTCCGAGATCACTCAAGTATGAATGCATAAATTTAATGAGACTCGAAATTTATTTTAAAATGATTGACGATCTAATTTTTATTAAATAATTGTTTTTAAAATGTTTAATAAGTGTTTGAAAAGGTTTACACTTCGTTTTAAACTGATAAGGACGGATTATAGTTGGTTTTGGTTTGGACTTTAATTGAGCAAGTCGCTTGAACGACGGTGGAAGTCGTTCGCGCGAGATGTACATGTCGTTCAAACGACATGGCTATCTCATTAGAACGACAACCAATGTCGCTCGAACGAAGCACCAACTTAAAAATCCTATTTAAGGCGTGTTTCAGTCCTTGTTTCGAACTGTGTGCAGAATGAATTTCAATTTTCAAATAGTATAATTTTGGCATATAGTTTTCTAAGGTTTTTAAGTCTAAACACATCCTTAGAGTTTCAAAGATCCGAGTTATTATTGATATTTTCTATAGTGATATTTGTGGCCCCAAGAAGAGTTGTTCTACACTTGAACATTATTTGTTTTATGGTGAAGATTCGGTGGATCTAGGTTTCAACATCGTAAACCTTAGAAGCCATAGCAGTGGACACCAAGACATATGTGGACGCGTGTATTGTGGACATGCATCGTGGAAGAAAGTTACTTTCTGCGTGGGCACTGTGAGAGGAGTGGTTGAAAATCAAAGGAGCATCAAGTCTTGTGGGTGGATCGAGTGGTTGAAAATCAAAGGAGCATCAAGTCTCGTGGGTGGATCGAGTCGTTGAGTATTCATAGTGAGTGTCTGGCTTGGGTCGTCCGAGGTTTTTCCCGTTTGTGATTTTCCTCGTGCATCTAGCATTGTGAGTATTCTTTACTTTATTTTACTTGCTTTAATCACTTGATGGATGTTTAGGATTAATGAAGATAAAATTTGGTTAAGTTAGAAATTGTTCACAACTTGGTGGGAATTAAAAATTGGAAAAAAGTTTTTCACAAAAATAGAATTTGTTTTTTCATCATTAAAACACTTTTCGCAAAAGAAATTAAAAAGGATCATCAATCTTGATTACATTTACTCACCTCCTCACACACAGGAGCGATACACTTCAACAAATCTCGTTAGTTTGTTTGAGAGATATATATCAGTGAGATTTTGAAGTTGAAGCATTAATTCATAAAATGTGATCTAGGAATTACTCTTGTGATATTCGACACGTTTTGACTAATTCACACCATATAAGTTGAGTTTTAGGAAGGATGTGCCTTGGGTAGTTACTTATCCAAACCTTTTATACACTTATAGCTTGTATTCCTCAAAATATTTATCTCGTGACGTATTGTGAGATTATTTTACGTTTAATAAGAGATTGACTGCGTTTGCAACTAAAAAAATTTGTGGGTATATTACCTGCAAATCCTCACGAGACAAAACTCATCCTGTAAGGAAACTTATAGGTTTAAAGCCTTGTTGCACATGCTAAGTGTAATCGCAAGTACCCACGAAAGTGCTACACTTTTGGTTTCTTATCTTTCTTTCCTTCTATATTTTTCTTGAGGACAAGAAATGTTTTATTTGGGGGTGGTGTGATAAGAACCCAAAAGTGTTTGACTAAAATCCCAATTATATAGTTTTTATTGCTAATTCTCGATAAAATGGGTCTTATGCTCTTATATGTTTATTTTGTTGGTCAAATGCCTGTTGTAGTGTTTAAAACATAAAATCAAGGCAAAATACGACATAATGCATTAAAAGGAGCTTCAACCCCAATCCCTGTTTCTATTACCCTGTCCCTAAATCCGAACCTAGCTTACATCAAGTTCAGACCTATCCCGAGCCTCGTGTTTGTTTAGTTTACACCTTTTATTTTATTCTTATTTTTTATTAATTTTTTAGATTTTTGTTTGAGTCGTTTTTAATTTTTAGAATTTTTTTTCTATTTCATTTTGAGTCTTGTATATTTTTTGGATTTATTCCTGCGTGTCTTATATATTTAGGTGTGAAGTTTATTTTTTAATTTGATTTTATTTATTTTTAGTTAGTTTTTATTAGTTTAGATTTATTAACATTTTATTAGGTTAGTCTTGTTAGTGTTATTTTATTTTAGTCTTATAATTAGAAATTGAATATTTTAGTTTAAATAGATTTTTTATTTATTTTTATTTTATTTTGTTAGAATTTTAATTTTTAATTTTTATAGATTTTAATTTTTAATTTTGTTAATTTTTTTTAATATTTTTGTCGTTTGCTACAATCTAGACACACACACACATAGGCACACACACAGACACACACACACACATTATCCTACTCACCGATACCTTCAACTTCTACACCCCCACCATACCTAAATCTACCCGTCATCATCTTCTCTCTCTCCATCCTCCATTAAACACCCACCTGTTATATTCTCAACCATGCCCATTCACCAAATCAACCACCTACCACCACCAGAAGGTGGTGGCCAATAACCCTAAACAAAATCAACAATGCCGGCAACCACCTACCTACCTCCGGTCACCCATCCCCTCCGGTCAACGACCTGCCCCATACCCCCATCTCTGAGACCCATCGAAACTGTTGGAACCCAAAACTCCATCAAACCCCTAACCTCAACTCCGTAAACCAAACCACCACCAGCCCCATCCCCATTTGACCACTATACCCGAAACTTGTTGATCCAGAAACCAAAGCCATAACTACTCCAATCCGGATCCACACCCGATTACACCCTTGTAAACCCGACGATTCTCAAACCACAAAACCCATATTCCATCCATTAACCTATACACCACCAAACTCACTTAAACTCATTTCATTCCCCATGAGCCAAAATCATTTTTTTACCTGCCAAAATAAAACCAAAGATAAATAACCCCACATGCATTTTGATACGTTTTATCCTTTTTTTCCCAAAAAAATGCCCTCGTCCCCCCACTATCGCATTACCCTCACTCTATTTACCCCTTATCCCCCTTTCACACCTCACCATTACCATTCACACCTTAGGCTACCTATTTTAACCCTTATCTCCATTTGGCACGTTATAAAACCAAGGAAGGCCCATTTGAAGACATAGAGAGAAAACCCTAAAGAGAAAACCTAAAAAAAACTAGAGAGAGAAACACCTTGTAAATAGTTTTTATTTTATTTTATTTTATTTTATTTAGAAATTTTGTGAGGGTTAAATCGTGAGAGTTTGGATTGTATTAAAGATTTTAGAGTTCAACTTGTAATTAAAGTAGCCTTGATTCTAAGATTTGTTCTCTTATCTTTACGTTTTTAACTTCATGTTTAGTTTGTTGATAATATTACATTTGTTTTGTTTTATCACCATGTCAGGATATAAATCCCTTTCAAAGGGGTGGGGTGATCCCATTATTTGATTTTAATCCTATTTTAATTACGTTATTTAAATTCAATGCCCTTTTGAAGATTAACTTGACACTCTTATATTTTGTTTTACGCCTCGAGAAAGGGTAAATGATTTTCCAGAGAAAATTAAATTTTTAGCCTTATTTTCCTTTTTAGAATCGAACTGAATATAGGATTTTCTAAAATGTAAATTTACTTCTTTAAATTTCAACTCTATGCTACTTTTCATAGTTTAAACTAATTGAATAAATTGATCCTAGCGGGTGATTTACTAAATGAAGTTTAGATATAATTTTCAAGAGTTGTAGGAGTGTTGAATTTAATTTTCTAAAATGTTGTTATTAAAATTACATTTGCAACGACAGTTGATTTGTGATTTTGATACTAACTTGGGATAATTAATTTTAATGAATTAATTAATTTTGATTAACTAGAATATGTGGTGTCATCCTATCCCTTGTTAGTTCTCACTTTTATTTCCTCACTCATCTCATATTTTACATTTTATTTAGTTATATTTCACTCATTTTTCATCATAATTTTTAGTTTTTTCACTAGACTTTATTCCTAGTTTAGTATATTTCTTCCATTAATTTAGTAATCTCATCATCCCATGTAAATTGTTTTAATATAAAAAAAGCTTTCTATCATAAACCCTTTTCTCGTCTAATAGTTTATTATGTCCACCCGTACTGCCCATACAATACGATATATAATTTCCAATTATTATTTGTTTAGAGTCACTAATTAATTTTAAAGTTCATACATACTCAGATTAATTTAGATATCACTACATATAGTATCCACTAAAACACCCGTAGTAGAATAAATCACATGTATATATACATTTACATCATTGTTATAATATATACGTATATGGCATCCCTAGGTGGAGACCTACGATGCGGGCATGCTCTGCTATCAAGTCCTAGTACATCACGTACTAAATAAGGACATTAGTTCAGATATCCCCTTGAACCATAAATTAAATCACAAATATTAGAGGCGAAGATAGTTCCAAGTATATGGGTCACACACACACCCAACGTGCCCAATTGACCATTGAAACTATTATACACTCAGATAGCCCATACCTAGGTTCTATGTTCACGGGTACAAGTCAAAATCCCTCTAATGGGCTCATCAGGATAATACTGTCCATGGTACGAAAACCTCCCATGATAGCAAGTAGTCTAGGTATGTTTACACACAATAATTTACACAATATGCATTCACACATCCTATGTACATATATATAACATCAATAATGGTATAAACTCAACCTCTAATATATGTCTCATACGTAGTATATATAGCTACCAAATATCCTACGTATTATCAATTCACCGTTATACTACTCATCATATTTTTGTCGAGTATTCTACCCATTACTCGAAGGGTCCAAACCATCCCATTTGATTATTTCAATAGTTATAATATCCTTCTACTAATGGTTAGGATTTAGGTTCACTCACACTCGCATTGACACATTTTAATTTATGTGAGATCATTTAACATTAAACTAATCCCCGTGGTTCACTCGTATTCTCCATGACCCATTTTAATTTTTGTGAGTTCAATTATGAAAATATTCCCCATACTTTTTTAGCCTTAATTATCATCAATTGGAGAAAAATTTCAACTCTAACCTCTCAAAAATTTTCAAACCGAGACCTAGGTTACCAGGTCCCCCAAAGTGGTTTATGTGAATAAACGAACTGGTTCTGGCGTACATCTGAACCGTTATACCGAACCGATTCACTGTACCTGACATTTCATCTTCTTCATGCTATTGTTTTCCACCATTGTTAAACCTGAAAATCTCCATGGTTCGATACCAACTTCCCAACCAAGGATTCAAATCCCTAAACTAACTTTTATGAAGGATTTCTAACGTATCCAAAACATCAAATAGGATCATTTAAATCACTTTAATCCTCAATTCAACCACCAAAACCCTAAGTTAATCATTTTATTCAAGAACCTCATCAAAACCCATATTTCTTCAACTATTATCCCCACATATGATCTTATTTCATGTTCTAATTACATAAGAGTTATGTGTATATGCAATTCCTACCCCAAATCAAAAATTAATTCTCAAATTCAAAGACAAATTCATATATCCATGATTATCATTCAATCCTGCTCTAACATAGATAATATATCTATTCAGAATATATCAATCTAAATACTTGCCTCAATTAGTAGGTATGAATCTCTGCAAAAGAATGGTATGGTTTTTGTCTTTGCCTCTCGATCTACACAATGGTGGTGGTGGTGGTGGTGGTGGTGGTGCAAGAATGGTGTAGGTGTGTCTTTTGTAACTTTTACCCTAACTCTCTTTATATATCTAATAATATAAATCTCCAATTTTCGTAGGTCTCCATTTTCTAAAATTTTAAAAGACCAAAATACACCTGCAGGGTGTCAGTTTGGCTTAAAAATGCCCCGAGATTCAAACTAAACTCCCGAGTACAATTTTCTGACTATTTTGACCCTTATGGACACATTGGCGTAGTATAAATGACCATTGAATATTAAAAAATGAAATTAAGTCACACCACGACTCTCACATGCGTCCTAACTAGATTTACTGTAAGTGACGTATTTTTCACTCACGAAAAGTCATAATACTTTCTTATCAATTTAATACTCATTCCCTAAGTAATATTCAATATAAGTAAATATTAACCCTTTTCTCTCTAATTAATATTTATTTTAATCTGGATTAAATTCCCATTTCAAATTTAATTAACCCCAATTAATTCTAATATAAAAATCATTAAAATTACGAAGTGTTACACTTATTCCAATTTAATCACAAAAAGCACTCATAATAAATTCCTTAAATTCAGTTACAATATCACCTCTAAATCGATTAGTTACCAAAGAAATCTAACTACTTAATATCTTGAAAATTCATCTACCATAACTAGGATATATCTCATTCCTCCTATACTATCGATACGAGTGGGACCCATAAGGTCCATGTGTATCAATTAAAAATACGAGAGGTGGTTATAGAGTTCAACTTCTTATGAAGACTCTTAATTTGTTTTCCAAGTTGACAAGGACCACAAATTGAGGAGGTTGGTTTTCCTAATGATGGTAAGCCTCGAACTAGGTCTCTTTTTACTAGACAATTAAGATCTCTAAACTTTACATGACCTAGACGTGAATGCCAAAGATCAACAGATGAGACCTTAGCACGTTTGCAAACAAAAGAAGACTTTGGAATTATTCCATAAAAATTGTTATTAGTCCTCATACCTTGAAGAATAGCCTCACCGAATTTATCATAAACCGTGCACTCCATTTGGCTAAACCAAACTGCTAGGTTTTTACCGCATAAATGACTAATGCTTATCAAATTAGCTTTGGGTCCATCAACATAAAGAACATTTTCTAGCCTCTGAAATCTAGAAACTTTAATGATGCATCTACCCTTAATTCTAGATTCACTGCCATCGCCAATGGTGACTTTACCTTCGTTGTAATCCTCAAAATTGGTAAAAAGAGATTTATCACCTGTCATATGTCTGGATCATCCACTATCAAAATACCATTGGGAGGTAATTTGATCCTCAAGAGAAATATGAAAAAGATAAGCCTTCTATGTATTTTCTTTTGAAATCTAAGCTTGAGTTGTGTTCTTCCCTTTGTTGATGCTAATCTTTAAGTTGGAAACATTTTCTTATACCATAGAAAACATTAGTAATTCTTCCATTAAAATTTTGGACTAGATACTAAACTTGGTTTTTAAGTCTAGCTAAAGAGCTATAGTGTGGCCTAGGACAATTAGGATAAGAATTCTTCCTAGGCTTGTAATAAAATTCTCTAAGATGACCCCTTTTGTGACAAAAAACTACAAACACAGGGTTGATTTGGAGTCACTTTTATAGGTTTTTTAGGTAGAGTCCTTTTAGGTGGGTTAGGTCTAGGAGAGTTTGTTTTTGTAATAAACTTAACTATGGGTAGGGCGATAAAGGATAGGGCCAGCACTAGTGGAACATCCCCTTAAGAGATTCTACATGGATGACCATCGCCGATAGGGCGGTAAGGGATAGGGCCACCCAATAAATAGTCAGTTTGGGCATCCAGACCATCATCATCAGGGCCAGTTAGGTTAGGACCATTAGGTCCGGGCATAAAGGAAATATGATAGTCCCTCAAGGGAATCAGGGCTGCCATCACGATAGTTTAGGTACAAACATCTAAAATTTGGCTAGTGAGGAAGTTATGGATAATATGTGTATTTTTTTAGGAATAAAATGTGTCAATGAGGTGGAAGTCTTAAGAAGGCCCATCTTGACGGATACCATCCATTAGGTTTTATAAGTATCAATATTTTCCATTGGGAAACAAAACATTTCATTAGTTTGAAACATTGCTTATATGGATTAAGAGCGTAAATGGGGTGTTGTGAGATCTAGGAGAACCATTAATTTATCCTGTCATTCCAAAATTTATCCTGGAGGTTTACATGGGTTTAGAATTTGTTTTGGAGATCATTGATGGCTTTAGGTAGTTGTGTTTGGTTTGTTTGGATTTTATGATTAGAGGTGATGAACATTGATGAAGAGGTTTGTGATAGATATTTAATTGGGGTTAGATGTACCATCTTATCTTTGGTTTTCAGTGAAAATATTTTCCTCCCGATTTTCAAGAGGGTTTTCCTCATTGTTTTCCTCATTTACTTCAACTTCCTGATTAAAGGCCGAATGCATGGGATACCAAGTTCCTTTGTACTTGAAACATTTTGAGACCAACAAAAGTCTCAGTTAAAAATATGGGACATTGGGAAATAGGCATATGTAGTCCAGAGGGAAATGTGGGAAGGCTCAAAGCATGCATCATTTTAATCATTATCATATGTATGCGATGCAACTACAACTTCTATTATGAGTGGTTAATATATGTTTGATCATGAGATAAGATAGCTCAAGGATGATCCTTTTTTTGAATGCACCAATTAAGGAAAACATAAATTTTAGGAATGGAGGGGTGATGAATCGATCGAGGGAGAATGAATTTCCCAATGATGTTATGGATGATCCTAAATGTGGAAGAATGATGGATGAAAGGTAGCTGAAATCTAGGAGAGTAGGTACTTTGAAAGTTAGAAAAAAAAAATCATTGCTTCTACGGGTTGAAACTTTGGATATTTGATCCATTTATGGGTGCTGTAAAGGGTTATCCCACCATTGGGAATGCTTAAAAGTTTCTTTAGGAAGGAATGGGATATAAGGATGGGGTTTAAGAAAATAGAAGAGATAATAACATTTTTTCATGGAATGGAGTAGAATACTTGCCTAAGGTTCAAAAAAATTATTTTCGGTGTTTCTATGAAATTTATCCGAAATTGAATACGAAAAATTTGATGAATATGAGGTGGTTATCCCATAAGCTCAATGGAGGAGTGGATTCTCCCATGTTTGATGGATCGATGACTGAAGTATGTAGTATAATGAACTTCACCATTAGTGTCTGCAATTAAATGATCATTAGGATTTAGTGGTGGAATTCGTAGGATGGTGTTGTCCCATCCTCTAATATCATATCCATTGTTGAAGAGGTTTATTTTTAAGTTTAGATGCTATAAATGTAAAAAAAAGTAAAAGTACTTAGAGTGGTGACATTTGGATGATGAAGGAGAGTTTGGTTTAGATATAAGTAGAGGAAAAGATATTTTTTGGAAAATTAGAAATATTTAATGGTTTAAAGACAAACTAAGTTGCAGATGTCCTATTATAGTCGACTATACATTACTTATGATTGACTATAAGTTTCAGGTTTTATGTCTTTTAAGGTGATTTTATTGGTCCAAAAGAGGAGTCTTTAGTGTGATGATGGAGATTCTTCATTAGTTATATTTAGATACTAAAATGGGTTAAATCACCTAGATGCAAAGTGTACTTTTAGGAACGATATGATATTATTAGAGGGAGATATTTTTAATTTTTTTCAAAGGATTGTGACACCCCGCCTAATTAATTACTGGGTGATCAGTCCTTAATTAATTAATTTCAGAATATCAAGTTGGTCTAGATAATGCATCACTGTCGAAAACTCAATTTTAATTTAATAAAAACTAACCACCTAATATTTAAAAAGCGTGATGTCCAATTTTTATCTTGTTACTAACCAATATCAAAAGAATACCAACAAATTCCATACATCACAGTAACATAAATAAAGTCTAACTGAAGTAAAATAATGGCTGGAGCAAACACGTACAGATACAATCCCATACAATAAATTCAATTAAAAATAAATCAAATTTAAGAGAGAATTTAAAACAACTAAATCTCAGGAAGAAAACTGAAGTAGGGACGACATGTCCAACAGAATAGAAAACTGGAAAAGAAGAATAAGTTGAGTCGTCTATTAGAAATTATCCTGCAGCTTCCACAGCAGCTACAGCACGACAACTGAATAGTGTCTCCTAAGGTTGATGTCCCCGTGGCTGGGCACCTAAAGATAATGGAATAACATAAAGATATACAGAAAAATGGTTCAGCACCCGAGTTGAAAATAGTTTAATATAGAAAGTGATTAAATTGATTTAATTAGCACAATTATTATCCAAGTTAACTTACCATACTCACTTGAGATACTCACCCCTCAATCTAGTGTGCACGTCTAATGAGTCTAATTACTCAATCTAGTCACGATACCCTGACTGGCTACTGAATTCATCCTATTATGTGGGGAAGACACCCTCAATTACCCAAAGTCGACATTTTTAATAATTTAATATAGGTTTAGAATTACTTTAATGTATTTTCAGATTCTTCTAATTGCCCCAGGTGTTAATACCATAAGTACACATTTAAAAATAGAGTCATCACTATAAGACACCAAGTAGGATTTCGGTATACGCGCATAAATCTCTGTATTTATACATATCAATTTATATATATATATAAATATAGCAATATTGCACCCCTGGTTGAGAAACCCTTAGTGCTGCTCATACTCGGCTATCTAGTCCCATTGCAACGCTTACGCATAAAGGACAAAAGGTTTAATCTCTCGAGAACTAATAAAAAACACAAACACCTATTGGAGGCGAACATTTTCCCAAGACGATGGGCTACGCACATACCTACACGCCCATACGACCGTCATCACTATCATTTTCATGGATAGTCCGTACCTAGGTTCCATGCTCTAGTGTTACAACTCCAAATCCCCGGAAGGCACACAAGATCCGGTCGTGCACAATGCATTAACCTCCGTTCGATAGCCAGTATCTAGGTATGTCATACACTTAATATCTTAAACAATAAGCATACACACAACTTATACAAATTCATTGGTTTTCCCACCTCCTAGTGTTCGCAGTACGCATAATATCCCCTATTACACCCCGTATCTTATTCGTATATATTATGCCTTGTATTTTTGTATCTTTCAAATTCTATGAATTTCATACCTCCCGAGGGTCGACATAATTTTCCGCTCACTAATAATTATAAATTTAAGTCAGTCGACATTCAAACAGGTCTAACACTCACATAAATAAGCCTACGGGAAGTTCGAAGCAAAATCGAGCCTTAAGAGTCATTATGGAATCTCGTTAGAAGACCCAAGGAATCTCGTTCGAACGAGGGTCGTTCGAACGAAGGTCCCCCGACTTTGAACGAACTACCAAACTCATTAGAAGGGCCACTGGAAACTCGTTAGAAGTCTCATTCGAATGAGGTCGTTCGAATGACCTGGGCTGGACTTCTAATGAAAATTCCTCAGTTGCACAGTTCATCTTCAAAATTCATTTTTCTAAATTTTCTCCACTTCAATATCAACCTAAACTCATTCCGACCTAAGTACAAGGTTCCTAAACTACTTTAAGTCACTCTAGAACATTTCTTAACATAGTTTAGGGGTCAAACCCTTCTAATCATCAAATATAATCAACAAACTCCTAAATTTTCCTTTTAGTCATATTAATATAAACCCAAAATTATAAATCCATAAAAGTTCCATTTTTATCTCATTATTAGCATCTAATTCTCACGATTTCACACTTCTATAAAGGGGAAAATCCTCTACATGCAAACCTCTATCTAAGATTCCTACACAATCTCAACATAGGTAAACCAAATTTTGGTATTAATAGTTCTAAAACCTCAACATATGTTAATAAGAATAATAATTGCTAAGAGAAAGAGAAATATAATCACTTGCCTTAAAAAGTAACTTCTAATTTGCAGTTGATAATGGTATGGGAATGATTCTCTTGACCCGATCTACGCGTTGGTGTACTTTTTGGTGCGAAAGCTTGAGTTCTTGGCTTAAGGATCTAATGGAGTCTTCTTCATCGTCCTTGCTTCTCTCTCTCTTTGCCTCTCTATTTTACGTAAGTTGAACTAATAGGCCACTAACCCTAACTACTTTTAATTAAACCCATTTTTTGTCCATTTAATTACCCAAAAATTCCAAAAGACCAAAATACCCCTCTGGGGTGTCGTTTTGGGTTAAAATGCCACGGACTCCAAATAAAATACCCAAGTAGTGTTTTCAAACTATTTCGACCCTTATGGACACTCTGGCGCACTCAAAATAGTCGTCCGATTTATACAAAAACAATTTATCTTTTTAAACCCCCAACTACATAATAGTGACGCCGCTCATACGCGTCCTAAATATTTATAACTTAACTGCCGCGTATCTCATCCCCGACCATAATATTATTTTAATAATTACTAACTCTCACCATGCTAGTGATTGTTATTATACAAATCGAATTAATTACAATTTAAATTTGCTCCCTCTAATTTAATTAATCTCCATTTTCCATAAAAATAATTATGCGTAAAAATATGAGGTGTTACATACTTCCCCCCTAATAACAGAATTTTGTCCTGAAATTCAGAAAATAATATATATATCTGGCAAGAATAACTCTAGATAACGTTCATGCATGGCATCCTGGCGCTCCCAGGTTGATTCCTCAACATTATCGTGCCATCATTGAACATGCACTAGTGGTACACTTTTCGATCTCAACTTCCTCTCTCTATGGTCTAGTATAGAAACTGGTCCCTCCTCGTAGGAGTTATCAGGATGTAAGTCTATCTCCTCTAGCGTAATATGAGTATGAGCCAATTCATCTCGAAGAAATATCCTCAGTGATGAGATACGAAACACGTCATGGACTCTATGCAAGTGCTCCGGTAACCCAAGTCTTTAATGGGGAATGGCCCTACATACCTTGGCACTAACTTTCCCTTATTCCCAAAATGCATAACTCCCTTCATAGGAGACACCCGAAGTAACACCTGATCCCCAACATTGAACTCTCAAAAGTAACATTTGGCATCAGCATAACTCTTCTGTCGATCCTGAGCAACTTAAATACGGCTCCGTATCAACTCTATCCTTACTTAAGTATCATGAATCACCTTCGGACCTAGTAACTTGTTGTCCCAAACCTCTAGCCAACATGTTGGGGAATGAAAAGGTCTTACGTAAAGGAATTCCAATGGAGCCATACCGATAGTAAACTGGTAGTATTTATTATAAGCAAACTCCACCAATGGAAGGTACTGCTCCCAACCTCCGCTAAAATCAATGATGCATATACGTAACATGCCCTCCAACATCTAATTCATCCTCTCTATTTGACCATCCATATGCAGTTGATAGTTTGTGCTCAGACGCAACTCCATACCCAACGCCTCCTGAAAACACTCCCAAAATCGAGAAACAAACACCTTATCTCTATCACACACAATATTGAGAGGCACTCCGTGAAGTCTCACTATCTCAGCTATGTATAACTGGTCATATTATCCCACGGTGTAGTCTATCCTGACTGGTAGGAAATGGGCTACCTTGTTCAGCCGATCCACTATCACCCATATCGACTCGTGACCCCTCTGCGATGTGGGTAATCCCGTGATAAAGTCCATGCAAATTCTCTCCCATTTCCACATAGGAAACTCTAATGGATGTAGAAGTCTCACCGGTCTCTAATGGTCCACCTTTACCAACTGACAAGTGGCACATTTCGAGACGAACTTGATGATATCCTTCTTCATTCCGTTCCACCAGTACTATCAATGCATGTTCTGTTACATCTTATACCCACTAGGATGCATCGAAAATCAGGAACTGTGCGACTCTTTCATCACCTTGTGTCGTAAATCCCCACCCTCGATAACATCCATTCTCCCATTAAAACGTAGACCCCGATCTGAACCCATGGTGTAAGACTCAGCCCCCTCAGATAGAAGCTTCACTGTCTGACTTTGGCAAAACGGATCATATGCATGAGCCTATACTACTCCCTTAATAATCTAGGGTGTAATCGTCATCATAGACATCAACGATCGATCCACCGCATCCTAGTTCCCTAAATCCTTCCATTTCGCTTTCCACACCTCGGCCACCTCACCAACTAACCTATGGCTCAACGCATCTGCTACCACGTTAGCCTTCCTCGGGTGGTACTGGATATCAAATTGATAGTCCTTCACAAACTGAATCCATCGACGTTGATGCATACTTAACTCCTTCTGTTTGAAGAGGTACTGTAGTGATTTGTGGTTCGTGAATAAGTGAATTTTCTCCCCTAGTAGGTAATGTCTCCAAATACGAAGTGCAAACACCACCGCCGCCAACTCTAAATCGTGGGTGGGGTAGTTCCTCTCGTGAGGCTTAAGCTTATGGGAAGCATATGCTATAGCCTGATTCTTCTGCTGAAGTCCACCTCCAAGTCGTAATAAAGACGCATCAGTGTAGACTAGATAGTCCACTCCCGGCCTAGGTAATGCTAACACTAGTGCCGAGGTTAACTTATCTTTCAACTCATCGAAGGCCAACTGACAGGCGTCACTCCAGATAAACGACACCCCTTTTCGAGTCAAATGCATCAATGGACACACTATCTTTGAAAAACCTTGAATCAACCTTCTGTAGTATCTAGCTAAACCCAAGAAACTGCATATCTCGGTGAGTGTCGTGGGTTGTCCCCACTCCCTCACCGCTGACACCTTCCCCGGATCTACGGATATCCCTCTATCGGAGATGATATGCCCTAAAAACATTCACTCCTTCAGGAAAAACCTATATTTCTCATATTTTGCGTATAACTCATGCTGGCACAATGTCTGCAAAACTTACCTCAAGTGCTCGGCATGATCCTCCTCGGTCTGTGAGTAAACAAAAATGTCATCTATGAATAAGATAACGAACTGGTATGGGAACTCTCTGAACACCCTGTTCATAAAGTCCATGAACATGGCTTGAGCATTGATTAGCCCGAAGGGCATAACCCTGAATTCATAGGAACCATATCTCATCAAGAAAGCAGTCTTCGACACGTCCTGTTCCCTGATACGTAGCTGATGGTACCCCGATCTCAAATCCTCGAAAAGAAAGTAGCTCCTCTCAACTAGTCTAATAAGTCATTGATTCAAGGCAATGGATATTTGTTTCGTATCGTGACTTTATTCAACTCCCGGTAATCAACACATAAACTCAATGATCCATCCCTCTTCTTAACAAACAATACTGGAGCACCCCATGACGAATTACTCCTACGAATAAACGCATGTCCCAACAACTGCTCGATCTAGTCACGCAACTCCCTCATCTATTCTGGAGCCACACAATAAGGTGCATGAGCTATAGGTCAAGTATCTGGCACTAAATCAATGACGATATCTATCTCTCTACTTGGTGGTAACCCCGAAATCTCCTAAAACACTTCGAAAAAGTCTCGAACTGTAGGAATCAAATCCAGCGGTACCACAACCTCCGTAGAGGTCTCCTCTTTTATATAGTATAAATGTGGGGACGATCCTCCCTATGAACGAGGCATCGCAACCAGACACGTCTCCTGCTCGGGGCTTGAGTTTTGGGTTCATTGCGTGGTTAGCAATTTTTGGAGATAGCAAATTTTAGGTGATATTCGTGATAGGTTTCGAGATTAGAGGTGAGGAATTATTTTTGGAGACGAAATTATTTTTGGAGTTAGTATAGTGGCCTGATTTTGAGAGTTAGGCATTCGGCGAATTTCGAGGGCGAAATTCCATTGTTAGTGGGGAAGTGTAACAACCCGCGTAATTTTGGGCAATTTTAATTAATTTCTGGAAAATGAAGGAAAATAAATTTTTTGATAAAATTATTTTTATTGCTCAAATATGTTGAATATTATTTTTAAAGCCGAGAATTTCAAACGGTTCCGAAAACGGAGTTAAAATGGATTTTAAAATGATTTTAAAATGTTTTTAACTCTTGGAGTTGTTTTGACATCTAACTCTTCATTTCTTTGCCTTATTTAAAGGAGTCTTTTGGATTCCAACTCTTCATTTCTTTGCATTATAAAAGGAAGTTGTGGGAAACCCTTTTAACATACTTTTGGCACAAATTTTGGCAGCAAATATATTTTATATTCCTCTGCTTTTTATATACACATTGGCCCTTGAGATTTGTGAGTTCTAACCTTAGATTAGAGGTGTTCTTGGGGATATTTTGTTGGAGTTTCTTGGAGGATCTTTTGTAGATCTTTTGTGTTGATATTGAGGAGGTTATCATTGGTTTCTCATCATGGTTTGAGGTATGGGGTTTTACACAATATGCTCCTTAAATCTCGCGAGTGTCATTCTCTTTGAATTCTTGTAAATTGAACTCATATTTTAATTGATAAATTCATTGAAATATGGAAAATAATTGTTGAAATTATTTTGATTCATGTGGTATCATTATATTATTGATGAACACGTTATCATGAGATTTTAATATGGCACGGAAGTTGGGCACCTGTCAAAATTCCTATTTCTCGGGCTATAACTTAATAAAGCATATACGTATGTGGTGAGGCCTAGTGACTCGATTAAAGTGTTGTTGAGAAATTATAATGATGTAATGCTATTGAGATTTGCATTTGATTTGAATATTCGTACTCGTGTTGTTACGTTTTATTCACCGCTAATATTTGTTGAGCATCTTTCCTGTCATATTGTGTACTTCCCCATATTTTCTTTTAGTGGCAGGTTAGCGCGGATTTTGAGGCGCTATGGAGATTGATTTTAGCGGGGATTGTTTGGGAAAGATTTGCATTATTTTGATGTATAGAGCTTTGGAGATTTGTATTTTATTTTTCGAGTTAGATGTTGTATATATTCGAGAGACCTGTTGTATTTGAAGAATTGAGATTATGGATTTATATTATTGTGGGTTTATTTAGATGCTCTATACCTTGTTATTTGTGGATTTGGATTTATTTTATCGATAGTGGCGCTCCATTCGATCTCCCAATTTTTAAAACTGCTTTTCGTACTCGATATGGTCATTTTGAATTTCTGGTGATGCCTTTTGGGGTGACTAATGCTCCAGCTGTATTTATGGATCTTATGAACTGGGTAATACATCCTTTTGTTGATTCATTTGTGATAGTTTTTATTCATGTCATTCTGATTTAGTCACGTGATATGGTTGAACATGAAAAGCATCTCCGAACTATTTTGAATGTGTTGAAAGATAAGCAATTGTATGCTAAGTTTAGCAACTATGAATTTTCGCTATCAAAAGTTGTATTTTTAGGCCATGTTATTTCTGGAGATGGTATATGTGTTGATCCCAAGAAGGTGGAAGCTATTGTAAATTGGGAGAGGCCTAATAATGTGATTGAGGTGAGGAGTTTTCTGGGTTTAGCTGGGTATTATAGAAGGTTTATTAAGGTATTTTATTCAATATCCTTGTCAGTGACTAAATTAACCCGGAAAGATGTTAAGTTTGAATGGAATTTTGAGTGCGAAAATAGTTTTGATGAATTGAAAAAGAGGTTGGTAACTGCACCTGTTCTTACTATTCCACATGGTGGAGATGGTTTTGTTATTTATACTGATGCTTCACACCAGGGGTTGGGTTGTGTTTTTATGCAGCATGGTAAAGTTATTGCTTATGCTTCTAGGCAGTTGCGTACACATGAACGTAATTATCCTACACATGATTTGGAACTTGCTGCTATTTTGTTTGTTTTGAAATTATGGCGTCATTATCTATATGGTGAGGTATGTGAAATTTTTACTGACCATCAAAGACTTAAGTATTTATTTACTCAAAAGGAGTTGAATTTGAGGAAGAGGGGATGGATGGAGTTAATTAAAGGCTATGATTGTACAATTCACTACCACCCAGGGAAGGCAAATGTAGTCGCAATGCTCTGAGTAGAAAGGATTTGGACAGGTTATCTTGTATTCAGTGTGCTAGAGTTTCCCACATCATGGAGTTGATATTGATGGGAGTACAATTGAAGCTAGCCGATGGGGACAAGTTCTTTGCTCATGTAAGCGTGAGGTCTTTGTTAGCTACCCGTATTCGTGAATTGCAAAGTCAAGATCCTTTTCTTGAGAAGAAACGACAAGATGTCCGAGATGGTAAGTCTGAAGATTTTTGTATTGTGAATGATGGCACTTTATTATATAAGCAGCGATTATACGTGCCTAATGTGTGTAGATTGAAAGAGAAAATTTTAGATAGGGCTCATAATTCCATTTATACTATGCATATTGGTAGAACTAAAATGTATAGGGATTTAAAGGAGCATTATTGGTGGAATAATATGAAAAAGGAAATAGATGAAAAAGGAAATAGTGCCTGAAAGTGGAGCATCAGAAGCCTACTAGTCTGCTTCAGCCATTGCCAATACCGGAATGGAAATGGGATCATGTAATGATGGATTTTGTGGTTTGGATTCCTCGATCTCAGAAGGGGTCAGATTCGATTTGGGTAGTGATGGATAGATTGACGAAGATCGCTCATTTTCTAGCAGTCAAGACTACGTATACAGTTGATAGGTATGCTAGATTGTATGTTAATGAAATTATTCGATTGCATAGAGCACCGATATATATTGTTTCAGATAGAGATCCTACTTTTACATCCAGATTTTGGGATAGCTTGCAGTATGCTATGGGTACTAACTTGAAGTTTAGTACGACTTTTCATCCATAGACAGATGGGCAGTCTGAAAGGACAATACAGATTTTGGAAGATATGCTTAGATCTTGTGTTCTTGATTTCAAAGGTAATTGGGATGAATATTTGCCTTTGATAGAATTTGCATATAACAATAGTTTTCAGTCTACTATTGGTATGGCTCCATATGAAGCATTGTACGGTAGACGATGTCGTACACCGATATGTTGGGGTGAAGTTGGTGAAAGGAAGATAGAGGGTCCAGAATTGATTGAAGTCACCACTAAAAAAGTGAAGATTATTTAAGATAGAATGAGAACAACTCAAAGCAGACAAAAAAGTTATGCGGATAAACGACGAAAAGATTTGGAATTCCAGAAAGGGGATTTTTTGTTTCTTTGAATATCTCCATGGAAAGGAGTTATGAGGTTTGGAAAGAAAGGGAAATTAAGTCCACGCTACATTGGACCTTATGAAATCCTTGAGAAAGTCGGGATGGTAGCCTACAAGTTAGAATTACCACCAGAGTTAGCTCGGTTACATGATGTTTTTCATGTTTCTATGTTAAGAAAGTATGTAGCAGAGCCTTCACATGTATTGGTGGAACAACCTATTGCGTTGAAAGAAGATTTGAGCTATGTGGAAGAACCACTTGCAATCGTCGATAGGAAAGAACAAATATTAAGATCAAAAGTGATCCCAGTTGTGAAGGTTATGTGGAGAAGTCATTCCATGGAAGAAGCTACATGGGAGAGTGAGGATATCATGAAGATGCATTATCCGTATTTGTTTGATTCAGACAACCAAGGTATGTCAATTTCGGGGACGAAATTTCCTAACGGGGGGAGAATTGTGACAACCCGAATATAATTATGATAAATCATGTTTAAATCATGATTAGCTTATGTGATATGAATAATATGTTATTAGTATATATATAATGTACTTAATTATGTTTAGTTTAATCCTACCTTCATAAAGCTTGAAATATTGAATTAGTTACAAATGTGAAATTTTAAAGTTATTGGTAGGAATGTTCCTATTGGAGGCTAGTTTTGACCTTTATGACATAACAATGAACTTGAGGTGTAAACTATATATTTGTATATATATGAGTTAGGTTTATAACAAAACAAACGGTTCATCGAACGGACATCCGAGTGGGAAGATATTGACTTTTTACGAACTGGGGGTAAAGTAGTCATTTAGCCTTAAATGATATTTTGTTTTATGTAATGCCACATGTTATATTTTGATTGCACCAAGAGGGGGTGGCCTTATGCCGACTTAAAACCCTTTAATTAAGCTCTTCCTTCAGCATATTTCAGCCATGGAAGAGTTTTAACCTAAGGAAAGAGAGTTTTGAGGTTTAGGAAGAAAGTGTGAGGAGAAATTGAAGAAAAATTCATAGAAAAATTACATAAAAGCCCCTAAGGTATTTCCATCCATAAATATTGTTTATTTTTTGTATTAATTATTTAAAGGATTGAAATAATAATTTTTTTACTTAATTTCCATGTCTTGATGTGTACTTATGGATATATGAAAGTTTAAGCAAACTTGAATGTGTAAACCCTTGAAATTGTTTTGTTTTGGAACCTTGTTTATTCAAATTCCCATATATTTTCGTATACTTACTGGAATTGATTGATAACAATTGGATATTAACCTGAACTCATATATGTAAGACATATTCGAAAATCATGGGAAAATACCAATAAATGAGTCTTTGGTGAGAGTTTGAAGTTTGGGTATGAAATCTTCCCTAAGGGTGAAAGTATGCCCGCCATGTGTTCGATGTTTTGCTTGACATAGAAAATGAACTCTGAAAATTATGAAATTTTAATATTTTATTGTTCAATATGTTTAATGATGTTGGTTTAAATATTATATAAATTTATTATGTAGAAAAATTATGGAAATTCCTAGAAGTTGAATGAACGATAAAAGAGCCTATAAGGTAGATTCGCTATGTGGTAAAGAAATGGGCATATCTTGCTCTAGGAGACTTGAAATGATGTACCGTCTTTTGTATTGTAATACTAATAAGACAAGGATTGAATTACCAAGAATAAATGAATTTATATTTGGTCTATGATTTGGATATGTTAAATATATTAACATGGATTTGGGTGGAACTTCACTTGTGATAAATGATTTGAATGGAATCATGTGATGCTTATGGATTGAATTATGTTTAAATCATTATTTGGATTATTGATATTCTTATGATGATACTAATATTGTAAGAATGATAGGAAGGGAAGAAGATATTATTGAACAAATACCGGATAAAGGCAAGGGAAAAGCCAGTTAAATTGTCGAGGTGAGTGTACGTATGATTTGTTTCATATATAAATATGAATATAGATCTAAGAGCATGATTTGTTTGAATACTTTGGTATTTAAGATTTGTTTGGATATTAAAATATCCAGGATTTGTTTGGGTCTCATGATCCAGGATTGGTTTGAATACTTCGGTATTCAGGATTTGTTTGGATATTAAAATATACAGGATTTGTTTGGGTCTTATGATCCAGGATTTGTTATCGCCAATGGGCAGAATTATTTGGGTCTTATGATTCAGGATCTGTTATTGCCAATGGGGAGAATTATTTGGATCTTATGATCCATGATTTGTTATTGCCAATGGGCAGGATTGTTTGGATTTTATATCCACATATTCGATATAGAATTGTTATTCTGTTGCAGGGAAGGAGTACCTCACTAAGCTTAATGTTTATGGTTTATATTTTAATAATTTCAGGTTCGTACACTGCCATCAAGGATACCATATGACCGGTAACTTCGAGAGTTGTACCGTTGGAGAGAACTGGGGTTTAAAAATGGGGATTTTATCGTTGTCACGCTGAAGATTTTAATATACTCACACATTGTATATATTGATTTAGTATGAATTGAGTTGATCGTAGTTAATCACAGTATTGTATGTCCGCTTAATTATGACTCTGATATTGAATTTTATGGTATAAGAATAATATTATGTTCATTATACACATTGTGCAGAAAAATATTGATAAATGAAGTATATTTCCCAATGGGTTCGAGATTATGATCCAATTATTTTAATAACAAATTATTAGTATGGATATTGGGTTTGGGGTGTGACACAATAGTTGAATCCAAATAGTCAGACCAAATATGTTTGTCCTTCTCCCAGAGACCAATGACAGAAACCTAAAACCAATTACAACTGGACTAGTGTACCCCATAGAGCCAAGCCAATTTTCAAAGACTTTATCAATAAAGCCAAGTCCTATACCCATCAGTATTGTTCCTACTGCGATATTTTCAGGCATACTCTTGATGAATGTTTACAGAAAAAAGGTTATAGACCCTAACCTACCTTAACTTTTACTATTCAAGGAAATCAATAAATACTTATCTACTCTCTGGACAGGCCACAAAAAGCTCTAAATCTAAAAAGAAAAAGGGAGGCTCTAAAACTAAGAAAAAATCATTTAGGATGACCCCTCAAACCATTTCTAAATCAAAAGGTCACAAAACTTTTAAAATTAGGCCTATTTGGATTAGAAAAGATGATCTATTACCCCAGCTCAGGTGCAACTTTGTCATTTATGCTTTAAAGGCACAAAGCACTTCACTTGGATAGTATTTAGACTTCGGGTGTTCTAAACATATGATCGGAGATTAAACAAAATTAAAAAACTAGACAGACTTCCTTGGAGGTAGTGTCATGTTTGGAGATGATGTTTCATCTCTGATCATAGGTAAGGGAACATTGAGTGAGCATGGGCTTCCTGAACTAAATGATGTACTCTTAGTCAAAGGCCCTAAAGACAATCTCCTAAGTATATGACAATTTTGTGACTCCAGTCACTCAGTTACCTTTTTAAAAAATGACTGCAAAATTATGGATGAAAATGGTAATTGTATTTTAACAGGAAACAAAAATCTAGAAAAATGTTACACAGTAATCCCCGATTTTGAATCTTGTCATGTTGCAAAATTAAAGGATTCTCACCTTTGGAACAATAGATTGGGACACAAAAATTATGATAATCTTAGAAGATTAAGTTCCTAAGAAATAGTTAGAGGTTTACCCAAAATCAAAAATTCTTTTAATCCTGTATGTGGACCTTGTCAAAAAGGGAAAATAATTAAATCCCGTCACAAGAAAGTTAAAGATATCCTGACCACTAAGCCCCTAGAACTTATACGTATGGATCTTATGGGTCCCTCAAGAACTGTTAGTTTCTGTGGAAACTATTACATCCTAGTTATAAAGGACGACTATATGAGACACACTTGGGTAGCTTTTATGAAAAAAGAGAGAAAAGAGAGAAGAAGATAACCTATCTTCTAATCTTTGCACCTTTGAGTGATTTGTGACAACCCATACACCTTAACCTTTAAAGATCAATTTACCAGAAACCAAAATGTTGAGTGTTAGAACCATTTTAGATTTTCTGTGAGTTTGGTGGTAGGTTTGGACGTCTGTTTAAGACCTCTTTCTATTTGAGTCTCTCTCATAACTCATCTCTGAGAAAAAATCAAGTTTCACATATTCAAACTTGAGATTTTCTAAAGAGAACATCACACACCTATGTTCTAATTTCTCTTTTTAAATCTCTTATTTTAGATTCGTCTGTTTCTAAGGATTTTGAAAAATAAACTTCTAAGATTTCAAGACCAAATGAAATCCTTAAGAGCGTTTGTGTCTCCTGATCCATATTTCTCATTTTGTGAAATAAATTTGTACAAAAATAAATCGAGACATAGAGGACCTTGGCTATTTTTGAAAGCAAGGTTATTTTTCTAAATCTGATCTTGAATAAGAAGTTTCTTTTATAAACTCATTTGAATCAGATCTTGCATGTCATATAGAATCTATTGATTCGTAGGATATTATTTGTGTAAATTCTTTGAGAGGGTGAGTTGCATAAATATTCATATACATCTCCTCACAAACACTTCTCACACGAACACTTCAACACAGTGGTTATGTTTGAGACTTGAATTTGAAAGAGTTGTTGGAACCAGAATCAAAGACAAGGAGGTCAAGGAAAAGGCAAAGGCAAAGACGCAACAAAGAAGAGATCAGTTCTACTCAGACAACCTTTGGAGTGGAGTAGTTCATGAAGGTATAACTATGAACTTAGATTTAGGATTCTTGTGTGTTTGGTTAAGTGTTGTAACTTGATTCTTTAATGAATTTTTGTTTTGTGTCATAGAGGGCACCATGGATGTTTCCCTTGATTAAGGGTTTTACCACGTTAAATTCATGTGTCTATTCCTTAGAATGTTTTTAACTGTTATTGTGATTGGGACTACATCGTTTCTTTAGTAAATGGTTATTAAATTTTAAAAAACTAAGGTAATCAACCATCAAATCTAGACCATATATTCAAAAAAAAATTTGAACACATCTTGTGTTTTTCGAAAATATTTTTCCCAAAAACATTATTCGTAGTTTACACAATTTATAACATTTTGTTATTAACCTTGTAAACAAGCGTTTAGCATTAAATCTTTCTTCAACTGGTATAAGAGCAGGAACAAATTTTGTGATCCTGAAACTTGAGAAATTGTTTTCAAAATTTCTTTCTGAAAATTTCAGAATATGGAAGAAATATTTGAGAAGTTACGTAACCTATCAAGACCACCTCTCTTTGATGGAAGAAACTTTTCATACTAGAAAGTACGAATGGTTTCTTTCATTTAAGGAACCCTTGGTGGTGATGTCTGGGACATGATTGAAATAGGGTATGAACATCCTACAATGTACTTAGTGATGTACTTAGCGAGTCTGATTATGATTTGCCTGATTTATACGATTTATACATGAAAATAGTTAATAAGAGTGCTCGCCTAGAAAAAATGATAAAAACCTTAAGTGAGAACATCGATTCGCTAAACCATACCATTAGGAAGAACACTGAATATTATGCTACCCAATGTATTGCTCACGAGACTGTGATTGAAGACTATACCTTAAAAATAAAAGATTTGACTCAAAGCAACTATGATTTTTAACAAAGGTACAAGGAAACCCTTGTTAAACTAGAAGAGTCAAAGTAAATGGTTTCAAATTTGTTTAAAAAATGCTAACACTTTGAAACACAAACTAAGTCTTATGAAAAAATTATTATTGGAAGCAAATTTGAATCTAAAGATAAGTCTAGCATAGGCTTTGGAGAAATAATGCACACGAGTAAGACCAAAGTTTCTCCTGAAAATGTTACTTTTGTAACACAAGGCCAAACTTGGCAAAATGTTCAAAAAGGTGAACCTAGTCTCAATGTCTCTAAAACAAAACATAATGAATACAATCAATAGTTGAATCCAAATATTCAGACCAAATATGTTTGTCCTTCTGCCAGAGACCAAAGACAGAAACCTAAAACCAATTACAACTAGACTAGTGTACCCTATAGGGCCAAACCAATTTTCAAAGACTTTAGCAATAAAGTCAAGTCCTACACCCATCAGTATTGTTCCTACTGCGATATTTTCGGCCATACTCTTGATGAATGTTTATAGAAAAAGGTTATACAACCTAACCTACCTTAAATCAATAAATACTTATGTACTCCCTAGACAGGCCAAAAAAACTCTAACTCTAAAAAGAAAAAGGGAGGCTCCAAAACTAAGAAAAAATCATTTAGGAAGACCCCTCAAACCTTTTCTAAATTAAAATTTCACAAAACTTTTAAAATTAAGCCTATTTGGATTAGAAAGATGATCTATTACCCCAGGTCAGGTGCAACTTTTTCATTTATGCTTTAAAGGCACAAAGCACTTCAATTGGATGGTATTTAGACTCCGGATGTTCTAAACATACTCCTTCTTACATTTTTGTAGGGTATTGGTCTGTATTTAATTCAGTGATGTATTTTTCACCTTATTTTCGATTCTAGGATGGGAATAGGTAGTCAGAACCTTTTTTATAGGACAACTATGACTTTTCATTTTTCACCCACCAGTTTAAAGTACTTTGGGGAATTTTGTCTCTAATATCCAAAGGGGGAGATTGAGAACACACTACATAATTGACTTACTTTAGTCTATATTATATAGGAGTTTTAACTAGTTTGGATATTCAGACAAAGTAGGTTAGCTTTTAATAAGTATCTAAAGGTTCAAGAAGAAGAAGCAAGCCAGTCCAAGAAATCCTCAAGAACAGAATTGGGAAGTTAATTATATCCTTAAACCACTATAGTACACTCTCACCGCATATTATTTTATTCCTATTTTCATTGGTGTTTTAATCAAAAACACTTTAAACCCTTTTAAAATCAATTTAATCCTTTTACAACATTTTTAAAACAATTTATATAATTTTCAAATAATTTTGAATTAATTAAACGTTGGTTTTTAAAAGTGTTAGGGATATAAATTGTATTCCAGAAAGTGTTTTATTTACAAAGTTGGCTTGGGTATAATGTTAAAGCACTAGAGACTTAAGGATGCATTTGTATTTATTTTCAAAACACCCATTTTTTATTTTATCTGCACTCTCCACGTGTTGGCTCCTAAGGCCTTCGATTTTTGTTTTCTAGCAGACACAAACCCACCTTCCAATCTCATCCCTTGGATGACTATAATCTTTGATCTTCATGTCTTTAGTTACAATCCTGGTTCTTACCTTTTAACCAATGACATTACGCTATTCCATCGCTTGTTATAAGCCATTAAATCTTCAATCAAACTTAGGAGACCAAATCCCAGTCCTTGGATTGCAAATGATGTTCAAGATCCTTCTTCACGATGTATAAAAGAAAACCCAGTCACAGCATTGGGAGATTTTTGCTAGTTCGTCCAAGAAAAAAAAAGAGAAGAGAGAGAGAAGAGAGAGAAGAGAGAAAAAAATTGAGAAAAGAGAAAAGAAGATAACCTATCTTCGAAACTTCACAGCTTTGAGTGATTTGCCACAACCCATCCACCTTAAACTTTAAAGATCCATTTACTAGAAACCAAAATGTTGAGTGTTAGAACCATTCTAGGGTTTCTGTGAGTTTGGTGGTAGGGGTAGACGTCTGTTGAAGGCCTCTTTCTATTTGAGTCTCTCTCAGAACTCATCTATGAGAAAATAGTAAATTTCACATATTAAAACTAGAGATTTTCTAAAGAGAACATCTCACGCCTATTTTCTAATTTCTCTTTCTAGATCTCTTATTTTAGATCTGTCTGTTTCCAAGGATTTTAAAAATAAACTTCTAAGATTTCAAGTCCAAATCAAATCCTTAAGAGTGTTTGTTTCTCCTGATCTAAATTTCACATTTTGTGAAATAAATTTGTACAAAAAGTAAATCGAGACATATAGTACCTTGCCTATTTTTGAAATCAATGTTTTTTTTTATAGATTTGATCTTGAATAACAAGTTTCTTTTACAAAATCGCTTGAATCTGATCTTGCATGTCATATAGAATTTATTGATTCGTAGGATATTGTTTGCATAAAATCTTTGAGAGGGTGAGTTTCATAAATATTCATATACATCACTTCACAAACACTTCTCACACGAACACTTAGACATAGTGGTTCCGTTTGAGGATTGAATTTGAAACAGTTGTTGGAATTAGAATTCAAAGAGAAGAAGGACAAGGAAAAGGTAAAAAAGTAAAAAAGAAGAGATCTGTTCTAGTCAGAAAACCTTTATAGTGGAGTATCTCATGTAGGTATGACTTTGAACTTCGATTTAGGATTCTTGTGTGTTTGCTTAAGTGTTGTAACTTGAATCTTTATTCTAGTGAATTTTTATTTTGTGCCATTGAGGGCACCATGGATTTTTCCTTGATTAAGGGTTTTACCACGTTAAATTCCTGTGTCTATTCATTTGAATGTTCTTAACTGTTGTTGTGATTGGGATTGCATGGTAGCTTTAGTATATGGTTTTTAAATTTTAAAAAAACTAAGGTAATCAAATATCAAATCTAGACCATATATTCAAAAAGTTTTTACAATACATCTTGTGTTTTTCGAAAAGAGTTTTGCCTAAAAAATTTATTCGGAGTTTACACAATTTATAACATTTTGTTATTAACCATGTAAACAAGTTTAGTGACACTTTAATTGGGTTCATAACTAGTTACTTTTCCCCAAAGTTTTTGGGTTGAATATTGATTATTATCATTATTATGGTTTTACTGATGGCTGAATTACTTCCACACCCTTTAGAGAAATGATAAATATGGTATTATTAGTTAAAGAATATATCATTTACTTTCTTTACATGATCCTTAGTAAACTGGTAATGAACTTCATTTTATTAAATGAACGGGTAAGTATGGGATTATTAGTTCCAGAACTTTAATGTTCTTTATCAACTGATAGGTATGGGATTATCAGCTTATATTTTTAGTATTGATAAAACACAAATTTTTATACACCCTTCAACTCTCACCTATACATATATACTTGTTATAGAACTAGTAGAACCTGCTTTGCATATTTGTGCTAATTCTTTTTTCTCCTGAGGAGCCTGGAGAAAGAGGATAATATCTCTTCATATTAGAGACAGATATCATCCACATATTTGCTTATGTAACTATGTGGGCAAAGAATAAGTCAGATGGGAGCAAGGAGTTGCACTTTTCGATTTTCTACATGATAGTTTGTACTAAAAAAAATGTAACTTGCCCCTACGGGTTTTACAAACCTATGTAAACCTACTTAATAATGAATAAAGTTATGTTATTCCTCCTTAGCTTTAATCCATTACTTTTATGTGTACTTCTTGTGCATTCATACCAAAAATCAGGGTGTGACAAGTTGGTATTAGAGCATGTTTTGAATCTAAACATATCATCGGGTCAGCATACTATGAGGTAAAGAAAATAAGATATTCGTTATTTTATCTTTTCGTAACTTATTATTATTATTATTATTATTATTATTATTATTATTATTATTATTATTATTATTATTATTATTATTATTATTATATGGCAATTCTATTTTGTAGCATGGATATATGGGATACGTTCTTATTCAATATAGACATCTAACCAGATAATCGCTGGGAAAACAGAGTTATTGAAGAGGAATTAGCAAAATTAAGAGACGTGATTCGTGTCGTCAATGAGGACTGGATAGGCTCGACTAGTAATGCCAAAAGACTTGTACTGACAAATAGAGTTCTGGGTGAAATGAAAGTCATTAGGAAAGTGGATGAGTATGTGAATGATCCGATCATATTTAAAGAGGCCATAAATCATACACTTGTAGATGAGATGCCAACTCCACCGATGTATCCCGAGGCCACATCCAATGGTACAGTACACGGTGACTATTCTCCTAGTACTACAGATGTCTCAACTGATGGTTCAAATCAGAGAATTTATTTAGCCAGTCCAGAGTCCAGCTCCAATGATGAAGAAGTTGTCCCTACTAATTAATCCAAAGTAAAAGTTGTCTTGGTATGGATCACCTAGTAAAATAGTTTAGATAGTTTCCTATACTAAAACTTTTGTTGAACTAACATAGGTTGTGATATATAATGCCAGTGTATCATATAACTCATTATGTGAAACATAATAGGATTATGGCTTATTTTTTATTATGATTCTTATTATTTAAATTATTCTACTTTTAGGATGGTTAATACTCGAATTCCCTCCACTGGAGCTCAATATAAATAGAATCAAACTAAAGAAATCTTGTGATGTCTTAAGGAACTTACTTCTTTAGCCCTACAACAATAATCAACTCATTTTACCTCAGACGACATTTTCAAAGAAATTCATAGAATGAATCATCTTAAAGAATTTATAAGGCAATGACCCTCATCTATTATTGGAAATCTTGGTGCCAATGAAGCCGAGAAATGGATGTGCCAGATTATGAAAATTTTGAACGAAGTAGGCATAGCTACTAATCTTCGAGTGACTTTAACAGCCTATATGTTGGAAGGTGAAGTTGATTTCTGGTGGCAAGCAGTGTCATGTAACCAGAACGTTGTTAATTTTACTTGGGAGAAATTTGAGAAAATTTTCTTCAAAGAATTTCTTTTCGAGACTGAGTAAGATCAACAAACTGCTGATTTATTTAAATTACAATAAGCTAACCTATCAATAGCCCAATACGATTCCAGGTTTACTAAATTGTCTCATTATGCTCTGGAATATGTAGATAATGAGGTAAAGAAATGAAAGAAGTTTGAAAGAGGATTATATCCTAGAGTTAAGAATTCAATAGATCCTTTACAAATTCGTGAGTATTCTCAACTAATTGATCTTGCGGCCATTGTGGAATACAATTCTTCTACCATAATTCTATCTTCGCCCCCTATGATTAGGAATAACCATGTCATTAGAACTCCATCTTATTTTATACCTCGTCCTTATTCAAACTCGAGTGGACAAGCTTATTCATATATTTGTCATAACACAACACGTTCAGCAATCCGTTGTCATGAGTGTCACGAAGTAGGACATATTCGGCCACAATGTACTAAGATAATACCTATTTAAATCCATCATCAGTCAAACAAACCCTCAAAAAATCCAGGATTCCATCCTATCAAGAATCATTCTAAGCCAAACTCGACTAAAAGAATTAAGCTAATCCTGGGTTGTGGAAAGAATCACGCTACACTACCTACACGAAATACATATGACGTGATAGAAGGTATGATAATTTTTCAACATTTTCCTCCACATATATTGTTTGATTTAGGATCAACACATTATTTATTAGTCTTACACTAGCCAAATTATTGCAATTATTACCTATATCTTTAACTGCTCCATTAGATATTAAATTGCCAATTGGTGAAATCAATACACCGATTTAAGGTTATAAGAATTGTACAATCCATCTTGGTCAATGGATACTCCTTGTTAATTTTATAATTTTAGATATTTGTGGTTTTGATATTATTATTGAAAGGGATATTTTATCAAGACACCATACTTATATCAATTGTCATGCTAAGACAAATGATTTTCGAAACAAAGATAATTATTCTTTTGTATTTCAAGGATAGAGTCCATCGGAACCCTTAAGTTTCAAAATACAGATATCTTATTTAATTCCAAATTTGTTGGAACAATTCGAAGAGATTTTTCCCAAGAATTTACTAGGATTAACTGCTTCCATAGAAATTGAATTTAATATCTACATTTATCCTAATACACTTCCTATTTCGATACCTCTATATTGAATGGCTCCTTTAGAACATCGATAACTCCGTTTCCAATTAGATGATCTTTTGGAAAAAGGTTTTATTCGATTAAGTTCATCAAATTGGGGAGCTCTAGTTTTATTTGTCAAGAAACCTGATGGAAGCTTTAGATTATACATAGACAATCGTAAAATGAACTCATAAATTATGAATAATAAGTATCCTTTACCCAAAATAGGAGACCTATTTGATCAATTTCGAGGAGGGGGGTCTTTTATAAAATAGATTTACTATTTGGTTATCATCAATTATGAGTTAGAGAGGAAGACATTCAAAAAACTACTTTTTGAACTCGTTACAGACATTTCAATTTATCGTAATGTCGTTTGGGTTAAAAAACGAACCCGTAACTTTTATAAATATAATGCCTAGGATTTGTAGACCTTTTCTTGACTAGTTTGTTGTCATTTTTATTGATGAAATTCTTGTATATTCTCTGAATCTATTAGAGCATGCATAACATTTTATAGAGGTCCTAAGTACACTTAGAAACCATTGGTTATATGCTAAAAAGAGAAAATGTGATTTTTCAATGAATGAAATAAAATTTTTAGGACATGTGATTATTGAAAGTGTAATCCAAGTCGATCCAGCCAAAATTTCAGCCATTTTAAAATGGAAAAGTCCTGCCAATATTACTGAAAAAAAAGTTTTCTAGGATTAGCTGGATATTATCATCGCTTTGTAGAAGGATTATCAAGAATTGCTCTTCCCCTTCTAAAACTAAATAGGAAGGAAGTTCCATATGTATGGACTGAAGAATGTAACCAGTCATTCAAAGTATCGAAGGACAAACTAACTACTGCTCCTATCCTCATTATTCCTTTTAGTGACATAACCTACAACGTATATACTGATACTTCATTACAAGGACTAGGATGTATGTTGATGTAAAATTAAAAAGTTATAGAATATGGATTATAATAACTCAAAACTCATTAACGTAACTATTATGTACATGATCTCAAATTGGTCGTTTGAGTTTTTGCGTTGAAATTTTGGCGTTGTTACTTTCATGGGGTAAATTTCCAAGCATTTTCGAAACATAAAACTTTGAAATATATCTTTACCCAAAATGACTAAAATTTAATACAACGACACTAAACAGAATTTTTTGAAAGATTATTGATTTGAATTAAATTACCATAAAAAAAAAAGTAATGTAGTAGCCAACGCTTTAAGTCGAAATCCAGTAGGATGACTCCATACTTTAATCTCCTACGATATTGTTTCTACCATAAAACAATATGAACTGCGATTGATAACTCCTTTTGTGAAATTCTTTAATATTATTGCGTATCCTGAGTTGAGAGAGAAAATCTTAGTTCAATAAACCCAGGATTCTTTTGTACAAACCTTTTTTTAAAAAAATCCCGATTTTTCAACGATAAAGAATCAGTGTTATGATTTCAAAATAGATTGTATGTATCTGATAACGCATCTTTTTTAGAGGATGTATTGCAAGAAGCTCACCGTTTAAAATTTATAATTCACCCCAAAAGTTCAAAAATATATCACGCTAAACAGAAGAAATATTGGTGGCCAAATATGAGAAATGATATTAATAATTTTGTAAGGAGATGTCTTACTTGTCAATAAGTAAAGACAGAACAGCAACATCCTAGTGGATTTCTCCTACCCTTACCAACTTTCGAGTGGAAATGGGATCATATTACCATGGATTTTATCAGTGGACTACCTCGTATGTCCCAAGGATATAATTCAATTTGGTTAATATTATATCAACGTACCAAATCTACCCTTAAAGGCCACCTATTCATTCCAAAATCTTAGCAAAGTCTACATTCGAGAAATTGTTCAATTACATGGAATTCCTTTATCTATTGTCAAGCACTACAAACCGCAATGGGTACTAAACTTCATTTAAGTACCGCATTTAACCAGCAAAGGGATGGATAATCATAATATACAATCCAAACCCTAAACGATATGCTACGTGCTTGTACGTTAGATATGTCTGATAATTGGAATGTGTATTTACCCCTTATAAAATTTTCATATAACAATCGTTATCAAGCCAGTATTAAAGTTTTCCCATCATCTGCATGTTGGATTAAATCGGGAAATAATAAATAATTTGGTCCCAAAATAATCCAAGAAACCATTAAAATAATACAACAAATTCAAGAGCAATTGAAGATAACTCAAGATCGACAGAAAATTTATCTAGTCCAACGTCGAAATCCTTAAAGTTTCAAGTTATTGATCAAGCATTCCTGAAATTTTCTCCCCAAAAAGGAATTTAATGTTTTTGAAAGAAAGGGAAACTAGCCCCCAGATATATTGGACATTTCACAATTTCTAATTGAATTGGCTTTGTAGCCTATCAATTAGAATTACCTGTTGAATTATCCAATATTTATAATGTATTTCATATGTCACAGTTATGCCAGAATGTTTCAGATCCGTCTCACACTGTCACATGACAAAACACTTCCATCGAACCCAACAATTAATTTGAAGTATGCCCTATTCAAATTATGGATCGTCAAGTTAAGTATCTCAAAAATAAGGAAATTCCCTCACTAAATGTACTCTAGGATAATCAGAATCAACAAGAAGCTACACGGGATTCGGAACAAGCAACGAAGTATCAATAACCTGACTTATTTCAAGGTAAAATTCAAGGACGAATTTTTTTAGGTAGTTAGACTGTAAGAACCAGGATATTTTTCCAACCTAAATACATACGGATATTGTTTAATCCCTTATAACATGTTCAAAATCCAAAGTCTTCTAAAGAAGAAAGAAAATATACTTGGAAACCTAAAATTTTGCTGATTAACTTAGGCCACTTGAAGTTTCAGTAAATTACAAAATAGCCACTGATAATTTCAAAGTAAGAAAACTTGATGAACCCCAATTTTATACCAAATTAATACTTTAGACCCCAACTAACATAAATTCATAATTACAGCCCTTAAAACTTTGTGAAATTATAAAATTACCCTTATACTTTATAAAAAGTGTAATTTTTAGGCTATAAATGTAATTACAAGACTAATAAAGACCAAACATCCAAGTTTCCTTAATTTCAATAAACCCCCTGTCCACCTAGTGCCCCACATCAGCACTAAAACTTAAAAGGTACATATGTACACCATGCACACACATGAACCACACTTACCAACCTTGAAAACTTTACATAATCAACTAACATCCACAACCTAATTCTACCAATCGAATCCCTTGAGAGTGTAGTACAAATATCCCACCAATTCAGTAGTTAATACACACCTCAAACTCTAGTTCAATAACTCGAAATTCCACTCAAACCAGGTTCACCATGATTTTATGAGTAATTTTCAATTCTATTAGCTATTTGTGTAGTTAGTAAACTAAAAAAAATCCTAATATGCAAGCTTTTACGTGTAGAACAACTTAGGATATAAAAAATATGAAGAACCACCATTAAAGCTTGAGCTTCAATGATGAATTCTGATATAAAACTTTGATTTGAAGCTACGTATAACGTCATTACAACCTAAGTACTTCGAGCATAATGGTCGAAAGCCCTGAATATGTCAATTAATCTCAAATCAATCAAAAGTGTATTTTCAACTCTAAACCAAAAAATTTAAAATTCTCCATGTATAATCCGTCTTAAACTTTTCAGCGAAAACCAAAATACTCCTATATACAGTAGAATCCAACCCATGCTCATAAGAATCCTGGCCATGATCTAGAAATCTACAAATATCAAGTCAAAATTTCAGTAAAACACACCATTGTAGAACTTGAGATACACTGCATCTCAATCAATAAAAGTTATATATTTGCATTCCTCGTGAAAGATTAGGTTAAGTTGGTTAAGAAATCATCTCAAATGGTATAGAAATGAAGTAGAAATTCAAGCTCAAAATTCTGAAACCCTAAAAGTTACGATCGAGAGGTTGAAGATGAAGGCTTTGACTAGAAACCTTGACCATGCGCATGATGGCTCTTGGCCAATCAAACATTTTTTAACTTTTTTTCAATATTTTTATTTTATTTTTCTGGTTAAAATGGTATAAGGTAAGTCTTTGTTTGGATAAACCTAGCCTAAGTTATGAAAAAGTGAGGTTTTCACTAAGAATATTTTTCTAAAATTACACATTTACCCTTCCTAATTTTTTCAATTTATGAATTTGATCCCCAAACTTTTTTTATGAAAAAATTCTCTTATAGCAAAGTTCAATAATGGTCTTAAGTTCTGTATTTTAAAATCCTATTCTATTTACAATTAAACCCCCAGAACTTTAAAAGATACAGTTTTAGTAGAAAATAGACTCACCTAATCCCAAATACTTACATACCGAAACATTGTATACAAAAAATCAAGCACCACCTCTTTCCAATATCCTCTTGTGATATATAAAGCCAATTGAAATATCGAGTAAGTAGTTTTTTCCTACCTTTTTAATAGTAAACTTTGTATATTTGGTATACTGCTATTGATATCCCTATCTCATAGCTCCTATTTACTCTAAGTGTATGCATGTTAGTATATTGCAGTACTATATATTTTATTACATATCATAGGTATTTGAATTTACCTCCAGTATTTAGATTGAAGTACAGATCAATTTTAACCCTTCTCACCTAATAACTAGTATCACGTTTCACATTGATTCAGTTACCCCTCCACTTTTGTTCCATTATATTATAAGCATCAGTATTAACTAGGAAGTAGAATGACAAATTATCCCACGAAACTTTCTACTTGGCCTATTGGTCTCAGATGATTGAGAGACTTGATTATTGCAACATACATATGAGTGCCACTTTAATTATATTCACAAATAGTTACTTTTACCCCAAAGGTTTTGGGTTGATTATTGATTATTATCATTATTATTGTTTTACTGATGGCTTAATTACTTCCATACCCTTTAGTGAAATGATAAGCATGGGATTATTAGTTCAAGAATCCTTGACTTTATTTACGTGATCCTTAATAAACTGATAATAAACTTTATTTTCTTAAATGAAGTGGTAAGTATGGGATTTTTAGTTCCAGAACTTTAATGTTCTTTATAAAATGATAAGTATGGGATTATCAGCTTATATTTTTAGCGTTGATAAAACACTGATTCTATACACACTCCAATGCTCACCTAAGCATATATACTTGATATAAAACATTAGAACCTGCTTAGTATAATAATGATACGAGAAATCGTCCACTTGTCGTTCTCTTACTAGCAAGTCAAGTGTAGAATACATAACAAGCAGATAAATCTAATAAAAAGAGATTAAAGACAAGATATAGAGTGGTTCGGCTATTAAAATGATCCTGCATCCACTTTGGTTCCACACTCTCATTATTTGCATTATGTTATAAGTTTACAATGCCGTAATAGGCATACAATGTAGATAAGAGAAGAGAATACGTGTATGTGATGATTCTGGGGGTGTCGGAGAGATAACTGTGATGCCGGTGAATAGCCTCCACACTGTACAGAAGGAGTGTGGGGTGTTTGTCAATGCCTCCCCAATTATAGTGATCTTTGGACTAAGTATCGTTCAAGTTTGGTCTCGATCCCCTAATCTCAAGGTGTGGACCTCTATTTTTAAGAGTTGAAGGTGATGTATTGTTGTTGTAAATGGAGAAGGGATGCACCTAGCTATGCTGTAAGGTAGCATCTGCACCCTATGACATGTGAATGAGAGGGGCTGCATCTTGTAGCAGATGGGGACGTACCTTATAGTATGTAGGTCCACGGCATGTAAGTTCACACCCTGTAGTATGTAATTATAAGGCTACGGCATTATATACTTGTAAGGATTAGTGTAGCACTCTCCGCGATAGGGTGATATATTTGTCATATCAATAAGCCCCCAAGTCGTAGTGCCAACAGATAGTAATTGGGGTTGTGGATGAGTAATCAGGTATCCTTTTCTCAAGATTTCGCAGTAATTCAAACGCGACGCTTTATCTTATCATGTCCACTTAAATAAATGGAAACTCGTTGTGGCCTTCATTATATTTCCAAACTCTTGAGAAAAAATCGAATGCCAACCTTTCTATTCCATCTTTTGAGTTTTCCAGTGTGTCCTATGGTGTCTGGTTGCTGAGCAATTGGTGGTTCAAGGCTAAGCAACATCCAAATCTTCCCCTTTCATTAGGTTCGAGGTAACAAATCAAAACTTCTCATTGATTGTTCTTTTGGATTGTTCTTATTGATTTCTGTTTATAAATGACCAATACGAATCCACCCTCTTTTGTTAAATTATATTAAATAACTAATATTGGATTGAATGGGCTCTACTAATATTCATGTTAAAATGAAATCACTTTGCTGCTACATTGAATCGATATTCAATTGATGAAATCAACAGTTAACATCCATGTTGAATTAATAAATGATACTTGCTGACTTAGGCTTAGATCTTTAGGGATCTTGCATTCCGAGTATATAGGATCAAAATATAAAACAGACCCATGATATATACTTGTGAAGCATCAAATTTACTGATTTTAGAGTTTTAAGATTTTGAAAACAAATCACTCTGTTCTTGACGTTCTTAAGAGAAACTTTCAAATTCTAGGGCTTTGAACTTTAGATTAAGTTGCCTTTGTTATCAACCTATTTAGGAGTCTGGTCACGGTAGGTAGCATTCTTGTGCTATTTGGTTGCGGCCTTATGTCAATACTTGTATCAAAAATACCCTTTTGTCCTTAGGGTTTAGCCTTAGGCTAGTAGCCGTGGTGTTTTGTCCATAAACAAAAAGACTGCGGCATAATAAGACATACCTAATGTCTGCTTCCCCAAGACTGCTGAGCCCACAGCAGTAGTTATAATCCCTAGGATTCCACAACAGTAGTTAACTGAAATTGTTGAAACTTCTATTTTGCTTCCAAACTTGTTTTTTCATTGTTCCTTTTGCGACCTCTAAAAGGCTTATCTGACCATACTGGTTGCGGCACTTAACAGCGGACTTTCTACTTTTTAGGTCTTACTGCAGCCATATGAGTTGGAATCCTGACGAATTTTTATAGGATTTTTGGAACAAACATTTTGGATTTTCTCATCCCGAACTCCCTTTTATGTGTCTGTGACAGACATTTGGGCCTTGCATGCTCAAAGATTGTCCAGATTGCATTAATTTGGATTCTGAATCCGTAAAAACCACTTGTAGGAAAGATACTGAGACCATAATAATGGATGAAGAGGCCAATTCCAGTAACAACCTCATGGATATTGATGCCTCATCTGCTAGGACTTCTGAAGCAAGGGACGTGCCTACTAGCCCATCCAACACGACTAAGAGACCTCCTGCGGCCTTAAATGTCCACAGCATAATGACTTAGGAATGGGTTGACCAAGTTACTAAGGCACTTGAAATTCCCCATCACGGAATAAAGGCCTTGCACGACACTTGCTGATGATGGGGTCTACTTCCCCCTCCACGCGTTTGTATATGGACTACGACTGCCAGTTCCACTCCCCATTAGAAGAATCTTCTAGGCCATGAAGCTAGACCCATCCCAACTAGATCCCAATGGCTGGAGGGAAATTCTTGCCTCAGTGGTTCTATGGAATATTAAGTTTAGGAGGGACATAACTCTCGTGAAATCTTTTTAATTTTTACATACCTAAGGAGAATTCTACAAAATTCACATGGTATTATTACTTTACCATCGGCAGTAATGATGAAACCCTCTATACTAGGAGGCCCACCAATGTAGAGAATTGGAAGGCAATTATTTTTATATTTCTCAAGAAGTGTAGGAAATTCACTCAGATGAGACTGAGAGAGAGAGAGATCTTTCAATATGTCGCGGCAGTGGGGACGCCCCTCTAAGCTAGGTAAATATGACTGTGGCCATTTGAATTGTGGTCGTGTCCTGCTGTTTATATTTTGATTTGCCATATGTTTTACTTTTTTACTAATATTGAACTTTATATGCAGCTATTGATAATTTGCCCCTTTGTGAGCGGCTGGAGAGTAGGATAAGGAGGGCTGCGGCAGTAAGTGCTAATGATAAAAAGTTTAGCACCCTTGTGACTTCAGTTTCCATGTTTGAAGCAGGCTACTTCACCAATAAATCTTTGCCAAAAGAGATGGCCGCAGAATGTAACAACCCTTTTTTTTACTAATGTTGCGACAACTTTATATCTTTAAATTTTTATTCTCCTTCATTTCTTCTTCAATTGAGGAAATTAATAGGGAGCTCTTGGTAGCTCAACTGGCTGAAATGGGTGAGGACATGATTTCCCTCAACAACGCAGCCGGACTGAAGAAGAGGAAAAAGGCCCAGTCCAAGAGCCCTGACGCACCCACTATGCCTATCGCACCCTCTATGGGTGACCAAACGGTTCATGTCATGTCCACAGCTCAGGTTGAGGAGTTTGCTCCTCTAGAAAGGCCTGAAAGCCAATTTGATGATAATATTGGCAGTCAATTGGTCGCGACAGGCTTGATGACGTCTATGACTAATGTATATTGTGTTCGCGTCACCTCCCAAACCAACACTTCAAATTCAACCTCACCTCCAATAATAATGGTTGTTAATGCCAACCTCGCACCTCCTCAAAGTCGTGCCAGTATTGTCCCTGATGGCCATCCACGGCCTCAGCTTAGGTAGCCCAATCCTAACCCTTCTTGGGACACTTGCGAGAGATGCTCGCAGAATGAAGAGGGTTCCAGATGCCGTGAACCTAGATCATCTTGTGGATGAGGACCATGAAGACTTTGAGGATTATTCCCTCCATAGCCTACTGAGGGTAAGTTCAAATTTACCTTTTCAATACCTTTTTAATACATCATATTTTGCTTCTAAAATTCAATCTCCATTCAGGCCACGAACATTGTTATGTCTCAAAAGCTTAAGTATGAGGGCCTTTAAAAACTAAAGCAGGCTGCAAATAGTGTGCACATGGAAGACCTGTAGAAAGACAGGGTTATTTCCCTTTAAGCTAGGAACCAATCCTTTGATGCGTCACTTAAGGCTTTCAAAATGGATGCGAACAAGAAGATTCTGGATGCGAACGATGCCCAAGCATCATCGTCTACACAACCTAAACAAAACCCTATTTATGTTGTATTCAGTGGAAGAAATCCAGGCTTCTATGACAACTGGAATCAGTGTTTTATGCAAGTAAACAAATACCCTGGTGCATGTCACCAAAAATTTGACACTATGCCAGAAGCCATTACAGCATGGGAAAATTGGATGAAACAGTTAGGACCTCCTAATATGATTTACCAGTTCTCCAAACTACAGACCAAGGAAAGCCTCCTTGATACTGAAACTTACGACTTTCACAACCCAGGAATCCCCTGCGAGTTGTATACACCATTAAATGAAGCATGGAAATCTCATCTCCGAGATAAAAGAAAAGATTTTAGAAAAAATATGAGTATCCTTGCTAACAAAATTGCTGAACAAACAACAACTTTGGACAAATTCAAAAGTCTGAGCCTTAAACTCATAAAAAGCTTAAACTATGAAAATGAAGATTTTCCTTCGGAAAAAATTGATACTTTTCTGGAATTTTCTGAATTACTGGAAAATGATTTTCCTAACAAGATCTTCAATACTATCAGGAGAATTTGTCTATTTGAAAAAGCAAAGATAATTCTCCCACGTCCACTATTCCAAATCGAAATTTTACCAAAAATCGAGCACCATGAGCAAAAGATAAAAATCACGGTGATTTAAATATAAAGATATTATTATATTATTTTGAAAATCTTTAAAGTTTTCATAAAACCCATATCCCTATTATTATTTCAAAGCCCATATTTCCATTCGCCAAAAAGCTACTCTAATTAAGCATTAGGCGTTAGGAAAACTGGTTTTAGGCACCTGAAATAACATATAATAGGAGGTCTTACCACTGGAATCTCGAAAAGATGAACAATGTAATAATAATATTAATCTACAATGTTTAGCACCATGGTTACAAAAAGATGAGTCTATGTATAATCATAGTTTACATATAGATAAAAAATCTGAAAATGATATTAGTAAAATTAGTACTACGTTAAATAGTTTAACTGATATAGTTTTTAGTTGGGTCAACCGAACTGAAAGACATCAGGTCGTTAATCAAAATTATGTAGAGAAAAAATTAGATTGTATTGAATTCAACTTAAACAAAGTTGATCAAAAAATTAGTCAACTCGAAACGGTTACAAATTTAGATCTAAAAGAGGAGACTAAACAACAAATTGAAAATCTATTAAACAAAATAGATAATCAAAATCCAGAACAAACTGGAATGAATAACCCAGGGGATAACAAAATTCCTAGGTTATATTATGGTTCAGAAGAAATTAAAGCTCTTCAAACAGAAGAATTTAATTACACCGAATATATAAATGTTCGTGAAATATTAGATTATTGGAAACATCTATACAAAGATACAATATTAATTGTTTCAGAACGTAATAAACTCATTGAACAAATACAAACCACGTATTTGGAAAATGAAAAATTATTAGAATACTATCAGTATGAATTAAACCAATATTCATCTGATGAAGAAGAAATTCCACCACATGTAGTAAATACAATTGATGGTAAAAGGAAGGCTGAAGACCCACTTCAGGAATTCCAAAATTGGAAGGCTTTTGAAGATTATATTCAAACCCCTGCATATAAAAATGAAAAAGAAGATTTTGTTAAAACAGGCAATGCTTCTACAAGTAATACTAAAAATGAGGATGAACCAAACCCTTTTTTCCTAAGAAGAGATAATTTGAATAAACAAAATATATCTCAACATGGTATTTATTTTGATCTAAGGCATATACCTTTTAAAGATCAAGAACAAACTATTAATGAGTGGGCACAATCCATGTCTATACTCATTACTAATTATAAGAGTACATGGTCTAAAGAAAATTTTTTAGACTACCTTCCTGCAACACTCCAAGGTGATGTTTTACAGTGGTTGCAACAATGGGAAAGCTCAGAAATAGGAATTCAGCAAAAAACATAACTCCTACAAACCTTCAAATCTTTTGATGAAATATTAAAAGGATTTGTTGAAATAATTAAAGAAAATCTGATTGGATATACTGGAGAACCCAGACTCCAAGAGGATGCGTGTTACATCTTATCTAAACTAGAATTATGTAACATTTGTCAATTTGAAGAATTTGTTGAACTATATAAAAAATATTATTTCAAACTAAAACATTCAGAGACCAAACACTGGATGGACCAATTCTTTCATAAACTCCCAAACCCATGGGATGAAATAGCCTTAAAATCTTATCCTGGCTGGTTAAAAACTATCGTGAAGGACGAGAAAGATGACAATCTTGGTTTTCGCATTAATTAGGTATTAAGAAAAATATGTGACCACTGCATTGAAATAAAAGCCAAGAAACAAGTTAAAAATCAAATCACGAATTCTAATGCTGGTTATAAATGTTGTGATAAGATTTTAAAAGAAAACTGGAAAATAGGATGTAATCCACCTCCTAGAAATTCCAAATATTCTAAATATTCTCGAAAGAGAAAATTTAAATGGAAACCTTGAAAAAAGAAAACATCTTTTTCAAAGAATAAAAAATATACTAGAAAAAAGAAACCTTCTAAAAAACCACCTCTAAAAAAGAAGTGTCGTTGTTACATTTGCAATGAAGAAGGCCATTATGCACCTGATTGTCCTAAAAAAGGAAAAAATGCAAATAAAATGATAAAATTTCTTAAAGAAAAAGAATTAGAAATATTCTATGGAGAAGATTTATCTGATTCTGATATTTCTAATTATGAAATTTTATATGAGATTGAATCTGATTCGGAAACATCCGATGAAGAACTCGTATTTATGTATAATACTGCAGAAGTACGAGGTAGTAGCGAAGATGAGCTACAAACAATAGCCCTTCGTGAAATAGTTGGAGAAGAAATCACTTTTACCAACGAATAACTACAAGAAATTGATAATCAAAGGCAACTTATAAAAAAGGAAGATGTCTATAAATTATCAAAATTCAAATTATTCTCAACAAGAATATTTGAACAATTTAATGGTAATACTACTGCTGGCTCAACAGATGATGAAACAGCAGATATGAAACTTATTGATTTAAAAAAGATCAAAAGATGGAAGAAGAAACACCCAAATATTAAATATATACACATCGGGTTTATTCAAATCTATATTACTGCCCTGTTTAGACAAGGTATGGATACACCCGTAGCTATACTGGTCTTAGACAAAAGATTCAGTAATCCTATGAACGCCATAATTGGAGGAGTCCAATTCAATTTGGTAAATGGAGTTATTTGGTTTAACATAAAACCAAATTTCTTCATATCTATTGATGATCCAAACATTGAGGAATCTGTCATTATAAAAATCCAAACCAAAGGAATAGGAATGAAAGATACCTCATGAAATATGTCAATACATTGGAAAACAATTCATGAATTGACAACTCTACCACATACAAATACACAAAATGTGGATAGAAATATTATAGAAATATTTGAACCTCGACCATTTGATTCGGCAATACAGCCCGGATTAATCAACTGGAGAGATTTGGAAGTCCCAAAACAATGGATACTACCCCAAATAACAGAACCACCTCTTGAAAAACAACAAAACAGCGTTGAATTACAAGTATCTGGTAATAATGTCTATTTTAAAAATAAACATTCAGAAAATTGGCAAAAGAATTTTCCTGACAATGATTGGGAAAAATCAAAAGGAAAAAACCTTTTAAAAGGCTAAAGTAGTAATAGTAAACCCCATATTGCTATGAAAAATATACAAGTACCAATATTACCTGGAACAAATTATCTAAAAGAAGATAATATATAATCCAGTCAAATTTATCATTTCCAATTAGGAAAAGAAGAAATAATCTTCTCACCAAGACATGGAAAGAGAAGGTATACTTATGTATTAGGTTACTTCAATTTTGCAGGCTATAAACCATATAGTCTTTGCACATTAATTGATACAGAGTAGACCTAATGCTTTACCTCCTGAAAAATGCATAAAAATGAAAAACCCTATTGCTGTAACAGGCATCAATGGGACACAAAATTTCATTGATTTAAAAGCTAAAAAAGTGGCTATATGGTTTAATGAAAAGAAATTCATTATTCCAAAAATCTTATGCTTTCCAGAAATGCATGGAGATTTTATTTTAGGCAACAATTTTATCTCAGAATATTTGGCTATAAGTATTGATGAGGGAACTATAAATTTAACCCTCAACAAAGATGTAGTAAAAATCCCTTTACTACAACAACATAAATATAAGTGCGAAAGAGATTTTCGCCCTACTAAGAAAGGGGATATAACTCCTTTTATCAAAGCCCTTGAAGAAACTCATTGGCTTTATTCTATATTAAATGATAATTTTAGTGAAAATCCACTAAAATTATGGAATAAAAGTCCAAGATATTGTAATCTCAGACTAAGAGATCCCAATGTCATTATAAGAGTAAAACCAATGATCTATACCAGAAATGATATAGATGAATTTGATAAACAAATCAAAGAATTATTGGATATAAATCTTATTGAAGAAAAAATAAGTCCACACTATAGCCCTGCCTTCATGGTAAGAAAACACAATGAAGTAATAAGAGGAAAAGCTAGAATGGTTATAAATTATAAAAGACTAAATGAACAATTAGAGTTTGATGGTTATTTTATTCCAAGAAAGGATGTATTAATTAACCAAACTAAAGGAAAAAAGTTCTTTAGCAAATTCGATTGTAAATCTGGATTTTGGCAGTTAAAACTAACTGAAGAATCCAAGCCATTGACAGCCTTTAGTACCCCTAGAGGGCACTATCAATGGAATGTTATGCCTTTTGGACTAAACACAGCTCCTCAGGTATATCAAAGATGGATGGACAACATCTTTAAAGACCTTAAAGATTTTTGCGTTGTCTATATAGATGACATTCTTGTTTTTTCCAAAACCATAGAAGAACATAGATATCATCTGAAAATTATCTGTGAAAAATTCCAAAGACATGGTAAGAAAACCACTATCCCAAAAATAATTCAAAAACATGAATTGATATGTGGATATAATTCAGGAAAATTTAAACCAAATGAACTAAATTATATTATTTTTGAAAAGGAATTATTAGCAATTAAGCTTGCTATTAAAAAATTCCATATTTTCTTAGCACCTGAAGACTTTATTGTCAGAACAGATAATAAAGCTATCAAAGACTTCCTCATAAATAAATAAAATATTTTAGAAGGAAGAAGACTTAAATGGTTCAACCAAATTGCTGTCTATACATTTGAAGTTGAACATTTAAATGGTACTAATAATTTTCTTGCAGATTATCTTAGCAGGAACTATGAAGAAAAACCTACTAACCAAGTAGAGTTTTTAGAAACCCACTAAACAAGTGGATTATGTTGCATATTTTAAAATAACACCCACTAAACAAGTGAAATGTTTTGAAATATATTTTATCAAAACCACTAAACAAGTGGAGTTTTCTATTTTTCAGGATGGGAGATAAGCATCCAGGAGAAGTAAAAGGAGATTGGGTAACTGTTGCTAAAAAGGCAAAAACCTTTTTAGCAACCGTGATTTTTTACTTTTTTTTTTTACAAGGACAGTCGTAACTTGATTATCATATGGAGATTATAACTGCATATACCAAATAACATAGTTATTTATATAAAACTAGGATTAAACGATATTTCATACAACAATTATTACGACACTTAGTTCCAAAAACTTTATATTTTACTCTAAAATTTTCTCCAGAAACATAAGTTCTGTGATGAAGTATAATAATTTCTACTTTAACATTCATACTAGCATAACAATATAAACATAGTTATAATGCTAACCTTTGATCACAAGACTCTGATACCACAATTACACAAGTTGGAAATGTCGAAGAGAGTACAAAAGAGTAAGAGAAATATTACAACTGATGATTTATAACTGAGGAGAAGCACTCCTTTTATAGCCTCTAAAAGATAACCTTAGCTTTTTATTTATGAATAAACAAAGGAAAGAGAACATAAACGTGGGCTGCTGAATGTAAAGTACACAGTGATTTGCACAGTAAAAGCACACAATATTTTATAATGATTCAAAAAAGTAAATAGTAACTGATTTGGATGTTTTTGTTTTAAACGTCCAAATCGTCATCACATGCGTCAGCTGTTTACTGTCCATGTGCATATCCCACTTCGTGTGCTGGATGAATTACAGTCGTCCATGTGGGTTTATTTCCTTGTTCCAATTATCATGCATCGAATGCATTGGCAATATTGGCCTCAGCGACAGAGTCGAAAGACATACTATCGTTAGGGCTTTGATTTGGAGGTCCATCTAATTGGGCTTCTTCGTATTCCTCCGCATGGCTTAATTGTTCAAAGGGAACATCCAAATTATTTTTGTTTTTCAAATTATTTAGAAACTCCCTTACTGTCACTCATTGTTCAAGCGAGGTAGTATAATTTATCGGTAAATCGGTAACAAATAATTGTCTGCCATCAGTTACCATGAATTTTAATGCTGATTCCCGACAAAAATATTTTTCATGGTTTGAAGTATTGATCAGGTTTTGTGACCAATATCTCGTTGTGTCCAACTGGTCCAACGGTACATTAAGTGCAATTTCCCAATTTTGTTCAATCTCGTCCCATTCGTAGTCCTCAGTAGCTCTGAGGTACCAGATCTGGTAGGGTTGATAGAAAATTTCTCTTGATCGCCAACCAATTGTGCTTGTGATATGAAATGACAGATAGCGAGTATATTTGTACCTTCTTTTTGTCAATACATGATAGATCATGGTTTTGATCATCATAGGTAAAAATTCAAAATGAGTGGAACAGGCTACACTGGAGAAGATTAGTTTGTTTACTAACCCCTATTCAATTGTTTCAATATCCCAAGGTGGATATCCTTCTTCAGTAATGAAATGCAGTTTTGGCATGTCATCACTATAATTTAAGCTAGAGTAAAAATGTTGGAGTAAAAGACTATACTCATTACTAATTATAAGAGTACATGGTCTAAAGAAAAATTTTTAGACTACCTTGCTGCAACACTCCAAGGTGATGTTTTACAGTGGTTGCAACAATGGGAAAGCTCAGAAATAGGAATTCAGCAAAAAACTGAACTCCTACAAACCTTCAAATCTTTTGATGAAATATTAAAAGGATTTGTTGAAATAATTAAAGAAAATCTGATTGGATATACTGGAGAACCCAGACAAATTCTATCTTTTGCTCATGGTCCTCGATTTTTAGTAAAATTTCGATTTGGAATAGAGGACGTGGGAGAATTATCTTTGCTTTTTCAAATAGACAAATTCTCCTGATAGTATTGAAGATCTTGTCAGGAAAATCATTTTCCAGTAATTCAGAAAATTCCAGAAAAGTATCAATTTTTTCCAAAGGAAAATCTTCATTTTCATAGTTTGGTTGAGGATAGTTTTAAACAAGCTGCAAACTCTTCGAAAATTTCTCAAGATTAAGTCGTTAAGGCTGCCAAGTCCATGGCCTCATCAAATTTAAAACTTTAACTCCTACAGAGGAAGTTTGACGAACTCGAGAGCAAGGTTGTAAATGATGCTCTGGTACATATTGCGGCCATCAAGAAAATGGAGGAAGACCGCACTGCGGCTATTGTAAAAAAGGATGAAGACCATGCTGAAGCACTTCAATTGTCCATATATAATGTCTTGGACTCATTCAAAGGCTCAAGGTAGTTTTACCTCACCAACAATAGAGCCTACCTCCACGGCTTTCAAGAGCTCGGGTATAGGGTTATTAAAAACTTCCCAGAATCTAAAGATATAATTCCTGCCTAGGGACATGGAGATGTCGAGCATTTGCAGTGTGTGGATGAAATAAAGGCTGAGGCTGAGAAGAGAGCTAGACAAAGGGTTAAGGCAGAGGTTCCGGCAGCTAAATAAGAAACTAAAACAGCTATAGATGGAGAATACGAGGATGAAGAAGATGATGCAGCCTCTTAGTCTTCTAACTTTCTTTCAATTTTGAACAATGGGTTGCGTCCCTCTTTAAACTTCTTTTAACTTGTAAATTTTTGCTGATATATACAAGGCTACAACCTTTTGAAACCTTGTGAACTTCTATTCAAGGCTGTAGACTCTTTTGGGAATTAATGATGTCTTCCCTTTATTTGCATACTTATTCCTCGAATGCTTCAATACTTGAATAGATTCTTTTATATATATATTCTTTACTGCTTGAATGTGTAACTATTTCTTACAGAGAGGAGCTCTTTTAATTGCTCATTTATTCTCTACTTTGATATTTGAATGAGTGTTGCCTCTACATAATTAATTGCTTGAATGAACAACTTGCAAATATTCTTCTTCAATAACTGAAACTAAGATGTAGATATAAGGTCGTGGCAACACCTTGTGAGCGTCCTATTGCACTTTGCCTTGGATATTTCAAAAGTTCCACCCCTACTTGTGGTTTTCATCCCCTGAGTCACGGTGCCAAAGAAAAATGGCTTTTTTGGGCTACAGCTTAGCTTCCTTTGCCTCATTTGACTTGTCACTTTGCAGCCCTTTAAAAATGGTTCCTCATAATAGGTTGCGGCTTGTTACCTTTTGCATTGACTTCTTTAATATTCCCATTATTTTTCTAAGTCTTGATATTGCAATTCAGAGGCTATGGCTGGTTTGCAACCCAGTCGCAGCCTTTTAGCAATTCTTGTGATGTCCATTTTTCTTTGATGCATCTTCTAAATGAATGGAGTCCCTGATTGATGCAGTTAAACTGGTAAGGTTGCATCACCTTTAATATCCTCCATCTTAAAATAGACTTTTTAGACACAAAGGATACTATCAAGCCTCCCCAGGCTAGGTTATGTTATTAAGCCACCCATAGCTAAGTGACGCATGCCGATAGCTGAAAACAGTCATTGTAAGCCCTCATGGCTAATGTAACGGCCATTGGTCACCCCCGTAGCTAATTTAACGGCATTATAAGCCCCCGTAGATAATGTAATGGGCATTTGTCGCCCCCGTGGCTAATGTAACGGGCATTGGTCACCCTCGTGGATAATGTAACGAGCATTGTAAGACCTCGTGATTAATGTAACGGACATTGTAATCCCTCGTGGCTAATGATGCTGATATAAGTATCCCAAGAGATAGTTGGACTTATGAATATAAGAATATGTCCTTACGCTTTAATTGGCATTGGATCAATCCCAAAAAACTTAATCTTTCGAGATAACTAGCCATCTTTCCCTTGATATATGTTCAAGACAAAGGTCATTCATAAGATTTATCTAAATGGGAATTTGCGAGATATAACATCACTAAATTTGTTCTTCATATATATATATATATATACACACACAATTTTGTTAGGACAATACAAAGTAAGCCTAATTTCATATATTTTATCTATATGTCAAGTTTGTAAGGAAATACAACGTTTGTATGTAAAATCAACACTTCGGGTTTAATAGAAAATATAGACTAAAGAGGAGTTAACCATGATGCCTATTTGGTTAAGGCTACATCCTCTAAGAAGTTTTCAAGAATTGCTATAGCATCCTCTGACTCATAAGCCATTCAATCTCATCTTTTAGCGTAAAACATTTGCCAGTATTATGCCTATGGTCTCTATGGAAGCTTCAATATCTGGTTTTATCCCTCTTATGAGGAGGGGATTTCAATTTTTCAGGCCAGCAAAGAATTTTTTCTTCTTTGATGAGTTTTAACACCTCTTCAATCTCGTAAACCAGTGGAGTGTACGCTTTAAAACCCTTTTCTTCTTTTTCTACCTTCCTCTTCTAACTCCTTTGGTCCAGGGCCACGACCCCTAGGACAATAGCTTCAGTGGGTGCAGCAGCAATGGCTTGTCCAACAACTTTAGGTTTCATGGTCTCTAGCATAAGAACTCTTTATGTCAAGAATTTGACCTTAGTCTGGAGCGAGGCGTGACTATCATATAGATGATTGAGGTGGTTGTACAGCTAAGCAATCTCGTTCTTCATCTCTGTGCTTTGGCTAGACTCTCCCTCTATTTTCTTCTTTGTTAGTCTTTACAAAATATATAATCTGAGACAAAACTAGCAAGAGTGAGTAACCATAGCATATAGGATGAACCAAATAAAAATTTAGGATGCAGCGTTTTCATCGCTGCATGATTTTATTGCTGAGGTCATGGTCAGTAAGGCATGTATGTGCACTGTTGTTGCCTTCTTAGTGGAATTCAATAAGGTTGAACTTATGACCACATCCCGATGATTGAAGCTATTGTAAGCCAACTGCACTAGTAGGTGCTTCTACAAAAGGGTAGTTAAACTACCAGGTCGTATCCATTCTTGGGCAGGAAGGAGAAATCCCAGAATTGGAACCCAGAAACTAAGTTTTTCACATGAAATACGTGGAGAACATACCTACTAAGGTCTTTCCCAGATAGAATAACCTCTATGTGCACAATAAGGCACAATCATGGTGGGAAACCCTAGATCATGGGCTGAGAAAGTAGCAAACGATAAAATAGATCTCATCCCTAGCTACCCACCTTTATAAGACTATTTCCCTTTGCACTTTTCACTGTTATCTTGGTGAGGTAACATTGTTGGGGTATGTAAAAGTAGATCTAAGGTCGTAACAAGGAGACCCATGGACATCTCTGAATAGATGCGATACCCATTTGAGGTTGTGTATACAAAATACGAGCTCAATAACCAAAATTCACCCATAAGATAATGATCTAAAGGATCCCCGTGAATAAAACAAGGTGTTTAAGAACCCAAAATATAGAGAAACGACATTGAAATACCTCGTTTCCCACAGACGGCGCCTGACTGATGATATAAGAAATCATCCACTTGTCGTTCTCATACCACCAAGTCAAATGTAAAATACATAACAAGAAGATAAAGCTAATAAAAAGAGATAAAAGACAAGATATAGAGTGGTTCGTCTATTAAAATGAGCCTATATCCACTTTGGTTCCACACTCTCATTATATGTGTTGTTCTACAAGTTTACAAGGCCATAATAGGCGTACAATGTAGATAAGAGAAGAGAATACATGTTTGTGATGATTTTGGGAGTGCCAGAGAGATGACCATGATGCCGATAAATAGCCTCCAAGATGTACAGAAGGAGCGTGAGGCGTTTGGCATTGCCTCCCCAAGTGTAGTGATCTCTGGACTAAGTATCGGTTAAGTTTGGTCTCGATCCCCTAATCTCGATGTGTGGACCTCTATTTATAGGAGTTGCATGTGTTGTATTATTGCTGTAAATGGAGAAGGGATGCGACTAGCTATGTTTTAAGGCAACGGTCGCACCCTGCGGCATGTGAATGAGAGGGATTGCACCCTTTAGCACATGGGGTCGCACCCTATAGTATGTAGGTCCGCGGCACGTAAGTCCGTACCTTGTAGTATGTAATTATAAGGTTGCGGCATTATATACTTGTAAGGCTTAGTGAAGCACTCTTCCCGATAGGGTGCTATATTTGTCATATCACATATTTGTGCTAATTCCTTTTTTCTCCAGATGAGATCGGAGAAAGATGATAATATCACTTTCCTATTAGAGATAAATATCGATCACATGTTTGCGTATGTGAGTGTGGACAGAGAATAAGCCCGATGGGAGCAAGTAGTGGCGCTTTTATATTTTCTATAGTGTAGTTTGTACAAAAAGAAATGTAACTCACCCCTGCGGTTCTACAAACCTATGTAAACCTACTTAATAAGGAATAAAGTTATGTTATTCCTCCTTAGCTTTAATTCATTTCTTTATGTGTACTTCTTGTGCATTCATACCAAAAATAAAGGTGTGATAGGTTTCGCTCGAACAACCCTTTTAGGTTTCGGTTAGGTTTGGATTGCGAAAATGTTCAGATCGTTTTTAAATATACCCATCCAAGTAAATATGCTATCGGTGGAGATTGCATTTTGTGGGAAGTCATTCTGGCAAATCCCATCTGAGGTAGTACCATTCCCCTAGGTCAGAGGTCTGTGCATGATCAATCTATGTAGGTTTGGTGTCCCATGGAATAACTCTAGCAAATCCCAACAGAGGTAGTACCATTCGCCTAGGTCATAGGTTTGTGCATGACCAGTATATGTAGGTTTGGAGTCCCGTGGAATAATCTGGTATGGTTATAAGCCACGAACTAATGGTTGTGACTTCCTTCGGTTTTTGTTTTCATTTTGGGTTCGATGGTGAGATTCTGACCCGGTTTCCTCGGTTGTAGTGGGCATTATTAGAGCTTGATATCATGATATTACTTCTCCACCAACGAGAAAATTCTTGGAGGGATTGAAGTTATACGTATATAGTGACTGATATATATGTATGTGAAAAATATGTGATATGATTATACATATATAAGTTTGACAATTATATATGGGTGAATAATATTAATATGTGAGTATGGAGTAAATAACTAGGGTGAAGTTATGTGAATTAATTAAGATGGAATTAAAAAAATAATTTAGTGTGCATAATAGCTAGATAATATTTAAAGCATAGAACAAACATATGTGACACAGTTTGGGTAGAAGTTTAGCGTATGGGGTAAAGATATGTGTTGGTACTAGTTAGGTAGGGTAGCATAACTAGGGTGTTTAAAATGTACATGATAGGTGCGCATAATAGATGAGAGTGAGGGTCGTCTCATTGGAGTGCGCTACTGGTTTAAATGTGCAAAAATGTTGTACATTTTCATTAATTCCTTTTTTTCACTTGCTAAATGTTTTCAAAAGGTTTGGGACTATCACCCGTAAAAAATATTTTCCAAACTTTTAGGTGTCATGCCACCGGGATGCCAAGCATTATTACTCATTCTAAGATTTACAGAGTTGCGGAAGATGTGGAGGTTTGCAGGTTTTAGAGTAGTCGATTATAAATTTGGTATTTATGTTAGGTTCCATTTCAGTTATTGGTGGGCATGTCGCCCCGTTTATATTTAATTGAGCTAGTGTGGATTGTATTATATTGTTTTGTAACCGATGGTGTAGTCGGAATTTGGAATTTAATTTATTCCGCCTTTAGACTTTATTACAGTGATGGTTTATTTTTAATTTGGTTACTTTGAATGGTTTGTGGTGAATGGTTTAGTTTTCAATAATCAATAAAAGATAAAATTTGGCACCGACTTGTTTATATAATAGGTGGTTAGTAATTAAAAATGTTTTCGACGGTGATGCTAATAATGAACCAGATGATATTCCTATTTAATTTTAGTCTAGGATTAATCACCTTTTATTGATGTAGGCGGGGTGTCATATATAGTATCAGAGCATCAAGTTCTAGAGTTTTTAGGATATGTGCAATTAAAAACATTTTTCAGCGTTGATTTCTCTTTGATGTGGATTCCCATGCTTAGGACTATTGACTCATATTCCGATTTATGTTCTCTTGTTATTGTATATTGTTGAACCAAATCATATACGAGTTCGGCTGGGCTTTGTATACCAAAACATTTGGGATGACCAACGAGACTGTTAGGAGGACTATAGGAGGAAAGTCTCAGTCGGAGCCACTGAGTATTCTTGGAACAGTCACCGTGGCAGAAGTCACCACTATTATTTCTCAGGGAGTTGATGCAGTGATGACCACTAGGGAGCAGTAGTTCCCCAAGTGCCACCATAGCAGATTGTGGTTCCAATTCAGGCTCACTCAGTGCGGTCGGTATGGGAGAGAGTCGATGGGGCTTTTTAGAAGGGTGATCCGCAAGAGTTTGGGGAAAGTGCGGACGTGTGTTATGTAGCCACTGGAATGAGAAAATTCAAAGGTAATTGTGTATGGTGGAGCTCAGTAATGCTCAAGATTAAATTTGAGGCAATTTTTAAACTCATGGGAAAAGTGTTGTAGTGATGGGATTTAGTCACCACATCTGAGGAGAGATACCATGAATATCGAGGAATTTAGGGTGAGATTTGATCGCAAATCCTTTCATCTTATTTTTAAACAGAGATGCAAAGGAAGTTTCAATACTTATTACAGTGGAGTCGGACAGTGGATGAGTATGAGGACAAATTTGCTTATTTAGCAAACTTTGTTCCCGACGAGGTGGATACGAATGAGAAAAGGGATCCTTAAGTTGATGATGGACTCAAGGGCGAAATATGCCAGCATTAATGGTGAAATTTATCTTGGACCACTTCCATTGATGTCATTAATTTTGTACTTTTACATGGTCAATATCAATTCTTCCATGCGAAGGGCAAAGGAAAATTAAATATTTTAGCCAGCAGAGCAAGACTGGATATATTGGTGCTAATGGGATACCCCGTAGGGGTTAACTAGTAGAGGGAGCCGATTAAGAGATTCAGATCAAGGGAATTCTAATTGAGTGAATGGGGATTCCGACAGGGCCATCGGGGATAGAATTGTGTTCTATAAGGCCAGCAGAGCTAAGGAAATAACTCGGGTAGCTATCGTGTTAAGGCTACCAGGTCCAGAGAGTAAGGCAGCCTCGAAATGGCCAGTGGGGCCAAAGATAAGGGTTTTCATAAGGAGGTGTTTTATATGTTGAGCGCATGACTACATGCATTGATCTTTCCACATCGAGATAAGGGATAGGGGAAAGGTGCCCAGGAGGGGCAACAATTACAGCAGTTCCGACGCGAGTGTTATGTCTAAGAAACAGTTGAACAAAAAGTGTCATTGGCGGTTGAAGGTATCATTTTTATCCTTTGGTAAATGGGATAAGTTTTATGTGACAAGGGTTCAACGCCATGTTTTGGTTAGCAATAGATTCACATGTGAGACGGTTTTAGTGGGTTTATCATTAGTATCACTATTGTGTCGATATATATTTACCGTTGGGTAGAGGGGCTCACTTTGGTTCAATCTATGGGGGAGTGGGTATGGACACTAAGAGGATATGTTTTTGCGTATTAATTTTTTTGGAGAGATGTGTTATGTTATTATAAAGTTATCTTGGGTATGGACTGGTTAGCGATGATTTGATCAATGGTAACGTTACAGTAAGGCTATTCTGTCCACTTTTCCAAAGTAAAATGTGTTATTTTGCGAGATTTCACCTGAAAGAGGGTCGAGCCTACATATATATATATTATATTATAGAAGATATTTCAGAGAGTACAGTTGTCTCATTAAATTTGATCCCAGTGCATAGGGTCTGTACTGATGTTATTGATGGTATATCGGTCCAACCACCGAGCAGAGAGATTTAGCTCGTTCTTAATTTAGCGTCAGGGACTTAATAATATTGAGAGTATCATACTGTATGAATCCTTTTGTGATGTGGGAGTGGTCTATTAGACTTATACATATATGGGGAGGATATAAGGTGTCCCGATTATGTGTTTTGTGCCTACGGGTCTCGATGATTGACAATGCTAGGCAATAATGTATCGGGGGGGTTCCTTATTTGGATTTTTCTTATGAGATTGACCAAGCATGAACCTTACTGAGCGTCGGGAGTTGGGAGACGTGTTAGCCATTAGTGTCTCCTTGGTTTAGTACTTATGTTATTATACTATGACACCCCCACCAAATTAAATATCGGTTGATCAAGCCTTTATTAAATTAAATCAGGTTTCTTATATGGTTCATTCTTAGAATCACTGTTGAAAACTTTTTTATTTCTAACCACCTAAGTGAAATTAGACCGATCCCAAATTTTATCTTTCTTTAAAGATAAATGAACAAAGTGGAAAGCTAAATTAAACATTCACAATATACTAGAGTCCAACCATCACAATATATAAATGAATAAAATTTTGCCGAATAAACCATTGGCTAAAATCCAAAACCAAATACTCCATAATAACAAAAGAACTGAATGACTAAAAAACTATTAACAGACAACGTGTCCATACATGGAAATGTAAAATCAGATCCTACACTAGATCTAAAAGGAAGAATCATCTACTCAAATCCTATCAACATCCATAATCCTACAGCTCCGAGTTCCAGCAATGGAGCCTTCAAGCCTGACGTCCATATGGATAGACACATAAAAGGTTTTGAAAATATAGCAAGAGTTAGAACTCAAAATATTTTGAAAATATCTAGCAAGCGTTTATTATAATAAAATTTAGTTATTGATTACATATGTTAGGTTCGTGTACACTATCTTGGGTTTCTTCACCTCTCGTTTATAGTGCACGCCTAATAGCCCACCTAGCCATACTACCCGTACCGCCCATACAGTACATTAATTTATTAACATCACTCATACGTTAATTATTTCTCATGTAACATATCACATATGTCATATTTCTATCATTATAATTAAGTCTCTCTACTTAATTTATTTTCTCAGATATTCACGATATATCTTTAATCGGTTAATTAAGTCTCTCTACTTAATTTCTTTTCAGGTATATATCTATATATAACATCTTCCAGTCTACTATCATTCATAAGTAGAGTAATCAAAAAGTAAATATTTCACCCATAATATATATTACAATTGCATACTTTATAATCACATCCCTGTATCACACGTTAGGGATTATTGGCTCGGAATCCTATCTCTATTAGCAATAGTGATTTATATACCCTGGATGGAATCATACCTCGATCACCAATAGTTACTGATTATATTGGCTCGGAATGATGCCTCGATCACCAATATTAATCATATATAGATTAGCTTAGAATCATACCTCGATCACTAATACTAGTCATCTATATTGGCTCGGAATCCTAATTCGATCACCAATATTTATTCAGTATACTTTAGGTATTCACACAACCTATGTATTACTATCCCTCGATAGGTATTCACATAACCCGATCATATATGTTAGTACGTAGTATATTTCTCTTGCATACTTGCCCTACTATTTACTTTACGATTTATCTCACTATGATATTAATTCAAGTATTCACCCAACTCAAAGGGTCCTAGTTACCACTTTATAAATTTCAGTAGTTAAGTCTAATTTATCCTACTGGTCTATACATTAACCCATTTGATTCCCGTAATTCTTTATCCATTTCTTCGATTAATTACGACTAAATTCAATCCAATTTCGTTCTCGTCTTAACCCTCTCACTAAGACTAAACCATACGCCCATCATAAGCCTACTGTAATATATTAGTCTCTCAATATTACTTTACCGAAGTCCTCAAAAATCTAACAACTATAATTTAGGGATTTTAGGCAAAAGGGTAAAATTACATTTTTCTAGGTAACCGAATCAATTCGCCCTAGGCCAAATCAATTCGATTCTGTTCAGTTTTTGCACTTCGTCTACCTCATGCGTTTTTACACGATTTCCACCATTTTTACTCAACATAATTCTCAAGCTAACCCATCAAATTAAAGGCCACAAGTTCTTTCTAGATGTGTGGGGGTAATTTCTAATGTAAATCAGTCATCAAAACATTAAAATTACCAATAAATAATGGGTTAGTTCATCAAATCCTGAAGAACCCTAGATTTCAACATTCTCCATTAATACTCACATGAAACCCATATCTAAATTCATATAAATTTCTAAAATCTTAGATAACTTGTCCTCTACAGGTTTTCATTCAATCTACATGCGATATCCTACCCAAACATGTATGAACATAGGTTTTTCTTCCAAACCTAACACAGAACTCAATATTATTCAAACCCTAGTCACATAGGTATTATAACTTCATATTAATTTGCCATAAAAATCCTGCCTTAATAGAAGGGGTCTGATTTCGTGGTGTTGATGATGGATTGATGGTTATCTCTTCAAATCAGTACTCCTTAAATGATTAGGATGCAAGATCTAGGTCCAATTCTTCAAGAACACCTCTCAAGGTTTGAAAATGGTCTATATCTTCTCTCTAGTGGCCACCTTTGGGTTTATGTATTTCTAACCCTAACCCCAATCTCTAATCATCAAGTATAGGACTCTCAATTTGGTTGGTCCCTTAATCTCTATTTGCAAAATGACCGAAACACCCTCAATTTATGTCGGTTTGGTCTAAAATTGACTCGGGATCCAAAATATACCCCCGGGTACACTATTCTGACTATTTTGACCCATTTGGAATCATTCGCGACCTCTAAATTATCATCTGAGTCACTAAAAATATATTTGCTATCGTAACCTCAAATTATTCTACACACGACTCCCGATTCAGATAAAATAAAATACGCACATATCACTGGTTATGATGTATAACATTAATCATCAATTATTTACTATTCACACTTAATCAAAATTAAATCATAATATTAATCAGTATCTATCTCTCGATTAATATTTAATCATCACCTTTATCATTTAATCACATTAAATTACTTCACTCGTGTAATATAAATAAAACATATTTTCTCAATTAATTCCCGAATTAATTAAATTATAAACATGAAAAAATACAGGGTATTACATACTCCCCCCCTACAAAAGAATTTCGTCCTAGAAATTAGGACATACCTACGGTGAATAACTTTGGATACTGCTCTCGCATGTCATCCTCCCGCTCCCATGTCGAATCATCAATATTGTGGTGTCCCCACTGAACTCGCACTAGTGGCATCACCTTGGATCGTAATTTATGCTCACTATGATCTAGAATAGCCACGTGACTCTCCTCATACGATATGTCTGGATGTACATAAATCTTCTCAAGTGGAACATGATAGAAGGATCTCTTGCTCCTCATGCACTTCTTCAGTGATGACAAATGGAACAAGTCATGTATCCGCTGAAGAGGCTCTAGAAGTCCCATTATGTATGCTACCGGTCCCACCCTCTCTATAATAGGAAACGGTCCCACATATCTCAGCATTAAATTCCATCTCTTGATACTCGAACCAACACCTATTTTCCAACCTCTAACTCCACATGTCTCCTATTGGCATCGGCATAACTCTTTTGTCTATCGTGAGCTATGTGAATACGCTCTCCAATCAACTCAATATTAAAAGTAGTCTCTTGAATCATCTCGAGTTCCAATAACTTGTTGTCCCAACCGCTAACCAATAAGCGGGAGAACGACAAGGCCTCCCATATAATGCCTCGAACGATATTATATCGATAGTAAATTAGGAAGATTTATTATACGCAAGCTCTACCAATAGGAGGTATCTTTACCACCCTCACCCAAATATAGCATGCACATCCTCAGTATATCCTCAACTGATTCACCCTCTCAGTCTTCCCGTCTGTCTGCAGGTCGTACACCATACTCAACCATAAATCTGTGCCCATGGCCTCCTGAAAGCTCTGCCAGAAGTGTGACACAAAATATTTATCTTTATTAGACATAATACTAATCGGGACGGGACCCTGTTTAGATTAACAATCTCTAAAATGAATAGTTATGTGTACTACATTGTCTCGTAGTTTATGCAGACTAGAAAGAAATAAGCTACCTTGGCAGCCGATTCACTATCACCGATATGGAATCGTGACCCCGCTGCGACGTAGGTAGCTCGGCAATAAATTCCATTGAAATGCTCTCCCACCTCCACAAGGGAATCTCAAGTGGATGTAACATTCCTGAAGGCTTCTGATGGTCAACTTTGACAAGGTAACAAGTAACACACTTTGAGACAAACTCTATTATGTATCTCTTCATGTCGGCCCACCAGTATTGTCTCCTCATATACTGGTGCATCTTATCCCCAACGGGATGTACCGTAAACCTAAAAATGTGAGACTCAGTCATAACTGTATGTGTCAAATTCTCATCCTCAGGCACTATCAATCTCCCATTAAAGCAAAGGCATCCATCTGAGTTGACTGAGTAAGACTCTACACCCTCAACTAATAATTGTCATACCCTATCCTGACATAACTGATCCTATGCCTGAGCCTTCACTACCCGCATAATGATCTCGAGAGAGATGGTCATAAATGCCATGTACACTCGAGAAACCTCATATTCCTCTCGAAGCTCACTCCACTTTGCTTTCTATACCTCTATTAATTATACAATAGGTCGTTAGTTCAATGCGTATGTAATCACGTTACCCTTACTCGGATGATGTTTTATATCAAACTATCAGTACTTCATGAATTCTATCCATCGCCTCTGCCTCTTGTTCAGATCCTTCTGTGTGAAAAGATATTAAAGTGACTTCGGATCTGTGAATAATATAAACTGTTTCCCAATAGGTAATGTCTCCATATCCTCAACCCAAAAATAAATACTGATAACTCGAGGGTGTGGGTAGAATAATTCTTCTCATGGGAATTTATCTTTCGAGATGCATAAGCTATCGTACTCTCCTCCTTCTAAAACACACCCCCAAGTCCCTGTAAGGATGCATCAGTATAGACCCGGTACTCCAATCCTCCCCTGGGTAAAGCAAGTACTGGTGATGATGTTATTCACTCCTATAGATCGTCTAAATCCAATTAACAATGGTCGCTCCACACAAATGATATTCCCTTACGAGTCAAGTTCGTCAAAGGCCCAGCAGTCTTTGAGAACCCCTTGATGAAGCGACGATAATATCCGGCCAACCCTAAGAAGTTGCAAGTATCGATCGGTGTCATGGGATGCCCCCACTCCCTCACTACCGATACCTTACTCAGATCAATAGCTATGCCCTTATTAGACACAATGTAGCCAAGAAAATGTAAAAATACACACTTACCAAATTTGACATACAGATGATGGTCTGGTAATGTCTGCAGGACCATACATAATGCTCAGCGTTCTCCTCCTCCATCCATGAGTAAACTAGGATACAATTTATGAACAGGATCACAAACTAGTCCAAAAGCTCTCGAAACACCCTATTCATGAGATCCATAAATACTGCAAGTTCATTGGTGAGCCCAAACGACATCACCCTACACTCATACAACCCGTATCGTGACAAGAAAGAGGTTTTAGGTATGTCCTCCTCTCGAATGCACAACTGGTGATATCTAGACCTCAAATCCATATTTGGGAAGTAATAATCCCCTCTCAATTGATCAAAAAATTCATCAATCCTAGGCAACGGATACTTATTTCGTATTGTCACCTTGTTCAGCTTATTGTAATCCACGCACAAGCAAAGCAAACAATCCATCTTCTTCACAAACAGCACTGGAGCACCCCAATGCGATGTACTCCACTGAATGAAATCTTGACTCAAGAACTTCTTGATATGCTCTCTCATTTACCACGTCTCTAAAGGAGACATATGATACGGTGCTCTGTAAATTGGTCGCATCCCCGGTGCTATGTCGATGATAAACTCTATTTCCTAGCTCGATGGCAACCCAGGTCAAAAGTTGGTGCCATGTTTTATCTTTTTATTTAAACAAAACCCGCATGCGAAAAAATAATAAAACTAAACCATTCATGCAATAAATAAGGATATAAGTCAACACTGAAATAAACTAATACCGAATAAAACCTCAGTTCACCAATCCAATATAAAATCTAAAATAACGATCTCGCTGATATAAATAAAATAATTGAGGGCAACATGTCGAGTGAAATACTGAACAACCCCCTACAATAGGAATGAAGTAACTGAAGCGACTATGTACAAATCCTAGATGCAACCAAAAGTGTTACAGTTACGCATACCTAGATCAGATCATCCTGCTTAGCATACCTGTGGCTGGACACTTAAAGAGTTTTGGAAAATATTTTGCAAGAGCAGGTCAGAACCCCATTAAACACATATTGAAAACATAACAAGTATTTAAATTGCAGTTTAAATAACTAGTTATTAAATACACGTGTTATCCTGCGTACACTAGATTGAGTTTCTCACCTCTCATCTATAGTGCGCACCTAACGTCCCACGTAGTCATACTACCCAAATTAACTAGGCCTCAAGTATCTAATTAATCACCAACCAATCTAGTTCACTCGTATCTCCCATACAGTACGCTACAATCTCCCCTTAATTATCATTAAGTCATTGGTTAAGTTTTTCTCTAACCTACCCGTACTGCCCATACAGTATGCTAAGGAATACCCATAATAATTAACATTTCTCTTTTGTTATTATTAATCCAAGTTAACATATCGCACATGTTATCGTTCACCCATGCCATTAAGTTTCTCCACTTAAATTCCATCTTTAAACATATGTTATCTATCTTTCCTACTATTTACACATTAGTAGATTTAGCATTTTTTAGATATACACGATCTAATCCCCCTACTATCTCACATAGGTAGGTTAAAAAACTGTTGTGGATATGCACTATTTATTCTCATTACTATCACCCATAAGCAGTTCACACATTATTTTAGATATACACTATCTATTCTTCTTACTATTACACATCAGTAAGATTATCCATACAGTATATATTGCACACAGAATATATAATATAAGTGCATACTTTGTTATCATGTCCCTGTATCACACATTGAGGACTAATTATTTGGATTGTCTCATCGAACTTGGTTCGGATTGCCACATCGAACAAAAAAATCAAATCACACATATCGGAGGCGAACATAGTGCTAAGTTTTTGGGGCTATGCACATACCTAACGTACCCAAACGACCTATCGGGTTCACTATTCATCTCACATAGCTATCCACTAACAGCACTATATTCTGGGAAACAAATCAAGACCTCACTAGAATCGTCAAGGTGAGATCGCCCACTGCGTCGAACCTCCCTTGGGTACACATATGAACTATCATAGTAAATTCCACATAGGCGTACACTCAACCTATAATAATTACTCATACGTATATTTATCTCTTGAATACTCACCGTACCATTTATTCATAATATACTTATCTACCGTATATTCCAGAATCTTCTTCTTTACCCGAAGGGACCATTGTTTCCCCTTAATTTAATACAATAGTTAATTCATTAATATCCTACTAGTCTACATCAAAATTTCCCTTACCCTCTTCATAATCCATTTTCATTCTTTCGAATTATTACGTTTACAATTAAGACCAACTAACCTTAGCATTAACTATCACATACATGACTAGTTCTCAAACCTATCAAGGCCTACTGTCATCCAATATATACCTCATTATATTCTAAGGATGTCCCAAAAATGCTCCTGATAGTTATCCACAAGTTCTAGGCTTAAAAAGGGGAAATTGCCAAAATCTGGTAAATTGAATCGAGTCGTAATTTTCTGGAAGATTAAACATCCTGTAGTTAAATGTCGATTACTCTCTCTACAGAACTCCAATTTACCTGATTCGAATCTCATTATAAAGATATGACATTAAGGTTTCCAGGAATGTACGTATTTAACTCTAATTCTAAGCACAATTGAAATATCATACATTTAAAGTTAAATTAAAAATTCTGACAAATTACTATGCTGGCAGATCAAATAGCTTATAGTAAAAGGTCGATTACTGCGTTAGCAGAACTCCGATTAACCTGGTTCACATCTCATTAGAAATCTAAGACATATACCGTTCCATGTTTATGTCTCTAACTATAATTCTAAGTACAATTTAAATGGCATACGTTTAAAGTTGTGTCAAAAATTCTAGCAGATTGACATCTTTTGTTCATCAACTAAACCCTAAGTCATTCAAGATTCATGTTATTCAACGAAGAACCCATAAAGATTCAATATTAATCATCAAATATATTCAAATATAATTTTATCTTAACATAGTAACAATTTCCAATGAAAAGTTTACACAAAAATATCAAATATTCAATCCAAGAATTAAATTCTCCTTTAATAAACATAATTTTTCTCATGTTCATCATCTTTATTAATCAAGAACTCGGATTTTTCTATTATTAATCGATTCAAACCCATTGATTTCAAATTATCATCATTAAGGAACATCTCTACATGCATTCCTACTTTAGTTTACGAATTAATCCCTCCCAAATTCATATAAAACTTCTAAAAGCATGAAATAAAACCTTAATCTACATGGGTATTATAACATGCTTAATATAAATTGTCATTTAAATACTTTCCTCTCAATAACAGGTCTAAAATTTGTTAATAAGTTGGTGTGGTGGTTCACCCCTCTCTCTATTCTCAACTTTGACGCATTTGGGCCGAAAAATTGTGTAGGAAGCTTGGTTCTCCCTTCCTCTCCCTCTCCTATATACTCTCTTACTTTTGCTTTGTGTTAAACCTAGGTATCTCTCTCTAATGGTAGATATATAGTTCCAATTTTCGGAGTTCTCAAATCTCATATTCCCGAATGATCAAAATGCCTTCAAATGGTACCGGATTGGTCCAAAAATCACCCCGGGACCCAAACTATACCCCCGAATACACTATTCGGACTATTTCGACCCTTTCGGAACCAACCATGACCTCAAAATCACCATTCGAGTCACTTTATAAAATCATCTTATTTATACCTCAAAATACGACATGCGTGAAATTAACCTTAATATGAATTAATTAAATCTAAATCACCGAATTAAATAATTTCTCCCAATTAAATAAATTCCGAATTCACCAATTTAATTAATTTTCATATTCTCCAAAAATAAAAAAATAAAAAAATTCCTAATTAATCATCGGTTGATCAGGCCTTTATTAAATAAAAACATGTTTATCATGTGGTTCATTCTTAGCATCACTATTGAAAACTTTTTAATTTCTAACCACCTAAGTGAAGTTAGACCGGTGCCAAATTTTATCTTTCTTTAAAACAGATAAATGAAGAAAGAGGAAAGCTAAATTAAACATTCACAGTATACTATATATAAATGAATAAAGTTTTTTCGAACAAAACATCGGCTAAAATCCAAAACTAAATACTCAATAATAACAAAAGAACTGAATGACTGAAATCCTGTCAATGGACAACATGTCCATACATGGAAATGTAAAATGAGATCCTACACTAGATCTGAAAGGAAGAATCACCTACTCAAATCCTATCAGCATCCACAATCCTATAGCCCCGAGTCCCTGGAATGGAGTCTTCAAGCTCGTCGTCCCTGTGACTGGACACCTAAAAGGTTTTAAAAATATTTTTATAGCAATAGTTACAACTCAAAATATTTTGAAAATATTTAGCAAGCGTTTATTACAATAAAATTCGGTTATTGATTACACATGTTAGGTTCGCCTACACTCTCTTAATTTTCCTCACTCTCGTCTATAGTACACACCTAACGTTCTATACTTAGCCCATCGAGCTATATTACCCAAGCTAACTAGACTAAAGTATTCAACTGAACTTACTACACGTCTAAGTTATCGTACCTCTCATACAGTACATTAATTTATTAACATCACTCATATGTTAATTATTTCTCATGTAACATTTCACATATGTTATATTTCAATCTTTATAATTATGTCTCACTACTTAATTTATTTTCTCATATATTCACGATCTATCTTTAATCTGTTAATTAACTCTTTCTACTCAATTGCTTTTTCGATATACATATATCTATATATAACATCTGTCAGTCTACTATCACTCATAAGTATAGTAATCATAAAGTATATATTTCACCCACAATATATACTATATTTGCATACTTTGTAATCACATCCCCATATCACACGTTAAGGATTATTGGATCGAAATCATGCCTCGATCACCAATAGTAATTTATATATCCTGGCTCAAAATCATACCTCGATCACCAGCAGTTATTGATTATATTGGCTCAGAATTACACCTCGATCACTAATATTAATCATATCTAGATTAGCTCGGAATCATATCTCGATCACTAATATTAACCGTCTATATTGACTTGGAATCCGACTTCGATCACCAATAATTATCTGGTATACTTTAGTTATTCACACAACCTATTTATTACTATCAACCCGACCATACATGTTTGTACGTAGTATATTTCTCTCGCATACTCACCGTAGTATTTACATTAAGATTTATCTCACTATCGTATTAATTTGAGTATTAACCCAACTCTGAGGGTCCTAGTTACCCCTTTATAAATTTTAGTATTTAAGTCGAACTCATCCTACTTGTCCATACATTTACCCATTTGATTCCCATAATTCTTTATCCATCTCTCCGATTCTTTACGCTTAAACTCAAACTAATTTCGTTCTCGTCTTAATCATCTCACTAAAACTAAATCATAAGCCTATTGTAATATATTAGTCTCTCAATATTACTTTACCAAAGTTCACAAAATCTCACAACAACGATTTAGGGATTTAAGGCAAAAGGGGAAATTTTTGGTTTTCTGGTTAAGCAAATTGATTCGCCCAGGTGGCAATTCGGGTCGGTCGTGTCATTTTCGAATTATTTTAATTTTTATTTTAGTATTATTTTTGGGTACTCTAAAATATATACAAGCTAATCGGGTCGTGTTCGGGTCAGTTCGGGTTATTACCGTAAACGAGTTATTGGGTCAAAAATTGCTAGCTCTACACCCAAGGACGAATCGATTCGCTTACCGAATCGATTCGATTTTGTTTAGTTTTTGCACTTCATCTTCCTGATGCATTTTTACATGATATCCACCATTTTTACTTGACATAATTCTCATGCTACTCCATTAAATTCAAGGACATATGTTCCTAACCATTTCTACATGTGTGGGGGTAATTTCTAATGTAAATCAGTCATCGAAACATTAAAATTGCCAATAAATAATGGATTAATTCATCAAATCCTTAAGAACCCTAGATTTCATTATTCTCCACTAATACTCATGTGAAACCCATATCTAAATTCTTAGAAATTTCTAAAATCTCAGAGAACTTGTCCTCTACAGGTTTTCATTCAATCTACATGGGATATCCTACCCAAGCATGTATAAACATAGGTTTTTCTTCCAAACATAACCAAGAACTCAATATTATTCAAACCTTAGTCACATGGGTATTATAAATTCATATTAATTTGCAATAAACAACTTGCCTTAATAGAAGGGTCTGATTTTGTATTGTTGATGATGGATTGATGGTTATCTCTTCAAATCCATACTCCTTAGATGATTAGGATGCAAGATCAAGGTCCAATTCTTCAAAAACACCTCCTAAGCTTTGAAAATGGTCTATTTCTTCTCTCTAATGGCCTGCTTTGGGTTTATGTGTTTCGAACCCTAACCCCAATATGTAATTGTAATACCCCGTATTTTTATGCTATACTAATTTGGGGATTTATTGAATTTAATGTGAGTTAATTATTTAATAAAAATCCAGAAATTAATTATATTATAATTATTAACGTGACGAGAGTTAGTAATTATGGGAAATTTGTTAAATATTACTAATGAGCACAGTAATATATTTTATTGGTTATATTGAATGTCATGAGTGAGTTAAATGACAATTTCGGAAATTTAAGTCGAAACGTGCTCGTATCGCGTCGGGACTAAATTTTGATAAATAAAAAAATAAATATTTTATAAGTTGCCCGTATAGTCGTTTTGAGTCCGCCAACGCGTCCAAAAGGGTCGAGATAGTCAGAAAAGTGTACCCGGGGTGTAGTTTGGGTCTCGGGGCGTTTTTAGGCCTAATTGGTACCCCGGGAGGGCGTTTTGGACATTTTACCTTTTTGGGTAATTAAACCCACGAAAATACCAAGGGTTATATCAGATATCTGGATTGTTATCTAGAGTTAGAAACTCTAAACACAAGTGACGTCCATAGGAGAGGGAAGAAGAAAGCTTCCAAGGCAATTCAAGGCCAAAAAGCCACTCGTTTGCACCGCCGTCACCGCCAACGCGTAGATCGCGAGACGAGGAACGCAACCATACCAAAATCAGCCGTAAATTAGAATACCAAAAATCCCAGGCAAGTGTTTATCTTTCTATTTTCATTGGTGCAATTTCCATATTAGTTTAGGAATGATTAGGGATGAAATATGTGGAAGAAAACTCAATTTGTGATAGGAAAATCCATGTAGTATTGGTTAATATGATGATTCTGGAAACCCTTGCCATGTAGAGGAAATTAACCACGAAATTTTCATGATTATAAGAAAGAAATTCGGGAGAAAAATTTGTTAGAAATCGATTTAAGAAAACTCTAGGGTTCTTGATAATTAGATATAATTTTGGGTTGAAAATCCATGTTTAAATGATGAATATGTACATGCCTTACATTAGAAACATCTGGTATATTGTTATAATGTTAGTAGTAGAATTCTTGGGACGTTTGGGGTTGGAAAACATGGATTTGGATGAAGAAAATTGGTAGAACCCGTAACTGCAATTCTGCAGAAATCAAAACACCTGCTTGATCGATCGATCGAGCATAGAGCTTCGATCGATCAAAGGTTCGATTGATCGAGTCCCAGACCTCGATCGATCGACCCCTCCTGGCAGACTCCTATTTCCCTTGTTTAATTTATTAAACTAAATTTATCGTGAAATAATTCTTGGGTATTCTTAATAAAGTCATTTTGGGAGACATGGAGGACCAGTAGAGCATATGAATAAATGTTGGGACCTTTAATCTTCAACGAGCAGGGTATTTATGGGATATTTACTTTAGGGTTGGTAAATTTAGGAATTAAAGGGTGAGGTGTGTAAGAGAGTTACGTTGGAACATAATAAGGACACTTACTGAATTTCATACTTGTGAGGATAAAGTTCACGAGTGTCACGAAATGAGTTGGAGAAACCCCTTTGAGTTAAGGTTATTGACGAACCCTTATAAAAATACTTAATGTGAAAATTTAGGATAAATATCGTAATTATGGGTGATGAGAGAAACCTATGTTAATATAATGATAAGTGGTATTTTTATATGGTTGTGTATGCATATATTATATACGTGTGAAAAACGTACCCGCGCTACTTGCTATCCCTGAGGTTACCGCGCTGGGACAGTCTTATCTTGATGGGACCTTTATGGGGGATATTGACTTGTACCCTAGAAAATAGATATCCTTGGTACAGGCTATCGAATCGATAGTTCAGATGGTCCTACGAGGCGTGGGGTATGTACTGACCTCTAAGAGACTTGGAATCTATGCTTCGCCTCAATCTTGTTTTATGTATATATGTTGATACAGTTCGAGAGTGATTCCGAACTTGTATATCCCTTAGTGTGAGCGATACGGGGATTGTATAGCAGAGTATGCCTGCACCATAGTTTGTATGTTGGTGCTGTTAGAATATATATATTATACGAGTGCTTAATATATATATATATATATATATGAATTTGGGAAATTTAAACTGTTGCTGTGATATAGTAAGTAAGAAAGAATTATGGATTATAAATCAGAAATACTTGTTGGAAAAGTATAATGTGACACTGGGACACTTTATAAATTAATGAAGCCAAAATGAGAGTTGTGCTACTAATTGGAAGTATTTTTTTTTAAACAATGATATTGTTTGGTTTTAAAACCTTATGAGTAATTTGAGATAAGCTAAATTATTGGTAAGGTTAGTATGATAAAATGATAAGATAAACCGTTGGGAAGGTTAGTACGATAGGCGTGCACATTAGAAGAGAGGTGAGAATTTCTCAAGAGAGTGTTGCTCTAATATGTTGTTGCATTGGCCTGTATCAATTTAAATACTTGTTAAACATATTTTAAATCAAACACACTTTCGGGCTCTGACCCATTTTTCTCTCTCTCTGTCTTGTATATATATGTATGTATTACAGGTGCCTAGCCACAGGGGCATCTTGCTTAGGATCTCTTGGAAGGAACGCGCTGCAGCTTAGGTGGGAGTTGCATGTCTCTTGATTAGACGACTTCGTTCATTCGGATCCACTCTTAGTACTTTCATTTAGTTGAGCATGTGTAGCTCTTTCCATTATTCCATTGTTATTGGACATTTGTATTTCAGTTATTTCCAGTATTGTTACTATGGGTTTTATTCGGTTTGATTGTGTTACTTTATATTTCGCATGTTGACATTCGATTGACGAATGTATTAAATTAATTGGACTATGTTGTAGATATTTAATGTGGTGTGATTCTTACTTATTGAATGTCGTTAATAAAATAAATTATTTTCTTTAAATAAAATTTGGAAAGTATGTATGAAAATGGTTTTGACACTTAGCTTAATTATTTAGGGTGTTAAATTGGAAAATTTATTTTTTATCGATAGTGACGCTGAGAATGAACCAACTGTTTACCTTGATTTAATTTAATAAAGGAGTGACCGCCCGGTATTTTATTAGGCAGGGTGTCACAGGTGGTATCAGAGCATCAGGTTCTAGTGTCCATATGATCTGTACGGCTTATTTCTCTTTCAGCTTAACGTTATTGCTATAGAGCCCTATCTTTAGGATTGTTGTACTCTTGCTTTTGCGTTTAAGTCTTCAGCTATTTGTGATTTGATAATGAATGTAGACTAATAAACTTCTTCACGTTTCAGATGCCTCCGAGACGTGCTCCGAAGGATAGGCATGCCCAGGCCGAACATCCAGCAGTTTCGGCACAGGGCACAATGAATGCAAATGAAGTAGCCTCCATTGTTGCTCAGGCGGTGAATGCCGCCCTAGCGGTGGTTCAGCAGGCTCCACCCCAGGTTCAGGCAGTGGGGCCAGTACCAGCACAACTTCCATCTGCATGGGAGAGGGTTCGGGATGCTTTTCAGAAAGCGCATCCCCCTGAGTTCTCTGGTAGCTCAGATATTATCACAGTTAGCCAATGGAAGAAAGACATCCAGCGGCACCTCCGTATGTATGAGTCAACTGATGTGCAAAAGCAGTTATTAGCTTCCTTTAAGTTGGTGGGAGCCGCTTTGCAGTGGTGGGAGTCCACTACCACATTGGAGGAGAGGGACACGATCCCTATTCAGTCATTTTGGGAGTGGTTTGACCACAAATATTTTCCACCCGCCGTGCAGACTGAGATGAGGCGGAGATTACTGAATCTGAAGCAGGAGAGTCTTACCATAGCAGAGTATGAGGAGGAGTTCACGAGACTTCTCACCATTGTGCCAGATGAGGCACCTACTGAGGGCAAGAAGATTTTGCTGTTTGTCGACGGGTTAGCTTGGAGGATCCGTCATCACCTTATTGGGAATTTATCCCTGAGTACTTTCATTGATGTACTCAATGCCGCATTGCTACATTGCCAGGATCACCGCTTCCATCTGCAGGGAAGCAAGAGAGCAGGAGAGTCCAGCCAGCAGGGCAGGATCGGGGGAAATAGTGCCAGTGGGGCACCATCTCATGGACAGACTCGTCAGCACGAGCAGAGTTCCCATCAGGGGGACCCTGCTAAGCGATTTCGTTCAGGTGATTCTAGGCAGGGATATGGGGGCTATAGGCAGGGCCAGCAGGGCCATCCTAATCAGCAGGGCCAGCAGGGCCAACACCGACAGCAGGGACAGCAGCAGGGACAGCAGCGTGCTAATCAGGGCCAACAGGGCCAGGGACGAGGAGGTAACGGCCATCAGGTCCGTGGTCAGTAGGGACAGAAGGGAGGTAATTTCAGAGGCCGATGTTTTGGGTGTGGTAAGCACGGCTATAGGCGCCAGGATTGTCCAGAGGGAGATAGGTCCCCACAGCAGCAGGGTGCCCGTAATGAGCCATAGAGACCACTTTTTCCACCTGCCCTCCCAGCTCCAGCCCAGGTGCCAGCCCTACCAGCCATTCCAGCAGCTCCAGTGCAGCAGGGGCAATTACAGTATGGACGTGTCTATAACATCCACCAGGCAGCAGCTCCACAGGCACCACCCGCGATTGAGGGTATGGTTCCTATCCATGGTACTATGGGTCGGGTTTTGTTTGATATGGGGGCAACACATTGTTTTATAGCTACGCATTTTGCGAAGGCCTTAGGGTTGTTAGCCACAGCAGAGAGCACAGTGACGTGTGTAGACTCACCACTGGGGAGTGGGTCCCTTATTTTCTTTATATGCCGGGGAGTGGGGGTAGAGATTGGTAGCTTGGTATTACCTGCAGACATGTTAGTTTTAGACATGCACGAGCATGATGTGATTATTGGTATGGATTGGCTCGCAGCTTATTGAGCCATGATTGATTACTTCGGTGGGAGCATTGTTTTTTCCATTCCGGGGTAAGAGATGTTTGTAGTGGTGATGCCTCGCCCAGAGGGAGGTTCAACCGCTCATTTGTATAACATAGAGGAGGATACCTCTAAGGAGGTTGTGATTCCCTTAGATTTGATCCCTGTTATCAGGGAGTATTCTGATGTGTTTCAGGAAATACCAGGCCTACCCCCCAGTCGAGAGATAGACTTTGTCATAGATTTATTGCCAGATACGAGACCTTTAGCACGCGCACCGTACCGTATGGCTCCGACAGAGATGCGAGAGCTACGAGATCAGATAGAGCAGCTATTAGGTCAGGGCTTCATTCGTAGGAGTACCTCACCTTGGGGCGCTCCAGTTTTGTTTGTGAAGAAGAGAGATGGTTCACTGAGATTGTGTGTGGACTACCGAGAGCTGAACAAGGTCACGATACGGAATAAGTATCTGTTGCCTCGAATCGATGACCTGTTCGACCAGTTGAGGGGAGCAACTTTCTTTTCGAAAATAGATCTGAGGTCGGGGTACCATCAGCTACGTATTAGGGAGCAGGATGTTTCGAAGACTGCTTTCTTGACAAGATATGGGTCTTATGAGCTCCGGGTAATGCCGTTCAGACTCACAAATGCTCCAGCCATTTTCATGGACTTGATGAACCGAGTATTCAGAGAGTTCTTGGATCAGTTTGTCATTGTTTTCATAGATGACATTTTGATATATTCACACTCAGAGGAGGAGCATGTCGAGCACTTGAGGCAGGTTCTTCAGACTCTACGAGAGCATCAGTTGTATGCTAAGTACGAGAAGTGCGGATTCTGGTTGCGAGAGGTACACTTCTTGGGGCATGTTGTTTCTGAGCAGGGGATAGCAGTTGACCCGAGTAAAGTATCAGCGGTGAGGGAGTGGGGACAGCCTACGACACCGACGGAAGTGCGTAGTTTCTTGGGGTTAGCTGGTTACTACAGGAGATTCATTCGGGGATTCTCCAAAATAGCGGGTCCATTAATGAATCTGACTCGTAAGGGAGTACCATATGTTTGGGATGACGCTTGTCAGTTGGCTTTCGACGAGCTGAAAGACAAGCTTACTTCAGCGCCAGTTGTTGCGTTACCGAAGTCGGGTATGGAGTACCTGGTTTACACCGATGCGTCATTATGGGTACTTGGGGGAGTACTTCAGCAGGAAGAGAAGGCTATAGCTTTTGCCTCCCGTAAGCTTAAGTCGCATGAGAAGAATTACCCCGCCCACGACCTGGAGTTAGCAGCGGTCGTCTTTGCATTGAGGAAATGGAGGCACTATTTGTTGGGAGAGAAATTCCATTTCTTCACAGACCACAAGTCGTTGCAGTATCTGTTCACTCAGTGAGAGTTGAATATGCGTCAGCGCAGATGGCTAGAGTTTGTGAAGGACTACCAGTTCGATATACAGTATCATCCGAGAAAGGCCAACGTAGTTGCTGATGCGTTGAGTCATAGACCGGTAGACGAAGTAGCAGACGTCTGGAAAGCAAAGTGGAAGGAGTTGGGTCACCAAGACGCAGTAGCACGTTCTTTCATATCCGTGATGTCAGTCACACCTGAGATTATTACGAGGGTGATACAGGTACAGACCACAGACCCATTTTGCCAGGAGCAGATTGTGCGACTTCTAGCCGAGGGTGCTGAGTCCTATTCTGTTAGTTCTGATCGAGGTTTGCGATTTAATGGGAGATTGGTGGTTCCAGAAGGAGCAGAATTACGTCATGCAGTGATGACTCATTCTCATGGGTCCCGATTTGCAGTACATCCGGGAGGCGATAAGATGTACCAGGATATGAGGAGACAATACTAGTGGAGTGGGATGAAGAAAGACATTGCTGAGTTCGTGTCCAAGTGTTCTACCTGCCAGCTGGTGAAGGTGGACCGTCAGAAACCGTCAGGATTTCTTCAGCCATTAGAAGTACCCGCATGGAAGTGGGAGAGTATTTACATGGATTTTATTACAGTGTTGCCTACATCACAACGGGGACACGATTCTATCTGGGTGATTGTGGACCGTTTGACCAAGGTGACTCATTTTCTGCCGGTGCGGACAGATTATACCATGGGTCAGTATGCTCAGTTGTTCATCGCTGAGATTGTCAGATTACACGGGGTGCCCCTGAATATTGTGTCAGATAGGGACAAGATTTTCGTGTCACGTTTTTGGGAAAGCTTTCAGGAGGCAATGGGTACTGAGTTGAGGTTGATTTCAGCTTACCACCCACAGACAGATGGACAGACAGAGCGTACTAATCAGATGTTAGAGGATATTCTACGCATGTGTGTTCTCGATTTTGGAGGAGGCTGGGAGCCACATCTTTCACTGGTAGAGTTTTCTTATAATAACTCTTATCAGTTTACGATTGGTATGGTTCCATTTGAGGCTTTGTACGGCAGGCCTTGTCGTTCCCCAACTTGTTGGCTCGAAGTGGGGGATAACAAATTGCTAGGACCAGAGGTGATTCAGGAGACCTCCGCGAGGATTGAAATGATCAGGAGTCGCATTCGGGTAGCCCAGGACAGGCAAAAGAGCTACGCCAATGCGAAACGGTTCTTCCGGGAGTTTAGTGTGGGGAACCAAGTGTTATTGCGTGTATCTCCTATGAAGGAAGTGATGAGGTTCGGGAAGAAGGGGAAGTTGGCTTCGACGTACGTGGGACCATTTCCCATCATCTAGAGGATTGGTTCAGTTGCATACAGGTTGGGACTGCCAGAACATTTACATCGCATCCACGATGTATTCCACATCTCGTCGTTGAGACGATATCTTCGGGATGATATGGCCCATACCCACATTGCGATAGATGAGATCGACTTACAGCCTGATAGCTCTTATGAGGAGAGATCGGTGGCTATCCTAGACTATAGTGAGAGGAGATTGAGGTCGAAGATAGTTCCACTTGTGCGCGTCCAGTGGGCGGAATCCACTTGGGAGCGCGAGGCAGATATGCGCGAAAGATATCCAGAGTTGTTTTTACCAGGTATGCCTTATTTTCTGAATTTTGGGACGAAATTCCGTTATTAGGGGGGAAGTATGTAATACCCCGTAATTTTATGCTATATTAATTTGGGGATTTATTGAATTTAATGTGAGTTAATTATTTAATAAAAATTCGAAAATTAATTATGTTATAATTATTAACGTGATGAGAGTTAGTAATTATGGGAAATTTTTTGAATATTAAAATGAGAAAAGTAATATATTATATTGGTTATATTGAATGTCATGAGTGAGTTAAATGATAATTTCGGAAATTTAAGTCGGAACGTGCTCGTATCGCGTCGGGACTAAATTTTGATAAATAAAAAAAGGAATATTTTATAAGTTGCCCGTATAGTCGTTTTGAGTGTGCCAACGCGTTCAAAAGGTTCGAGATAGTCAGAAAAGTGTACCCGGGGGTGTAGTTTGGGTCTCGGGGCGTTTTTAGGCCTAATTGGTACCCCGGGAGGGCGTTTTGGACATTTTACATTTTTGGGTAATTAAACCCACGAAAATACCAAGGGTTATATCACATATCTGGATTGGCATCTAGGGTTAGAAACTCTAAACACAAGTGAAGGCCATAGGAGAGGGAAGAAGAAAGCTTCCAAGGCAATTCAAGGCCAAAAAGCCACTCGTTTGCACCACCGTCACCGCCAACGCGTAGATCGCGAGACGAGGAATGCAACCATACCAAAATCAGCCGTAAATCAAAATACCAAAAATCCCAGGAAAGTGTTTATCTTGCTATTTTCGTTGGTGCAATTTCCATATTAGTTTAGGAATGATTAGGGATGAAATATGTGGAAGAAAACTCAATTTGTGATAGGAAAATCCATGTAGTATTGGTTGATATGATGATTCTCGAAACCCTTGCCATGTGGAGGAAATTAACCACAAAATTTTGATGATTATAAGAAATAAATTCTGGAGAAAAATTTGTTAGAAATCTGTTTAAGAAAACTCTAGGGTTCTTGATAATTAGATATAATTTTGGGTTGAAAATCCATGTTTAAATGATGAATATGTACATGCCTTATGTTAGAAACATCTGGTATATTGTTATAATGTTAGTAGTAGAATTCTTGGGACATTTGGGGTTGGAAAACATGGATTTGGATGAAGAAAATTGGTAGAACCCGTAACTGCAATTCTGCAGAAATCAAAACACCTGCTTGATCGATCGATCGAGCATAGAGCTTCGATCGATCGAGTCCCAGACCTCGATCGATCGACCCCTCCTGGCAGACTCCTATTTCCCTTATTTAATTAGTTAAACTAAATTTATCGTGATATAATTCTTGGTTATTCTTAATAAAGTCATTTTGGGAGACATGGAGGACCAGTAGAGCATAGGAATAAATGTTGGGACCTTTAATCTTCAACGAGAAGGGTATTTCTTGGATATTTACTTTAGGGTTGGTAAATTTATTAATTAAAGGGTGATGTACGTAAGAGAGTTACGTTGGAACATAATAAGGACACTTACTGAATTTCATACATGTGAGGATAGAGTTCACGAGTGTCACGAAATGAGTTGGAGAAACCCCTTCGAGTTAAGGTTAGTGACGAACCCTTATAAAAATACTTAATGTGAAAATTTAGGATAAATATCATAATTATGGGTGATGAGAGAAACCTATATTGATATAATGATAAGTGGTATATTTATATGGTTGTGTATGCATATATTATATACGTGTGAAAAACGTACCCGCGCTACTTGCTATCCCTGAGGTTACCGCGCTGGGACAGTCTTATCTCGATGGGACCTTTATGGGGGATATTGACTTGTACCCTAGAAGATAGATATCCTTGGTACATGTTATCGAATCGATAGTTCAGACGGTCCTAAGAGGCGTGGGGTATGTACTGACCTCTTAGAGACTTGGAATATATGCTTCGCCTCAATCTTGTTTTATGTATATATGTTGATACAGTTCGAGAGTGATTCCGAACTTGTATATCCCTTAGTGTGAGCGATGCGGGGATTGGATAGCAGAGTACGCCTGCACCATAGTTTGTACGTTGGTGCTGTTAGAATATATATATTATACGAGTGCTTAATATATATATATCGAAATTTGGGAAATTTAAACTGTTGATGTGATATAGTAAGTAAGAAATAATTATGGATTATAAATCTGAAATACTAGTTGGAAAAGTATAATGTGACACTGGGAAACTTTATAAATTAATGAAGCTAAAACGAGAGTTGTGCTACTAATTGGAAGTATTTTTTTTTAAACAATGATATTGTTTGGTTTTAAAACCTTATGAGTAATTTGAGATAAGCTAAATTATTGGGAAGGTTAGTATGATAAAATGATAAGATAAACCATTGGGAAGGTTAGTACGATAGGCGTGCACATTAGAAGAGAGGTGAGAATTTCTCAAGAGAGTGTCGCTCTAATATGTTGTTGCATTGGCCTGTATCAATTTAAATACTTGCTAAACGTATTTTAAATCAAACACACTTTCGGGCTCTGACTTGTTTTTCTCTCTCTATCTCTCTTGTATATATATGTATGTATTACAGGTGCCCAGCCACAGGGGCGTCTTGCTTAGGATCTCTTGGAAGGAACGCGCTGCATCTTAGGTGGGAGTTGCAGGTCTCTTGATTAGACGACTTCGTTCATTCGGATCCACTCTTAGTACTTTCATTTAGTTGAGCATGTGTAGCTCTTTCCATTATTCCGTTGTTATTGGACATTTGTATTTCAGTTATTTCCAGTATTGTTACTATGGGTTTTATTCGGTTTGATTGTGTTACTTTATGTTTCGCATGTTGACATTCGATTGACGAATGTATTAAATTAATTGAACTATGTTGTAGATATTTAATGTGGTGTGATTCTTACTTATTGAATGTTGTTAATAAAATAAATGATTTTCTTTAAATAAAATTTGGAAAGTATGTATGAAAATGGTTTTGACACTTAGCTTAATTATTTAGGGTGCTAAATTGGAAAATTTATTTTTTATCGACAGTGATGCTGAGAATGAACCAACTGTTTACCTTGATTTAATTTAATAAAGGATTGATCGCCCGGTATTTAATTAGGCAGGGTGTCATAGTAATCATCATATATAGGACTCTCAATTTCGTATGCCCTTTAATCTATATTTGCCAAATTACCGAAACGCCCTCAATATATGTCGATTTGGTCTAAAATTAACCCGGGACCCAAACTATACCCCCACGTACACTATTTCGATTATTTTAACCCATTCAAAATCATTCGTGACCTCTAAATTATCATCTGAGTCACTTTAAATATATTTCCTATCTCGACCTCAAATTTGTCTACACGCGACTCCCGCTTGAGATAAAATGCAATATGCACATATCACTCGTTATGCCGTATAACATTAATCATCAATTATTTACTATTCACACTTAATAAAAATTATATCATAATATTAATCAGTACCTATCTCTCGATTATTATTTAATCATCACCTTTATCATTTAATCACGTTAAATTACTTCACTCGCGTAATTTAAATAAAATCTATTTTCTCAATTAATTCTCAAATTAAATAAATCATAAATACGCAAAAATACGGGGTATTGCATATACATGTGTGTAGATGACACTTGGAGCTAAGAACTATTTTACTATATAAGGCCAGCGAAGCCAGGTAATATTATGTAGAAGCACGATGGAATGTTTGAACCATTAGTAGATAGGTGGGGAAATATCGAGAATAATCAAGTCAAGATTAGTAGGATAATCGAGTGTACCCTTACTGCATAGTCATGCCGAGTATGCTAGGCCGAGTTTGATATAAATATTTTACGTCTATTATAATTCGGTAGATATGCACAAGATATAGGGTATATGGGCGCCCTAATTAGTTGGATTTTCATAATTGTCGGAGTTGAGGAGATGTAGAAATATATTGTAATACCCCGTATTTTTATGCTATATTAATTTGGGGATTTATTAAATTTAATGTGACGGTTTATTTAAAAAAAATCCGGAAATTAATTATGTAATAATTATTAACGTGACGAGAGTTAGTAATTATGGGAAACTTGTTGAATATTACTAATGAGCATAGTAATATATTATATTGGTTATATTGAATGTCATAAGTGAATTAAATGACTATTTCGGAAATTTAAGTCGGAACGTGCTCGTGTCACGTCGGGACTAATTTTGTTAAATAAAAAGTAAATATTTTATAAGTTGTTCGTATGGTCATTTTGAGTGCGCCAACGCGTCCGGAAGGGTCGAGATAGTCAGAAAAGTATACCCGGGGGTTTATTTTGGGTCTCGGGGCGTTTTTAGGCCAAATTGGTGCCCCAGGAGGGCACTTTAATCATTTTACATAAGTGGGTAATTAAACCCACGAATTTCAGCCAACCTATAACAGCCATTAGGTCAGCCTCTTAAGGTTAGAACATTCACAAATCAAGTGACGGCCATTGGAGAAGAGAGGAGAGAGCTCCAAGGCAATCCAAGGCCAAAAAGCCACCGGTTTGCACCGCCACTAGCACCACCGCGTAGATCACGAGTCGAGGAACGCAGCCATACCAAAATCAGCCGTGAATCTGCATACCAAAATCACAGGCAAGTGTTTAAACTTGCTATTTTCATTGATGCAATCTTCATGTTAGCTTAGGAATGAATTGTGATAAAAACTATGGAAGAAAACCCCATTTTTATAGGAGAACCCATGTAGTATTGATGTATATGTTAATTCTGGAAACCCTTGCCATGTAGAGGTAATAATCCACGAAATTTGGTGATCAAAATAAAGAAATATTGGAGAAAGATTCATTAGAAATCTGTTTAAGAAAATTCCAGGGTTCTTGATAATAGGACATGATTTTAGTTTGAAAATCCATGTTTAATGATAGTTATACACATGCTTTACGTTATAAACACCTGGTATAATGTTATGATGATGATAGTAGGATTTTTGGGACGATTAGAATGGAAAAACATAGTTTTGGAAGAAGAAGTTTGATGAATCCCGTAACTGCATTCTGCAGAATTTTGCCCAGACCTGCTTGATCGATCGATCGAGCCTAGAGCATCGATCGATCGAAGGTTCGATCGATCGAGCCCCAAGCTTTGATCGATTGACCCCTCCTGGTAGACTCCTATTTCCCTTGTTTAATTAGTTAAATTAAGTTTATCGTGAAATAATTTTTGGGCATCCTAAATAAAATGATTTGGGAGACATTGAGGACCAATAGGGTATATGTAATAATGTTGGAACCTTTAATATTCAACGAGAATGATATTTATGGGATATTTACCTTAGGTTGTTAGATTTATGAATTTAAAGGGTGAGGTGCGTAAGAGAGTTACGTTGGAATCTAATAAAGTCACTTACTGAATTTCAGATTTGTTGGGATATAATCCACGAGTCTTAGGTAATAAGTGAGAAAACCCTTCGAGTTAAGGTTAGGAATAAAACCTTATACGTAATTCTATAACTGTGAAATTAAGGATAAATGGTATAATTACGGGTAATGAGAAGAACCTATATTAATATGATAAAGTGGTATATTTATATGATTGTGTGTACATATATTATATGCATGTGAAAAAACATACCGCGCTACTTTCTATGAGGTTACCGCGCGGGGACAGTCTTATCTCGATGGGACCTTTATGGGGGATATTGACTTGTACCCTAGAAGATAGATATCCTTGGTACAGGCTATTGAATTGATAGTTCAGACGGTCCTAAGAGACGTGAGTATGTGCCATCATCTTAGAGACTTGGAATCTATGCTTCGCCTCGATATTGTTTGTATATGTGTTAATACAATTCGAGAGTGATTCCGAATTTGTATTCCCCTTGATTTGAGTGGTATGGGGTTTGGATAGTGGAAGTATGCACGCACCATAGTTTTATTCGGGGTGCTGTTATATATACATATATATATTATACGAGTAGTTAATATATATATGAGATTATGAAATTTGAGACTGACTAATGTGATTTGATAAGTAGGACATGGTTGTTGACTCATATTGTAAATACTTGTTTTGAGAAAGTATAAAATGTCACGGGTACTTTATAAATTTTTACGGAGTTAAAAATAGAGAACTTTGGCTACAAATTGGAACATCTTTTTAAATTGAAATCGTTTATTGTAAATCTTTCGAGTATTCTAAGTTAAGTTAAATCTTTTAGAAAGACTAGTATGATAAATTTTAAAAAAAACCGTTGGGAAGGTTAGTGCGATAGGTGTGCACATTAGAAGAGAGGTGAGTATTTTCTCAAGAGAGGGACGTACTAATATGTTGTTGCATTGGCCTGTATCAATTTAAATTCTTTCTTAACGTATTTTAAATCAAACATAATTTCGGGCTCTGACCCGTTTCTTTTTCTCTCTCTCTTGTATATATATGTATATTTTCAGGTGCCCAGCCACAGGGGCGTCTTGCTTAGGATCCCTTGAGAAGAACGAGCTGCAGCTTAGGTGGGAGTTGCAGGTCACTTGAGTAGATGGCTTCCGTTATTGACTCCACTCCTAGTACTCTCATTTATTGGGCACGTGTCGCCCCTTTTCATCATTTCATTTGTTGTTTGGACATTTATATTTCAGTTATTTCCGGTATTGTTCTATGGGATTTATTCAGGATGGATTTGTGACTTTAGTTTCATATGTTGACATTCGATTGACGAATGTATTATGTTATTTGGCTTTTTGTGGTGTGATTCTTAATTGTAGAAATGTTGTTTTAAATAAATAAATCTTTTTCTTTAATTAAAATTTGGAAAGTTTGTATGAAAAATGTTTTTGACACTTAGCTTAATTATTTAGGGTGTTAAATTGGAAAATTATTTTATCGACAGTGATGCTGAGAATGAACCAACTGTTAACCTTGATTTAATTTAATAAAGGAGTGATCGCCCGGTATTTAATTAGGCGGGGTGTCACAGGTGGTATCAGAGCATCAGGTTCTAGTGTCCATAGGATCTGTACGGCTTATTTCGCTTTCAGCGTAACTTTATTGCTATAGAGCCCTATTTTTAGGATTGTTGTATTCTTGCTTTTACGTTTAAGTCTTCAGCTATTTAAGATGTGATAATAACTGTAGACTAATAAACTTTTTCATGTTTCAGATGCCTCCGAGACGTGCTCCGAAAGATAGGCGTGCCCAAGCCGAGCAGCCAGCAGCTCCGACACCAGGCACAATGAATGCAAACGAAGTAGCCGCCATTGTTGCTCAGGCGGTGAATGCCGCAATAGCGGTGATTCAGCAGGCTCCACCCCAGGTTCAGGCAGTGGCGCCAATACCAGCACAGCTTCCATCCGCATGGGAGAGGGTTCGGGATGCTTTTCAGAAAGCGCATCCCCCCTGAGTTTTCTGGTAGCTCCGATATTGTTACAGTTAGCCAATGGAAGAAAGACATCCAGCGGCACCTCCGTATGTATGAGTGCACTGAAGTGCAAAAGCAGTTATTGGCTTCCTTTAAACTGGTGGGAGCCTCATTACAGTGGTAGGAGTCCACTACTACTTTGGAGGAGAGGGACACAATCCCTATTCAGTTGTTCTGGGAGCGGTTTGACTGCAAGTACTTTCCACCCGCAGTGAAAACTGAGATGAGGCAAAAATTACTAAATCTGAAGCAGGAGAACCTTACGGTAGCTGAGTATGAGGAGGAGTTCACGAGACTTCTCACTATTGTGCCGGATGAGGCACCCACTGAGTGCAAGAAGATTTTGGTGTTTATCGACGGGTTAGCTTGGAGGATCCGTCAGCACCTTATTGGAAATCTATCCCTGAGTACTTTCACTAATGTACTCAATGCAGCGTTACTACATTGCCAGGATCACCGCTTCCACCTTCAGGGAAGCAAGAGAGCAGGGGAGTCCAGCCAGCAGGGCAGGACCAGGGGTAATAGTGCCAGTGGGGCACCAACTCATGGACAGACTCGTCAGCACGAGCAGAGTTCCCAATAGGGGGACCCTACTAAGAGATTTCGTTCAGGTGATTCTAGGCAGGGATTCGGGGGTTTCAGGCAGGGCCAGCCTAACCAACAGGGCCAGCAGGGCCAACACCGACCACGGGGCCAGCAGGAGGGCCAGCAAGGCCAACAGCGTGCACATCAGGGCCAACAGGGCCAGTGGTGTGGAGGTAACGGCCAGCAGGGCCGTGGACAGCAGGGTCAGAGGGGCGGAAAATTCAAAGGCCGATGCTTTGGGTACGGTAAACATGGCCATAGGCGCCAGGATTTCCCAGAGGGCGATAGGGCCCCACAGCAGCAGGGAGCCCGTAATGAGCCGCAGAGACCACTCTTTCCACCTGCCCTCCCAGCTCCAGCCCAGGTACCAACCCTACCCGCCATTCCAGCAGCTCCAGTGCAGCAGGGGCAATTGCAGTATGGACGTGTCTATAACGTCCACCAGGAAGCAGCTCCACAGGCACCACCCGCGATTCAGGGTATGTTTCCTATCCATGGTACTATGGGTCGAGTTTTGTTTGATACGTGGGCGACGCATTGTTTTATAGCTACGCATTTCGTGAAGTCCTTAGGATTGCTAGCCACAGCAGAGAGCACCGTGACGTGTGTCGACTCACCACTGGAGAGTGGGTCACTTATATTCTTTATATGCCGGGGAGTGGGGGTAGAGATTGGTAGCTTGGTATTACCTGCAGACATGTTAGTCTTAAACATGCACGAGCATGATTTGATTATTGGTATGGACTGGCTCGTAGCTTATAGAGCCATGATTGATTGCTTCGGTGGGAGCATTGTTTTTGCCATTCCGGGGCAAGAGATGTTTGTAATGGCGATGCCTCGCCCAGTGTAACAACCCTCACTTTTGGTAGCCTACTTTATATTTATTTACTAGGTGTAGTAATTAATTATAAAATGATGGATGTTGAGTAAATATTAATTTATTATGAAAAAGGTTAATATTTACTGAAATTTGTATGATTACCTGATGAGTAGGTAAAAATATCCATGTTGTGATTTATTGTGTCATAAGAATTAAATGACATTTTGGTTTAATGAGAAATCGGAACATAAAATGAGTTATAAAATTTCCAAATGATAATTTGGAGGGTGTAGTTAGTCCCGGTAGGTGCGAGACAGTCAAAATAAGTGCCATATTGTATTTTGCCATTTCGGGCATTTTTGACTGGTTATAGCTTAAATGTGTAGTGCGTACCATTTTATCGCGTATTAGCCACTTAAGTGGACTTTTCAGATTTAATCCACGTTTAAGTCCCCAACCCCATTTCTTTTCTTCCATTTCTTTTTCTATTTGAGCCCTAGAGAGATAGAGAGAAAGGAGAAAGAAGAGAACTTTGGAGAAATGGGAGATTGGAGCTTGGATTGTTGCCTCCACCAAAGCAAATCTGAATTTGCAAGATCAAGGCAAGTAACTTACTTGCTATAATGTGATTTAAGTGGATTTATTAGCATGATTTGTTGTGGATTGTTATGATTTAGTTTAGTTAGGGTTTTGTTAAATTATTTGGGTATTAACCCTTAGAGATTGATTTGGAGGATAAATGTTGTTGATAATGGTACTTAGACATATTGTGGTGTATTAGTTCCATTAAATGTTAGGGTTTTGGTGGTTGGAAGAAGAAATTGGGAGGCTAGGTCTGTTATGGCCGGTCGACCGCGGTTACCAGACCGGTCGACCGTGCCTTCGGAGGAGGGCACACTGCTTTCTTTCAAAGGCATGAATTTAAGGGCGCGGTCGACCGCGGTCCCCTACCGGTCGACCGGCTCGTCCGAATTGAACTTTCTGCTTTCCTGCCAAGGCAAAATTTTGAGACGCGGTCGACCGCGGTCTTGGGACCGGTCGACCGGTCCCCTGTTTTCTCACCTAACTTCCTACTTTTTTTTTCTTTAAACTCTTTTCTTTCCATAGGGACTTAGGACCCTTCTTTAATGAAGTAAACCTTGACTTTTAGAGTCCTAGTGGAGTTGGTTGGTGCCCTAGTGTTGAATGTGTTTCACTTGGGGTTAAGTTCGGGGGAAAGGGTTGTCTTAAGTGATGTTGAGGCATCACTTCTCTTTGTGCATCCTAATAAGTGGATGGGGGTTAGATGCCCTAACTTGGAGACTTAGGGGCTTATCAAAGTTAGATGAACTTTGAGGATTAATAGGATCATAATGATCATTTGGAGAGTTGTTGGGACTGGTATTTTGAGGAATATTAATTAAAATATTCGATGGGAATTAGGTTCGCATAAAATGAACCCAATTGGTTTAAGGATGATAGATTTATCTATTATGGACCCGAACTATGTAAATTTTGATAGGTTCAAATAAAATGAACCCGGTTGTTTAATTATGCTAGGTTCGAATAAAAAGGACCAAACGCATGGATATTGATAATGGTAACTTGGAAATGAAATGAGATAAAATATGGTAAATGCTAATTTACTTAAACACACCTCTCTAAATGACATCATAAGGGAAGTTTGCGCGCTTGGTGATGCCCCCTGGCTAGTGAATGCAGGGTGGATATAGTCCTAGGCCATATGCGGGGTTTTGTATATTTTCTGCGCTGGTTAGGGGATTCCGGGTGTGGTCCTGACTTTCCCGCAGGCATATGGCCGCTTCCCGACGTTGCGTTATGATCCCAGGTTGTCTTGTATAGATAGGCCCTGGAAGATGATGGTCATTTAGGGGCGCGCCCAGTGGGGAAACTCGGAGGGGCGGTCTTAGAATCGTTATGTGTATATGAATATAACTTTTCTGCATCAAGTGGGACTTGATGGATATATGCCACAAAGAGCATGATACGTGCCATAAAGAACACGGGAAATGAGATTAATAAGATATGTGCCATAAAGAGCACTTGATATTAATGATATTCCTATTAAGGAATGGAAAGATGTTATGGTAAGATAATTAACTTTGGAAGTTAATAAAATGAAAGGAAATTATACCTTCTTATTGTAAACACAACATATGGCTTTTAATTCCTATTAAGGGATGTAAGAAGCATATGGTAATTGGATTACTGAGTAAAGATTTTAAATTTACATTACTTGCTTTTTCTTTCTTTTATGTAGGCATTTCATTTCATATTTAGTTGAAATGTCATTGTCATATTATCATCCTTATTTATGCATAACTGTTCATTTCTATCATGCTTTTATTTCTTCTGGTAATCATATAGAACCCGGCCCTGACCGGTTTACTTTCCTTGTTGCATATATGATTGTATCTGCTCAGGTGCTCCACCGCAAGGACGCCCGTTTTGGTGTTCCCCTTCCTATGCCTTTGACGAGCTGTAAGATTTTGCGGGTTATTATAGGACTTGTATTAGACGCTTTCATTCTTGTTATTTTAGATAAGTCCGGGTCGTAACTCGGGCGAGTGGCCCAAACTTTGTTATTTGATTAATGAATGTCTTACATAAGATATTACAGTGTCGTACGGTGTTCTTTATAGCTGTGGACCGACAGCTTATTCGGTCCATTTGTTTACTATCGTTTTTAGCGATGATATATATATATTCTTGTGGAATCACACTTGTTTATCAGATCGGGTTGTTTAAATTTAGTTTTCTTAATTGCTTATTTAAAATTTTACACATTTTGGCAACACGTTTTCTGATATATTGGGTGGTTTTCCCATATATTCAGTTTATTTTGTTGATGTTGAGGATGATATCTGTCCATGATTCCTGTTACGTTTGAGTATCGGGCTGGCCACCCCTTATCTCGGATCTCGGGTTGTCACAGATGGTATCAGAGCATCAGGTTCTAGAGTCTTTAGGATCTATGTGGATTCGCCATGTTCTACCGTAGCGTTCTTTGATATAGAGCCTAAGGTTAGGAATGTGTAGTTGTTTATGTTTGCGATCTTTTGCGGGTTAGATAATATTGTAACTCTATTATTTCTTCATCTCGAACGCCACCTTGAGAGGTCGCTCAGAGAGACGTAATAGGGTTGTAGAAGGAGGGGGTGGATTCTCCATCGCCTCCACAAGGGATCGTTAACGCTACGGATGTAGCAAACGCTGTAGCTCAAATGGTTATCACCGCTTGGACCGCAGTGGTCCACGTAACTCCCAGGGACTCATGATGTTCAAGCTCCTATAGGACCTTTTTGTGGGAAAAGGGTTTAGGAGTCCTTTCAAGAGGGCAATTCCCCGGAATTCGAGGGAGGTATGGATATTATTAAAGCCAAAATGGAACGGGACGTGCAATGCCACCTTCGAATGATAGAGTGTAGCGAGGGAAGGAACACGTCCTTGCCACTTTTAACTTAGTCGGATCTGTGTTATACTGGTGGGAAATTATAACCGCATCAGAGCAGAGAGACACAATGACGATCACTGAGTCCTGGGTTTTGTATGATCGTGAGTACATTCCTCCCGCAGTTCTTAGGGAGATGAGAAGGAAGCTCCAGGGTGTCGTGCATGGAGAGAGACCTGTGGTGGAATATGTAGAGGAGTTTACCCGGTTAGTGAGTTTTATCCCGGATGAGGCGACTCCGGAAGATAGGAAGATCTCAAAGATTATGGGAGGTCTAAACTAAAGAATTCGATAATAATTGCTGGGTTATCCAACCTCACAAACTTCTGGGGAGGGTATGAATGTAGTCTCATCCCATTGCCATGAGCATTAGTTATATACACCGGGTAGCAAGAAAGCTACTGTCATGGGGTAAGCAGAAAGAGAGGGGACCTCGATAAGGGGCTTCATCTAAAAGACAACGTTTGGAAGGTTTATTGCGGGTGGCAATAACGTTAGGCACGGTAAGGATGCTTCACACTTAGGGGTCGGGATGGTCATGGAGGTAAGGACCATCTGGGCCAAAGTGTTTCCCAGTTTAGAAAGAGGTCAAGGTCGAGAGGACATGAAGGGACGGTGCTTCCTAGATGGGGAGATGGGTCACTACTATTTGGAATGCCCTCGGTTGTTTGGGGGTCAGTTGCTAGGGCTCCGCAACAGCCGCGTGTTTAGTTCCTACCTCAGGTACCTGATCCGGTTGTTCCTATGCAGCAGGGACAACTACTGTATGGAAGAGTTTGTTAAATTTGGGAGGTTATACTCCCTCTAGCTTTATTAGCATTGCCTACTATTATGGGTAAGTTTTATTTCGAAGGTACTTGAGTTACGTGTTATTCGATGCGGGTGTTACGCGCTCATTTGTTTTATAAGTTCTTCTGAGGCTACAGATTTGATAAAATCTGCTGAGAGTATTTTACTAGTGTTAAGTTTTCTACGAGTGATGGTTCACTCAATTTCTTGTTTGTATATACATAGGGATTTATTATGGAACTTTGTGCTTTGAGGCAAATTTACTCATCCTTGACATGGTCGGGTATGATGTGATTGATATGCTTTCTTTCCACGACCGACCAAGTCGAGTAGTAGCGTATAAGAGGGGTTCCTTGTTTGGATTCCGCTTTTGTGGGACGCTCCACGCGTGAACCTCGACGACATTGGAAGGGGAGAGATGTTGTTCTTACTTCTTTTAGTTGAATTTATTTTATTTTGTTTTACTTTATTTTTACTTTTATTGTTGTTGGTTGTAAGGTTTAGCTGAGAATCACGTAAAAGAGTGATTAATGGCTATTAAAGTGCAATTAGAAGCACTGTATACGGTTCTCTCATCTAAACGATGTGAGGGAGACTGGGATGCGAAGTTGGATTTAGACTTCGGGTTATGCCTTGATAAGAAGGCTATCTAAAACGATATATATATGTTGTGGAGTATATATATATATATATAAGGCTTTAGGAAAAGTGAATACTTTATTTGTAAAATCTTTAGTTATTTGATTGGTAATGTATATAGGTAGAAACTTTTCGGTCCCGAACATGTGTCTTAGACCTGTATATCTTGATGACCGACAACGCGAGGTAGTAGTGTAATGGGAGGGTTCCTTGTTTGGATTTCGCTTCGGCGAGACGTCCCACGCACGAAACCGAGCAAATGTCGGGAGTTGAGAAAGGTCTTGGGCACTAGGGATATACTTAGTATTAAACGTATACGACTTAGATAGGATACAGTATAGGTAGGTAGACTTTAGGATTGTTTGGAGGTAAGCCCTTTGGTATGTGACTTTAGTTTAGGAGGGATGTCGGGAGTTGACCACGAACAGATTGTGTGTTAACTCCATAAGGGATTGATTTCCTAGTAACGAGAAGTAGGAGATTTCGGGAAGTTTTTCTTGGTTGTGACAAAGGAGATGAGGCCACTTGTAGTTAGAATGTTAAGATGGCGCCTAGCTTTCGGAGAGAGATGGGCGAATTGACTTTCACTTATGAGCCCATGTAGTTAAGCTCGAGGGTGGATTCAATGGACAAGCCTCTGCTAGGATGGGGAGCGATAATGCTGGAGCATAGATATACTGTTTATGCACCTCATAAGTCTAAACTTGTTGGGATTATTGTCCCATGTTTGAATTAAAGTTCATAGTGGGGTGATCACCGTATAGGAAGGGAGATGCTACTGCTTGGGCAGAATTTAGTCTTTCGTGCGAGCAACACTTTATTGCAAGATGTCGTAGGAGAGACAGGGGTGGTTAAGACCACATATACAAGTTGTTGATTTGGGAAACAGAACTCTGCTCTTAGGACCTTGAGGGTGGGGTGTGTTTCCATAAGAGAATTTGTATCCCAGCTGAGAAGGACTTGAAAAAAAAAAGTAAATATGGTGGAATCTCATGGTTCTAAGTTTACGGTTCAGCCGGGTAACGACGAAATGTGTCAAGATATGTGCCGCTAATAGTAGTGGTCGGGCATGGAAAGGTTGTGGGACCGCTTGGGGTGCCCTTGATTTTAGTTTCCGACTGAATAAGAATGTCCTTTTCCCATTTGTGGAAAGTTTCCAAGCCATGGGAATCGAATTATGGTTAAGTGCTTCTTATCATTTTCCACAGATGGCCAGCCAGAAGGGGTAAACCATATGTTGGGGCATATACTCCTTATGTGCATGCTTGATTTCAAGTATGGTCTGGAACGGTATCTTCCACTGGTCGAATTCGATTATTATAATTTATATTGATTCACTATTGGGATGGCGACTTATAAAGCCTTGTATCGTGGGCCTTGTGGATCTCCCACTTGTTGTTTAAAGGTGTGAGATGATAAGTCTCTCGGACCTGGACTAATCCGAGGTACTTCTTCAAAAATTGAGCTCATTCGGAATCGCATTTGCATAACCAAGATCGACGAAAGAGTTATGCCAATGCGGGGAGAAGGCATATGGAGATTGAGGTCGATAGACCAAGTGTTGGTGCGAGTATCGCCTATGAATGACATTAAGCATTTGGGGTTGAAGGAAAACTTGCACCGCGTTACGTTCGACCTTTCCTATAAAATGTTAAGGTGGGTCCGGTAACCCAATAACTTGCTCTACTAGAATATTTGCAGCAAGTTCATAACGTGATCCATGTCTCTTCTATAGGGTAGTACGAGGGATGTGATGGTGCCTTTAGGCACATTTCTTTCGAAGTTTTTGGGATGCAACTTGCCATTCCTTATGAGGAATAGTCGGTTGCTATTTCAGAGCGTAGTGACCTGCGATTAAAATCTCAGGTAGTACCTTTAGTAAGGTCGCAGGCTAGTCACCATAGTGTCGAGGAATCGACATGGGATCGCGAGGATGACATGCGGGAAAAGTATCCACATTTCTTCTTGTGAGGTATGCCTGAATTTTGGGGGCAAAATTCCCTCCTAAGGGGGGGAGTGTGTAACAACCCTCATTTTTGGTAGCCTACTTTATATTTATTTACTAGGTGTAGTAATTAATTATAAAATGATGGATGTTGAGTAAATATTAATTTATTATGAAAAAGGTTAATATTTACTGAAATTTGTATGATTACCTGATGAGTAGGTAAAAATATCCATGTTGTGATTTATTGTGTCATAAGAATTAAATGACATTTTGGTTTAATGAGAAATCGGAACATAAAATGAGTTAAAAAATTTCCAAATGATAATTTGGAGGGTGTAGTTAGTCCCGGTAGGTGCGAGACAGTCAAAATAAGTGCCATATTGTATTTTGGCATTTCGGGCATTTTTTACTGGTTATAGCTTAAATGTGTAGTGCGTACCATTTTATCACGTATTAGCCACTTAAGTGGACTTTTCAGATTTAATCCACGTTTAAGTCCCCAACCCCATTTCTTTTCTTCCATTTCTTTTTCTATTTGAGCCCTAGAGAGAGAGAGAGAAAGGAGAAAGAAGAGAACTTTGGAGAAATGGGAGATTGGAGCTTGGATTGTTGCCTCCACCAAAGCAAATCTGAATTTGCAAGATCAAGGTAAGTAACTTACTTGCTATAATGTGATTTAAGTGGATTTATTAGCATGATTTGTTGTGGATTGTTATGATTTAGTTTAGTTAGGGTTTTGTTAAATTATTTGGGTATTAACCCTTAGAGATTGATTTGGAGGATAAATGTTGTTGATAATGGTACTTAGACATATTGTGGTGTATTAGTTCCATTAAATGTTAGGGTTTTGGTGGTTGGAAGAAGAAATTGGGAGGCTAGGTCTGTTATGGCCGGTCGACCGCGGTTACCAGACCGGTCGACTGGGCCTTCGGAGGAGGGCACACTGCTTTCTTTCAAAGGCATGAATTTAAGGGCGCGGTCGACCGCGGTCCCCTACCGGTCGACCGGCTCGTCCGAATTGAACTTTCTGCTTTCCTGCCAAGGCAAAATTTTGAGACGCGGTCGACCGCGGTCTTGGGACCGGTCGACCGGTCCCCTGTTTTCTCACCTAACTTCCTACTTTTTTTTTCTTTAAACTCTTTTCTTTCCATAGGGACTTAGGACCCTTCTTTAATGAAGTAAACCTTGACTTTTAGAGTCCTGGTGGAGTTGGTTGGTGCCCTAGTGTTGAATGGGTTTCACTTGGGGTTAAGTTCGGGGGAAAGGGTTGTCTTAAGTGATGTTGAGGCATCACTTCTCTTTGTGCATCCTAATAAGTGGATGGGGGTTAGATGCCCTAACTTGGAGACTTAGGGGCTTATCAAAGTTAGATGAACTTTGAGGATTAATAGGATCATAATGATCATTTGGAGAGTTGTTGGGACTGGTATTTTGAGGAATATTAATTAAAATATTCGATGGGAATTAGGTTCGCATAAAATGAACCCAATTGGTTTAAGGATGATAGATTTATCTATTATGGACCCGAACTATGTAAATTTTGATGGGTTCAAATAAAATGAACCCGGTTGTTTAATTATGCTAGGTTCGAATAAAAAGGACCAAACGCATGGATATTGATAATGGTAACTTGGAAATGAAATGAGATAAAATATGGTAAATGCTAATTTACTTAAACACACCTCTCTAAATGACATCATAAGGGAAGTTTGCGCGCTTGGTGATGCCCCCTGGCTAGTGAATGCAGGGTGGATATAGTCCTAGGCCATATGCGGGGTTTTGTATATTTTCTGCGCTGGTTAGGGGATTCCGGGTGTGGTCCTGACTTTCCCGCAGGCATATGGCCGCTTCCTGACGTTGCGTTATGATCCCAGGTTGTCTTGTATAGATAGGCCCTGGAAGATGATGGTCATTTAGGGGCGCGCCCAGTGGGGAAACTCGGAGGGGCGGTCTTAGAATCGTTATGTGTATATGAATATAACTTTTCTGCATTAAGTGGGACTTGATGGATATATGCCATAAAGAGCATGATACGTGCCATAAAGAACACGGGAAATGAGATTAATAAGATATGTGCCATAAAGAGCACTTGATATTAATGATATTCCTATTAAGGAATGGAAAGATGTTATGGTAAGATAATTAACTTTGGAAGTTAATAAAATGAAAGGAAATTATACCTTCTTATTGTAAACACAACATATGGCTTTTAATTCCTATTAAGGGATGTAAGAAGGATATGGTAATTGGATTACTGAGTAAAGATTTTAAATTTACATTACTTGCTTTTTCTTTCTTTTATGTAGGCATTTCATTTTTCATTTCATTTCATATTTAGTTGAAATGTCATTGTCATATTATCATCCTTATTTATGCATAACTGTTCATTTCTATCATGCTTTTATTTCTTCTGGTAATCATATAGAACCCGGCCCTGACCGGTTTACTTTCCTTGTTGCATATATGATTGTATCTGCTCAGGTGCTCCACCGCAAGGACGCCCGTTTTGGTGTTCCCCTTCCTATGCCTTTGACGAGCTGTAAGATTTTGCGGGTTATTACAGGACTTGTATTAGACGCTTTCATTCTTGTTATTTTAGATAAGTCCGGGTCGTAACTCGGGCGAGTGGCCCAAACTTTGTTATTTGATTAATGAATGTCTTACATAAGATATTACAGTGTCGTACGGTGTTCTTTGTAGCTGTGGACCGACAGCTTATTCGGTCCATTTGTTTACTATCGTTGTTAGCGATGATATATATATATTCTTGTGGAATCACACTTGTTTATCAGATCGGGTTGTTTAAATTTAGTTTTCTTAATTGCTTATTTAAAATTTTACACATTTTGGCAACCCGTTTTCTGATATATTGGGTGGTTTTCCCGTATATTCAGTTTATTTTGTTGATGCTAAGGATGATATCTGTCCATGATTCCTGTTACGTTTGAGTATCGGGCTGGCCACCCCTTATCTCGGATCTCGGGTTGTCACAGAGGGAGGTTCGACCGCTCATTTGTATTACATAGAGGAGGATACCTCTAAGGAGGTTGTGATTCCCTTAGATTCGATCCCTGTTGTCAGGGAGTATTCCGATGTGTTTCAGGAGATACCAGGCCTACCGCCCAGTCGTGAGATAGACTTTGTTATAGATTTATTGCCAGATGCGAGACCTATAGCACGCGCACCGTACCGTATGGCTCCGACAGAGATGCGAGAGCTACGAGATCAGATAGAGCAGCTGTTAGGTCAGGGCTTCATTCGTAGGAGTACCTCACCTTGGGGCGCTCCATTCTTGTTTGTGAAGAAGAGAGATGGTTCACTAAGATTGTGTGTGGAATACCGGGAATTGAACAAGGTCACGATACAGAATAAGTATCCGTTTCCTCGAATCGTTGATCTGTTCGACCAGTTGAGGGGAGCAACTTTCTTTTCGAAGATAGATCCCAGGTCGGGGTACCATCAGTTACGTATTAGAGAGCAGGATGTTTCAAAGACTGCCTTCTTGACGAGATATGGGTCCTACGAGTTTAGGGTAATGCCGTTCGAACTCACAAACGCTCCAGTCGTTTTCATGGACTTAATGAATCGAGTATTCAGAGAATTCTTGGATCAGTTTGTCATCATCTTCATAGATGATATCTTCATATATTCACACTCCGAGGAGGAGCATGCCGAGCACTTGAGGCAAGTTCTTCAGACTCTACGAGAGCATCAGTTGTATGCTAAGTACGAGAAGTGTGGATTCTAGTTGCGAGAGGTACAGTTCTTGGGCCATGTTGTTTCTGAGCAAGGGATAGCCGTTGACCCGAGCAAAGTGTCAGCGGTGAGGGAGTGGGGACAGCCCACGACACTGACAGAAGTGCGTAGTTTCTTAGGATTAGCCGGATACTACAGGAGATTCATTCGGGGATTCTCCAAAATAGCGGGTCCATTGACGAATCTGACTCGCAAAGGGGTACCATATGTTTGGGATGACGCTTGTCAGTTGGCTTTCGACGAGCTGAAGGACAAGCTTACTTCAGCACCAGTCCTTGCCTTACCGAAACCAGGTGTGGAATACCTGGTTTATACCGATGCGTCTTTACGGGGACTTGGAGGTGTACTCCAGCAGGAGGAGAAGGCTATAGCTTTTGCTTCCCGCAAACTTAAGCCGCATGAGAAGAATTACCCCACCCATGACCTGGAGTTAGCAGCGGTCGTCTTTGCATTGAGGATTTGGAGGCACTACTTATTTGGTGAGAAATTCCGTTTATTCACAGACCATAAGTCACTGCAGTACCTATTCACTCAGCGAGAGCTGAATATGCATCAGCGTAGATGGCTAGAGTTTGTGAAGGACTACCAGTTCGATATACAGTATCATCCGGGGAAGGCCAACGTAGTTGCTGATACGTTGAGCCGTAGACCGGTAGACGATGTAGCGGACGTCTGGAAAGCGAAGTGGAAGGAATTGGGTCACCAAGACGCAGTGGCACGTTCTTTCATATTCGTGATGTCAGTCACCCCCGAGATTGTTACGAGGGTGATACAGGCACAGACCACAGACCCATTTTGCCAGGAGCAGATTGTGAGACTTCTAGCCGAGGGTGCTGAGTCCTATTCTGTTAGTTCTGATGGAGGTTTACGGTTTAATGGGAGATTGGTAGTTCCAAAAGGAGCAGAATTACATCATGCAGTGATGACTCATTCTCATGGGTCCCGATTTGCAGTACATCCGGGAGGCGATAAGATGTACCAGGATATGAGGCGATAATACTGGTGGAGTGGGATGAAGAAGGACATCGCAGAGTTCGTGTCCAAGTGTTCTACCTGCCAGCTGGTGAAGGTGGACCATCAGAAACCGTCAGGATTGCTTCAGCCATTGGAAGTACCCGCGTGGAAGTGGGAGAGTATTTCCATGGATTTCATTACAGGGTTGCCTACATCACAGCGGGGCCACGATTCTATCTGGGTGATTGTAGACCGTTTGACCAAGGTGGCTCATTTTCTGCCGGTGCGGACAGATTATACCATGGGTCAGTATGCTCAATTGTTCATCGCGGAGATTGTCAGATTACACGGGGTGCCCCTGAATATTGTGTCAGATAGAGACAAGATCTTTGTGTCACGTTTGTGGGAAAGTTTTCAGGAGGCTATGGGTACTGAGTTGAGGTTGAGTTCAGCTTACCACCCACAGACAGATGGACAGACAGAGCGTACTAATAAGATGTTAGAGGATATGCTACGCATGTGTGTTCTCGATTTTGGAGGAGGTTGGGAGACACATCTTCCATTTGTAGAGTTTGCTTATAATAACTCTTATCAGTTTACGATTGGTATGGCTCCATTTGAGGCTTTGTATGGTAGGCCTTGTCGTTCTCCAACTTGTTGGCTCGAGGTGGGGGACAACAAGTTGCTAGGACCAGAAGTGATTCAGGAGACCTCCGCGAGGATTGAGATAATCAGGAGTCGTATTCGGGTAGCCCAGGACAGGCAGAAGAGCTACGCCGATGCGAAACGGTTCTTTCGAGAGTTTAATGTGGGAGATCAAGTGTTATTGCGTGTATCTCCTATGAAGGGAGTGATGAGGTTCGGGAATAAGGGTAAGTTGGCTCCGAGGTACGTAGGACCATTTCCCATCATCGAGAGGATTGGGTCGGTAGCAAACAGGTTAGGATTTCCAGAACATTTACATCGCATCCACGATGTATTCCACATCTCGTTGTTGAGACGATATCTTCGGGATGATATGGCCTATACTCACATTGCGATAGATGAGATAGACTTACAGTCTGATAGCTCTTACGAGGAGAGACCAGGAACTATTCTAGACTATAGTGAGAGGAGATTGAGGTCGAAAATAGTTCCACTTGTGTGAGTCCAGTGGGAGCATCATAATGTGGAGGAATCCACTTGGGAGCGTGAGGCAGATATGCGCGAGAAATATCCAGAGTTGTTTTTACCAGGTATGCCTTATTTTCCGAATTTCGGGACGAAATTCCATTATTAGGGGGAAGTATGTAATACCCCGTATTTTTATGCTATATTAATTTGGAGATTTATTAAATTTAATGTGACGGTTTATTTAATAAAAATCCGGAAATTAATTATGTAATAATTATTAACGTGACGAGAGTTAGTAATTATGGGAAACTTGTTGAATATTACTAATGATCATAGTAATATATTAGATTGGTTATATTGAATGTCATAAGTGAATTAAATGACTATTTCGGAAATTTAAGTCGGAACGTGCCCGTGTCACGTCGGGACTAATTTTGTTAAATAAAAAGTAAATATTTTATAAGTTGTTCGTATGGTCGTTTTGAGTGCGCCAACGCGTCCGTAAGGGTCGAGATAGTCAGAAAAGTATACCCGGGGGTTTAGTTTGGGTCTCGGGGAGTTTTTAGGCCTAATTGGTGCCCCGGGAGGGCACTTTAGTCATTTTACATAAGTGGGTAATTAAACCCACGAATTTCAGCCAACCTATAACAGCCATTAGGTCAGCCTCTTAAGGTTAGAACATTCACAAATCAAGTGACGGCCATTGGAGAAGAGAGGAGAGAGCTCCAAGGCAATCCAAGGCCAAAAAGCCACCGGTTTGCACCGCCACTAGCACCACCGCGTAGATCACGAGTCGAGGAACGCAGCCATACCAAAATCAGCCATGAATCTGCATACCAAAATCCCAGGCAAGTGTTTAAACTTGCTATTTTCGTTGATGCAATCTTCATGTTAGCTTAGGAATGAATTGTGATAAAAACTATGGAAGAAAACCCCATTTTTATAGGAGAACCCATGTAGTATTGATGTATATGTTGATTCTGGAAACCCTTGCCATGTAGAGGTAATAATCCACGAAATTTGGTGATCATAATAAATAAATATTGGAGAAAGATTCATTAGAAATCTGTTTAAGAAAATTCCAGGGTTCTTGATAATTGGACATGATTTTAGGTTGAAAATCCATGTTTAATGATAGTTATACACATGCTTTACGTTATAAACACCTGGTAAAATGTTATGATGATGATAGTAGGATTTTTGGGACGATTAGAATGGAAAAACATAGTTTTGGAAGAAGAAGTTTGATGAATCCCGTAACTGCATTCTGCAGAATTTTTCCCAGACCTGCTTGATCGATCGATCGAGCCTAGAGCATCGATCGATCGAAGGTTCGATCGATCGAGCCCCAAGCTTCGATCGATCGACCCCTCCTGGCAGACTCCTATTTCCCTTGTTTAATTAGTTAAATTAAGTTTATCGTGAAATAATTTTTGGGCATCCTAAATAAAATGATTTGGGAGACATTGAGGACCAGTAGGGTATATGTAATAATGTTGGAACCTTTAATATTCAACGAGAATGATATTTATGGGATATTTACCTTAGGTTGTTAGATTTATGAATTTAAAGGGTGAGGTGCGTAAGAGAGTTATGTTTGAATCTAATAAAGTCACTTACTTAATTTCAGATTTGTGGGGATATAATCCACGAGTGTTAGGTAATAAGTGAGAAAACTCTTCGACTTAAGGTTAGGAATAAAACCTTATACGTAATTCTATAACTGTGAAATTAAGGATAAATGGTATAATTACGGGTAATGAGAAGAACCTATATTAATATGATAAAGTGGTATATTTATATGATTGTGTGTACATATATTATATGCATGTGAAAAAACATACCGCGCTACTTGTTATCCTTGAGGTTACCGCGCGGGGACAGTCTTATCTCGATGGGACCTTTATGGGGGATATTGACTTGTACCCTAGAAGATAGATATCCTTGGTACAGGCTATCGAATTGATAGTTCAGACGGTCCTAAGAGACACGAGTATGTGCCATCCTCTTAAAGACTTGGAATCTATGCTTCGCCTCGATATTGTTTGTATATGTGTTAATATAATTCGAGAGTGATTCCGAATTTGTATTCCCCTTTGATTTGAGTGGAAGTATGCACGCACCATAGTTTTATTCGGGGTGCTATTATATATATATATATTATACGAGTAGTTAATATATATATGAGATTATATAATTTGAGACTGACTACTGTGATTTGATAAGTAGGACATGGTTGTTGAATCATATTATAAATACTTGTTTTGAGAAAGTATAAAATGTCACGGGTACTTTATAAATTTTTACGGAGTTAAAAATAGAGAACTTTGGCTACAAATTGGAACATCTTTTTAAATTGAAATCGTGTATTGTAAATCTTTCGAGTAATCTAAGTTAAGTTAAATCTTTTAGAAAGACTAGTATGATAAATGTTAAAACAAACCGTTGGGAAGGTTAGTGCGATAGGTGTGCACATTAGAAGAGAGGTGAGTATTTTCTCAAGAGAGGGACGTACGAATATGTTGTTGCATTGGCCTGTATCAATTTAAATACTTGCTTAACGTATTTTAAATCAAACACAATTTTGGGCTCTGACTCGTTTCTTTTTCTCTCTCTCTCTTGTATATATATGTATATTTTCAGGTGCCCAGCCACAGGGGCGTCTTGCTTAGGATCCCTTGAGAAGAACGAGCTGCAGCTTAGGTGGGAGTTGCAGGTCACTTGAGTAGACGGCTTCCGTTATTGACTCCACTCCTAGTACTCTCATTTATTGGGCACGTGTCGACCCTTTTCATCATTTCATTTGTTGTTGGGACATTTATATTTCAGTTATTTCCGGTATTGTTCTATGGGATTTATTCAGGATGGATTTGTGATTTTAGTTTCATATGTTGACATTCGATTGACGAATGTATTATGTTATTTGGCTTTTTGTGGTGTGATTCTTAATTGTAGAAATGTTGTTTTAAATAAATAAATCTTTTTCTTTAATTAAAATTTGGAAAGTTTGTATGAAAAATGTTTTTGACACTTAGCTTAATTATTTAGGGTGTTAAATTGGAAAATTATTTTATCGACAGTGATGCTGAGAATGAACCAACTGTTAACCTTGATTTAATTTAATAAAGGAGTGATCGCCCGGTATTTAATTAGGCGGGGTGTCACATATATGTGTTAGACTCATATGACCTCGTAGTAGTTTGAAGCAAAGTTGAACTCTTAGGGTGGATTGAACTTCGTTAAGGGAGGAAGATAGTATGAATGCGTACAATATGGAGATCTATCAGACCAAGATGAGTCAAATGGCTGTGAAGACACGATCTAGGGATCTCTCTATCCAAGGCAGGATCCAATAACTTTGGAAAAATAGAGAGGAGTCGTACTCAACCATGTTCTGGGGGTGTCTTACGCATAAATTGGGTGTTTATTTCACTAAATGAGAAGGACCTCGGAAGTTCACAGTTTTGGAGGAGATGCATAGGTTAGGATTTTGGAATACCCCAAGAAATGGAGTAAGATGTAACACTTGATGTGGGATGTTATGCGTGCTAGATCGGTGTAGAGTGAGAAATGGAAAAGTTTATTTCCAGGTGCACCATTCGTTAAAGGGGGGAAGGTTGGTCTGAGGCGATCAATTGGAAATTTTGTAATACTTGGTGATTCCAATGTTAGAATAAGTAGGCAAACTGATGTAGTTTAGTGTTACATTACCAACATCATGAAAAGTTCAAGATTTCCTTTTGATTGTGGAATTGATTGAACGATATGGAAAAGATATGGATAATTTGGCTGAGTTACATTATCGGGCAGTGTGACTAATATTTCATGGAAGAAAGAGAATAAACCAGCACATAGTGTCGCCCAAGATCGTTATGATTAGTATGAGACCCTTGGGTCCCACCTCTGATAGGGACTATCAATAGGCAATGGGGATGAAGTTGCATTGTTCGTACGGCGTATCATATGTAGATCGAGGAATAGAGGAGAGGGTGGTCAAGATGTTAGAGGATATACTAGTATGTGAATCCTAGACTTTTAAGGTAATTGGGAGGAGTAATTACCGTTGGTAGAGATGCATGTTCTAACAAACAATATTAATTATTGTCATGGTACGTTCTGAGGCTTAATATGAAGTCCTTATCATCCACCATATGTTTGTATAAGGGTGACAATTAACAAGTTCCATAGGACATATGTGATTTTGAGTCATTCGATAGGGATTGAGTTAATCGAAGTAATTTTTGTATGGTTCAAGAAGATTGTAAGAATTAAGTAGTCATGAACTGAAAAGTTAAAGACTAACGTAAGGGGTTGAAAATTGTTGCAGGTAATTTTCCTCATTAGAGGAAGTGTAGGATTTGGACAATAAGGGAAGTTGGCACCTAAGAAAGTGGAGTCTTTTCGAACATTAAGATGATAGAGTGAGTAGCGTACAAACTTGTCTTTTTTAAGTATTGTTAGCGGAATCACGATAGTTTTCATATCATTAAATAAGTGAGTCCTTAAGAATGATGGAATATATCGGTATGAAATGGTTTAAATAGACTTATTACTAATCTTGGGTTATAACGTGTAGGCCTTCAGTCAGAATGGAACCACTATCGGGTGTATAGTGGATGCACCAAAATGTTATCAGGCGTTGATTTCGAATACGCTCGGGTGCAATGCGGGAAAGAATACAAAGTTTTTTAGTACCAAACATATCCGAATTTCGGGGACGAAATTTCTTTGTAAGGGGGAAGTATGTAACACCCTGTATTTTTTAGAATATTTAAATTATCACGTATTGTAATAATTTAATTAATTTGATAAATAAATGAATTTAATAAATATTAAGTAGAAAATATTAATCTAATATTTATATGTTATTATATTTACTTATGTCATAAATAAATGAAATCATATTAATTTATATTACGTCATATGTGGGTAAAAGCGACGGGTTGACAAGATCTTATTCAGAATGCGCGTGAAGAATCATGTTAGGGATAAGATGGTAAATTAATGATAGGTGACTCGAATGATGATTTCAAGTGCACAGTTGATCCGAAATAGGTCGAAATAGTCAAAATCAAGCACCCAAGGGTAGTGATTTGATGTCGGGGGATTTTTGGACTAGTCGGGACCCGCATGGGGGTATGCGGGTCATTTAGCATTTATGGGTTAAGCTAATTTTGGGATTATGGTATTTAAATGAGAGATTAGAGGCTTGTGGGTAGCCATTTTACATTAGACATCTTATGTGAAAGGAATTGAATAGAAAAGAGGAGGAAACACAAGAAGGACCAAGGGAGGCCATATTGGAGAGGATATTTAAAGAATTTTTGGGTCACACTCAACATACAAGGAAGATTGAGAGTCTTCTTTACATTTAAGGAAAGTGGATGACTTTCTTAATGTTATTTTCTTAGTTATTTAATCCATATCATAACTGGTATTGAAACCAATTTTGGGGTGGGATTAACATGTCAAATGGGTTTTGAGAAAATAAATTCATTGAACTTTTTTATGATTACATGTGATCTTGTTAGGTTGAATCCCGTAAGAGAAGTAGGTACTTGATTGAGAAATCTAATGATTTCAGATTTTTCAAATTTTTTTAATCAATTATAAATTCTCTACAGAAGAGTGTCTAAGACCAAAATCATTAGTTATTAATTTCGGGATGGAATTTATTTTAGGCACGATTGTGTTTAGATTGATTACAATAGCTTGTTGATGTATCCTCTTGATTAATATGAATTCATAGTTAATGAAATTGAGTTATTTTTTCTCTTTAACAACCTTTTAGGTTTGGGTCAGGTTAGGATTGTGTCCAGGTGATTTTTATGAACTGAGGTGAGTATGTGGGAGGTTATCTAAGTTGATAAGATATTGTATTAAAAAAATGATTTGTGGCACTTTCTTAAAAAATTGGGCATGAATTAGTCGGGTTATGTGAATATATATATATATATATATATATATATATATATATATATATATATATATATATATATATATATATATATATATATATGTGTGTGTGTGTGTGTGTGTGTGTGTGTGTGTGTGTATGTATGTTAACAATATGTGATATGAATATACATATATAAATGTGACAATTATATATGGGTGAATAATATTAATATGAGAGTATGGAGTAAATAACTATATGGAGATCTATCAGACCAAGATGAGTCAAATGGCTGTGAAGACACGATCTAGGGATCTCTCTATCCAAGGCAGGATCCAATAACTTTGGAGAAACAGAGAGGAGTCGTACTCAACCATGTTTTGGGGGTGTCTTACGCATAAATTGGGTGTTTATTTCACTAAATAAGAAGGACCTCAGAAGTTCGCAGTTTTGGAGGAGATGCATAGGTTAGGATTTTGGAATACCCCAAGAAAGGGAGTAAGATGTAACACTTGATGTGGGATGTTATGCACGTTAGATCGGTGTAGAGTGAGAAATGGAAAAGTTTATTTCCAGGTGCACCATTCGTTAAAGGGGGAAAGGTTGGTTTAAGGCGATCATTTGGAAATTTTGTAATACTTGGTGATTCCAATGTTATAATAAGTAGGCAAACTGATGTAGTTTAGTGTTACGTTACCAACATCATGAAAAGTTCAAGATTTCCTTTTGATTGTGGAATTGATTGAACGATATGGAAAAGATATGGATAATTTGGCTGAGTTACATTATCGGGTAGTGTGACTAATATTTCATGGAAGAAAGAGAATAAACCAGCACATAGTGTCGCCCAAGATCGTTATGATTAGTATGAGACCCTTGGGTCCCACCTCTGATAGGGACTATCAATAGTCAATGGGGATGAAGTTGCATTGTTCGTACGGCGTATCATATGTAGATCGAGGAGTAGAGGAGAGGGTGGTTAAGATGTTAGAGGATATACTAGTATCTGAATCCTAGACTTTTAAGGTAATTGGGAGGAGTAATTACCGTTGGTAGAGATGCATGTTCTAACAAACAATAATAATTATTGTCATGGTACGTTCTGAGGCTTAATATGAAGTCCTTATCATCCACCATGTGTTTGTATAAGGGTGACAATTAACAAGTTCCATAGGACATATGTGATTTTGAGTCGTTCGATAGGGATTGAGTTAATCAAAGTAATTTTTGTATGGTTTAAGAAGATTGTAAGAATTAAGTAGTCATGAACTGAAAAGTTAAAGACTAACGTAAGGGGTTGAAAATTGTTGCAGGTAATTTTCCTCATTAGAGGAAGTGTAGGATTTGGACAATAAGGGAAGTTGGCACCTAAGAAAGTGGAGTCTTTTCGAACATTAAGATGATAGAGTGAGTAGCGTACAAACTTGTCTTTTTGAAGTATTGTTAGTGGAATCACGATAGTTTTCATATCATTAAATAAGTGAGTCCTTAAGAATGATGGAATATATCGGTAAATGGTTTAAATAGACTTATTACTAATCTTGGGTTATAGCGTGTAGGCCTTCAGTCAGAATGGCACCACTATCGGGTGTATAGTGGATGCACCAAAATGTTATCAGGCGTTGATTTCGAATACGCTCGGGTGCAATGCGGGAAAGGATACAAAGTTTTTTAGTACCAAACATATCCGAATTTTAGGGACGAAATTCCTTTGTAAGGGGGAAGTATGTAACACCCTGTATTTTTTAGAATATTTAAATTATCACGTATTGCAATAATTTAATTAATTTGATAAATAAATGAATTTAATAAATATTAAGTAGAAAATATTAATCTAATATATATATGTTATTATATTTACTTATGTCATAAATAAATGAAATCATATTAATTTATATTACGTCATATGTGGGTAAAAGCGACGGGTTGACAAGATCTTATTCAGAATGCGCGTAAAGAATCATTTAGGGATAAGATGGTAAATTAATGATAGGTGACTCGAATGATGATTTCAAGTGCACAGTTGATCCGAAATAGGTCGAAATAGTCAAAATCAAGCACCCGAGGGTTGTGATTTGATCTCGGGAGATTTTTGGACTAGTCGGGACCCGCTTGGGGGTATGCGGGTCATTTAGCATTTATGGGTTAAGCTAATTTTGGGATTATGGTATTTAAATGAGAGATTAGAGGCTTGTGGGTAGCCACTTTACATTAGACATCTTATGTGAAAGGAATTGAATAGAAAAGAGGAGGAAACACAAGAAGGACCGAGGGAGGCCATATTGGAGAGGATATTTAAAGAATTTTTGGGTCACACTCAACATACAAGGAAGATTGAGAGTCTTCTTTACATTTAAGGCAAGTGGATGACTTTCTTAATGTTATTTTTTCAGTTATTTAAGTCATATCATAACTGGTATAATTGAAACCAATTTTGGGGTGGGATTAACATGTCAAATGGGTTTTGAGAAAATAAATTCATTGAAATTTTTTACAATTACATGTGATCTTGTTAGGTTGAATCCCGTAAGAGAAGTAGGTACTTGATTGAGAAATCTAATTATTTCAAATTTTTCAAATTTTTTTAATCAATTATAAATTCTCTACAGAAGAGTGTCTAATACCAAAATCATTAGTTATTAATTTCGGGATGGAATTTATTTTAGGCACGATTGTGTTTAGATTGATTACAATAGCTTGTTGATATATCCTCTTGATTAATATGAATTCATAGTCAATGAAATTGAGTTATTTTTTCTCTTTAACAGCCTTTTAGGTTTGGGTCAGGTTAGGATTGTGTCCAGGTGATTTTTATGAACTGAGGTGAGTATGTGGGAGGTTATCTAAGTTGATAAGATATTGTATTAAAAAATGATTTATGGCACTTTCTTAAAAAATTGGGCACGAATTAGTCGGGTTATGTGAATATATATATATATATATATATATATATATATATATATATATATATATGTATGTATGTTAACAATATGTGATATGAATATACATATATAAATGTGACAATTATATATGGGTGAATAATATAAATATGAGAGTATGGAGTAAATAACTAGGGTGAAGTTATGTGAATTAATTAAGATGGAATTCAAAAATGATTTTCTGTGTGTGATTGCAAGATAAGATTTAAAGCATAGAACAAACGTTTGTGACACTGTTCAGGTAGAAGGTTAATGTATGGGGCAAAGATACATGTTGTACTAGTTAGGTAGGCTAGCATAACTAGGGTGTTTAAAATGTACGTGATAGATGAACATAATAGATGAGGAGTCAGGGTCGTCTCATGGGAGTGCTCTACCAGTTTAAAAATAGAAAAATATTGTACATTTTCATCAATGCATTTATTCAGTTGCTAAATATTTTCAAAAGATTTTGGGCTCTGACCCACGTAAAATATTTTCAATCTTTTAGGTGTCCAGCCACAGGGACGCCAAGCATGATTACGCATTACAGGATTTACGGAGTTGCGGCTAATGTGGAGGCTTATAGGTTATGTAGTAGTCGATTATATATTTGGTATTCTACTTAGGTACCATTTCAGTTCTTGGTGGGCATGTCGCCCCTTTTATGAGACCCTTTATATTCAATTTTTATTTAATTCAGCTAGTCTGGATTGTATTGGATTGTTTTGTAACCGACGGTGTATTCGGTATTTGGATTTTAATTTATTTCTCCTTTAGACTTTATTACAATGATGGTTTATTTTTAATTTGGTAACTTTGAATGGTTTGGGTGAATGGTTTACTTTTCGATAATTAATGAAAGATAAAATTTGCACAAGCTTGTTTAATTAATAGGTGGTTAGTAATTAAAAATGTTTTCGACAGTGATCCTAAGAATAAACCAGATGAGATTCCTGTTTTATTTTCATCAGGGACTGGTCACCCGTTATTGAAATAGGAGATGTGTCACACTAAATTATCAAACACACTCATAAAACCAAGAGGTGTCCAAGGACAAAATGAACACAAAAATAAGAACCAAGCATGTTCGGAGAAGGAATGTGTGAATTATATTGTCTCAGTTTATGTAAGAAAGTTGACCAATTCAAGACATTGTATTCAATGATTGGCCAAAAAACCCGATGATCTCTCACTCGAAAAGATTTAAGGCCAAAAGTTATCTTTATCGATGCAGCTCTTTTCCACTGATACTCTCTCTAATTTGTCTTCATATTCATTTGATTTTTCACCTAAATTTAATTCATGTGGGGGATTGTTGGAAAATATTATATTTTTACACAAATTAATATTTATACCAAATTATTATATTAGTCAACATTTAGCTATTATAAAAGTAGGACGCACACTTCAAACGTGGTGGGACCAAGTTTGTATTCCTTGAAACAAGACGAGTCAGGTGATATATTAATTTGTTAAAATGAATAAAATGATGACTAAGAAATTTGATTTCAAAGTTGTCCATTTTTTATGAAATTATTAAGAATTTTATATTCTTCGACAAATTTTCTTAACCATCGCTAAAGGATATGACTGTTTGCTATATATAGTGACTGTTTTTAAAATCGTCACTAAAGGTTGTGATTATTCACCATTAGTTGTGACAGTTCATGGAAAAACGCCCCGAAAGTGACTTTTAATAAAAAGACACTTCTTTTCATGAAAGAACACTTTGTTTTCTATAAATACAAGACTTGTCTTAATTTTAAAGTAAAGAGAAAAGCAAATTTTCAATACTTTCCCTTTCTAATTCTCGGAGAGAGAGTATCAAATATAACTGGTTTGTGGGACATGTCCATAGAAGTTTTTGTTACATGTGTCGAGACCATTTCATCCTAGGATGTAGGCGATCATTGTTGATTTTCATCAGGACCATAGCGGGAGCGCATTTGGTCTTAAGGAGAGAGTTTTCAATACTCTACTCAGTTATTTTCTTTATTTGCATTTTTCTATTGATCTAATTTTTTATTGCACAAGTATGATTTGTTTCATAATTTAATTTGATAAAACACAAGGGCAGATAAAATATCTAACACGAATTTCGATGCATAATTAAACTGAAACATTTTAAGTTATAGTTTAATGGACTTGGAAAATATTATCATATTGTAATGAAGAACTAGATAATGCCAATATGAATTCACGGTATTGAATAAAAATCCAGAACAATAAGACAAAGTTTGTCTACAAAATACCATACTCGGGATAAGTAGTCATATTAATTTTTGTTGCATGTGGTATGGAGTTTTTTTATTTTTGTTAGTTTGTCTACCCTTCACCATGAAGGAATCGTAAAATTCAATAAAAATTATATGTATTTGTCGTCATGTGATAGTAATTATCAAGTTAGAGTTATGAGAGAGAAACATCGTATTATATTTTAATCATTTGATGAATCGTGTACCAAATATTGAAATGTGTGTACACATTACTTAACATAAAATGGAATCCTTTCAACTATGCTACCTGTCACTACACTAAAGTGAAAAATGCATTTGAGCAATCCTTTCGCATGTCGAACTTTTATTTCCAAGGTTGTTATAACAAAACAAACATAATATTGATAACCAACGGAAAAGCTATTTGGTAGCTTTCAAAAAACTTATTATAAGTATCAAGAAGCCTAAAGAATAATAAAATGGTCAAAAAATTTTGGGAACATAACACAAAATTTGGAAGTCGAAAGAAACACTTTCAATTGAAAGAAAATATAAATTGTGCATTAAATAAGGGGCATTAACTAATAAATCCCTTAAAAGTCTATTTATATAGGATCATCTGAAGCGATAAATTTTTTGGTATCTTAAACCCATAAACTTTGAATTAATTAACGATAAGTCCAAACAATACACTTACACTTATTAATGTAGATAAAATTACACTTATTAATGTATTTATAATTTAAATTGTGAATCTATTTGTAATAATAAGTTTAATTGTAATTTACATTATTAAGCATAATTGTATCCGTATTCATATATCTATATTAGTAATTGTAAGACACGTGGATTTATTGAAAAAAAATACCTTGTTTTTATCGATAATTTCTATAGAGTATAAGGATTTATCAACATGTTTCTCTCTTTTTTATTTTTTTTATTTCTTAAAACCAAAATTACTAAACATGAATACGAAATTTTATATGGTTGATATTTTCTTACGCGTTTAAAAATATGATTCAATGAACTCACCGTACCAACATTAGATAAAATTTTAGCACTAAAATTATCATGCACAGATAACTAATATAATACACCATTTATTCAAAAATTGTGTTATTTTTTTATCAAGGTATCACTTTAATTGGATCCTTTTAGTAAAATTGTTTTCATAAATGAGAAATCAAAAATTAATTTTCTCTCTCATATAAAATCTCTATGTTAATTTTTTGTCTCATTTGTATAAGTGAAGGGAATTTTCAAATTTTTTTTAAATATATATATATATATATATATCAGTTGTTTTAAACATGAATACATACTTATTAATTTGTCTTGTCTCAAGTGTCACCCCTTTTAAGTACTTATGTGAGGATTCTATTTCAACCCACAGTTATTTGATATTTAATGTGTACGAAGTATAGGCAAATATATTAGTTATCTAATAGTTTATGTATAACTTCTTTTGGAATTGAAAATAAAAAATTTCTTCCCAATGGACTTTGATTCATCATGTTTCAGAAAATAAAACAACAAAAACTAGATTTATGTAACAAGATCAACAATTGGATCACCATATCTTTTCGAATTTGTAGGTGATCCAATATAGGAGACAAGGATGGTGACGACGAAAATGACGACGATGATGATATAGATAATAAACCACCACCATAAATCCTTACGTAAGTGAGCAAAATACCTTAAATCTCCTAGTTTATGATCCACCCAAAACAAGCTGTGTGTGTGGGCCCTATTGGAGATACAAAATTCTCTCTCCTCATCCCACATATAAATTGAATTGTGTTTTATCTCACCATCTCTAACCCTTAAAAGTGTATAATATACCCTAAATCTCGTCTTTATATATATAGACAACTAGGGTTTTCCAGAGAGTTATTGGTTTACTACTTGGAATATGGACTATAATAGGATCCCAACGCAAATAAGTAAATTTACTTTTAAACAGAAATATGGAAACCCCAAATTATCCTCCATATTCTATTTTATCTTATTTTCATTGTAATTAATTCCACTAGATAGTTATAATTGCACTCAAATATACTTATCTCAAAATTACTCTAATAGAGGGTCTTGTTTCTAAAGTTTGATAGTACATAATGGGATTCTCTGCATTAAGTATTCAATACCCACTTCGTAAAATTCAGTTTGTGGCGAATCGAGTTTCACCAACATCTTATATATTCCTTAACACCAAACTTAACTTATTTGATACTCCACAGGATTAAATATCCACCAACCAAGTTTACTGGTAAAATCAAACTTATGTGTTTATCACAGGAGTATCATAATCCTATATATCTCCTTGATGCAGATTCCTCCGGAATATGATCTCAAACATATTTATATAATCACAACCCAAATTATAGGGCTTATTGGCCTAATTATTTTGATTTCACCCATCGACAAATGAAATTTGTCTCCATATGAATATTCTTATCCCCGTACCCTCTGAATTAAGAATCTGTGCACTATTTACAAACTACAATATTATCAAATCAATACTTATACTCAAATTTCACCATTGGTCCTATTCAATATATTATTAATTTAGTAGTACAATATTATTTAAAATATAAAAAAACCACCAAACGTACACGGGGATTTGCGATGAGGATGTCAAATCCTTATTTACTTTGCAAATTATTCAATTATACTAGGACTGGGATTCTAATATTTTATGATCGAGCTGAACCTAAGTCACTAGATATCTCATTAAGTATGATTCACCAACATATATAATATATTTATGCACAAATAAAAGACATTTCCACATACATGATTCATATCTTAAAATGATATTAGATAATATTTTATTAATAAATAATAAATGTCATAAATATGATTTAAAGAATAAAAACCCCATAAGGTAAGTCTTCGTATTCGTGAATTCAAAATATAAAAAATCTAAATGATACAAAAAATAAAATATATAAAAAATGAGGATACAAAAGAATAAAAATAAAATAACAACTACTAGAAATTACTAAAATCACTAGAAATACTAAGAGGTTTCGAAATTATAATTGTACTCAAAATAAGAATAACAAAAAAAATAATAAAAAGTGAAATGAGATGTAGTGTTGCACACTTAGTGAACTTGAGATATAGCATTTCACACTTGTTGAACATGGCATACAATTAGTTTCTTGAATCATTTGTAAGGTTGTGTGAAGGTTCTCCCCGTGATCCACACCTGAAGCTAAGTAGATTAGGATATCATCAACTTTACACCATAACAAATCTATCCAGGTAAGGACGATAAATTCGATTCATCAGGTCCATAAACAATGTATATGCATTCGTTAACCCAAATGGCATAACTAAGAACTCACAATGCTCATATATCATCATGAATGTCGTCTTCTGAATATCCTCAGTCTTGAGCCTCGACTAATGATAGTGTAATACCCTATGATTTGGACCAAAGAATATTTTATATGATTTAGAAATCAAAAAATATTTTCTATTGAATTTAATTATTTTTTATCATTTAAAAATATTGGTTTTATTATAAAATGATAAGTTTTTAATTAGTTTTGAAATGATGGGAAAATAGGGAATTTTTCTAGTCCTTTTAATTTTTGGCGGAAGTGGACAAGCATATATATGATCATGCAAATATTCCTACAGATCTTCAAAGCTCTGGGAATGTCTTCTGGAGATTGATCATCTCTCTAATTTTCATAGATAATGTGATGTTGATTTTGTATGATGATTAGGAGCTTTGATTGTATGATTCATTTTTATATGCTTCTCTTCATCCTTGATTAATACACTAAGTTTATCTTCTATATAGGAGTGTGATCTTTGTGGTTTTGATTATGAATGTGTATGATCGTGCTAGGGATGATTTTATTTCTTGTGTGATGATGATAATGATGATCAAGACTTTATTCTTCTTGGTTCATGGTGCATGATTGAGTATATGTTAAAGTGGCTAGATCTTGTTTCAGTCTTCATTGTAATACTTAGCTACTTGATGTCTTGGTTACATGGATGATATGATCCTGGTAATATATCGCATTTTGTATTGAGTACTTATTCTTATCTTAAATAAATTATAGAGAAGATAGTTAAGTATGATCACATATAAATTGTGTTGTTATTATAAAAAATCATTTTCTTGAAATACATTATGTTTCACAATCTCCCCATTTTGTCGATGATAATACAATTAATATCGTTTGAGAAAAAATGGTTGTAATACCCCGTATTTTTAATGACTTTTAAAATGGGATTAATTAGAATTAATTGTGATATAATTGGAAAGTAATCTGGATTTAAATATTACTCTAGAATAAAATAATATGTGATTTATGTTGAACATTACTTAGTGATTAAAGTAATATATACGATTATGAATTTACAATTGATTATGACTTTATAAACTTATCGCGAATTATGTGTACGATAATTATGGTAATTAAGTCAGGACGCGCATTTGAGTCGTGTTGGGATTATAATTAAATAAAATCAAAGTGAATTATTATGTCATCCTAATGGTCATTTTAACTGCGCCAATGTGTCCGTAAGGGTTCAAATAGTCCAAAAAGTCTACTTGGGTGTTTGATTTGGGTCTTCGGGCACTTTGGAACTGAAAGGACACCCCGAATGGGTATTTTGATCATTTTACAAGGGGTGAATAGTAACTATGGAAATCTGAGTTTATTTTCTAAGTGAAGAGATTAGAGAGCTTAGTTTCATTCATTAAAAATAAGAGGGAAAGGTTTAGGGGAGATTGAGAGACTTTCAATGGAAAAAGAAGAGACTTTTCTAGGAAACCAAAGGACAACCACCTTACACCACCAAGAGCCACCACTACCACTGTCGGAAGTTACCCGAAAAAAAATAGGACCACCAGTAGAGTATCATCCGCAATGGACCAGACCTACGAATTTGAGGCAAGTGATTAATTATTGCAATCTTAGATTTTATATTGTCCATGTTAGGATAGTTAGGAAAATTCTTAAAAGTTGCATGACCAAAAATAAATTTTTGATAATTTAAAATGGATCTTTGAAATGGATATTATCTCAGAGTTATATCTTTTAATTATATAATAAACTCCATGAATTTTATATTATCTTGTGAAGAAATCTGGGATTTACACTCTCATTGATGATAAAGTCAAAAATTAGAGTTCTTGAGAATAAAATAGAATTTGAGTAGATTGATTCATGTTATTGATGTTTAAATGATTTTGGTTACGTTAGAAGTTATATATATGTAATGGTATATGATTTTAATATCATGAGAATAAATTGGCAATCATTTGGTGAAGAAAAATTGGAGTTTATATGATGTTCATGGATAAATATAAAAATGAGTTTTTTTTATGGAAATTTTAATCCAAACTTCTTGATGATTCTAGGTTGTTTAGATCAATAGGAATCATTTACATATGTTTCTATATCATGTGGTATGGATTATAAGAAGTTTGGGACATTAAAATAGAGGTTTGATTGATTAAAAGATGTGAAACCCGTAGAATAAAAATTGTAGAATCTAGGTTGATATGTGGGTGATCGATTGACCAAGGACCATTGATCGATCGACCTCCCTAGAAAAGATGAAGTTGTTTCTTTTTAATTCTTGATTGAATCCAAACTTTTAGGAATATTTTGTGATTATTATTTGAACATAATGGGAATAGCAATTGGGAATTAAGATTGATAGGTCCAAGAGGAGGACGTTAAAACGGCCAGTAACGAAGAAATAGTAAGCGAAATTACCCTATGTGTAGAGAGAGAGAGACTACTAAGTGTTAAATGTGTCCACATTGAGTAGTGAGACCAACAAATTTTGGGAATAGTAAACCATACCAATTAGGCATAATAAGTGGAGGAGTGAGACTTCTAGGGAAGTAATTGGGTCAAGAGAATTAGGCCCAAGAAATTCACGACCCAAGAGGGGTAGGTTTAAATAGGACCAGTGGAGTCCTTGGTAATAGTAGCATGCCGTATTTTAAGGTCAACGGGGTCCAAGAAGAAAAAAGGGAGGTCGAAAGACCATAATTGAGGCCTAGATATGCTGGGCCAACATTTCAATAATGGGTGTGTAAACCACAGGAGTGAATAATTTGTCCACAACGGGTGGGTACAACTATAGGATGAAATCCTAGATGTATAACGGGTGCAAGTGATTGTGATTTGTTTTGAAAGTAAGAAGTGTATATGAGGACCCTACGTGATCAGGAGAGACTGGTGAAGTTTTATTTCATCCTTGTGAATAAAGGATTAAATTCTAGTGACATGGTGTGTCACAACAATCATATATAAATTGAAAACCCTAAATTTGGTGCGAGTCGAGGTTAGTGGAAATGGTAATTTTAACAGTCTGGTTACAAAGGTAATTCTCATTGATAGCGGGACTTTTTGGTGTCGCCCATGAGTGAACCGGGTGGGTGCTAAAAGTATATTTTGTTATTATAATTTTCTATTACTTTGAGTTAGCATAATAGGACTTATTATGGTAATATGTAGTGATAAATTACCAAATGTTTTAACGATAGAAGATTGAGTGATAAGACTAACGTACTGGATACTCCGGGAAGAGTAAAATTAATTTTGTGCGACGCCAACTGAAATAGGGTTCATCCTATATTTCATGACATCATAGACCTTAGTGAAAATTTTGTTTAGTTATATGTGTGAGTAGAAATTTATTTTACTGATTTGACTCGGGAGATATTATATTTTTGTCGAACAGCGAGAAATAGCTCATTATATATAGCGTCGAGAATTTGGGATAGTGAGAAAAACATGTTTTATATTATTTTTTTAGGCTTATATACGCATGGACTAGTATACTTTTATGTCAACATACAGAAATTATGGGAAGGTGCAGATTATGAACTGAGGGCCATTACGGATCTCGACGACCGACTATGTTAAGTATTAGTGTATCGAGGGGGTTTCCTTGTTTGGATTTAGCTTTGCGAGACATCCCACGCGTGAAACTAGCGAACGTCGGGAGTGGGAGAGAAATTTGGTCGATAGTGCATAAGTTTGTACCTTAGTCATTGTATATATACAAACATAAATTTGGAGTTGATAATTCTATTATGACTAAAGAGTTTTCTAGTCCTAGTAACATTATGAATATAATAATGATGCCACCGATAGAGTGATTAAGTGATGACTAGTGGGGTGATTGAGTGTACCCCTCCTATATCAGTATGCCAAGTGAGAAAAAATTGATTCAAGAAGACTATATGTTATTTAAGCAACAATGCGAGAAATATAGGGTGTATGGGCCCCCTGGGTAATTAAATCTAATATTGTTCCCCATTTTGGAGATATGGGATAAGAAAATAAATATGGAGGTTTAGATATCGGGACTTGGATGTCCAGTCATTTATGATGATTAGAGATATAGTTGGTATAATAAAAAATGTATCAGGCTATACATGACTATGGTAATAGGATTTAAATGAAGACATGTTTGGCTAGATTCCTATTATAACGGGCCACCTGTCTGTTAGAATTAGGGTGGACCATTCAAAACCATCAGAGGTTTCTCCAACTATTAGGGATTTCTAAGTAGTATTGGGAGAATATTCATAAGGATTTTATCGCGAAGATGGTTACAATCCTATATGGGTGATAGTGGATCAGTTGACTGAAGTAGATCACATTATGCCAGTTAGGGTTGATCATACTATGAGACAACATGCTTTGATCTTAATATAATTGAGATAGTGAGATTACATAAGGTACCGTTTAATATTGTGTCCAATTAGGACGATACTTTGTCTCCCGATTTTGGAAGCATTTTCACAAGGCATCGGTACCGAGTTGTGATTGGGTGTAATCTATCATCCGTCGAATAATAGGCAGACTAAGTGGACAAATTTGATGTTAGAAGATAAATTATGTTTGTAACCTTGAATCTTAAGGGAGGATGAGAGATGTACGTTCCACTAGTGAAGTTGGTGTACTATAACTCTTTTAAGTCTACTGTTGGGCATGGTGCGAGTTGAAGTATGGTACGGTAAGTCTTATTATTTCTCCTACTTATGGGATAAAGGTGAGGAACCAGGAACTATTGCTAATAGTATATATGATTTGAAACTTATAGTATATATTGTGTGTAGAATATACACTGCACAATTAATCTACTTGTTTATGATAATCGCAAGACGATATGGTATATATCTAAAGAACGGTTAATCTATTTAAGTGCATATCGTAGACGGTTAAATAGTGAATATCTAGAATGAAATATAAGTAGTGAAACTTAAACTGTAAGGCTTGGACAAGAACCTACATGACAGGGTAACCTGAGGTTAAAATGATCATAAGTGATGTGTTCATCATTGGGGGTATTCGATAGCGTATTGTATGAGCGGTACAGAGTAGTCTACTTGGGAGCGCAAGTATGTGATGCGCAATACTTATCCAGAATTGTTCTTTCCTGATATACTTTTGTTTTTCAAATTTCAGGACGAAATTCCATTGTAAGGGTGGAGGTATGTAATACCCTATATTTTTAATGACTTTTAAAATGGGATTAATTAGAATTAATTGTAATATAATTAAAAATTAATCCGAATTTAAATATTACTCTAGAATAAAGTAATTGTAATTTATGGTGAATATTAGTTAGTGATTAAATTAATATATATGAATATGAATTTACAATTGATTATGACTTTATAAACTTGTCGCGAATTATGTGTACAACAATTATGGTAATTAAGTCAGGACGCGCATTTGAGTCGTGTCGGGATTATAATTAAATAAAATAAAAGTGAATTATTATTATGTCATCCTAATGGTCTTTTTTACTATGACAAAGTGTTCGAAAGGTTTCAAATAGTCGAAAAAGTCTACTTGGTTGTTTGATTTGGGTCTTCGGGCACCTTGGAACTGAAAAGACACCCCGGAGGGGTATTTTGGTTATTTTACAAGGGAGGTGAATAGTAACTATGAAAATCTGAGTTTATTTTATAAGTGAAGAGATTAGAGATCTTAGGTTCCTTCACCAAAAATAAGAGGAAAAGGTTTAGGGGAGATTGAGAGACTTTATATGGGAGAAGAAGAGACTTTTCTAAGAAACCAAAGGACAACCACCTTGCACAACCAAGAGCCACCACCACCACTATCGAAAGTTGGACGGAAAAAAATAGGACCACCAATAGAGTATCATTACCAATGGACCAGACCTACGAATTTGAGGCAAGTGATTAATTATTGCAATCTTAGCTTTTATATTGTCCATGTTAGGATAGTTAGGAAAATTCTGAAAAGTTGCATGACCAAAGATAAATTTGTGATAATTTTAGATGGATCTTTGAAATGGATATTATGTACGAGTGATCTCTTTTGATTATAGAATAAACTCCATGAATTTTATATTATCTTGTGAAGAAATCTGGGATTTACACTCTTATTAATGAAAAAGTTAAAAATCAGAGTTCTTGAGAATAAAATGGAATTTGAGTAAATTTATTCATGTTAATAATGTTTAAATGATTTTGGTTACGTTATAACTTATCCGTATATAATGGTATATGATCTGAATATCATGAGATTAAATTGGAAATCATTTGGTGAAGAAAAATTGGAGTTTATATGATATTTATGGATAAATATAAAATAGAGTTTTATTCTGTAAATAGTATGTTTTAAATCCAAACTTCTTGATGATTCTAGGTTGTTTAGATCAGATGGAATCATTTACATATGTGGCTATATCATGTGGTATGGATTATAAGAAGTTTGGTTCATTAAGACAGAGGTTTGATTGATTAAAAGATGAGAAACCTGTAGAATAAAAATTACAGAATTTGGGTTGATACCTGGGTGATCGATCAATCAACCCAGGACCATCGATCGATCGACCTCTCCAGAAAAGATGAAGTTATTTCTTTTTAATTATTGATTTAATCCATAACTTTTAATAATCTTTTATGATTATTATTTGAACATAATGGGACTTATGGGAGGCTAGTAGATCATAGGTAAGACCCGGATTATTAATATTATTTGGATTTTTGAATGAGGGGAAATTAATGAGTGTTAATTAAATGAGTTATTATTGAGACTTATGTTACTTAGGATTTAAATTGGATAAATGATAATTTAAGGTTGGAACCAGTATTAAGATAGTTATTAATTACCTATATAACATTAGTAATAGGTGGGATTAACCCTAAGAGATTTAATGAAGGGTTAAGAATGAATTAAGGGTTATCGAGAATTAAACCTAATTAAATATGAGTTCAATTCATAGAATTTTAGAGGTCGTGATAACATGTACAAGTAGGGTGTAGACATTTACCTAATGAATTAGGTTAAGAAATACTTATTTAATCTTCGAGTAATGAGTGACGCTCAGGAATATAAAAGAAAGAATTAAAGTCATAATATTTAATACGTAGGATTTGATAGATAAAAATACTATGTATGGGAATTATCATAAGGTTGTGTAAATGCCTTATGGATGTTATATTTAAATAAGTGTGATGAATACCAATAATATTATTTGTATGTATGACATACCTACGCTGCTTGCTATCGGGGTGGAGGTTTCACGTTGTGGACGGTCTTATCATGTGCGCCCATTTGGGAGGATTTTAGATGCGTACCATGAGCATAGGACCTTGGACACGATCCATCGGTGTAATGATAGTTTCGAAAGTTGAATGGGAGCGTAGGTATGTGCGTGACCCATTTGGATAGGGAGTATGCTCGCCTAACATATGTTTGTGTTATGTTATATGATTCGTGAGAGACACCAAATAATTAGTCCTCTATATAGTGACATTATGTATCAGGACATGATAGAAGGGTATGCATGCACCGCAGCTATGACTGGGGAGGTGCCATATTAGTATATATATAATTAGTGTGATATTATATATATAAACTGTGATGTAATCTACTGTGTGACATTGTAGGTATAGAGATGTAATCTTCTGTGTGATATTGTAGATTAAAAAAATAAATTATGATTTAATCTACTGTGTAATGTTGTAGTTTGAAGTAAATAATGAAATGTGAATTGAATTAAGTAAGTGAACGCTTAATTCTAAGGTTATAATAAGACTAGTTCATATTAAAGAGAAATGGATACGAATAATTATGTTACATATGGCATGGGACATATGGGTTTATGATATAGGTTAGAATCATAGTGATAATAAGGCTAGTTATGAGGGAACCTTAACTAGGAAGATAATAAGATATGATAGGTGTGCACTCTAGATAAGAGGTGAGAATTCTCAAGAGAGAGCTCGAGAAACTAACATGTGCATAATAAATGCTTATTTGTAATTGTTAAGCACTTGCTATTTTTTTTAAATCTTTTATAATCGGGCTCTGACCCGTTTTCTTGCATATTCTTTTTTCTACTATATCTTTTACATCAAGTATCCAGTAGCAAGGTTACCCAGCATAGATTATGGATGTTCCAATGGATTATAGCTGCTAGCAGAGATGCGAATTTTGTTTAGACGCTTCCTTTCTGCTAATTCACTCATCTATAGCGTCCACTTCATTTAGGGCTTGTCGCCCAGGATTCTAGAGGTTGTAATTATTTATGTAAGAATTGAATATATCAGTTCTATTTGGTGTAAATGTTATAATTTCACTAGAGAGTAATTACAGTCACATTTATTCTTGTTATAGTTAATTCAGTTGTGATGTGTTGTTGGATATTATTATTCCGTGTCATGGAATGTCTTTAATTAAATTCGAAATGGAAAAAAGTTGTTGACACTTAGCTTAATTATCTATTAGGTGATTAATAAAGAGATTGTTTTCGATAGTGGTGCTGAGAATGAACCAACTGGATATTCTTATATAATTAAATTAAGGACTGATCACCCGATATTTAATTAGGGGGCTTGTTATAATGGTTTAATTGGTACATGGAACTACCCCACTGTTGCAAAGTCCCCCTTGATTGTATTTTCATTCTTTTTATCAAAACTATTTTTTCTCTCTCCTTTTTCATCAGCAATAGGTAGGCTTTTAAAAGTGTATTTTGTAAATATCATGGGTAGTTGGCATGTTTTGTGAAAGTGAAGGTTCTAAAATGATGGTTAGTATGACATATATGTGAATATATAGATCATATGCATATAAATTTGGAGTTGTGGTGTCAAGATCATGGAGGATGGTGCAAATCCTATCTTTAGAAAGATGTTTGGAAAAGATATCACTGAGGTTGTTTGTGGTAAAAGTTAAGGGAAATATCACATCCCATTTTTTGTATAGTTTCTCATAAGAAGGGATGTTTGATGATAATATGTTTGGTTCGATAACGTTTCACTGAATTTTTGGTTATAGAAAAATGCACTTGTATTATCACATAAAATTAGAATTTTGGTAAGCAAATATTTTAAAATCCATTTGGTGCCTATGATGGTTTTGGGATGAGAATTCTAACTTATTAGTAGACCTTGATGGCTTCATTTCCTTAAATTAAAGTTTCCTCTCTCGTGTGGGTTCCTAGTTAGTCCTATGAAAAGGTTTATATTTATTTTCTCACTTGGTGGTAATATTTTTTTAAGGGAAGAACTGTTGTTTTCATCAAATGCAATATGTATTACTTCTTTGTAGATAGGTTTGACTATTTGTGAGTACTCAAAAATTATTTCTTTATCGGATTTAGGATTAGTTTGGCTAAACATTTCTCGGCCATTTTGAGTATAACTTTTCCATCCAAAAACTTTAATGTACCCAATGTATTCTTTCTTTCATCTCCAAATTTTATAGGGTTTACTTTCCAATTATGATGTGGTATGAAATCTTCTCATCTTGTGCCCAAAAGGTATTCAAAATATTAATAAGGATAATTAAAATATCAAGAAGTTTTCTTAACTCATAAACAATGTTATAATATCAACGTATAAATCAAGAACTCAAGCATTAGGTGTGTAGGTGAGTTAGTGGAGTGTGTGGGATATAGTGAGCTAACCATTTAGTCTAGTTGAACTAAACTAAAGTAAATGGTCACTTTTTAACGTTCTTAAGAATTTCATTTCCAGCAACGTCGTTTCATTTTTTTAAGTTTCATAAGTTGTGAAGCAATGTTTTGTGTTGTGTGACTTTCCTAATTTTGGAAGTTCTTAAGATTGTCCGCTTTCATTTCATAGGATGAGAAAATAGTGTGGGTAAATTGTGAATCATGTAGGTTTGATTTTGCGGAAGTCATGTGGGATTAATTTAATATACCAATTTCTTTATATTGTTTCCAATGTATATGAGGATAGTGTAACAGCTTGTTATACAATAATTTGTTGTGAAAAGCTCGAGTGTATACCATTAACTCTTATTTTATTTGTAGGTTATCGTAATAGTTTTTTTTATGAAAACATATCTTTCTAATGTGGGGGTGTTCATTTTATACATGAGTGTATTTTTTAGAGTTCATTAAGGTGAGATTTTTCCAAAATGTGTGTGCATACAAAATAGAGTTTTTGGTACTTGGTCTTTATATTCTTCCCTTTGTTTATCCGTCTTTCACAAAGGTTTGCCTTCATAAGGATAACTTCTCGAAACATTATCACCTGAGTTTGTACTTTCCTTATTTGGTTTATATGTAGCCTATCCTCCTACTTCGATTTACAATTTTGCCTCAAGATTCATATGTTCACATATACACTTGAAAACTTTTTATAGTAGCATAAGTGTATATAATTTTCTAAAATATAATATATGCTATTTAATATTCACAATGCTAGTCATGCGGCTTATATGAAGTAACATGCTTCTCACTTATATATGATTATCTATCAGTTTATTCTCACAAATTAATGGGATTTCCATCACTCAATGGATATTAATATTTGAAGCATGTGTGGTCATGTTTATAGGAGGCATTTATGTGACATATCAAGATCATCATTCATATAATTAAGGGTAAAAAATTATTATTATTGGCATGATTCACATATCATGGTATTTAACATCATAAGCATGTGTGAAAACATTGGGAACATGTAAAGGGAGAATATATGATTAGGCGCGTAAAGCATCATTTTCACAAATGTTGTCTCACTTATTTAACTATCAATATTCCAAGGGTTTAGTAATAATTTTTCAAATATCAAGAGTGAAATTATGAGTATCAAACATCTTTAGATAAACTTTCCAAAATATCTTTTATAAATTTATCCATCCTTTTCTAATCTCTCATGATTAAAGTTTTAGGATTATCGATTCTTTTTTTACTTATCAGTATTTATATGCCTTGATTTTTGTGGTAAGGAAATTTAGAAAACTTTTTTCTACAAGCATTGTGTGGTTCCAATATTTCATCAAGTTGTGTTTATTTACCAATAGATCAATTATGTGGAAACCTTCTAAAATAAATATCCATGGACTCCAAGTTTATTGTACAAAAATTATTGGGAGTTTATTTTGCTGAAGCTATGTGGGTTCTTATCTTCAAGTCAGTATGACTTCTACATGTGTAGTGACGATGTGAGAAGTTTGTCAAAAAACACATTTATTTTGATATGTCTTCTTTCACCATGTGAAAAAATATAAGTGTGAATTTTCAAAAGTCAATGTCAACAACCAAGTAAGGATTATGATGTGGTGCAATACGTATTCAAAAAGTGTTTGAAGGTGTAAGAGTTAAAATATGCACTACACCAAAAAGGCCAAATTGGTACCCTTCAGCTGGCCAACCCTGTTACGATCATTGAACGTGACAAAAAAATATGCATTTTTTATCATGGCCAATAACCGTGACAAGGCCGTGATAAAATCCTTGTCACGGTCATTACTCGTGATAAGTACTATTGTCACGGACCTGTCACGGTCAATGACCGTGACAATCTTATAAAGTTGTCACGATCAAAGACCGTGACATGTCCGTGACAACTTTCCCAAGAAAAAACCCTTCCCTCTTCTTTTTTTCCCACCGTTTTGGTTTCCCCCTCTCTCTCTCTCTAAGCGACTGCTCTCTCTACTTTCAGCTATGATTCTCTCTCTCTTTCTCTTACCTTTATATATATGTGTATGTATATATGTGCATGTATATGTATGTGTGTGTGTATGGTGGGGGAGGGGGTAGGGCTGGGGGTTGGGAGGGGGATGGGGCAGGTGGTGTATATATGCATGTGTGTGTATATAAGCGCGTGTGTGTATATGTGCGTGTGTGTATGTATGTGTGTGTGTGTGTGTGTGTGTGTGCATATGTGTGTGTTGGGGGAGGAGGCAGGGCTGGGGTGGGGGTGGGGATGGGGTATGGGGAAATAGGGCAGGGGGTGAGGCAGGGGGAAGTGTGTGTGTGTTTATGTGTGTGGTGGGGGAAGGGGGTGGAGCCACTGTTCTAAAAAACTCGCCTAGGCTTGAGGCTTGGAAGAAATGCCTCGCCTTAAGCTTTTTACTCCTTATTCTTGGTAAACCCCTTAAGGCGCACTTTTTTCTAAAAACAACAATGCTTTAGTGAAACGATATCGCCTTTTAAAGAATTTTTTTACAAACCAGACCATTATCTCATCTAAAATAATCAAATAGTATTTTAATTTGCAAATATTTCAAGCATATTTTTATTATATATACAATTTTATTATTTTAATAGCCTTGTTATGGTTAAAAAATATTAAAATATATTAAGAAGGCCTAAATGCCTCTTCACTCCTTTTTATGCCTAAGTTCCTCCTAGGCTTCTAAAGCTTAAGGCTTGGCCTCCATTCCTCGATCACACCCTGCATTTTTTAGAACATTGGGTGGGGCGGTGGTGGGGGATAGGGAAGGGGGTTTGTTGTAGGGAGGGAATGGGAGTGGGGTGTGTGTGTGTGTGTGGTGGGGCCTTTAGATACACCTTATTTGGTTTTAGCTTAGTAAATTAATAATTATTTCCCATTTCATATGTAAGTAGGATTTCTCTCTCCCTATCATTAAGAGATAATTGTTGAGATTCGAAGTAACTTTAATTGTATAGCTTTAATAAAATCAATTGTATACTTTATTTGTAAGTTGAATTGTATAGCTTTAATAGTATAGAATTAATGATGATCGTAAGAACATAATTCTTAGCATATTCATTTGTTTTAATTGGCTTAAGTCTGGACAAAATAAATTAAGTCTAGGCTAGTTATTTATGGAGTTTATTTTAAGCCTACGACAAAGTTCAAGCCAAGAATGTGCAATCAAAGCTTTCAAGAAGCTTAAAAGTCAAGACGTGTTGCATATGTTTAAGACCACTCTGGTATGAATACTTGTGAGTAGTTGGGTAATTTGTATATTGATTAAATGCTGGGTGATTTAAATGTTTGGGAATTAAATCTTTTTATGTTTTAAAAATATTTCTGAGTTGCAAACAGTTTAAAGAAAATTTGAGGATTAAATTTAAAAGAAAAAAATAATATTTTTTACTGTAGCTAGCTCGAACGAGATTGTGAATCGTTCAAACGACATTGACATGTCGCGCGAACGAGATCTCATCTCGCTCGAACGACCTGCCGCCTCGATTTTCGTGTTTTCATTTTCTTGGGCTCGGTGCAGCTCAGTTATAAATAAAAACATATCTGCAAACTTTTCTGTGGGCAGAACAGTTTTGAAAAACTCATTCCTATACAAGTTTTTCATCTTTCGGTGTTTATTCAAGATCATATTACTCAATTCCAAAGTTAAGTGATCTTGAACGCGTTTACCGGAAGATAATCCATTCACTACACCATGTTGCACTTTGTGAGGAGAAATATACAACCGAAGAGCTGCGTGTAATTATAGAAGGAGACCTTACGAAGTATCTTGTGGAGAAGTCGTTCTCTCTTCTCTCTTTTCGTTCTCTCATACTCTGCATGTCCAAAAACGGCGACAGCAGCTCGATGCTTTAAAACCGCCATTTTCAGTGGTTGAAGCTTCGTTCTTCACCTCTGTCATCACTTTAAACCTCCTCTGGTTTTCATTGATACTCCCTTGAGATCATTTATCAACTACACACTAAAGTTGTTTGTCGTCGGTTGCACTGTTTTCGGGGTGTTGTTTTTTTTTACAGTGGTTCTCTGACGATTTTGTTTTCAACACTTCTCCTGCATTATTTATCTGGGGTGTTGTTCCAGTTTTTTGGTGGTTTCAAGGTAACAATGTTCATTCTTGTTTTTTTATAAAACTCTTGTTATTGTTTCTGATTTTGACTGTGATTGTGGCTGGTGTTTGCGGTGGTTCGGTTGGACGATTGTACGGAGATAGGTTCTTAGGTGTGTGTGTGTTCTTCTGCGATGGTTTTTTTCACATCACACATTACACATTCTAGTCATTCCACCTAGACGTCGTGGTACCCCTTACGGGTGACTCGATGAGGCACCACCCTCTGCTCGAGCTCAGAGAGCTCAGGCTAGTCGGCCCACGTAATCTCCAGTAAGGTGGGCCAATCATGTTGAGTATGATCATTACTGGTCATTGGGTCTCCACATTCAGTCAGTTGTTTCGGAGAGAGTGTTTCGTTATGCTGAGTTTCCTGAGTTAGGTATTCCTCGTTGGTTATCTGCTAGAGGTTGGGATTATATTTTTGAGGTTCGTGGGGTTGTTTATTCGGACATTGTCCGAGAGTTTTTATTATGTGCTCTTCCCCACACTGAGGGGATCTTTTCTACTGTACATGGCATTCCAGTTATCGTCACTGCAGATCTTATAGTATCTTTTCTGCACCTTCCTCGTGTTCCAGATGTTGTGTATCCTCGTTATACCGACGATGGACCTTCTTATGATGATATTTTGCGGCATTATTTCTAGGAGATTCCCTAGGCAGGTTCTACGATGTATCATCGCCAGCTTTACCCTACCTTCCATGTACTAAATAGGTCTGTGTCAGCATCCATTTATCGTTGGATAAATCATACACAGATTGGGTCTAACATCGTCTATTTCATGTACCATGTTTCTCAGGGATGGGATATCGATCTTTCGACCGTCGCTTCAAGTCATATCTCCTGTCACTATCCATGGTTCCATCCCTGTCCGCCCTTCTCTTCCATATGATATTCTCATTTCCACCCTTTGCACTACTACTGGTCTCCCTATTTTAGAGGGTGATCTGCGTCTCCCTATGCCTGGTATTATTCATCATAAAACTTTCACTCGTTCTGAAAGTCATTTGCCACAGGTAGTGAGAGCGAGAGCTCCACCCCCAAAGGGAGTCTTCCATGATGTCGATCCTTATCAGGCCTCTGATCACACTAGTTCGAGAACGTCTACTATTTCACTGCCACCACCCTCCACTCCTTCACCTACTCGTCCTATTGAGGAGGAGGTTTCTTCTTTACAGGCACAGGTAGCTGCCCAGTCTAGGATGTATGATTCTATTATGGCTAGATTTGATGCTGAGGCCGAAGCAAGTGTTCGTGTTGAGTCCAGGATAACAGCATTTTTTGATGAGATGCGGCAAAAAGAGCAACAGAGAGGCGCATGTTCATCTGGACTCGAGCATATTTCTTCCACATACACCGTTGATGCTGCTGATGATGATACTCCTGCTGATGCTTAGTTGTATTTGTTTTATTATATCTGAGATATCCATATTCTCGATGTATTTTTTATTCTCTCTGATATGATGTACTCTTTCGATCAGTTTTATCTATCTTGGTTTTATGACATGGATGTATATTCTATTTTTACAGTTTTAGTGATTCTCGCATTATTATTCTACTTCTACTATCTTTTTCTACCCATTATCATACTGCTATTGATTATCTAGCCATGATGATTCATTCTCATATTTTATTGCTAGATGTGGTGTGTTTATTCCACCTTTTGTCTATTCCAGGCAAAAAGGGGGAAAGATATGTGATGTTAGGGGGGTATTTATTATGAGTTTATATTTGTTTTATTCCTCCATACTTCACTTGGGTATTTGTTTATGTCTTGTGTGTGTAAGTATATTTTTCAGAAATTCAAATATCATCTATTAATACATCACATTCAGAGATAGAATCAAACAGATTCAAATGCTTGCCGATTATTCAGTTTCATCATGTCTTTTATTTCTTGTTATTGTGGGATAGGACATGTATTTATTTTACGGCATATAGCATTTCTGTTTGGTTTTTGTCCCGGAACAGCCAAAGGGGGAGATTTGTAAGAACATGATTCTTAGCATATTCATTTGTTTTAATTGGCTTAATTCCAGACAAAATAAATTAAGTCTAAGCTAGTTATTTATGGAGTTTATTTGAAGCCTACGACAAAGCTCAAGTCCAAGAATGTACAATCAAAGCTTTCAAGAAGATTAAAAGTCAAGACGTGTTGCATATGTTTAAGATCACTCTGGTATGAATACTTGTGAGTAGTTGGGTAATTTGTATATTGATTAAATGCTGAGTGATTTAAATGTTTGGGAATTAAATCTTTTTATGTTTTAAAAATATTTTTGAGTTGCAAACAGTTTAAAGAAAATTAAAGGATTAAATTAAAAAGAAAAAAATATTATTTTTTACTGTAGCTCGCTCGAACGAGATTGTGAATCATTCAAACGACATTGACATGTCGCTCGAACAAGATCGCATCTCGCTCGAATGACCTACCGCCTAGATTTTTTGTTTTTATTTTCTTAGACTATGTGCTGCTCAGTTATAAATAAAAACATATCTACAAACGTTTTTGTGGGCAGAACAGTTTCGAAAAACTCATTCTCATACAAGTTTTTCATCTTTCGGTGTTTATTCAAGATCGTATTACTCAATTCCAAAGTTAAGTGATCTTGAACACGTTTATCGGAAGATAATCCATTCATTACACCGTGTTTCACTTTGTGAGGAGAACTCTACAACCGAAGAGCTACGTGCTATTGTATTATCTTGTGGAGAATCCGTTTCTCTTCTTCACTGCTGCCCTCCTAGAAAGGGAAAGTTCCAGTCGAGACATCGAAACCGACACCTGCGGGTATTTCGTATGTTGCACTTATTTCTTTGTAATCCGTATAAGCCGTTTTCTTACAAATTATAGTGAAATAAAAAGGTTTTGCCCTTCAGGGATTTTTTTCCTGAAATTGTTTCTTTTACCATATGTTTTATTCATCAAATGGATTTAATCACTTAGATGCATGTTTAGGGTGTAAGAAGTTAAAATTGGTTTAAACTAAAAATTGGAACAAAGTTGTTCTTACCTAAAGTACACGCTAAAGGGCCATTTCAATGATATACTTATATGACGTGATGAAATGAATTAGTTTAGTAGATGAATTATAAGGATTACGGGATACACATTTGTTGGTTTGTTGTTCCTGTTGTCGTTGGATTATAGTGGATCGATGTTGGGTTGGTTAATTTTAGAATTGGCATGACCACTGGATTATTGTCCATATGGGGGTGGGATTTTTCAATTTTTTTCTAAAATTACTTTGTATCAGAACAATATATATAGTATGATAATTAAATAAAACATACTTGAAATTACATATAGTGCACATAAATACTATCCTTCTAGTTCTTATGCGTACGCATTCAATAGCCCTTAGACCCGTTCAAGAGTCATTACCCCTGTAATGAGATCTCTCGAATTTTCCCATTTTGACAGTTTGGGACTTTGTAATTTTTGTATAATAATATTCTTAGTGGCTTAAAGTTGTTACTTTTGGAGAAAGTTTTGAAGTCGTATCCTAATATTCTCTGGGTAGATACTAGATTGACAATTGTGACTGTTATTTCAATTGATCAATTGAAATAACACTCACACTTGCCAATCTACGTCATGTACTTGGAGAACTATGGGGATATCCTGCCGAATTTTTCTCAAATCGTAAAAATGTGCATGAGTTGTTAAGTATATTACAGAAATATACGGTCTTGAATGGGATAGGACCACTCACCCTTTAGAGGAGATTGAGGAAAAGGGAATTTCTATTATAAATTGAATTTGGATTTTAAATTTAAAAAACGAATATAAATAAGACATAATGAAATGAAATATACTATAAATCTAAGTTTTGTTTATACTAATCCAGGAATATACGTTTCTTACCTTTAATAGGTGATTAGTTGTGGTAGCTGTGATGGGACATCCTAAATACAAAGAGTGGATGGGTAAGACAAATAGAATGGGGGATGTGTTTTGCATAGGTGCTAATGAATTTGTGACATATGCAAAGAGATGTCATAATGATGAAGAGTTTTCGTGTCCATGTGCAAGGTGTATTAATGGTAAGGTGTTTGAGTGGAAAACACCTGAACTACATTTGTTAAGATGGGGTATGCAAGATATTTATCGATTTTAGAGTTTTTACGGTGAATTGAAAGTTCCTTTTGTCCCCAAAAAACCTTCACAACAACTTTCAACAAGTAGGATAGATATAAAAGGGGACCACATAGATCATAATATGTTAGAAGATTTAATTGATGATGCGTACAGAGTTTATGAAGTGGAGGAGAATGAGGTTACTAATGATGTACAAGGTTGAGGTGCTCGTGAAGATAACACGATAAACCGTGATGATGACTACCAAAGTTTAAAATTTAAGGCAACTCAGCCGTTATACTCTGGCTATGAGAAATATCAAACAACTTTACATGCCATGGTTGGTTTGCAAAGTTTGAAAATGCAGTACGGTTTGTCTAGAAATAGCGTGACAAGAATTCTGAATTGGGTGAAGGTCTTACGACCCAAGGAGAATACGCTTCCAAATAGCTATCCTGTTATGAAGAACGGTTTAAAAGGTTTGAAAGTATAAGCATGTGATCATGCAATTGGTTCCTCTATTGTTTAAGCACTATTTCTCCGAGCATAAGGATTTGCGGAGGGCCATTATGCAAATTAGTATTATCTTCTCACTTCCGTGTGAGAAGGTAGTCAATCGAGAACACATAGTGGTCATAAAATTGGAGGTGACCTAAGCGATTTGTGTGTTGGAGAAGTACTTTCCCCAATCTTTCTTTGACATAAGTGTTCACTTATTGGTACACCTATGCAAGGAGGCACCTCTTTGCGGTCCAGTTATATATCGATGGATGTATCCGTTTGAAATATTGATGAAAGTTTGTAAAGATTACGTTAAGAATACGCGACACGTTACAGGATCAATTGAAGAGGAATACATCACCGTGGAGTCATCAATCTATACTCGGGAATATATGCCTGACTCGACCAATGTTGATGACACTAATGACTTCATCGATGATGGTGGTCATGTGATTGGAAAACGAGTGAAATTAACGAGTTTGTAACACGAACAAGTAGCTCTTGATCTATTTGACACACATGAAGATGTCGAAGAACGGAAAAAGAAAGTTTAAATTATTTTAAGTTTTACATTAATTTAGAATATTTTAGATTATTTTACACATGATTAATTTTGTAATATGCAGAAAATATGAATCTTGTGAGAATAATAAAAGACGAAAAACAATGGTACAATCTGATAGCGAATTCAGGTTGTGCTTGTCACAAGATGTAATTATAATGAAAATGGTCGTCATATAAATTTATATACACTCAAACTTTACAACTAACCTAATTGATATATCTATATTCTCAGCTCTTAAATACGGGTGATGTGACATCAAGGTTTGCTTGTCAAACCACTGGACCATTGTTTATGGCACAAGAGTACAAAAAGTATCGATTGAATGGTTACGTATTAGGCACAAGGGTGTACGAGGAAATTACAAATGTACAGAACTCGGGCATTTCATACAAGGCTCTTACTTTCTTTCGAGCGATCATAAAAGATAAAAAACCCGTTGAAGCTGAAAGGACTTACTATGGTATAATTCGAAATATAATTGAATTGGATTATATAAGCCTCAAAGAGGTTGTATTTTACTGTGACTAGGTAAGAGTTGAGGATAAAAATGCTTGTAAAGTTGATCCTGGCAATAATTTGATCATGGTTGACTTGTCCAAGTTGAAGAGCAACGACCACGTGATCGATTAGTCGTTTGTTTGTGCATTTTAAAAGGTCAACTAAGTGTTTTACTCAGAGTATATCAACAACAAGCCATGGTCAATTGTCCTACATGCGCCAAATAGTCTAAATAGTAGTGTGGATGACTTGGCTGCTCCTAGCGAATATCAATCCATTTTTTATGATAACCCGAATTTGAAACAATTTTTCAATTTGTAATAAATATTCCAATTTGTACTTTATGAATCCATTTTTAATGATTTTAATTGATTTTAACTTTATCATTTTCACTCTACTATAGTGTGCATGTGTATGGGCTGTAGGGGTGGGGGTGGGGATGTTTTGAATTTTTAGTAATTGTACATATTTGCAGTTAGATGCTGTTATTTTGGAATTCAGGATTGAGGTGTTAAACAGTAATAATTCATTTGGATTTGTAGTAATTGTACATATTTTCATGTCTTCTTCTAATTCATTTGGATTTGTACTAATAGCAACATTTTTTTTACAGAAAATGTCTCCTTCAGGTATTAAGGCGAGGATGATGATGCTGATTATGATGATGTCGTCTGGCCTCGGTGGTAGCGGAGGTGACGAGGGCTCCTCGGCCCCTAGGCTACCCAAATATGGAAAATTGGGGATAGCCGTTGAGAACAAGATGGGGATATTAGCGAGATCCCTTGAGCTGGTAAAGACAATCATCGGCCCGGGGTACACTAGTTGGAGGAAGGTGCCAAATGAGCTCAAGTTTGTTATTTGGGCGGCACTACAAGTAATGTATTTATATTTATATTTATATTTATATTTATATTTATATGAATCTTTAAATTTCAAATTCAATTTATATTTATATTTATATTTATTCGCAACTAACATTGTATTTGTTGGACAGAAACAATTCTGCCTTGGTCAAGAACTACGCGATTCCATCTTGGTGCAGTTGAGGGAGTAACACAAGACGTGGAAGAAAAAATTATGGATCCAGTACCTTAGGAAGACCCGAGACTCCATTATCTAAATGCGCGACTCCGTCCCGCCGAAGGAGTCGATCTCATTGGCACAATGGCAAAAGTTCATTGACAATGAGATCGGAGAGCGACAATTGGCATCTCGCCAATCGGGGAGGGAAAATGAGGCGAAAAAGACGGACGTGCACTACTCCGATCGAACATTTTTTGCTGAGGTGGAGCATATGATTATGATAAGATTTTATTTTTCTATAGTTACAAAAATATATTATTCTGCATTATTTTACTTTGCGGGGCCGTTACTAATTTTGTATTATTTTATTTCAGGGGATGGGAAGTGGCCCTGGGGGTAGGCCAAGTAGGCTCGTTGCTTATGTGGATATCGGGATGAAGAAGGGAAAGGATAAGTAGGTGTCCCCGATTGTCGCGTCCATGATTGTAAGTAATCCGACAGTTTACTTTTTTTAATTACATTATAATTTTTTTATTTACTTATTTAACTAATCATGTGCTTTTTATTGTCTTAGGCAAAGCTTAAGGAAGTGCATGACTCGTAGTCCGATGCCGACAAGGCATCTTTATCCACAAACGCACTCAGCCAAGTGCTTGGCACTGATCGCAAGGGGAGGATAAGGCGGGTGAGCTTGCGAGTGGCAAAATCTAGGATCATCGGATTGGAGACGAGCAATACCGGGTTGAATCGAATAGTGAACTCGCATGACGTAAAGCTATCCCGTTTGGATGCGACGGTCCAAGATATGTTCTCATTCATGAAGCGTTCATTGGGCAGAAACCGTAAGAGGAAAGGGAAGGAGACGGTGGTAGAGGAGGACAGTGATGTGGACCTCGCTGCGTCATCGACGACACGTGCGGACTCTGATGATCCAGTCCCCTATTTGTCTCCCTTCGACCGATCGATGATGATACTTGGTTGGCCGAACTTGTTTATACAGGACATATTTGATGGCCAGCGGATAGGGCGAGGGTTAAGGGACCCGAATACCATCAAGGTTATGCTAGTTCATGGACGTGCGTTTCAAGACATCGAGGCAAAGGTGCTCGTCACGCATGTGATACCCGGGAAGGAGAACTACCAATTGTGGTTACGCAAACAATGCGGCATGATGCATATTCGAGTGTATCAATTCGTATATCGTGTGGCCTACTCACCTCCTCATACCTACGCCAGACATGTAGTGACATTATTTGAATTGAATTGTTTTAAGTTGTTACATTTGAATTATATTTGGATTATATCGTGATGCATATTGTTTTGAATGTATAATTGCATTATCTCTATTTTATTTGGATATATGATGTTTGAACAGGTACAATGCTGTTATAACAGGTACAAATATACTGCGGGGTAGTGGCAGTAGCTATACTGCCCAGCAGATTTTTTCTCAATTCTGCCCAGAAGTCACGATCATTCACGGTGATAAGTCCGTGATAAGTTTTATTTATCATGAACTTATCACGGTCAATGACCATGAAAATTTTAAAAAAAAAGGTCACTGATTTGTGACAGTTATTAACCATGACTAAGCTTGTCACGGTCATTGACCAAGACATGACCGTGACAAGTCTAATGAACTTGTCATGGTCAATGACCGTGACAAGTCCGTGATAATAAACGTTGTCACCCCCAGACCTGTCATGGCCATTGACCTTGACAAGTTAGACTTGTCATGGTCAATAACCTTGACAAGTTGGACTTGTCACGATCAATGACCCTGACAATCCGACAGATTTCGTGTAGTGGTGATCACAAATCATCTCAAGTGTGTAAACAACATGCGTAAGATATGAGAAAGATTAACAATATCAAATAAGAATGAGGAAGGAAAATTTTCATATGAAGGTGAATTTGTATGGAATTTTTAAAATAATAATTTTATAAACCCATTTATACGAAAATTATTTTGCATAACCAAATTCACTTTTTAAATACCTTTGCTTTGTATCAAGGGTAATTGGTTTCTAAAACACATTTTGTTTGTAATACAAGGTCCATTAATTTTAAAAATCTAGACAAATATCATTTTCCAAAAATCTTCTCTTTTGGATATGATTTTTAAACTCAAAATATATTTGTTCAAAGTAAGTATATATGAGCTGGGCTCTAATACCAGTTGTTGGCCCCTATTGATCTGCAGGGGGAGGATTATGATAATTACAATTATTTAACTTTTTTCAAATTTAATTTCTTTTTTTATTTTCACAAATCATTTAATATTCTATCAAACTTTTTGAAACCTTTTTCTTAATAGGCTAATTGTGGGAGACCATTTGGTACGATTCATGAAAGTAGACAACCAGCCCAGATGGATTTACGCACTGCCCGGCCCAAATCAAACTTAATTTCCATACACGTATTTTAGTTTTATAAGGACACATGTGAATATGGTCAAATCAAATACTAAAAATCTCGAATTAGATATTCAGGTACCGCTTGGCATATCCACACGTTATTTTGAGTTCCTTAAATAACTCGAACTCTATCATGATGTTTTATAAATTGTACACCGTGCCGGGGCAAAGGGATTGTAACTGGAGATTTTGAGAGACACTTAATAAAAAAGGTAGCCTCTCCATGGACGTAGGCAAGTTGCCGAACCACATACATTATTGTGTTGTGTTCTTTACTTTCTTCCTTTGTGATTATTTTCGTGGATTTCTATATTGTAGTATTTTCTAGTACTCACAATTGGTGTCGTCTGCGAGATGTGACTTTTATTCCTACAAAAACATTAATTAACAAAAAGCCCGTGATGTCTCACCAAAGCAGCAACATCCCCCAAGCTAGTGGCATCCAAAAAGACCCAGTTCCTCCTAGGTTCAGGTCTGAGATTCTCCAGCATAAAAAACCTAGCTTCCGTCAGGATAGGCAACCTTATGAAGAAATCCAGGGGCCACCTAGGTCTGCTCATATTTCTATTTTGGTCGACGCTTATAAAGCTAAGCTTCATAAATAAAAGGAGGTTGCACACCTCCAAGCAGAAGAAAATGCTCGCATACAGAGGCGGCTCGAAAGAATGGAGTGAGACCTCTAAAGGGCCACTGGAAAACATCGTATTACGACTCCTAGTCCTTAGGTGATAAACACTCACAGCCAATGGAGGAGCTCCAGGCAGGACCAGGAGAGAACTGAATGTGACAGTCGGAGCAAGGATGATCAAATCATGGCCAGCTAGAATGTCACACTCCGAACCCAAATCCATTCTAATCATTTATTTTCATAACAATTAATTCATGATCTTCAGTCCATTTGAAAATCAATTAATTTATTAATATTTTCATGCTTAATGAACATAATTAACATAATATTGTACTCGTGCCATAAGGAAGTCAACATCAGAGTCATAATTAGAGATTATACAATACTGTGATTAACTACGATTAATTATTACAAACATCAAATCAACCCATGCTAATGCAATATATACAATGTGTGAGTGTATCAAAATCTTGAGTGTGAAAATAACAAAATCCTCATAGTTAAACCCCATCTCTTTCTAACGATGCAGCTCTCAAAATCACCGATCATACGGTATCCTAGCTGGCAGCATACAAACCTGAAACTGTTAAACTATAAACCATAAGCACTAAGATTAGTGAGGTACTCCTTCCCTGCAATGTATTAATAGTTCTATAAGAAATATGTGGATATAAAATCTAAACAATCCTACCCATTGGCAATAATAAATCCTGTAACATAAGTTCCAACAAATCATTGGATCTTTGTCCAATTACAATCCTAGATCATAGGACCCAAACAAATCCTGGATATTCTAATACCCAAACAAATCCTGAATACTGAAGTATTCAAACCAATCCTGGATAATTTAATATCCAAACAAATCCTTATCTTAGAGCTATATTCATAACCATTATATCGTTTTCATATATATTTGTGAAACAATAAGAAGTACACTTACCTTGGGAATTTAACAAGCTTTCCCTTTTCCTTTATCTGGCTCTTGATCAGTTGGTTCTTATTCTATTCCTATAATTCTTACAATATTAGTATCATCATAAGAATATCAACAATTCAAAGAATAACCTCAACATAACTCAATTCATAAGCATCATATGATTATATTCAAATCATTCATCATAAATGAAGTCCTATCTAGACTCAAGTTATGATATCAAACATATTCAAATTATAGATCCAACCTACTTTAATTCCTCTTGATAATCCAATCCTTATTATATTAGGTTTCCAACACAAAGGACGACACATCATTCCAAGTTTCCTAGAGTAAGATATGTCCATTTCTTTACTACTTAGCAAATCCGCCCTATAAGCTCCTCTATCGTTCAGTCATCTTCCAAGAATTTTTATAATTTTTATACATCATAAGTTCCTATAACATTTCACCCAATTTCAGAAAACATATTGAATAATACAAGATCAAAATTTCATAATTTTCAAAGTTCATTTGCTATGTCAAGAAAAACATCAAACATATAGTATGCATATTTACTCTTTTGGGGCAGATTTCATACCCAAACTTCAAACCATCACCCAAGATTCATTTCTTGGTATTTTCACTTGATTTTAGGATATGATATACATATATGAGTCTATTTTAATTCCAATTTAAATCAATCAATTTTAGTAAGTATACAAAAAGATATGGTAGTTTGAATACACAAGGTTTCTAAACGAAGCAATTTCAAGGGTTTACACATTTAAGTTTGCTTAAACATGAATCTATCAATAAATACACATCAAGACATGGAATTTCAATAAAAAAAAAAGATGATTTCTATCATTTAAATCAGAAAATTAAAAAAAAATTAAACAAGATTTATGGATGGAATTACCCTAGGGGCTTTTACGTAATTTTTTATGAATTTTTCTTTAATTTCTCCTAACACATTCTTCCTAAACTTCAAAATTCTCTTTCCTTAGGTTAGAACTCTTCCATGGCTCAAATTTGATGAAGGAAGAGCTTAAATCAAGGGTTATAAGTCGGCATAATTCCCTCCCCCCTCCCCCCCTTGGTCCATTCAAAATATAACATGTGGCGTCTATAAGACAAAATATCATTTAAGGCTAAATGACTACTTTACCCCTTGTTCGTAAAAAGATGATATTTTCTCACTAGGATGTCCATTTGATGCACCGTTTGTTGTGTTATAAACCTAACTCATATATCTACAACTATCTTTTTTATACCTCAAATCAATTGTTATATTGTAAGGGTAAAAATTAGTCTCCAACATGAACATTCTTACCGAAAACATCAAAATTTGGTGTTTCTAACTAATTCAATATTTCATGTTTTATGAAGGTATGATTAGACTAAATATAATGACTTAAAATTATATATACTAATAACATATTATCCATATCACATAATATAATCATGATTTAAACATAATTCATCTTAATTATATTCGGTTTGTCACAATTCCTTCCCTGTTAGGAAATTTCGTCCTCAAAATTGACGTACCTTGGTTGTCTGAATCAAACAAATACGAATAACACATATGCATGATATCCTCACTTTACCATGTATATTCTTCCATGGAATGCCTTATTCACACAACCTTCACAAGTGGGATCACTTTGGATCTCAATATATGTTCCTTCCTATCTACGATAGCAAGTGGTTCTTCCACATAGCTCAAGTCCTCCTTCAACTCAATAGGTGGTTCCACCAATACATGTGAAAGGTCCACTACATACTTTCTCAACATAAAAACAAATAAAACATCATGTAATCGAGCTAACTCATGTGGTAACACTAACTTGTAGGCAACCATCCCGACTTTCTCAAGAATTTCATAAGGTCCAATGTAGCGTGGACTCAATTTCCCTTTCTTTCCAAATCTCATAACTCCTTTCCATGGTGATATCCAAATAAACACATAATACCCTTTCAAGAATTCCAATTATTTTCATCGTTCGCTTTGAGCCATTCTCATTCTATCTTGAATAATTTTCACTTTTTCAGTGGTGACTTCAATCAACTCTGGACCCTCTATCTTCCTTTCACAAACTTCACCCCAACATACGGGTGTACGACACCGTCTACCATACAGCTCTTCATATGGCGCCATACTAATAGTAGATTGAAAACTATTGTTATATGAAAATTCTATCAAAGGCAAATATTCATGCCAATTTCCTTTAAAATCAAGGACACAAGCTCTAAGCATATCTTCCAAAATTTGTATTGTCCTTTCAGACTGCCCATCTGTCTAGGGATGAAAAGTCGTACTAAACTTTAAGTTAGTACCCATATCATATTGCAAACTATCCCAAAATCTAGATGTAAAAGTAGGGTCCCTATCTGAAACAATAGAAACAGGTGCTCCATGCAATCGAATAATTTCATTAACATACAATCTAGCATACATATCAAATGTATACATAGTCTTGACTATTAGAAAGTGAGATGACTTGGCTAACCTATCTACCACCATCCAAATCGAATCTGACCCCTTCTGAGATCGAGGAAGCCCAACCACAAAATCCATCGTTACATGATCCCATTTCCACTCCGGTATTGGCAATGGTCTAAGCAAACTAACAGGTTTCTAATGTTCCTCTTTTACTTACTGACATATAAGGCATCTAGCAACGAAACCAGCTATTTCCTTCTTCATATTATCCCAACAATAATTCTCCTTCAAATCCCTATACATTTTATTACTACCAGGATGCATAGCATAAATGGAATTATGAGTCTCATCTAAAAAAATTTCTTTCAATTCATCCACATTAGGCACACATAATCGCTTCTTATACAATAAAGTGTCATCATTAACAATACAAAAATCATCAGACTTACCACCTTGAACATCTTATCATTTCTTCTCAAGAAAAGGATCCTGACTTTGTAAATCGCGAACGTAGTTAGATAACAAAGGCCTCACGCTTACATGAGCAAAGAACATGTCCCCGTCTGCTAGCTTCAATTCTACTCCCATCAATCTCAACTTCATGGTGTGGGAACCTCTAGCACACTGAATACAAGATAACCTACCTGAAGCCTTTCTACTCTGAGCATCTACAACTACATTTGCCTTCCCTGGGTGGTAGTGAATTGTACAATCATAATATTTAATTAACTCCATCCATCGCCTCTGCCTCAAATTCAACTCCTTTTGAGTAAATAAATACTTAAGGCTTCGATGGTCAGTAAAAATTTCACATACCTCACCATATAGATAATGATGCCATAATTTTAAAACAAACACAATAGCAGCAAGTTCCAAATCATGTGTAGGATAATTACGTTCTAGTGTACACAATTGTCTAGAAGCATAAGCAATAACCTTACCATGCTACAAAAAAAAACACAACACAACCCCTGATGTGAAGCATCGGTATAAATAAAAAAACCATCTCCACCTTGCGAAATAGTAAGAACATGTGCAATTACCAACCTCTTTTTCAATTCATCAAAACTATTTTCGCAATCAAAATTCCATTCAAACTTAACATCTTTTCGGGTTAGTTTATTCATTGGCAAGGCAATCGAAGAAAATCCCTTAATAAACCTTCTATAATACCCAGCTAAACCTAGAAAACTCCTCACCTCAGTTACATTACTGGGCCTCTCCCATTTTACAATAGCCTTTACCTTTTTAGAATCAACACATATACTATCTCCAGAAATAACATGGCCTAAAACTACAACTTATGATAGCCAAAATTTACACTTGCTAAACTTATCATACAACTTCTTATCTTTTAACATATTCAAAATAGTTATGAGATTTTTTTCATGTTCAACCATATCACGTGAATAAATCATAATATCATCAATAAAAACTATTACAAATGAATCAACAAAAGGATTAAGTACCCGGCTCATAAAATCCATGAATGCAGCTGGAGCATTAGTCACACCAAAAGGCAGCACCCAAAATTCAAAATGACCATACCGAGTACGAAAAGAAGTTTTAGAAATATCACTCTCCTTGACCCTCAATTGATGATAACCCGATCGCAAGCCTATTATCGATAACACTTTATCACACTATAACTAATCAAACAAATCATCTATACGAGGTAAAGGGTACTTGTTCTTAATTGTAGCTTTATTCAGTTGCCTATAATCAATACACAAACACATGGTACCATCTTTCTTCTTCACAAATAAAACTGTGCACCCTATGGAGATACACCAGGTTGTATGAACCCCCTATCAAGTAAATCCTGCAACTGAATATTGAGTTCTTTCAACTCAGTAGGTGCCATTATATACGGTGCTATATAAATAGAGGTTGTCACTGGTGCCAATTCAATACTAAATGCAACTTCTCTCTCTGAGGTAACCCCAACAACTCACTAGGAAACACTTTTGGAAAATCCCGTACAATAGGAACATCGACTAATTGTAAAGCCCCCTTATTAGTGTCAAAAACATATGCAATAAAACCCTCACAACCCTTACTCAATAATTTCATCGTCTGAATAGAAGAAATGACGCAACTGGGAACAATTTTTCTTTCCCCCAGAAATTTAAATTCAGGCTCACCAGGCATATTAAAAACAACTTCCTTATAGGAACAATCCATAGATGCATGATATTTGGATAACCAATACATTCCCAGAATTATATCAAAATTAGAAATATCCAATGGAAGTAGATCTATAATTGTATCTCTAACCCCCACAGTTAAAACACAATCACGAAAACATATTCAACTACAACCATATACCCCATATGCATATAAATACCTAACCCCACATCTAAACGAGGACACGGTCTATTCAGAGGTATAGCAAATGCATAGGACACAAAATAATGTGTGGAACCAGGATCAATCAAAATATAAACAATTTTATCGGTAACATAAAGTGTACATGTCACCACATCCGGGGTAATATGAGCCTCTTTCATCGTAAAGAGACATCCACCTAGCTTGGAACCACTGGCTTATCCCATGCCCCAGGTTCCATCTATAATAACCGAGTTATAAAAACCAGCACAAACAATTTATAATACTAAATTATTGGTTAGTACATAAACAATTCATAAATATCATATCAAACCAACAACTGCCATTAAATCGCCACACACGTCCAGAATTAATAACCTAAACGCTCTGATACCACTAATTGTCACACCCCGAACCCAAATCCATTTTAATCATTTATTTTCATAACAATTAAATCATGATCTTCAGTCCATTTAAAAATTAATTCATTTATTAATATTTTCATATATAGTGAACATAATATTGTTCTCGTACCATAACGAAGTCAACATCAGAGTCATAATTAGAGATTATACAATACTGTGATTAACTATTACAAACATAAAATCAACCCATGCTAACGCAATATATACAATGTGTGAGTGTATCAAAATCTTCAGTGTGACAATAACAAAATCGCCATATTTAACCCCAACTCTTTCTAACGGTGCAGCTCTCAAAATCACCGATAGTACGGTATCCTAGCTGGCAGTATACAAACCTGAAATTGTTAAATTATAAACCATGAGCATTAAGCTTAGTGAGGTACTCCTTCCCTGCAATGTATTAACAGTTCTATATCAAATATGTGGATATAAAATCCAAGCAATCCTACCCATTGGCAATAACAAATCCTGGAACATAAGTTCCAACAAATCATTGGATCTTTGTCCAATTACAATCCTGGATCATAAGACCCAAACAAATCCTAGATATTTGAATATCCAAACAAATCCTGAATACCAAAGTATTCAAACCAATCCTGTATAATTTAATATGTAAATAAATCCTTGTCTTAGAGCTATATTCATAACCATCATATCGTTTTCATATCTATATGTGAAACAATCAGAAGTACATTTACCTTGGGAATTTAACAAGCTTTCCCTTTTCCTTTATTTGGCTCTTGTTCAGTCGATTCTTCTTCTCTTCCTATAATTCTTACAATATTAGTATCATCATATTAATATCAACAATTCAAAGAATAACCTCAACATAACTCAATTCATAAGCATCATATGATTCTATTCAAACCATTCATCATAAATGAAGTCCCATCTAGACTCAGGTTATGATATCTAACATATTCAAATTATAGCCAAAACCTACTTTAATTCCTCTTGGTAATCCAATCCTTATCATATTAGGTTTCCAACACAAAAGATGACACATATTTCCAAGTTTCCTAGAGTAAGATATGCCCATTTCTTTACTATATAGCAAATCCGCCCTATGGGCTCCTATATCGTTTCGTCATTTCTAAGAATTTTCATAATTTTAATACATCATAAGTTTCTATGACATTTCACCCAATTTCATAAAACATATTTAATAATGCAAGATCAAAATTTCATAATTTTCAGAGTTCATTTGTTATGTCAATAAAAACATCAAACATATAGTATGCATATTTACTCTTTTGGGGCAGATTTCATACCCAAACTTCAAACCATCACCCAAGATTCATTTCTTGGTATTTTTACTTGATTTTACGATATGATATACATATATATGAGTCTATTTTAATTCCAATTTAAATCAATCAATTTTAGTAAGTATACAAAAAGATATGGTAGTTTGAATACACAAGGTTTCTAAACGAAACAATTTCAAGGGTTTACACATTTAAGTTTGCTTAAACATGAATCTATCCATAAGTACACATCAAGACATGGAATTTTAGTAAAAAAAATGATGATTTCTATCATTTAAATAAGAAATACAAAAAAAATTAAACTAGAATTATGGATGGAATTACCTTAGGGGCTTTTACGTAATTTTTTATGAATTTTTCTTCAATTTCTCCTCACACCTTCTTCCTAAACTTCAAAATTCTCTTTCCTTAGGTTAAATCTTCCATGGCCTAAATTTGATGAAGGAAGAGCTTAAATAAAGGGTTATAAGTCGTCATAATGGCACCCCCCCTTGGTCCAATCAAAATATAACATGTGGCATCTATAAGACAAAATATCATTTAAGTCTAAATGACTACTTTACCCCCTGTTCGTAAAAAGATGATATTTTCTCACTCGAATATCTGTTTGATGAACCATTTGTTCTGTTATAAACCTAACTCATATATCTACAACTATATAGTTTATACCTTAAATCAATTGTTATATTATAAGGGTAAAAACTAGTCTCCAACATGAACATTCTTTCCGAAAACTTCAAAATTTGGCATTTCTAACTAATTCAATATTTCATGTTTTATGAAGGTAGGATTAGACTAAATATAATGACTTAAAATTATATATACTAATAACATATTATCCATATCACATAATCTAATCATGATTTAAACATAATTTATCTTAATTATATTCGTGTTGTCACATAGAAAGTCACCACAGGAGCAATGAACGACAAAACGAAAACATAAGGATTCTAGTCCGTATGGATATGGACCAACATCTAGCCCACTATAGAGACATATCCACCAAAGAGCTAGCCTGGAAAGATCTCAACACTCAGATGAAGTCTACTTTTTCAAGGGCAATCTAGGAGGAGGAACCCCGAAGAAGTTCATTTTCATAGGTTCAGGGTCTATGATGGGAAACAGATCCCATAGACCATGTCTGGCAATATCAGTAAGCAATGAGCTTATGGAGCCGCAATGAGGCACTCATGTAGAGTATTTTCCCTTTTGGCCTACATGATGTAGCATGAATTTTATAGGTTGCCTCACAGGTCGATCATAACCAGTATCTCTCATCCCAAGTGGATGGAAGCACTACACACGATTAAAAAGAAGCCGCAGTATAACCTTCGAGACTACGCCAAACTTATTGGGAATTTTTCAATGAGATCGAGGATTGCTCGGAGAAGGTTGTCATAGCATATTTTAAAATTGATTTTTCGACCACCTCTTTACTGCACCAGTCCCTTATTAAGAAGGAGGCCAACATCATCGATGATCTTATGGCCCGTATTATGAAGTACACCAAGGTGGAAGACATGGTTCACCCTAATAGAGGGGACAATGGTCGAGTAAAGGAGAATAAGGAAACAGAGAAAAATGATACCCAGAAGAAGGGAAACAAGAATGGGGGAAATAATAGCTCCAAGAATGGAAATAAGGGCGATCCCTCCAGGGCGTTCCTAATTGTTAACACAGTCTTGCAGGAACCCATTTACAAAACTCTAAGAAAAATCAAAGACAATTCATTTATTAAATGGCCCAAAAATATGGGAGGCGACCCAACGAAAAGAAGCAATGCGTTGATATGCGCACCCCATAATGAGGGAGGCCATAGAACCAAAAATTACAAGGCTCTGAAGTCACATCTAGAGGAGTTGGCCCAAGTAGGTCATCTCAATTAGTACATTGAGAAAAAATTTGACAAGGTCACAGTAAATGGCGACCAAAAATGAATAACATCCTCGACAAGGATATAGAGCATGAGTTTGCAGTCATCCATGGGGCATCAGACCTTAAACATATCCAAGGGAATGTCATTCAGATGTAACTCAATAAGGTCACTGCAGTTATTAATGATTTTTAGATCGACCCTACAAAAACACAAACCGGTAAACATCAGCGACTAGTGGACGTCGACTAAACCGAGCATATCATGTTTACCGAGGATGATTTGATCGGCGTGAGAACTCAGCATCACGATGCACTCGTAATCACACTCAGAATAGCCAATTGTAACATTGACATGCTACTTGTGGATCAGGCAAGTACGTCAGAGTTGATGTACCTGGAACTGTTCTATAAATTGAAGTTGAACATCGCCAACCTCAAAGAGGCCACATTACCACTGGTCGCCTTTATAGGAAGGATCACGATGCTATTGGGGAAGATCATTATCCCAGTCAGAGCATGAAATATATCATAACTCATTGAGTTTTTAGTAGTGGACATTAAGTCCTCGTACCAAACCATTTTGGGCAGAGATTGGCTCCATGCCATGATGGTTGTACCCTTTACATACCACCATAAGTTGAAGTCTTTTACTGATCAGTGCATGGTCAAAATTCCTGGTGATGAGTCCACAGCTGGGAAGTTCTTTATTACATCTATTCGACCAAAGAAAGAAAAGAAGCAGATGGTAAAGAATGCTCAGGATGAGCTCAGGAGGGGGTTGTACCCTCCAAATAGCAACTACGGTACGACCGACCAGGGGTGGAGGAGACCAGGGTCCACCCCACAGACAAGGTCATTGAAGACCTGGAAGAATTTGTAGCTAATGACAACTCAATATAAAGGAAGTTTCTAATAGAAAGCACACTTTACGAGAAAGAGAAAAAATAATTAAATTCTTTTCTCAGAAGCAATTTCGACATTTTTGCATGGAACCATATGATTTGTTAGGGATGCATCCCAATGTATCTTTCTATCGTCTTCATGTTGATCCTCCCTTCAATTCGATCACTTAAAAAGAACATCAAACTAGCCTCTAGAATGCTAAAGCAGTATATAATGAAGTAGGAAATCTACCTGATGCAGGATCCATTAGGGAAATTCAGTTTCCCAAATGGTTGTCAAACCCAGTAAAGCAAAAAAGCAATGGCAGTTGGAGGTTTTGTATTGACTTCACAGACCTCAACAAGTCTTTCCCCAAGGATAACTTAACACTACAACAACGCATGAAAGGATGATCTTCTTAGATGCTTATTTCGGCTATCACCAGATGCCCCTATACACACCCGACCAGGATAAAACCTTCTTTATAACCCCTATCGGGTTGTATTATTACAAGGTCATGCCTTTCGAATTGAAGAATGCAGTGGCAAGTTATCAAAGGTTGGTCACAAAGATGTTCAGCAAACAGATGGGAGACACGATGGGGTCTACATTGATGATATACTAGTCAAAAGTAAGAACAAACTCCACCACCTCACAGACTTAGTCGAGACATTTAAGATTCTCAGGAAATATTAGATAAAACTTAACGCAAGTAAGTGTTCATTTAGCATCCAGTCAAAAAACATTCTTAGGTTATCTAGTTAGTAAAAGGGGAATCGAGGCCAATCTGGATCAAATTGATTCTATCATAAGAGTCCAACCTCCTCATACATTGGGATATGTCCAAAATCTCATCGGTATGCTCTTAGTACTTAATATCTTTATCTCCAAGTGTTCAAAACACTGTTGAGAATTCTTCCAGTTATAGAACAAGGATAAGGGCTTCATGTGGAACGGTGACTATTTACAAGCTCTATAAGAGATCAAATCCTACCTTAGCAAGCCACCCATGTTGGTGATTACAAATGATGGAGATACATTATTCCTTTACCTCGCAGTTTCTCACTACGTAATAAGCTCCTCCCTGGTATGCGAGAAATAAGGAAGTTAACATCCAGTTCACTATGCCAGCAAGACACTCCTGGATGAAAAATCGATACTTTCCTCTAAAGAAGGTCGCTTAGGCACTGGTAGTTGCCTCGGGGAAGCTGAAGCATTACTTTGAGGATTATTCAATAACCATAATCACTTTTTACCCCCTCAAAGTCATTCTACAAAAGGCCGACCTCTCTAGATGACTCTTAAAGTGGTCGGTGGAACTAAAGAGGTACAATATCCATTTATATTCCAAAATAGCGATTACGGGATAGATCTTAGCAGATTTCTTTTTTGAGTTCTCAGGAGATCAGCCAATAGACTAACTAGATAATGAGCAGTCAATAACACGGGAAGCACAGTCCAACGATTGGACCTTTGTACGTTGATGGAGCCTCCAATTCCAAGGAGCAGGAGTAGGGATCATCCTCATCACTCCTAAAGACACTGTGATTGATCAAGGAATCAGATTGGGATTTGAGACCTTCAATAATGAAGTTGAGTACAAAGCAATGACTGTCAATTTCTATAAAGATAAACTACTAGGGGAAAATCACCTTTACATATTCTGTGATTCGAAACTGGTCTCTAAGCAGGTAAGCAGGGACTTTAACACCAAAGATGATTAAATGGTGACTTACTTAACCTCCGTAGTTTAGTAATTAACTCTGACCTAAGGAGGACTATCCAAATAAAGTTCCTCGCACATCCAAGTATTTACCAGACAATTATATTCAAGCAATCCCTCTTAATAAAAAATGTCCCCAGTTGAATGGAATTTATTATTAGTTACCTGTAGAGTGACATACTACCAGATGAAAAGAGGTCGGCCCATCAGGTTAGGGTTAAAGCTACTCGTTTTAACCTTGCCCCTGTAGGAAAGATTTATAAGCATTCTTTTGCAGGCTCCTACCTCTAGTGCATTCACCAAAAGACACCGAACAAGTTCTCAGTGAGCTCTATAAAGGCATGAGTGGGAGTCACGCCCGTGGGAGATCGTTGACCTTTTGAGCGATCAAGTTATGCAAAAGGACTATAACTGTGAAAAGTGTCAGAATCACTCCCCCATGGTCCATCAGCCTGGTAGAGACCTAAAATCCTTGACCAGCCCATAGCCCTTCACTCAATGGGGATTATACATAATGGGACCACTACCTACCGCATCTAGGAATCGTAAGTACTTATTAGTTAGCACAGACTACTTCACCAAATGGGTAGAGTCAGAACAACTGGTAAACATTCGAGATTATGATATGAAAAGCTTCATCTGGAGGAACATTATAACACGTTATAGGGTACCCAGGACTGTTATCACTGATAATGGTACGCAATTTTAAAGTGGATTCTTTCAAGGGTTTTACGACGAGCATGGTATCAATCACCACTTCAGTTTTATGGCGTAACCCCAAAGCAATGGGAAGGCAAAATATTCTAATAAAACTATGCTCGACGGGCTGATAAAATGACTAGAAATAGTCAAGGGTACCTGGGTAGATGAACTCCCTCATATTCTGTGGGCTTACGTACCACCCCCAAAAAACTAACTAGGGAAACACCCTTCACACTTGCTTATGGAATGCAAGTTATCATACCTATGGAAGCAGATCTCCCTACTATGAGAACTACGCTACTCGACAAAGGCCTCAATAATGATGCACTACGCATTGAGCTTGACCTACTTAACGAACGACGAGAGTTGACCTTGATCAAGTTGGCTTCGTACCAATAACAGTTGGCCCAATAATACAACAAGAGGGTCAAACTGAGAAAGTTTCTGATAGGGGACTATACCCGAGGAAAGTCCTCGGCAGTGCCGTAATACCATCAAATGACAAACTGGGGCCAAATTAGGAAGGTCCCTTCAGAGTAATTAGAGACGACGTTTAAGGAGCATATCACTTGAAAACGCTAAAGGGCAGGGAGATACCCAAAGCATGGAATTCAACCAACCTTAAGAGGTTTTACTTTTTAATCTTATTTATCTTTACTATCACATTTGGTTTAAGAAAAATTTTATGTCCAAACTTATGTTGCTCAAATAGTATTTAATAAATAAAGGCCGAATTATCCCCTTCATTTCTATATTTTGCATTGGTTGCTTGATTCTTATTGGTAACATCTCATTAATACGCACCTTTTCCAAGCAATATCTCCTTAGTGCGTGGATAAATCCCCGAGATTACGTTAAGTTGTTTAACTTTCTTTCAAATCAGGAAACTTAACATGGAAAGTAGGGTTTGTAGCACTTACAACACGTCAGTAGTCTCGTTCCAATTAATACATCCCTCAGGTTCCTATTATAAACATAAGAGACCTCATAGGTTACCCCGGAAAAAATAAAAGCCTTACAGGGGACCCTTAGGCAAAAAATCCAACTCAGATTAGTCTCCAACTTTGTTGGTCGCAAAAAGCCTGCTTGGGAGGATGGCCCAATTGCCAGGTGCATTCTCTCAATCATCTTACATAGGTCCCAAGGAAGTGGGACGACTCAACCTAATAGGTAAAGTAAATGGAATGACACTTCTAAGGCATGTTGGGATGCTAGAATGATCAAAGCAACATACAATTAATGTTATTATTTAAATACCATATAGTCATCTAGAGAGCTCAAAATAAAATAAAAAACTTAGCAAGTAACAAAGGACCCAAAGTGGTCGATCGGGTATCATATAGAGAATCACTACTTCTTAGCCTACAAAACATGCATGTTTAATCAGAACAAGCTCAAAACATCATAACTTAGTAAATAATACTTTTTCATTAACTTAAATAATATATTACATTTACATCAAAATCAAGATACACACAAAAGATCTACGATGGCCCAGGATAGCGAGCAAGGTAGTCTATAACATGCGTTCTCCGACCATCATCTCAATGAGGCAAAAATTCTTCTTTTGCATCTTCTAAGTAATGTTCCAATAGTTGAGCAGGAATAGCATCTATTGGAATCCATTAGTCATCCCTCGAAAAGGGATTGTGGCGGTGAGTCGGGAAATTAATCTGGTATTTGTACCATAGGTTACACTCCTTAGGCATCTTCAATTCCATGAGGGCACTAAGACACCCCTAGAAAAATTAAGGCCCTCCGCTTCCTTCAGCCTTGCTAGAACATCAGTTCAGTCGTGGTCATAGACATCTCCCAGATCTGTCGAGGACCCCTTCGGAATAAGTTCCTTATCCTTATCACATCTCTCTAGAGCCCAACAACTATTACGTATGCTCGCAAAATATCTCCCTCGAGCTTAGTAACCTCTATTTGAAGAGTTTGGGTCTTCTCTCGAACTAACCACATGGATAGTGAAGAGGATCCTCGTAATATAAGGGAACACCCCAATGGGTTATCCTTCTTCAGACGAGCAATCTCTTTCTTTAGATTGTTATTTTGCTTCTGGATCATGTCACTCACCGAATTCACCTCGATGGCATCTAGGATATTGCCCTTCAAATCGTTCATTTCCTTTTAAATAGAGGCCCCAATATCCTCCATCTTGTAGAGATTATCTTTTAAGTTGGCAACCAGTTCAAATTAGTCCTTGTATTATCGATTCCTTGTCCTCGGAGATTTATAGATCTTTACAAAAGGTTTATGAACTTTTAAACTAATGTTTGGACACAGGATTTATCCCAGATGGGAATTATTCAGGATATATTCATCTAGATAAATGGTCTATAATCATCAAAATAAGTAAAAGTCAGCAAGTATAAAGGGACACAAGTGGATATAAAACAAGAACATTTTTTTATTCACTTCCAAAAAAGGGGGTGGCCTAGGACAATATAACACGCTCCAAGGAAAAGTTACAGTTTGCCAAAAGAAAAAATAAAAAAGGAAAAACCTTATACAAGGAAGGAAAGCAAACTCCTAGTCTATAAGTCCTATCATGTCACATGTTGTTCTTCCAGCATGGCATTCCTCTTATTAGCAGCTCCAGAACTTTGGCTAGCTTTAACCTCAACCTCAGTGCAGATAATCTCTGTGCTAGTAGGCTAACCAACTTCACCTTCTCCTTCTTCTTCATATGGGTTAGGGATAGGGGAGTGGAGGTTAAAGAGATCTGATTCAGCAGAGGTTCCAATTGCCTTAAGGTCTTAGTCCCAACAATTTTAAGGGAAAATTTCCAGCCATAAGTGTGACCCTCTGCATCATTATGGGCTTTGTTAAAGCCGTCATGGTAGTTAACATCCTTCTAATGAGTTAGATCACCCTCTAATTTGGGAACCTTGGCTAATAAGATTTAATTCTTCTCGACGAGCTTGTCCTTCTCAACAAGCACCTTCTTTTGTGACCTGTTGAGATCATCAAAGGCCTGGGACATCTTGTCATTCTCTTGCTCCTAGACCTGGTGAGCTTCAATAAAGGCATCTTTCTCAACCTTGAAACATCTTTCGGCTCTTTCTCTTTTTGGGCTTGTCAGCATGATCGCCTAAAAGAGTTGTAAAATCATATAATAACTGCACAAAAAGAAATAGAATCACAGAGTTAGCTTGAGGAAAGAGAAAATATGAGAAAAAGGAAAATTTTAAGCATAAAGGCTTACTAGGGCCATCCCTTGAGCAGTCTTTAGGTCATGTTAGGATGACCCCAACCTTGAAGAGGACTCGTAGTCAGCAGCGAGCACTTACCTCTTTAATAATTCGAGGGCAAGGTGTGGGGAATCTCCCACGCTAATCCCCTCAGTAGCAGTAATGGGAGACAACCTTTTCTTGTCCTCCTTCCTCTCTTCATCCATATTTATCTACTCTTCCTTCTCTCTCTCTCTCTCTCTCTCTCTCTCTCTCTCTCTCTCTCTCTCTTTATTCTTACCTTCCATCTCCTTCCTCTTCTCCTTCTTTTTCTCCTTCTCTTTCCCCTTATTAGACAGGCTAGAACAAGTAGCCCCGAGGGATCTAGAACAAGATGTCTTTAAAGACTTCAACCTATCAGACAGGATGGTTTTATCTTCATCATCATCAACAGGAAGCTTCATATTCATTATCTTTATAGTGGGTTCATTTCTTCTTCTTCTTCTTCTTCTTCTTCTTCTTCTTCCACCTCTTTTTCCTCTTCTCACCATGTTCCCTTTATGTCTCTTCCTCCTATTCAAAAATTTCTTCTTCCTCCTCTATCACTATAGGATCAAAAGGGCCTAACTCATTAACTTTTAAAGTTAGGACCCTATCAACTGAGCGAGCAATAAAGCTAATTCCTATATTCTTGTACACCAATAAAAAGTTCACCGACCTCGGATGCTCACAGCCTGCCAACCTTTCTTTAATATTGCAAACCTTTACGATCTCATCAGCATCAACCTTATTGATATCAGGTTCCTGATTTTTTGCACGAGCTGTTAAAATGAGGGAAGAAAATTATCAACCATAAGAACTGGGGAAAAAGAATAAGAAGCTAAGAGGCAATTACGAAAAGCAAAGAAAAAGAGACCTATTTTTGCCTTTCCATAATAAAAAATCATAGGGACTCATTGTCTCTCACCCCGAGAAATAAGAGGGTGCTTCCAGTCCCTATAAATGAACACATGTTCCCAATAATCTTTATGAGAATCCGAAAGATTTACCACCAGGACTCGCTCAGCCTTGTTGTTTTTCAATTACAATAGACCTTCCTTGATTCGCAACCACACGTAGTAATAACATATCTCAGCACAACCTAATTTTGTTCCATAGAGGGTATTTATTTTGTGGACCAAATTTATAATTTTCCAAACATTGGGGGCACATTGTGTAGGTACAATATCAAAATATCTAAAGAATCTAAGAAACAACTTGTTTAGGGGGGACGTTCAACCCCTCTGAGTTATCAAGAGGGTGTGAATCCAGGGGCCCCCTTCAATGTCACGAACATTCTAAGGAAGAGGGGCACAGTCGATGATCACTTAGTCAGGGATATTATAATGATGCCTAAATTCATCTACTGACTTAATATATAATGTCGCCATGATTTCATAAATAAGAAAGTAAAACCCTAGCTACAGTAACAAGCTAATGTAAATAAGAAGAACTAAAAAGATGAAGACTATAACTCACAAGTAATGGCGAAGCTTTGGGAAAGCACAGAAGAAGAAGAAGAAGAAGAAGAAGAAGAAGAAGAAGAAGAAGAAGAAGAAGAAGAAGAAGAAGAAGAAGAAGAAGAAGAAGAAGAAAAAGAAGAAGAAGAAGAAGAATGAATGAATGAATCTGATTTTTAAAGAAGAAAACGAGATGAGAAGCTTAGAAATGAAGGATGGACGAGAATAGCCTGGATCAGTGAATTGATAGTTGAGTGTGCACGCAGCCTGGTCTCTAGAACCTCTAATGATGGGCTACATTTTCCCAAAAAGATTTTGGATCTTCAATCTCCCTTTGGGACAAGTGTACCCCCTTTAACTTTTACAATTACAAATATGTCATGCTAGTTTTGGATAGTGTTTCAGGACTTGGGCCTTCGACTCGATTAGAATCTATTGACCCATAATTATTAGCCCAAAGACTTTAGGGGCAATTGTGGGATCCCATTTAGTTTGGTCAATGAAAGTAGCCAACTAGCTCAAATGGATTTACACGCTTCCCGTCCCAAATCATGACTTAATTTCCACATAAGTATTTTAGTTTTATAAGGACACATGCGGATATAGTAAAATCAAATACCAAAAATCTCATATGAGATATTTAGGTACCTCTTGGCATATCCACGTGTTATTTTGAGTTAATTAAACAACTTGAACTCTACCATGATGTATATATAAATTGTACACCCTGACCTGAGGCAAAGGGATTATAACTGGAGATTTTGAGAGACACTTAATTGAAACAGTAATCTCTCTATGGACGTAGGCAAGTTATCAAACCACGTACATTATTAAGTTGTGCTCTTTACTTTCTGCCATCGTGATTATTTTCATGGATTATTGTATTGTGATATTTTTTGTACTTACATTAATAAAATGATTTATATTTTCACTATTACCATGGATCCACACACATTCACATTAAAGAAATAAAAGTATTCAACATATTAAATCATGAATGTAAATATAGTAAGGGAGGAGAGATAGTTTAAATGAACTTTACAATTCAAAGTTTTAACATGGTTCAGCCTTCCGTACTTCCACGCTTGAGATATAAATCAGGAAACGTCACTATCTTTGGTTCACTTAAGGGAGAACCAAAATTCTCACAAAGAATTATAACATCTTTAAAAATAAAACAAACAAAGGAACTATTTCCGTCATTTCTCAAGTCGTACAAGCAAGAGACTAATGTCTAATCACTCCTTAACTACTCGAAACAACAACACTATTGTCCATGAAGTTACAATGAGGCTCACTATAAGTAACAATAACAATATTTGTAATCAAAATATGAATAAACATTGCTTCACTAAAATAACGGTGAAATGGGCTTACATTCTCTCTCTAGATATGTAAACAAATAAGTAATCACTAGTATGTTGATCAAGTGGGGATTTGGGTTTAGAACTTTATCATAAGAGATTAATGTATTAATCTCTAAGCACATATGTTGTTTTTAGGTATCTTGGTTCAAGTGAGATTTTGTGTTTAAATATTTTTGAAGATCAAGTGGGTATTAAGGTTTGGATATCTATGCACACATGATGTCTTTGGGTATCTAGTTACAAGAGAGATTTTATATTTAAATGACTTTGAAGGTCAAATGGGTTTTTTATTTTGCAACTTTGCTCTTTTAAAATCAGTATTGATTTATCTTTCTATAAATATCAATGGTTTGATGTTGGGTTTTGGGTTTTGTTTCTCAAAACGTGTGATATATTATTTTAATATTTATCTCAAATGGGTATTAGGTTTGGAATTTTGAGAAAGAGAATTTAGAGCTTGAGGATTTGGTTCACATGTGTGGACACTTTAATTTGCAATTAAGGTTCCGGGATAGTTCACCATATCCCAAATAAACTCTGGGCACAATCCCCCAAAGAAACCATGAGAGAAATCAACTTTCAGTACCTAGACTAAAGTTTAGGGTGTCAAAAATAGTAAAGACCTAAATATATACGAACAAAATGCAAATAACCCGTAACGCCCTAAACCGTATTAATGGGTTACACGTGAGTCAACCCGATCTGAATCGATTTGTTAGGTGTGAAGTGCAATGGAACAACCTATATAATATTGCTAATCCAGTTTTATTTTAATTACATTTCACTTATTAGCATACGATTCCAGTTTCAAGATAAACTACGTGAGCAACCAATGGGGAGCACCCTGAGATCCAAGTAAATAGAGCTACTAACGTAAACATAAATAAATTATACTTACTTGTAGAATGCCCTCAAATTATGGAGTCGATCCCAACCTATCGTAGCAAACTGGGGACATGAGCTTAGTGGGATTATACAAGCAATATATAAATGAACAGATGAAAGTAATACTCACGCGCTACAACCACATGCATGCGGAAATAAGTATATATCTACATACGTATACCTTTGGAGTATACACATGCTAATGCATTAACCATTTTCTTTTCAAAACTCTTATTTACCCAAATTAATTTACCTTAATCTTATTAAAGGTTTTCTCCATTCATACGTAGCATCCTCGCCTCATTAAACACACCCAGTTCAACACCTGAAACCATTATATTTGAGTTTTATTAAAAATGTTCCTTTACCGGACTTGAACCCCTTCAATCATTACTATACACTTTAGTATTTTCCTTTAAAATCACCATTTCAACACACGCATTCATCGTGTTAGAATATACTTATTTAATCTTTGAAAATCCCTTCTACAACACATTCTTGTGTTAAGTATGGGTTTAACCATTTAGGTTACTTAACTACCCATTTATCCACTTTTCTTAACACCCTTTTAATCCTTTATGGACATTGCTAGATTTACGCATTTACTAGTCCATTTAACCTGTACCGGAATATTTATTACATTCATTCAAGTTAGGTTGTATTAACATATTTATCACACAGCCCATTTCCTGATATGTTCCATATTTCATTTAAAATTTCTCGAAATCTTCCAATATCGCATACTTACATGGTTCTACACCGATGGCTATGCGCACCATATACTCTGGCCAGTGATTTAGGGCTTTTCACCCAAGGGCTTTGGGCCCTTTTTGATTTATCCCAGTGTCATCCGAGTACCTTTCATGTGTTTTAACATTTTATAAATGTCCACATTATTTCCTTTCCTTTTTACCCAGCCGAAATCAAAACTCGGGACTTTACCGCCTCAATTTGTGTTACACTTGAAGATTTACCATTTGTGTCATTTACACCTTAATCTTGATTTTTATTCCAAAAATCACATTCATTTAGGTACACTTTATGTAACACCCTTTTCAACATTTTTATTTCATAAAAATGTTCCACTTTAAGTAAAATTATCATTTTACCCATTTTTTTTCAAAACACGCGTTTACTCCATTTTCACAAGTTTTATTTCACCAAAACATTATTAAGTTACCTACACCAACTTCTTAAGTGTTTAACCCTTTAACACCTTTTTACACTTGCAGTAATCTTTTACTTGATTGTAAATACCTTATACCTTTACTTCCTTTTAATTCCACAAGTGTTAATGTTTCATACCATTAGTAAGTTACACTCACTAACCATTCCATGTTTGCCCATTAACACTAAATTAATACTTTTTATCAATATTTACACACATTATGTCTTTTAGTCCCAATTACACATGGCATGAAAACTAAAATCTCAATTTTTATTATTTCTTGTTTAAACCTAATAAAATCTTCCTTACGATTTTTTATGCATTCTATGTCCAAATACTACAAGTTTATATGCATGAGAAGATGAATTTTGGACCCAAAAATCATACTATAAGGTTTAAACATTTTTTTTCTCCAAATATTTGTCAAATAAAGATTTATTTCCAAACATTTTATTCCCATAAAATATTTTTCATCAAAATTACTAGAAAATACATCATTTTCGTAAAGCATCAGCTTTCATCATTTCAAAAATCCTGGAATAATTATTCACTCTTTACTTTTAGAAAATAATATTTTCCAACATTTTTATTTCATAAAAATGTTGATTATTTATTTTTCACTAAAAATACCCCAAAATGACATTTTCCGACAACTTTATTTCCATAAAATGTCTAATATTTATTTTTACCAAAATACACAAAAATGACATTTTTTACATTTTTATTTTCATAATAATATCTGATATTTCTTTTTGCCAAAATACACATAAATGATATTTTCTTACATTTTTATTTCCATAAAAATGTCTGATATTTCTTTTTACCAAAAAACACAAAAATGACATTTTTTTCACATTTTTATTTCCATAAAAATGTGTGATATTTTTTTTTACCAAAATACATAAAAATGACATTTTCTTACATTTTTAATTTCATAAAATTGCTTATTTTCAGACTTACTAGAAATTATGCATTATAATATTTTTGTACATTTTTATTCCATAAAAATGTCTATTTTCGGTTTATTAAGGACACATCATTATATCATAATAGTCATTCTCCTAATCAACAACAACAAGATTGTAATATTTGTCAAATAAATTCTTAATATAATCAGAGTAGTTTACCCACCTCAATGACTCCAAATGGTGGTGATGATGGTGATGGTGGTGGTGGTGGTGGTGGTGAAGATGGGTGACTCCCCTACCTCCAAAGGTGGCCCTAAAGGAAGTCATAAAAGCCCACTAAATATCCTCCATTAAATCTCCAAAAGAAACATCACCAAGCCCTCTTCAAAGCCTCCAATCAACACCCTCATCTTCTTCCCAAAATAAATCCTCAAATGTACACTAACCACCACCCAACAACTAGCTTCTAGATATTTCTTTACAGTGGGCAAATGAGTATATTATGGTGTGTGTATACGGGTAAGGAGGGAAAAAATTGTCAAGAAGGTTGAGAGAGATGAAGAAGATGGCAAAGGAAATGGGTCTTCTTCCTCCGCACGCCTCCCTCTCTCTCCTTTAGTCCCATGTAAAAACCCCTCCAGCCCATATAACACATATATAAATTGATCTTCTCGAAGGCCAGGCTCCAAGAGTTGGCACAAAATGATCCAACGGTGGAGAGCTTGACAGCATAACTTCCAGATCTGACTTCGACAGGAGGTTGCTCGAACGACTGTTGTCATCGTTCGAACGGTGCAGACCCCTCGCTCGAACAACACAGGCCTTCGCTCGAACGACGTCTATAGAACTAACACTTTCTAGATTCTGCACATTATCCCCTGACAGCTTTTATTTTCTTAGAAGAGACCTATATAGTTTTTAACCAAAAATTCTATAACTCCATAATTCTCTATATAATTATAATCAACTCTTTATCATACATAATTAAATAAATTTATCGGGGCGGGTATTACATAACCAAAAACCCAAAAAATGCTTAATCCATTAAAAACCAACAAAAAGCTCTTGTGTCTTTAGCCGATCAGCCAAAGGTCTCTACAGTTATAGCTAATTGGTCAAAGGTTTTAGGCGATCAGCCAAAGCCCTTTGAAATAAGATCTTATCCAAATCAGTTCTCAGTGGCTGATTAAAAATCAACATTTATAAACCAATGGCCGATTGGCCAAATCCACCTCAAGCATCCCTATAAATAGAGGTTCCCACCAATAATAAAAGGGATCCAAAACCCAACATTGATTATTTTTTTACACTTTCTTAATCCCGAGCATTCAAGATACGCAAGATCATGCATGAAAATTCCCAAAGGTTTCGTACTTCAAAAAAGCCACTTTTCGAAAGGAAAAGCTTGTACTTTTGTGGAGTCACCCAAAAAAAGAGTTTTGTACTCCGAAAAAGTTGTCTCTAAGAAATAAATAGAGTCAAACCCCTGCAAAAATTTAGCAAAAGTCAACATTTCTAGTCGAAGCTCTTACTGACTAAAAAGCATAAAAAAGCAAACTTTGCCCCAAAGCAAAAAAGTCATCTTTCACCGCAAAGGTAAAGGACCTCGGCAAAAAATTTAGGGTAACACCCCACATTTATATATTGTTATAAACTATGCACACTCTTGTACTCTCTCTAACCCGACCCCTGTTTAGGGGACCGGGTATGCAACTTACAATGTTTATATTTGTTTAAAGCCTAGTTTCTAAATCCAGCACATCTACTTATATACAAATTGACATACTCATTTACTAAAATTATAAAAATTAAATGCCATGATTCTAAAATACAAATATGAAAACATAAATTTCAAAAAATATTCTTAATATTGTTCCCTAAAGTTGAGTTTAGCATGAAACATTACACGAAAAAATTTAAAATTCGTCTACACTCACCATTTCTCCGAGCAAACAAATCCCATCTCTGCTCGGCACCTCAAATATGTGTTTTCATTTTAATACTTTTAAAACATCTGAATTTGATCAGTGTATTTATAAGAGCAAGACTTTATAGTTGCTCATAACATAGAAATTTTGTCATTTCCCGTTACAAACTGAAATTGCAAACCAAAGTCTACATCCACATTTTCCACCACAATCATTTAAGAATGTGTTAGTGACCAAGTATAGTGTCCGAGATTCAAAACGTTGGAATCATCACGAACATATTAGGGAGGTAAACAAACTTGTTTTTTTCATTTCTCTGTAAAATATATTCTAGGATGTTTGTTTTTTAGTCGAGGCATTTTTTATAAATTGATTTTTTTTAAATTGCTTTAATCACATTAGAACGAGATGTAGATATCGTTAGAATGACCTATGTAGTTCGTTCAAATGAAGTCAAAAGTCATTAGAAAGAAATTTCATTTTCGTTAAGAGAACATCCAATGAGCATCCAATGAGATGGGCTCAATTTAATAGAACCACTCTCATTGGAAGGTCAATGGAAAGTAGATCGAACAAGATAGGCTTGTCATTCAAACAAGATTGACCTTGTTAGAACAAACCTAGAGTCGTCGTTTAAACGAGACCCTTTTTTCGTTTAAACCAAACTGTTGCCTCAAAAAATTTGTTTTTCTATAAAAAAAAACTATTTTAATAAGATTTTCTCAAGACTTTTGGTGAAAACGAATTCCCAATATTTGTTCCAAAAGTGTTCATCCTTTTGTTTTACATAAATAGTTTTTATTTTCCAAATCACTTCATCCCCTGAATGATTTGTTGAGTTTCAAACCCTCGTTCACAAAAACTACATCAAACCCTTGTAGAGTTTACTCTACTACGAATTTGTGGAGACGAGGCTCTACGGCTGAAGATAAAGAAGAAAGGATTCCGATATCCTGAGATTGTCGGTTGATACCAATGGAAGAGATGTTTCATTTGGACAGTGTTGAACTGTGTCGTACTCTATAGAAGATTTTGAAGACTTGTTCATTATACTTAGTGGAGCTCTAAGTATTCTGTAAGTCATCAAGTCTGTCAAACTCTTTACAGTGCGGAAATCTAGGTTTTGCCCGAAAATGATTTCTCCTCAATCCTATTTTGCTTTGTTTGGTTCGTTGGATTGTGTGATTGGACATTTAATTTTGATTTTATCTTTCAGGTACACCTAATTAGTAATGAAGATAAAATTTGGATTAAAAATTGGATCTTGTGTTTGTGTAACCTAATATACGGACTATTTATACGAACCCACATTCTCAAATTGGTATCAGAGCAGGTTACACTAAGTTTTTGTTTGATGTTTAAATTTGGGTTCAAATGGATAATTTTTATAATAAGCCACCTGTTTTTAATGGGTCTAATTATGCTTATCGAAAAGCTCGAATCACGTCATCTTTGAAAGCGATTAGAGAGCGCCTATGGATTGTTTATGAAAGAGGGCGGACGCCACCCACGGTGACCAATGGCCATGTCATAGGTCCTAAAACCGTCACCACTTGGACATAAGATGAACTAAAATGGAGTATTTTTAACTCATGCGATTTAAGTGTCACTTCTGGAGTCGTGACCCATGACGAGTTTTGTCCAATCATGATGTGCAACACGTATAAAAAAGATTGGGATACCCTTCATCTCACTCACGAGGGTACCAATGCTATGAAAGCTTCTAAGATACAAAATCTCACCACGCATTTTGACACTATTACCGTGCTAGAGACCGAATGATTTGATGAATTTTATGCACGATTGTCTGATATCGTTAACTCTAGTTTTAATTTAGGTGAGAGAATTATTGAAACGAGAGTCATGAATAATATTTTGAGATCTTTTCCAGCCCATTTTATTCCTAAGGTAATTGTCCTTAATTTGTTGGGAATCTTAGATACATTATGTTAGAAGAACTCGTAGGAGACCTTAAAACTTATGAAATCGACATCTTCCCTAAAATTCAAAACCTAAGGAAAAGGGATAGCTTTGAAAGTACAATCTAAAAACAAAGAATAGGTTTCTTTTGACTTCGAGTATGGTTTTGATCTCGATGATCTTTCCCATTTTGAAAAAAATTCAAAAAATTTCTCAAACTAAGAAAAAAAAATACTTCGGAAGAAAGTAACAGTTTTGAGAAGGATAAAAAGTTTAAATCGGGCAAGAAAATTTTGAAAAAATGAGAGTATAGTACCCTAAGAAGGATGAGGATAGATGATAAGATTCTATGAGTATAAGGCTAAGGGTCACAGAGCTACCGAGTGTGCTACGGGGTTAAAGAGATAGGGCAAGGGAAAAGCTTCCTTTAATTCCACTCTTAGTGATAGAGATGTCGAGTCAGTGGATTTTAGGGATGAATCACCACAAGGACGTAACTTCACCGCATTCATGGCTACTCGTCTTAGTACATAGAGTACACCTCACTTCAATGAGGAAGTTGTTTAACATAATGACCTAGATAGTAAGTCTAGTCATTTCGAAGAGAATGACGAAGATGACATTTTAAGTGAGGGAGTGAGTGACCTTCAACGTCCTTATGTCAAGATTTACGATGAGTCCTTTAAAATGAAATATTAAAATAAAGGTTTGGCGCTTCGGGTTGTAGCTTTAGAGAAGGAATTAAAAGAGTCGAGAGAGATCAAGTCCTTGGTGAGAGTTTCTTTGGGAGATAGATTTATTTTATTGGAGAGGGAAAATGATGACTTGTCCAAACAAGTGGATATTCTTACGAGAGATCTTCAAGCTTCATTAGAGACTCATGAGAAACTGAAGCCCTTATATCCAAACTCAAAAAAGATCTCGAACGAGCCCAAGAAGTCGAGGTTACCATAAAGGATTCATCAAAAAAGTTAGGAACGATGTTCCTCGGTCGCTCTTTAAATTTTAGGGAGACGCAAGGAATAGGTTACGATGATTCATCCACTCCCCATGCCGCACTGAAATGGTTATTGAGTTTATGGTGGATCCATATGAGCCTCGACCTAACCCACTAAAGATATTTAACCTAAATGAGCGAACCAAGGTAGATCCAAAAATGTATATGTTTGCACCTACTATCAAAAGAGAGGTCACCTTAAGGAATTCTTCTACAAGTAAGGTATAACTAAATGAACACATACTCCCACGCACATCTATAACGACTTTGCTAGTCTTAAAGAGCAAGTTGAGTTCCAAGTAGAGACTTCTCAAATATAAATGAAAGAATTTCAAAGGATGTCTATGCCTTTTGAGAACTCTTTTAACGCTACGACTAAAGCTAGAAATGATAAGGGCAAACAAAAGGTTACTACCACTTGGGTACCTAAGCAAGACAACAAAGACCTTATTATTCACGATGCTATCAAGGTTCAAAATACTTCCCAATAGTATTTTGACAATGGGTGGTCTACGCACATGACTTGTGACATATTATTTAGGTCAAGTATTTTAGGATGTTTTTTTGTCGAGATACCCAAACTTCCTAAACTAGGCAATATAATGTACATAAAATAATTAAAAGCGAACTTAATTAGCATAAGATAATTGTGCGATGCAAACATTATGATAAAGTTTGACTGGTCTAAATGTAACGTATATGACCAATCCAGTGAACTATTAATAAAATGAGTGAGGGCCAAAGATAGTTGTTATGGGATGTTTCCCAAGTCCTTTGTGTGAAACAATGCCATGGTCTCCTTAATGGACCTTTAGCATTAATGACTAGGTTATGCAAACTTTAGAGAGATTGAGATATTAGTAAATAAAGACTTAGTTTGTCGCTTACCATCGTTTGGGAACCTAACTTCCTTGGTTTGTGAACCTTACCAATAAAGAAAGAAAATTTAAAGTCCCCGTCAGATATTGAATACCATTACCGCCTCTCCTGTTTTGGTGTTAATTCACATAGATCTTATGGGTCCTACTCATACATAGAGCCTAGGTGGTAAGATATACATTCTCGTAATGGTTGATGACTTTTCAAGATACTCTATTGTTGGGTTCCTTAGGGAAAAGTCTGATGTGGTTGAGTTCTTGACAACCAAATTCCATGTCCTACAAAAATAATACGGTGTCTCTATTATTCGGGTGCTTAGTGATAATGACACTGAATTTAAAGAAGTTGTAGAGGATAACAATTATTATGGATTGGGAATGAAATATGAATTTTCAATCATTTACTCCTCAACAAAATGGGATAGTTGAGTGGAGTAACCGAAAGATTCAAGAGATGTCTAGATCCATGCTTCTTGGGAGAAACATACCTAGACATTTTGGGCAGAGGTAGTGAGTATCGCATATCATGTGGTAAATAGGGTATATCTTCGTCCATACATGCTAAACACGCTATATGAGTTGTGTACAAGGAAGAAACCCAACATATCATATTTTTGTGTATTTTAGAGTCCTTTCTACATTTTGGGAGATAGAGAGCACTTAGGAAAGTTTGACTCCTAAAGTGAAAAGGGGATATTTTTAGGTTATTCATCGTCGAGTAGGGCTTATAGGGTTTTAACTATGAGATCTCTAAGGTTATGGAGTCAATAAACATCATGGTTAGAGAAGATGAGCCGCTGACACCTATTGACCCCATTCCTAAGTGTGAGGACGATGATGATGATCCCATCGTTCCTCGTGCTATCCTGGTGGACTCCAATATTGATTTAGAGGAGCCACCATCTTGGTTCAAAAGAATCATGAACTTTTCGATATAGTTGGTGATCCCACACCAGGTGTCAAGACTCGCCTTCAATATGAGAATGTGATTAGTTACCTTTTCTATAACTCTTTCATTGAGCCCAAAAATATGAAAAAAACACTCAAGGACGAGCATTGAATATCCACTATGCAAGATGAGTTACTTTAGTTTTGTAAGAATGATGTCTGGGAGTTAGTCCCCCAACCTAGAGAGACAAATGTGATTGGTAACAAGTGGATTTACAAGAATAAGATGAATGAGAATGGTACCATAGTTTGCAATAAGGCTACATTGGTCACTCAAGATACACACAGATGGGTGATATAGACTTTGACGAGACATTCGCTCTGATTGCTAGGTTTGAGTCAGTCTGATTACTAATCGCTATAGCATGTCATCTAAGCTTAAAGTTATATTGAATGGATGTCAAGAGTTCCATCCTGAAAGACATTCTAAAGGAGGAAGTGAACGTGGAATAACTAAAGGGGTTCGAAAATACAAAGCACTTGGGACACGTCTATTATCATAAGAGGGCCTTGTATGGTTTAAAGTAAACACCCTGTGCTTGGTAAGAGCGTCTCACTTCTTATCTCTTAGCTCGTGGTTTCAAGAGAGCGGTGGATAAGATATTGTTCATGAAGATTGATAGTGGTGCGATATTAGTTGCCCAAGTCTATGTGGACAACATAGTATTTGGATCCACGTCCCGACATGCTCACATTTTTAAGGAGGAGATGAAGAGAGAGTTTGAGATGAGCATGGTTGGTGAGCTTACGTTCTTCTTAGGCCTCCAGGTACGTCAACTTGAGAATGGGATATTTATATCTCTATTAAAATATGCTAAGAACCTAGTGAAGAAGTTTTGTTTAGAATCCTCTAAGCACTCACGTACCCCTATGAATACATTGACTAAGTATAGCAACGACACTTTAGGTAAGGACGCAAAGCAAACCCTTTATACGGGCATGATAGTTTGTCTATCTACTTGACTTCTAGGTGTCTCAACATTGCCTTTAGAATTGGATTTTGTGCATGATACTAAGCTTCCCCAAAAGAGTCTCACTTTCTCTCACTTAAACGAATCATCAAATACATGAATGGCACTCTTTCATATGGTATTTGGTATTTCTTTAATACCAATGATCGTTTGTCCGACTAATTGGATACCAATTGAGCCAGGGATATTAATGGTTGTAGGAGCACCTAGGGTTGGTGTTTTTACTTTAGGAGTGTTCTTGTCTCTTGATTGAGCAAGAAAAAAACTCCATATTTTTGTCCACGGTGAAGGCTGAGTATATATCCCTCCATAGTTATTCCCCACAACTCTTACGGGTGAAGAAGACGTTGGAAGATTATGGGATCTACCACAACATAAAAACTATTTCATGTGATAATACGAGTACAATCTGGTACAAAATTTCAGCACCAAGCACATTTGGATACGTGAGCTTTGTGATCTTATTGAAGAAAAGGTCGTTCCCTTAAGCTTTGTGAAAATCGAATGTTAATTAACTAATATTTTCACGAAACCTTTAGATGCACTTAGATTCGAGAATCTTAGGATGTCTTAAATTGTAATATCCCGCCGCAGTAAATTAATTAAATTATATTTTGATAATGATTAAAGAGGGGTTAATTAATAATATAGAGGAATTATGGGTAAAAAGTAGAAGAAAAATGAAAAGAAAAAGAAATAGGGTTGTTCAAATGACAAGGGATGTCGTTCGAACAATAGTACATAAGTCGTTAGAAGGGTCATTAGGAGGGTCGTTAGAAGTCGGGCTTCTAACGACATGCTTTGGTTTATAGTAGAAGGTCATTAGGAGGATCGTTATAAGCATATTTTGAGTGACGTAGGTTAAGTCATTCGAACAACCTATATTAAGTCATTTGAACGACATTGGTCGAGTTTTTAGATCAGATTTCCCTTGTGCGCTGTCACGTTTTAGAGTGTTGATTCGGTATGTTGCCGAGTCCATACCAGTTTAGCAAAGGTAAAATGAGATTAAGGGTGTTTTATAAGGATTTGTTTGGGGTTATTGGATTTATTAGTGTTGGAAGAAATGGAAGGAGGGGGAGAGTGGAAGAGATAGGGGGAGGTGGGTGGTCTTCCACCACCAAACCAACACTCCTCCACCATAGACCACCTATAAACCACCACTTTCAAGATGTCTTTCTCCACATTTGAACCAAAAATATCTATTTCCACCATAGACAAGGAAGATCTACGAATTTTGGGGTTATTGTTGGGGGTTTTGGGAGAAGAAGATGGAGCTTTGATGGGGTGTGGAGTGGGTTTTGAAGGAGTTCTTAGCTTGGAGCTTAGTAGGATGCATTTGATAACCCCTTGAGGAAACCTTTGTAGGTGGGGCTTTCTCATCCTAAACCAACACACCATTGAAGCCAGTAGAATTGGGTAAACCTTACTCTTAGTGTAAGATTGTTATTTTTCCATTGTAGTCTTGTAGTTAGACTATTTGAGTAGGGTGTATTTAGTCTAGTGATATAATTATTGTGTAGAAGACAATAAATAATTTTATGGAATAAAAATGTTGGAAGATGTTATTTTTGGTAAAAATAATAAATGGATAATTATTTCAAGGTTTTGAAATAGTAAAAATGGGTGTTTTGTGGAAATAGTGCATTTTCTAGAAATGTTAATGAACAAAATTTTATGAAAAAAAATGTTTTCAATTTATGTAAATTGTTGGGAAATGATATCTTGTTGAAATTAGAGAATAAGTAAATATTTTAAGGTTTTGGAATATTAAAAATGGGCATTTCTAGAAATATTGGTGTGAAACATTTTATGAAATAAGATGTTGGTAAATGAAGTGATTTTGTTGGAAAAATAAATTAGTGGAATGAAAATATTTCAAAGTTCTTGCAAAAATGAAGGTTTTATGAAAAATAGAATTTTTTTTTAGGATTAAAGAAATAATAATGTCTTTGTGCCTTAAAATGTGCTTTTGCAAGTATAATGATTTTCCATGATGACAAATATCTTTAAACCATGTAATAGAATTTTGGGGTTTAAAATCTATATTCGCATGCATATAAATGTGTAGAATTATGACATAGAATGTATAACAAGTTTGAAGAAGATTTTGTTGGGTTTAAACATGAAATAATAAAGGTTGGAATTTTAGTTCTCAAAGTGTGTAAAATTGGGACTAAAAGACATGATGCGTATAACATTAAAAGACCCCGTGTTTAGTAAAAAGAAATGGCAACTTTCTTACAAAAGTAGTCTTAAGTGGAGAAGTAAAGAAATGTATACTTGGGACATGTTGATAAAAAATATTGATTAAGTGTTAATGGGTAAAAACGGAATGGCTAGTGAGTGTAACTTACTAATGTTGTGAAATATTAACACTTACAAAATTAAATAGTGATTAAAGGTGTAAAAGTATTTCCATTTAAGAAAGATATTAGTTTAAGTGTAAAAAAGTGTTAAATGGCTAAAAACACTTAAAAAGTTGGTGTGAATAACTTGATAGTGTTTTGGGATGAAATTAACACTTGTGCAAATGGAGTAAAAGGTGATTTTGGAAACAAATGGATAAAATGGTAATTTTCCTTAAAGTGGAACATTTTGATGAAATGAAAATATTGAAAAGGATATTACACAAAGTGATCCTAAACGAATATGATTTTTGGAATAAAAATCAAGGTTAAAGTGTAAAGGACATGAAATGGTAAATTTTCAAAGAGTAACACAAACGGGCGGTAAAGTGTAATACCCCGTACTTTTATGGATATTTAAAATACATAAGTGGTGTAATTTAATAAATTGAGAATTTCAAGTGAAAGAGAATTTGAGGTGTAGATTAAATATTAATTGGTGAGTTTTGAATTAATATAGATGTGTTTTACATTTATATACGGTAATAAGTAAATGAAGTTGAATTATTTTATATAAGGTGACGGTTGGGCAAAGCAACAGGGGCATAATATTTTTTTTGGAGAGATTCGGGTGATGTTGTATTCGATTTAAAAGGAGAATTTTTTCTAAGTGACTCGGATTGAAATTTTGAGTGCACGGTTGGGCTCGGAAGGGCCGAGATAGTCAGAATAGAGTACCCAGGGGTAGTGTTTGGATTCCAAAGACTTTTTGTACTAGTAGGGACTTGCATTTGTGTATACGAGTCAATTTTGAATTTAACAAAGGATAAACCCTTATTCTCTCTTATAATACATGGGATAAAGATAGAAAGGAAAGAAAGGAAGAAAAGAAAGGAAGAAAGAAGAGAAGGAAGAGGAAAAAGGGGAGAGAGAGGAGCTCGGCCCAAACTTCGACGAATTTTTTACACGAGGTCATCAGATTTATCCAACGAGGAAAGTGTTTAACTTTATTTAACTATTAAGTGTGTTTATTGTTCATATTATAGTTGGTGATGAAAACTATAAGATTTTGGGTTTGGTATTCTTGCACAAAATGGGTTTTGAGAAGATGATTTCATATGAAATTGCAATGATATTAACTCCATATGAAATCTAGGCTAAAAACCATGTTAATGGCGTAAATTTTGGTGAGAAAATTGGAAGAATAAAAATTAGGGTTTAATTAAGAAAAAGTGGTGAATTTATTAATTAATAGGATGAATCCCATGAATTAATTCAAGAAATATGTACCTATAGGTTTGATGATGCTAGGGTAAGATTATATTGTGTTGAGGTAAATTTTGGGAGTGTTGTTGGTGTAGAAAATGGAGAAGAAGGGAAAAATCTCCATAGAAACCCGTGGGGAGCTTTACCAGGGGCAAATCGAATCTTCGAGGGGTGAATAGATTTGGTCAAGGCGAATTGATTCGGTTTCAATCCGAATCGATTCGTCCCTAACAGTTTTGAAAAATTTTACTTGGGTTTTGAGGATGAAAACAGAGAATTATTTCAAGGAGATAAATGGTAGGGGTTCGTAAATAGAGTGTAAGGATCTCCAGATGTTTAAATGAGTGATGCGTGACCCTTGAGTTAGTGGTGATAAAAATTCGGGGTATAAATTGGAAGAGAGTTGAGATGAGCAACGCTCGATAAATTATTTCGACGGGTTCATTTATATATTTTGCGTGTAGGATATATATATATATATATATATATATATATATATATATATATATATATATATATATATATGTGTGTGTGTGTGTGTGTGTGTGTGTGTGTGTGTTGATTATATGTGAATAAATCCAAACGTGCGAGTAGGATGTAATAACAATACTAGCTAGATGAGATAAGATATTATTCATAAATAAATGTGAGAATTGTACCGTAAGTGAGTGTATACTTATGGGATTTAAAATAAGTTGTGTGAATACTTATAAATTGATATGAATTGATATATTCGGGATTATAGGCTAATGCCACGAGAGAGAGGCATGATAGCGGGACTTGATGATAATTATATATACGGGTATATAAACAGTATATATATATATATATGATATGATTATAAATATATCTTTACGTGATTGATATATTTATGTGGAACATACCCCTCTAGTGCTATCATGGGAAGTTGTGCGGTGTGGGTGAATCCCCTGGCTTGAAGAGCAAGGTGAGTATAGCCCCAGGTCATAGTCATCTAGCTGTTATACAATGTGATTTTATTCTGGGTGAGACGTCTTGGGTATGATTCGGTCTCACTTTCAGGTGAGGAACTATGACCGCTTCCCCTACGTTTCTGTGATTTAGGGTTTGGTGTGAGATTCCGACCTGGCTGCCCGGGATAATGTGTGAGAAATTTCCTGCAGGATGATAACATTCTAGAGATTACATATATTGAGTTATAGCTCTGAGCGATGGTTGATATACTTATATAGTGTGTGATATATAAGTATGGATATACTTAATGTGTATAGTACATTTTATATATATATGAGATGGGAAAACTTATATATACATGGATCAAGGTAAAGAATAAAAAGTGAGTTAATTTTTGGATCATTCGGTAGTATAAAATCCGGAGTTAGATATACGTATATAAAGATGAGAATATTTATACGATATAATTAACACTAAAGTGTGAATAGTGTAAATAACTAGTGGGAGTTATTCAAAATGTAAGAATAAACTATAAGTGAGAAATTATAATGTATAAGCTTGGGTGATAGCTTAGAATATTTATTACGTAGGATGCGAGAGAGCGTATGATTACTTTGAAGTTTTGCGAGGTGATAGTTACGTTGGGTAGTGTAACTAGGATGTTTAAAATACATGCGTTATGTGTGCACTGTTAGATGAGAGGTGAGGGGTATCTCATGTGAGTGCGACACCAGATTAAATATGGAGAATAATATATTTTACATATTAAAGTATGTTAAGCACTTACTAAAATATTTTTTAAAACTCGGGCTCTGACCCATATCTATTTTCTTTTCCGTTTCTTCTCCTTTGTATACTTTTTAGGTGTCCAGACACAGGGACGCCTAAATGACTATTTCTTTCGAGTCAGACGCTGCTGCCGCAGTTGTGGATGTGGGCAAGATATTGTATAGGCGCTTCTCTCCTTGTGATCTAGATAGGAGGTACTGTGAGTATATTCGGGCATCTTGCCCAATGGATGTCATTTATTTTATTTCCATTAATTTTATTTTACGCACATTCGATATGTTATATAATATTTTACCGAGAGTTATCGGTTATTTATTTAATCATTTCAATTGTGTATATTAATTGTATGGATGGATTTTAATTGTGAGCTTAAGTTAATAAGATTATAAAGTTTAAAATTTGACGCCAGGCCTAATAGGTTATCAGTAATTAAATGGCTTTCGATAGTGATACTGAGAATGAAACCATTTGAGATTCCTGTTTAATTTGATATAGGACTGATCACCCGATATTTTATTAGGCGGGGTATCACAGGTGGTATTAGAGCATCAGGTTCTAGTGTCCTTAGGAATCTGTGAGAACGTACTACGCTTTCACTGTTGCCTTCAATTTGATATAGAGCCCTCTGTTTAAGAGTGTTGATTCCTATGGTGAGAATTATTTCTCCTTCTATTATGTATAAATATTAGTGAATCTTATTTGCATTCAGGAGTGTTCAATTTCCGAACCACGAATGAAGTACGATAGACGAAGGCAGTTGGGAAGACAGCAGGAGTTAGGGATTAGTCGAGATTGTAGAATAATTTGGGGATAATGATAGTAGTTAAGGTCACCCCTATTGCTGCTCGGGAAGTTAGGAGTTGTAAGGACTGCTAGGGTGCATCATATGATTTCCAAGTACCACTATAGTAGAAAGTGGTGTCAAATTGGACTCACCCAATGTGGTTAGAGTGGGAGAGAGAGTCAAACGGGTTTTTGAAGAGGACCTTTTGTGGGAATTTTAGAAAATGCAGAGATTGTGTGTGTTAGCCAATGGAAGTTAGATATCTAGAAGCTCTAACATATGACGGAGTGTGGTATACCCGAAAGTGGAAATTTAGGGTAAACGTTCTTGGCTCGTAGGAGAAAAGTTATAATGGTGAAAGTTAACCACCACATTTAGAAAGTAAATTATTGTGTCAATGAAAGGATCTTAGGTACGTTTTGATGGCAAGTTCCTTCATCAGATGTTCATGGGGAGATGTGAATGCTATTCTGAACTCATCACGTGAGCGATGGGCAGAGGTCCATTTGTGAAAATGAACTTATTATCTAGCAATTTTTTTACCAGATGAGTTAGGTACAATGGAGAAGAAAATTCTTAAGTGAGTAATGGACTTGCGAGAGAAGTTGCCAGCACTTAAGGGAAATTTTACGTGGACTGTCGATACAGATAGTGCCAATGTTGTGTTTTGACAATTGAGATGTTAACTCTTCTGTGTGAAGGGAGATAAAAGAATTTAAATACTAAGACTGGATGAAACGGTGTTAGTCAGATGCCGCAAGGGGGAGACCCATCAGAGGACATCAGGGGACCCATCTAAATTATTCGAATGGCTGAATTCTTACCAAGTGATGGTGAATTCAGTTAGGGTTGTTGAGTCCAGCAGTGTGTTCCTTAGAGCCAACAGAACTAAGGGAACAACGGGGGTAGCCATTAGAGTTAAGAATACCATAGTCCGAGAGAAGGACAACTCTAAGATGGTCAGTGTGACCATAGATAAGTGGATTATATATAGAGATATTTTGTGGAGAGTAGGACCATATGCATAAATTTTGCCGAAAGTAAGTAAAAAGGGACAAGAGATTGGTGCCTAGAAAGGGAAATGATTAAAGTAGTTCGGGTATTTGTTTGGACAAGCGTGTTATGTCCAAGAACCATTTGAACGGCCAGGGTGATTGGCAAGGTAGAAATATGAGTTTTAACCTCAGAAGAATGAGGCATGTTTTATGTGACACGAATGAGTCACGATACTTTTGTTATCTCTAGATTCACATGTGAGACGAGTTTAGTGTGTATATTAATAACATTATTATTATGTTTATATGTTTTCCTTGGTATGGGGAGGTTATATCTTTGGTGTCATCCACGAAAGATGAGCGGGTGTATTGATAGTGGTATATATCTTTATTGTGATTACTCTTTTTAGTGATGTGTTATACGAGTATAATATTATCTTGAGTGTAAACCGGTTATATATATGGTTATAACGATAGTGGGAAGATATTGCAAGGCTATCGGGGTTGCTACTCTAGGGTAGGATGTGTTATTTTAGTGATGCCTCGCCTACGAGAGGGTCAAGCTTGCATTTATATTATCTTATTATAGAGACTTCGGAGGGTATAGTTGTCTCAAGATATATAATCCCGGATTGTAAGGACTTTATTGATATGATTCGAGGTATATTAGATTCACTGTTGAGCTGAGAGATTTAGCTCATTATTATGCTTAGTGCTCAGGACTTGGTGATAGGAAGAGTGCAGTGTTATATCACTCCATTAGAGACGTGGGAGTTGAGATTGATGTTTGTATATCTGGGGACAGGAATTTGCTTCCCGATTGTGTATTTGAGGTTTATAGAATGTGATTACCACCAATGCTGAGTGATAGTGTATTTGGGGTGAAGGTTTCTTATTTAAATGTGATTGCGGGAGGAGATATAACTTTTATGTCAAGAGACGAGAATTTAGGGGCACATACTATGGACTTAGGGCCTAACGGATTTCGATAACTGACAATGATAGGTAATAGTGTATCGGGAGGGTTCCTTGTTTGGATTTTTCTTTTCGAGACACCCCACGCACAAAACTTAGTGCAACGTCGAAAGTGGGGAGATGTTTGCTCATATGCGACAAAGTCTTCAAAACAATTAGAATTGTTTTCAAATTTTGCAAACTTTTTAATACTGTTGAAGATTTTTATTTTGATTGTTCCAATTCTAAGAATGTGGCCTTGTATTTCTTTTCTATAATATCATTTCATTCATAAAGATCCTTGATTTTTTCAGAAAAAGCCTTAGTTTGTGTTTCATGGGCTAGATATTGATTATTGTAGTCTTCAGCATTTTGTTTAACCACAAGGCTAAGATATTTTATCTTTTCAGTCAACTCTTTAATGGTTATTTATAATCTAGTGCTCTTCTTAAGCATTTTGGCGTACAGTGTGTGGATGTCTGGAAGGTCACCATTATCAGACTCACTAAGTGTGCTGGGTGAGTTGTCCCCTATCGATTAATTTTTCAAAATCACACACACATTCAGTTGTTATTCATATGATTCCTTTGACTCTCACACATATGATAGTAGAGCTATTATCATCAGCATAACCATTACAAGCATTCTCAGGGCATAAAGCAGATAAAGCATTAACAGGCATAGTCAAAGCATTATTACACAGACTCTCATCAGTATTATCATCATAATATACTATCTTTGCAAAAAATGACATACAGGGGTCAAATATGTAAAATGATTCAAGATCATCATCATCATCATCTGAATCGCTTAAATCATCCCATGTTTTGCAAAAATTGGCCTTATTATGTTTGTTTTTCAGGTTGACCCTATAGTTAATGGCAATGTGACCTATTTTACCATATCTAAAGCATTCAAACTTGCCAAGGTCTTTTTCAGGTCTGTTATTATTATTTTGGTGTTTCTCTAGTTTCCTCTTATGAGGTCTATTATTGGATTGATTTGAATAAGAATCCTTTCCTTGTTTAGCAGCAATGTTATTTCTAAACATTAGTATTTTCTTAAAGTGTTTAGACACTAAGGCTATTTAATTATTCAAATCAACCAAGTCACAGTCATCATCAGATTGCATATCAAGATTAGGCATCACTTTGGATTGAAACATAACATTGGGACTACTGTTTTTCTTTTGACTACAAACAAGTTATTCCATATAATCCAATTCCATTTGCATAGTTTTTAATTTGCTACTGAGGAGTTCAGTGGTAAGATTTGGATCTTCCATTTCCTTAATTGCATATCTTTTACTGTCAAATTTATGTGGAAGTGATCTTAGGATTTTAGAGACAATTTCTTTTATGTCATAGATAATGATATTTACATGTAATTTTGTTATGACATCAGTCAGTTTGATATAAAAATCATCGAAGGTCTCAGCCTTTGTCATAACTAGGGTATTATATTGTTGAATGAGCATTTGAGTCTTGACAGCCTTAACACATGTATAACCTGCATGGGCTATAACCAAGGTGTACCAGGCTTCCTTGGAAGTGGTACATATAGAGATTCTTTTGAACTCATGCTCATTTACAGACATGAATATAGCATTTTTTCCTTTATTATTGTAGTGGGAGGCCTGTTTCTTTTCTTTAGTAAACTCAGTGAGAAATTTTTTTATTCTTTTTTCACTGCCTTCTTCTATTGGTTTGGTAGGATAAGTATATCCTTATTCTATGGTATCCCAAACCTCGTTTCCCAAATACCCTTGGATGAACGCAATCATCCTAACTTTTCCCCTAAGGAAAATTTGTCCCATCAAAGAGGGGAGGTCTGGTTAAGTTTCCCAGTATCTCAAATTTCTCGTCCATGAGGTGTTTTTAAAATGGTTTCAAAAAACATAGGATTCTGAACAGCTATTTTAGAAAAAACAAGAACCCGCACTGATATCAATTGAAAATCCCTTAAAAATTTGTTTAATCAAAAGTTAAAACATTTAATAAGAGTCCGACTTGTTTTCTTGAAGAAAATCTTTTAATAACACCAATAAAAACACATCTTGTGTCAAAAAAAAATTTGAACAAGAAATTTCAATTACTTGGAATCTTAAAGGTTTAAAATAAATTTAAACACCTATAAAAATGATAGCAAGAGTAAAGCAAGTATAAAAAATATTCACACATGATAATATTTTAATGTGGTAAAACCCCAATCAAACTGGCGAAACATCCACGACTCCCTCTACGGAGTAAAATAAAAATTCCACTAGAATGAGTTTTTAAGGTACAAGATATTAATGTATTATAATGCAGATCAGACCTAATTTAAGTCAAAAAATTATACCAGCACTCCTAGCGTTTATATGAATTTTCTGGCTCTGATTGTTGTCTTTAACGTCCTCTAAGCCGAACTCCTTTGCTCCTTCTTTACGTCGACTCTTTGTGGTAAAAATCTCTTTACCGACACAACTTTAGTGTTATTATGTGAAAGTGTAGTGAAGTGATGTGCCTAACAAATGCATGAAAATCACTCACACTTATACAGACGATATTCCTAAAAATAACAGATTTGTTCTAAATATGACATGCAAAGTCAATAATACTGAGATTTGATCTTCTTTTTTTGAAAACCCTAATTTTTAAATCTTGTTCTTTGGACAAATCTATTTAAAACTCAGATCTTTCAATCTTATTTGTGTACAAGTTTTTCAAAATGATGAACTCATATCTGAAAACCTTTATAAAATCAAAAATCAGTTTTGTTCGGAAGAGAAATTTGTTGGGTCAATTTTTGATAAAAACTTTTGAGAATAAAAATCCAACAAAAAGATGATTTCTACTTAAAGAAATCAGTCCTAACAGCTAATGTGGTTGTATCACTGTTAGTCAGATCTAAAAGTCTCAATAGAGTGAGACGTGATCTTAGACTCAGTGAAGTGTTGGACAAGAGGTTAAAACAATAGAGGTTTTGAACACAATCGAACAAGAAACCCTCAATCTCACAAAATATTTTCTAATAAAAATTTGGACAGATTTTTTTGGGGGGTTTTCTCTCTCTCTGATTTTTCTCTCTCTTCTCTCTCTTTTATCTCTCTCAACTCTCAGACTCTCATGTATTTATACTAGATAATGGAAGATTTTGGAAGCATTGACTAAATCAAGGTATAAAATTGCTTCAAACAAAGGATTGTAAATCGTGTGGCTAACAATGCACCTCATTTAAACGTTCTATGATTGGTCCATTTAGGTGAGACTTGGATTAATCTAAGACACATGCAAGACATTGATCATATTAAATAGTTCATGTTTTAAACTCAGGTATGAGAGAGTGAGAAAACACAATCTTAACCGACCATAGTGCAACACGTGTAAGGTGTAGATCAATTTAAAAACGTGTGTTTTGGATGTTTTTAAAATATTACTTTCCACCCCAATATTCTCTGCCGCTTTTGGATTCTAACCAAGGCTAATTTAAGGAACTCTGAGATATTACAAATAAGCCCAAAAAAATTTTAAAAACCTAATTTAAATGTTTAAAAAATTCCTAAAAATCGTTAAAAATATTATAAAATATTTTTAAGCCAATGTGAACACACACACACCTCATACACACAAAATGGAGAATAAATTCATTCCTAGGTGTAAAGTTGTATTGGTTGTACTAACTTTTCAAGCCTTGATGTTGTTGATGTAAATCATGATGAGGCATAAGGTTTAGGGTTAGATAAAGGATGAGACAATTTTGTCTCTATTTCCAAACTAGATAAGCTCCTATATTTTAGACTCAAGTGAGTTATATATATAGTGTGCTTCAAGAGGATTAAAAAAAATAGTTGTATACCAAAACTAGTCGCGATTGGGTCGCATACTCCAGTTATTGATGCTCTCTACGGAGAATATGATGGTAAAGAGTGTTTAGTCAATTATAATGTCTTGAGGTTGTAAGTATATTCCTTCTAATTATAAAATTCTATCATAGTCCATATCTCATTCTTATCGGCCTGAGGTTTTTCCCACTAGTGGATTTTCTCTTGTACATCTGGTCTTGTGCTTATTTACCCTTTCTGCATCTTTTAGAATCATTGTCTTAATTAAGAAGATAAAATTTGAGAGATTCAAAAATTTAGTAAAATACTTTGTCAATAAACTTTTTGATTGTTAAACCCTTTTGTAATCATAAGTTAACAAACATTTTTCTTAAATTAGTTGATTTAATTTTTATTTAGGTAGCTTCCATCGAGAGGAAAACTCTCATAAATAATATGGAAAAACACCAAGGCGTACGAGGAAAAATTCACAAAAGAAAAAAACCTCGGGCTGACAAAATGACAAATGTACTATGGTAGAGTTTTATAACTTGAAGATATATACTTATACCCTCTTAACTCTATGACTAACTAGACACTCTTTCCCACCATATCCTTTGTATATTGTGCCAGCAGCAAGAGTACGATACACAACTACGATGTGTTTTGGTCCATAACCAATTGCGTAAAGTCCTCGTGCCACAAATCTTCGTTTACAGTTTGAAGCAAATTTTATTGAAGAGAACTATGTGTTTCACCGCTTAAAACAAAAGTGAGAAGCCTCCTTGGAGTGTAACACCACAATCTAGGTGTATAATGACATAAGATGAAAGTGGTTTCTAAAAAATGGCTTAACTTACAAAATATATCCTTGAGATATATGAAATCTATAAATAACACAAGAACAAATTCGAAAGAGATTTGTTCAAGGGTGTTAAAAAGATTTTAAAGTAAACAAGTTTCCTTCAAATTTTCTAGATTTCAAAAGAAATTAAACTTCAAATATCTCAATATATAGAGGACAAAAACAAGACCTTTGAAAGATGATTAAAAAAATCTTTTATTAAAAGCTTTTCTTTCCTTGAAAGATGATTATTATGGGAAGAAAAATTTAGTAAAAATATTTTCTCCACAAAGAAATCACAAAAATCACACTTACACTTTTTTACATAAAATGAAGCCTAACCCACTTACATATACTCAGACGAGTTTTCATGAGAAGTTAGGAGGGTACAAGTAGGTAAGTAGACCTAACTAGGTGTAAAATTAGAAAAATATGGAAAGATCTTTGGTTTGCACGAGTATCAAGAAAGGTGTGCACAATCTTAGTTCAAAAAGTAACTTTTGGCGCTATCAAATATGTGTTGTCACAAGGTTGCTGTAGCGAGTTATTTCAACGTTGTGGAGAAGCATTCTAGGTCGCGTGATAGTGCAAAATTTTTGAATGAGCGCATATCGTGAGATTTTCTCTGGAGCGTTGTGTCAGTGTGGAGGAACTTTCGCGAGGATACAAGGCAATCAAAAAAATAAAATATCTTAAATAAGGAATGGTAAGCAAGACATTATCACTGAAGTGGGAGAAAGTCTTGCTGTCGTGAAGGTCTCATGCGAAAGACCTCGACGGCCTTTATGAAATGAAATTTGTAAGATTTTTAAATAGAGTTCTATTGCATTTCATAATATAACTCCAAATATCCATATTAACACAAACAAACACAAAAAAATGGATTTTCTAATAAAGATAACATGTGTGAGTAAAATGTGTACGAGTATACGTGTTCGTTTACGTTTTTAATAGTGGTATAAAATGATACATATAAAGGTGATGATGTCCGTTGAATTATTTGTAAGATGCTTTATCGTAATGACCTTAAGGATATGACTCAAAGTATACTTGGTCAACGAAATAAGATACTCTAAATCTACTGGAGGAAATGACTAAAAAGCATACTCTAACAAAATCCACTGGCCAACAAGAGGGGAATAATCAAACAACAATTTAAACCATTATTCGACAAAAATCACAACTCAAAGGTAAGGTAATTGGAAAAAACCCTAGAAAATTAAAGGAAATGGGACAAAGGAATACTTGGTGTCCCAAACGACATAAATCAACTCAGAAACTGGAATAATGTGAACAATGAATGCTGGAAAATGATATCTTTCACAAAAAAAGATGAACTCAAGCAAAATAATGACCAAAATGGTAGAAAATAATGAGGAAATGGACAGGAAAAGAGGACATTTAAAAATGAAGGAGTATTTATCTCTCCGAGCTTACATGTGGAAAGTCTTGGGTTGTGAAAGGTTAAAATGACATGGAAAATTATTATTATTCCTCTTTTTATAATAATCATTGCCTTGTTGAAAAGGCATAACCTAATGTCTTGGGGGAGACATGATAGTGCCTCGAAATTGTGCGCACACTACCCAAGGCACAGGCACAGTACTCATTACCAATCCTCCATCCATCACTCAATATGTGGCATGCTCACAACCAAATAATTTTTAAAAATACATAAGTAAATGTGCTCGTTTACTTACGAGCCAATAACACCTTGTAGTTAAAACTTCACTCACTATGTTCACTTAAAACTAACCTAGATGATCATAATCACATTAGAATATGCTTCAAGATACAATCACGAGTAAAGTCTCGGGTGTTATTGTTATACCATAAATATAGGATGGCCCATAAACCAATCAGAAGGAGACACATGTCCTCATAAATACCTAGGCAATAAGGTCGGACTGGGTACTAGTTAGTTGGCTCATTAAGAGGTCATCTCGGCCCATATTAACAGAATGGGTTGACTCTATCTATTGACATTATTAGCTAAAATCGTTATTACAGGTGTGTACTTTGTGAATCAATGACGTCAATAGTATATATGCATACGCACATGGAGAATGTATGAAAATATTATCCCCATGTGTTAATAAATAACTTGAGATTATTCCCTCACCATGCATATAAAGTGTGTACTCACCTAACCTATAATGGTAAGCCACGTACATATCCTTTATCTATCCTCTAACAACCTATAAATAGCACACACTACCCACATATGGGTAACTTATGAGATTTATCCTTATTGGCATGCTATGAAATTTTAGAAAGAACTGGAGAGTCTGTATCTTGTACTCATCCATGGAGATTTATTATTAAGTAACACAAACAACACTGTACCTGTGGATGTATGTACCAATTTTGTCTCAACCACCTAAATCTAGTTATTTATCTCTCTTTCGTTACTCTCTAGTTAATTCGTATGCGTAATATCTTAGTAATTCGATCTATGATCTCTTTATTTATTTGTAAGTAGTATATTTAGCTAATACAAATCGTATTCCAATTTCTAGCGATAACAATAAATATAATTTGGGGCAAAGTTTTGGAGTAGTTTGGGTAGTCCTTAAGGCTCATATAGAAACCCAAAATTAGGACATTTATAGATCTCCGGGATTAAGAGTATTTAAGATGTGTTACACCTAATTAATTAGTTGCTTTACACACAAAACATAAATCATATCTGCCTACAAGTTTTGGAAAAGATAAATCAGACCTATGGAGAGGAACTTAGAGATCTAAAGAGGAAGAATCAAGCTAGAAACTTCAACCACCATTAACATAATTGAAATATCTAGCTTCATCGTGATTTAATATGTAACTTGTTTATGGTTTTATTGTCCTAATGAATATATCTGGGTTTAGATACATCCTATGTTTGAATCCAACATATTGTGGGGGTTTGCCTTTTTAATTATGAGGGTTTTATATTGAAAATTCGAATTCGATGCATTAAAGGGTTGTATCTTTAATGTGTAGAACTTGTTTTGATTCATATAAAATATGATTAGTACTGATGAATTGTATATTTTAAACGAATGCTAATTATTTTGAGAGAACTTTTTTAATCAAAATTTGAAATTACTATGAACCCTAATCAGTTTCATGTTATAATTGATTGTTTAAACCCCTTTTTTTATGTTTTAACCTCAATAATGATCATAGATTGTTACAATCATATTTATAAAAAATTATAGAGTATGTTTGAAGTGTTTTAGGATGGTTTTAAGTTTACAATAACTTTTGGGGATGATCTAGGAAAAAAGATCGAGTTAGTTAGGTTTTGGATAAATTTTGGGTTTTCAACCCCAACATTCTCGGCCTAGGCTGTGAACTAGGGCTCCCGCACGCAACTATAAATTATCCCCATCTGTACGGATTTTGGAAGAGGATTAAGGACACTTGAATTTTGTATACGACTTCATATTAGACCCATGTGTATGAATATCAGTAGAAAGAAAGGGTGGTATGTGTTGGTTTAAAGCATAGTTTTTCCTTTAGTATTTCACTAGAGGTTTAGATTGGGACACTTGGGGATCTAATATTATTATGCTATTATGAGGATATATGTTAAGAGATAGAGGACTTATCTCGCGATGCATAAATTCGTTAGGAACGTTAGGGATGCATAGCGTACAAGTTTGATGTAGTTATGATGAAAAGATCATCTTAGTATATATATACGGGTGTTGTGTGTGTGTATGGGTATATATATATACACTATGTGTGATCTTTATCGACATATCATATTTACATATTGACTCGTGAATAATCTATTGACGAGAGTTTATAGATTTCAATGTATTATAGGATCGAGTACCATACCCCCAGCTAATGAGTAGGTTGTGTGGAGGCTATTGTTTTGATCTTACGTTCAGTTAGTCACTGCCTCACGACGTGGAGATGTGGATGAATTGATACATCATACGATTTGGTATGTGAGTAGATGATGGTGTGATTGCATATTGATCCCCCAATTTATATGTGTGTGTTCATGTTTTTAAATCCATTAGGTACGGGAGTCATACAAATTTATCGAGAGGCATGAGAGGGTCCTCGACGATTAATGCCTTCGTATAGTTTATGATATTTTCATATATTTCTAACTCCAATAATGGAGATATTATTCCAAGACACTATGTCACATTATTGTTGAATTATAAGATTATTTATATCTTACTTTAAGGGTGGCATGAGTCGGATTTCTGTCGAGCTATACTCTTTATATATGTAGTGAGTTTACATTACGATGTAGTTGCAAGATATTATGATAGCCTATTTGAAAGTATAATAGTAAGACTTGTTAGTATTAATTATGCCTTCGGCTCGAACACTCGTAGTAGACTATTTCGCTTCTGATTGAGGGGTGATGTATCTCTTGCATGTGAGGGTCTTCGGGTTGTCATGATTACGTAAATAACTCACATAATTATTAATATATTGATATAGTAAGTATTTCTTACATGTTCCTAGGCTATGACTCAAAATATATAAAAGTGTATTCTAGGTATTCATAGACAAGAGCAATAAGGTTGAGCAGTTCAGACTTGCCTTCATCATTCACGGTCATTCATTTCATTTTTAGATTAGGTTACTATTTCATCTGTCATTTCAGTTTCAGACTCTTTATATATAGATATTGGATGGACCGGGTTGTCCCAATATATTTACTCATATGAGATTATTTGTGGGAGTTAAGATAATATTATTTATTTTTGTCGGATGTTGAGATATTGGGTTATTCCAGTATTTATTATTTTATATCATCGCATATTTTGGATGGTTTAAATCCATTAGAGTCATATTATTATTATTTGATGCTAAGAATGATATAAATTAATTGATGTGCCCTATTTTTGACGTATCGTAATGATCAATTGGTATGTGAGAAAATGGGGGGTTCTTACACATATAAGACTTGGACTCATTTTAACACTTGGAGGAATCAACCTAAATATACTTGTAAGGAAAAAATATCCGTCAATTATCTTTTACCACACCCAGTCGTTAACTTTACACCTTTACCCATTGCATATATCTTATTGGACAACGCTAACATCTTTGAGGATATTTTATAGGTGACCTAGACTCTACCGGTTTGCATGAGGAGCATGTGAGACCTCATCTAGGCCCTATAAAAATAGCATGTCATTCCCTCATTTGGTAATATATTCATATTATAGTGAATCTTCATTAAACTTTTGAGTCTCTTTCTTTACATTAGTGAAGTAACTTTAATGGATATATCCGACCATTTCTAACCTGCGGACCTCATCCTCCATCCAGTGTATCCACTATAAGGCCTCAACCACATTTTTATTTTACTCATAGTAAGGATGTTTTCAGTTTCATCATGTATTATAAAAATCAATTATAGTGGAGATTCACCTCTCTCATGAACGTAGGGCTCATTTAGACTCCTCAACGTAAATTGTAGTCTCAATCCCACTCTTCTCCCCATTTATTTTGCATTTATGCATTTATAATAGGATAAATCCCATGTATTATCTCTAATTTTTGGGCCATTACCCTATATTTTTTTACTCGACTCCCCGTCCTCTGAACCTTTAAACTCGTTTCATGTAGCCCAAAGCTCTTAAGAGAGCTAACACAATAGATTCAGGATTTTGAGTGAAGTGGGGCGAAATCTTCTGCCGAAGCCTGGGGGTTGGGGGCGGGAGGCCCCGAGGTGATTTTTTTGGGTTGTTTTTACTTATTTTTTTTGTAATTTTTAACCCTAAAAATGTTAAAGGTATTAATTAACTAAATTTGGATTCCTAAACTTTTTTTTGGATTGTTTTTACTTATTTCTCCACGACTTCCTATATTTATAACAATTTCAGACTAGTTTTAAACACAAATTTTAAACTGTTTTAAACACAAATTTTAAACTGTTTTAAACACAAATTTCAAACTTCAAACTTTTTAATACAAATTTCATATTTGAACAGAGTTTAATCACAACTTTGTTTATTCAAATTGTTTTAGCAAAAATTTCATATGGACATGGATACACAAATTTCACATCGATACACAAATTTCAACACAATATAAACAGAAATTTCAACACAATTTAAACAATAATTTCAAATTTTGTTAACAAATAAAGAAGATAAAAAAAACATACATATGTTGGCAACAAGTATGTTGTTGTTTATTGTTGCTGTTTGAGAGAAAGGTACAGTGTGAGAGCCTGGGTCCGGAAGTCCGGTGAGATTGAGAGGGAGAGAGGTCTGGTGAGGTTGATAGAGAGAGGTTCGGTATGAGAGTCTAGGTCCGGTAAAACCCCTATATATTTTTTTTCTAAAATTGAACTAGGACGACCGCCCCAACTCGGCCTGGGTTAGATCCGCCTGAATAGATTAAAAGACTTTCATACATTTTCATAAAGTCAAAACCAATCAAAATTAACCTTTTTCCATATATGTACAAAATATCCAAACTAATTATACATTACATATTTTGCCTAACCACATCAAAGATAAACTTCGTGCATTGTCAAACACAAAACAGCCCTAAACTTAAACAGCACAAAATCAGATTTTTCGTTAAAAGATAAAAAAGAAAGTAAATTAGCCCCTTGTCTCTCTCTCTCTCTCTCAACCGTCTTCCTTCAACACCAGCGCCACCATAACCCTCAACTAAGCGCGCCCCCCCACTTCTACATCCGCCACCACTACCCTCAACACTAACGACACCGTCAACAATAATCGTTGTTGCCATTCATTTGCTGGAGATTCACCTGCTAGTTTTGAATTCTATAGTGATTTCGGTGATTTGGGCTCAATTTCTTTGGTAGTGAGATTTCTTAAACACAGATTGCAATAATTTCTCTAATTATACATGCTTGAGGTTTCGCTTTACAATCGATTTGGACTATTTTTTTCCTCCTCGTTATTTTGAATGATATTTTCATCTTTGACAACAAAAATCAATATGTGATGTTTTGATTTCAGTTTTAATATTTTTGAGATTATTTAAGTGTGGTTTGTTCTATTTTTAACCCCAATTGATTTGACTTATATGATTTGTTGTTCAGTTGATCTAATTTGAAATTTATTTATTTCATATTTGTTAGATTAGCTTGGAAGAAGTTGGTATATGCTCGATTACTTCCCATTTCGGTTGTTAGGGGAGGTTGTGGTGGGTGGGGGAGTGGTAGCTGAATTGATCCCTTCGATTCACTCATTATATAAAGGGTCTTGAAAGCATCTGTCCAGACACAGATATTTACGTGGAAATCTAATAGTTATTATTTTGAGATTCATAGCATGTACACTAAGTACACAAATTATCATTTTTCTTATAAAAAAGTAATTTAATTATGTGCAAGTTGAAAGACTTATTTCCATTAATTGGGTGAAATTCTAACAAAATTGGGTCAAAATGAAACGGGTCAAAAGTTTAGAGTATGAGTTGTCAGCTTAAAAAATAAATTAATGGTATATGTAATAATTTTTTTTTATCAAATTTGTTTTGCATATGTATTAAATTATTGTGCATACATTTTAGATACAAATTTTTAATGTACTTAAAGCATCCACAATGGTGGAGCAAAATCACGGCTAAAATATTAAAGTTGCAAATTCAATATCTTATAGTGGTGGGTGAAAACTTACGAAATTTGTAAAGAAAATAGAAATGAGTTGCTAGTTTTTTAGAACTGATGCTGAATTTGTAAATAGTTCTTACGAACTTTTTTTGTTCGTAAGAATTCCTATGAACTTTATAAGTTCATAACAAATATAAATATTCGTTTTTATTATGTATTTGAAGTCCTACGAACAATATTTGCCCGTAAAATTTTCAAAGAACAAATGTTGTTCGTAAGAAAAACTTTTACAATTCCAACGAACAATATAAGTTCGTAAGAACTAATTTTACCATTTCTCCTACTTCCCCCATTATATACGGTACTGTTGGAAGAAAAGTAAACCAACTTTTGGTTCTCTATACTTGGCAATCCTGAGAGCACACCACTACGGATGCTCTTAGGAACCCATCTCTATAATATTTTAAAATACTATACAAACAATTAAGACCCTCAAACTCAAATCTATCCACGAGGCAATTACTTTTAACCCTCTTGCTCCCTCTCATTTCTTCTTTCTCCCTCTGCCTATTCCCTTTCTCAATAAATGTTGGTTCACTCTCTCTCCCACATAACTTTTCACATCCCAAGGCATTTTTCGATGAAGCTAACTCTTTGAAATTCCAAGAGCCCAAACCGTTATCCATCGATTCAAAGCCAGATTTCTACAAACTGTTGCATCGATTTTAGATGTCGTAGTGATTCGGTTCTACAAATAGATGCGTCAATTAATCTGTCATTTTGGGTTGGTTTTCTAACCAAATAAGGTTGATCCATAGAGATATGACTGGGAGATGAGTCGATTTTATTTCTCATTTTTTGTTAGTGTTTCAGATAAGTTTGGTGAGAAGATGGCTCTGAGTTGGATCGTATTTTCAATACTCATTCATGGGTCGGGTTCAATTCTCAGTTGGAACAATTTTATATCCACGTGATAGATTACTCACGGTGAATCGGGTTATATTTTGTTGAATCTTAAGTCTTTCACACCATTAATGCTGTAGGTTTGTTGGCTTTTGACTGTGAGTTGAGTCGGTCCACCAATTTTCATGGTGATTTGATTAAAGGTATTTCAACTCCGAATGTTTATTATTGGCATTTGACTGTGTATTTTTTTTGGATCTCCAAGCATAGTGTATATAGATGGATCAAGGGTATGTTGTGACTAGCGATATAAGCTTTTCGCTGATGTACTAGGAATTTGCATTTAAAATTTACAATATTCAAAAGAATAGTTTTATTATATATTGTTTTGGAACAAATATTATAAAACTGATAGGAAATACAATGACTTTTTCTCATTATGCTCGATTGTCAATTCTCATCTATTTTTTAACCTTTTTGGTGCAGAGCCAACAATCAGAAAGGAAGGGAAGAAGAGAAGAGATTTGAGGAAGGATTTTGGCAGTCATGCATTTCGTCTAAATTTTCTAATTCATTGGGACCATTAATAATAATGATCATTGGTCATGTTGTGGCAAAAGTGTATGATTCAATCAAGATTTGCTTGACAAATACTCATAATTTCAGTGGTTATGACATCCCCGGTTATTACCATGTTTCTCACGCATTACTTTTTTTTTTCTTATCAAGAGAGAAAAAAACTCACGGTTAAAATTAATAGAATAGAGATTTAGGCTTTATGTCAAATAGAAATGTCTACAACTGTTTATGTTAAATATTACTTTTTTCCAGTTGTCCACAATTGGAAGCCACATAACAATAGAAATTGACTTTCCCAACAAATCTAAGGGCATGTTTGATATCACAGTAATTTCAAGGCAAATTTGAAAAAAAAAAGAAAAATTTTAAAATTGTCTAATTTTAGGTTGTTTGATAGCTTTAATTTTCTTCGGAATTTATTTTTCATGTACAACGCTCTTTAAGTACAATTTGCCACCCTTTAAGCACGTTTTGCTCGCGCATCTCGTGGATTTACAGCTAATCTCTATTCTACTATAAAATGTTATATAAGCATTTAGGACTCCTCAACAATGAGGCTATCCACATACCCATCTCTTATATACGAAGGAAATAGAGCATTAATCTCCATTGATGATTCCAAAAATGCCCATTAGGTGATTGTGAGAATGTATGAGTTTGACAGTGAGGGTTAAGTGGCCATTCTTCTCCACAATTGAATACACGTAACTTCTACTTTCATCCATTTATTTTCCATCCTCTTTATATGCCTCTTAAGTCACTATCTCTCAATATAGCCTCTCCATATCCTTAATTGCAAATGGAATTTGTAAAGTCTTATGGGTAATCTATTTATTATAGAGGGAATCATTGGTATTCTCATTTTTTTGCAATCAGAATCTGATGAAGAATCGGATCAAGTGAGTTACCCATTTTTTATTCTCTCTGTTTTAATCTTTGAAGCTTTCGTTGGGTTTCATCTTTCTTAACTTAAACATTGGTTCCCATTTGTAACAATATATATGTTTTACTGTTTGAGAACACGTAACTTTTAGGTTGCATCATTTTTCTTTTTATCTTTTGTGTATTGTTTCATTTGTTGAATTTAACATGTTTGGCAAAATGAGCAATTGATCCTTTTGGGCAGGTTTTTTAATATCATTTTAACGTCTATGACATTTGTCTTTGATTATTGTTTTCAAACTTTGCTAGCAGAAGTAGCGCTAAATATTTTTTAGGCACCTCTCACCCTTTAAAAGTCAAAGGTGCCTTTACTTGTCACTTAGTTCCATGAACAAATATAATACAACACATATCGGCAAAAATATTTTTTTCCCTTATTTCATAATATTCACTACACCAAAAACAGCAATTTGGCACACCTTGATATTAAAAATCTGGCAAACTTTAAAATCGTGCCAAATTCTGGCACGGTTTAATGACAATCTGGCACCGTTTAAAATCGTGCCAAATTTTGGCACTGTTTAAAAGTGTGCCAAAATTGAGTACACCCAACTAAAATATAAATAACCTAGAAAAATAATCTCCCTCCAATTTTTCATCTCCGGCACTCTCTCCTCTTTCATTATCAATCTTTCGCTTTCTTTATCCTACTCATATGCAGATTTATCGATGTGGAGAAGTGCAAGAGGAAGATTCTAGGGCTTTTCATCAATGGAGCTTAGGAAAGGTAATTTACACTCTCTCTCCGACCTCTTCTTGCGACCAAATCGATGATGTAGGGAAGGTATTGTACTTTTGGGTTTTGATTTAGCGTTAGGATTTCTATTTAACATTAGGGTTTTGATTTAACATTCATATATTTTCTCACATCTCTCACTCTTTGCTTTGCATCCACTATCACAAGCGACCTTCGCAGAGATCAGAGAGAACCAAGTTGTTGGATGTTTGTTTCTAGCTAGGTATTCTACAAGTTTTGGGGTTCTAAAATTTAAGGGGTTGAGTGTTTGATGAATAATGTTAATGATTTATCTCATTAAATTTGATTTTTGAGGTGCTCCCATAACTGTTAGATCTCACTATTTGAAATCCTGTTTAGGGTTCAAAATTATGTTCAAATCTGGATTTTCAAAATCATATTTTAATATATGGGGGTTTTGTGGGTTAAAAAGATAGTCAAATGTTGTTTTCTCTTTTTATATATTTATTCAGAAGAAATTTTTTAAATCCTTTTAAAATCATTATTGTTCATTACTAGAGCAATGTGGACTTAAGGCAATATTTTATATCCACTGCATTTTCTGTTTTATGTTCATACATGACCATATTATTGTTCATTTGGTTTGGATGTTGCATTGTTTTCAAAATATGAGTTATTGATTTTTATTCAATTTAGTGAAAAATACTATATTGTAATGTCCTTAATAATTTTATTTTATGAGTATTTGATGCTCATGTTGGTCACTACAGACTTGATTGTGTGTGTGCTATAAAGGTTTAACATTATTTTAATTATTGTGATAATGTAGGGATTTTCCTATTTGAAATTTTGTTATGGATGCGAAATGACAAGTATGCTCATAACGTGTCATATAAATTGTATTTTTTTTTGCAAATATTTCGACTAACTGGCAAAGGTTAGTTGCTTTTTATGGTTTGGAAGGTTGGTTGTGTATATATTTGGGTGTAAATTAACGTGTTTTATTTTTTAATCTAATTTATAGGTATAGAATTGCGTCCAATCACCGCCACTTATATTGTTCAATCATCATAATGTAGGAATAAAAGGTGTCCTATGTACAACTAAATTGCAAATAGGGTTGTACTCTAAACACAATAGATATATTCAATGTTCAGTATTTATGAAAAAAGTGTAAGTTTTCTTGGGTGTATGAACATAGTTCAATTATGCTTCGTTTGGATTTTTGGTTGTTGGAATACGCGTTAGTCGTTTATGGTGGGTATTTTGAATTCACCTATATCCTCTGTTTTAACATCACACGCATATTTAATTTAACTTTAATTATGTGTATGCATTAATTTTAGTTCAATAATGGAAGTTAGCAGAGCTTTTTAGACTTTTTTGTATTTAGTGATTGTATAAATCAATGAACATTTTCCTTTTGTGTTTCATTTTCTATACTCTATGTATGCATACACAAGAGGAGACAGAAGTGTTGGACCAAAAAAAAAAGTTGGCCTTCAAATGGAGTTCTTCCTTTTAAGTAGTTGGTTTGTTAGAGCTCTATCATGTCATTTAAACTGGTAATGTTTTTTTAGTGCTTGGTTTTGAGTAGTTAATTTTCTCAAATTTGATATATGTTGGTTGTATTTATTAAGATACAAACCCATGTAAATATCTGATATTATGATGACTCTAACTGAATTTTGTATGTGATTTTTATGACTCTCACTATCTGTCACCACCTGAAGCCACTGCCATTCCAGAAACCTTCGTCATTATTCAACAAAGAACACTCACAATAAAAAGCCACCACAATTAATATGGAAGTGGATCATTTTGTAAACCAAGTATCTCCTACTCGTTGTGTTAATTATGTGTTAAACACAATAGTAATATGGATATTGTGTTTATAATGTTGCAAGGGCAATTATCAAACAACACTTCGATGAAACAATAGATAGTAGACAAGCTTATGTGCTTTATATTGCCACCGGTGCATGTTGATTCTGAGGCATTAATTTTCAATTGTAGAGAATGACAACCCTATATATTTCTTGGAGCTTCCTGTTTTAGTTAGGGTTGAGTCCAAATTAAAAGAATTTGAACCAGATCCTGTTGTGCCTTTCAATGAGGTCATCCTGCATTGCCTTTCAATGCATCCAGTGTTAAAATATGTTTCCATTAACTTTTATTTTATGATCATTCAGAAAGGATATTTCCTATAATTTTCTACTTTAAGTTGAGAGAGTGGGCTACACTTCATATTACTAATGAGAGGTCTAACAATGTCTCTTACGAAAAAAAGGATAAAAAGAGACATAGAAGAGGAAATAAAATGGGGGAATCACTGACTTTCTTTCAAAACTTGTTTTCCACATCACAAATCACAAAGAGGTTAATACAACTTATGCATTTTCAAAACTAAGTTATCCTCACGTAAAAAGCGCATGCATGTATTTATAGTATTTCAAATGCTTACTCAAGTATATAATATCTACTTCCGTTCAACCCCCTTCCACTATTTATAAGCCCAAATATACTTCATAGCCGACCTTTCCTCAGAATCAACCTCCCCCAGCTCACTAACAAGTAGAACAGTGGTCTTTACATAAGAGGCTACATGTGGTATGGTTTTGGTAACTCATCAGTCCATCCATCTATCTAGTTTTAGAAGAGTTGATTTTAGTCTTTGACATGTTAAAACCCTTTGTTTATCTTCTAAACTATTTGGATAAGATGCTAGATGTCCTGGGGACCTTGATCAACTATATAAATTTGTTAAAAGCTCTAGGGATTGGCAGCCTTCATATTTAGTAAGGGACATTCTAGAAGTCATTGGAAAGGTTGTTATAGGTTCTATTTATCTCCAAAATAATATGTAGTGCTATTTCAATTTTTAACCTTTCCCTTTTCTCCTTTATAGCTTCATACTCCTATTATTTTTGCAACTATCAAGAATTATCATCATGTTGCAAGAAATTTCAAATAAAAGGTTAACTAACCTTATCTTGAAGCTACAGGGTTGATTATTCTCATTTTTGTTATTATGATCTCTTCTAATAGCATATTTTTGTTGCAGATAATGCTTATGTCTGTAGACGTTGAAGAGGAAAACCTCCCGTGCTGCGTGTTTCCCCATTTCCTACAGCAGAGGACCTCCCGTGCTATGCAACACCCTTGTTTCCTGCAGCAGAGGACCTCATTTCTCCCGTGTGTCTCCGCCCATACACCGCCCTTGGCATAGGTAGACTTATTTTTTGTTTTGTTTTTTCAATTCGGTTTTATTTTGTATGTATTATTTGTATGACTTTGATGTTATATATATATATATATATATAGCAGTGCTTCTATTACATGTTGTTTCGCAAGTTTCCCTTGCCATTCATTTAAAGTATTCTGCAGTTTCGCAATTTCTAGCTCCTTTGCTTCTTCAAGATCAATCTGCATTCTAGAATTCCATCCTATTTTTTGGATAAGTGCAAGTCATATACACTCCCCTAAATAATTCTCAACGTTAATGTCAATTTTTTTGTTATTATTGGTTCATATTTTCTCAACATACCCTCAAGTGCTTTTCAAAATCTACTCGCCATGTTAACTCTTCGGCTCGCTTCTCCAACTCGTCCTTGGCCTCTTGAAGTGCGCATGTTTCTCTTGCAGCCTGCATTAGATAAATTTCAATTGCAGTCATTTTATTTTTCATTTTATCAAGTGCAGTTGGGTGTTGAGAATCAGTGGGACTAATGTAACTCGTAGGAGCTGACCACGTAGTCACAATAATATCTATTTGTGAATACAATAATAATTTTTATTCGTATATGCAAATTTTCAGCTTGAATAAGATTTTTTTTAAATTATTCGGTTACTAACATCATCTCCTTTTGTATCTTATTTTTTTGCAGTATAACATTTTGCCATTATCTTTTATCCATGTGGAATGCATGAAGTTAATTTTCTACAACAAGAAGATTATTTACTTAATGGCGTTAATATTCAGGACTATATTTTTGGTGTTATGTCCGTGCGGACTTTTGTAGTTCTATTGTTGGCTTTTATGGTCGTGCGGGATTTTATATTTTTATTGTTATATTTTATAGCCGTGCGGGCTTTACATTACGCAGATATTATATTAATAGGTTTTAGAATGTCCAAAAAATAGAGGAAACTCTGCCTAATTTTTTGGGTCTGTGAACTATTATTATTTGTAATAATTTGAAGTTTGTATGCACATTAGTTTATCAACAACTTTCGAGATTTGAAATTTGTGAATTTTTTGGTTTTCAAATAACTTTTTTTTCTTTTATCCAAAAATTTGGCACAGTTCAAAATCGTGTCAGTGTATCAAATTTTGGCACGGTTTTGAACTGTGCCAAAAGTTTATCAAAATGTGTTCAATCTGGCACAACTCAAAACTGTGTCAAAAGTGTGCCAGAAATATAAAATTTTGGCATAGTTTAAAAGTGTGCCAGAAGTGTTCATGTTTGGTCAAATCTGACACACTTTTGAGCCGTGCCAGAAAAAACTGACCATTTCGGAACACCTGATTCTGGCACAGTACAAAATCGTGCCAGATTCCTGTTTTTGGTGTAGTGATTGATTGTTTTCAATCTTAACTATGAATTTTGATTTGGTTAATGCAAGTTATTGTCTTACTTTTTTTGTTTCAGTTGTCTCATGAAACAACTGTTAGTTTTTATCTGTAAAAATAGTACCCAACAACTGTTTGAGGAAATGTGTTAAATAAAACATACACCCTGAATGGTTTTTCTTTTGCATTTTGCAAATTAAGAATGGTTTAATACATTATTTTTGTATGTTTGTGTCGATAAGAAATAGTGAGCCAATAGAAATATATAAAATTCATTCTGGATATATTAGTTGTATTTCCTCTCCTAGAGATTTAAAAGTACCCTTACATCTTATCTATGTATATGATGTTCTGGTTTTCTATAGAGGAGATAGCCATTCTATTCAAACAGTTATGCAATCCAAATTTAGCCAACATGTTAATAAAGACAAGTGTAGCATTTACTTTAGTAAAGGTACTACTAGTAGGAAATAAGTTATTTTTTCTGTGACTAGGATCAAAGCAGATTTAGCACCATTTGTGTATTTAGGTATCGCTATTTTTTTAGGGCAACCTAGGAGATATCATCTTCAAGGAATTACAGACAAAGTTAAATCTATGTTAATTGGTTGGCAATGCAATGTTTATCTATTGCTGGGATAGTTTAATTAATTAGAACTCTTATGAAACCTTTGTTCAATTTTACTTTTTCCATTTATAAATGGCTGAATTCTCTTCTTAAAAGAATGTAATAATGGATTAGAAATTTCATGATGGACTGGTAGAACTTCAAAGAGGAAAGTTATGGTGGTGTCCTAGTGTATGGTATGTGTCAATCAGAGTGAAGGAGGGATGAACATTAGGACATTAACAACTCTTAATTCATCTACTATTATGAAGGAGGCTTGGGATGTTTGGTCTTCAAAATCTTTATAGACTCAATTCATTAAAGATAGGTTTAACTGTTCCTCTCGAATTATAACTTATAAAATAAGTCCTACTAGGTGTAAACTCGCGCAATGTGAGGGCTAGACGATTGTGATAATCATTTCACGTGTAAAGTGCAACTTGTAGCATTATATTATACCAAACGCAAACAACTCAAGAGATATACAAATCAAAGGCAAACTGACTTTATTAGTAAAAAATTTAGCAGAAAAAACTCCTACAAACTAAACCCTCAAATTGACTAAAAAAATGTAGATGGGTAGAAAAGATGTCATTCTTAAAAATTGGACATTTTACCTTAAATGTGTTCTTTTATCAATTTAATTCACCCGTCTATCGACTTCTTTACATATAATTTGAATTTCCTTACATCGTTGGAAATTATATAAGATTGTTTTCCCTTTATCTATCATTTTAAGCATATATTAACAATTAATTTTGATTTCCACGTTTTGAGCGATGTCATTATAGAAGAAACTTCAAGCAATGACAATCAAAAGGTAATACACTACACCAAATCTGCTGGATTGTCACGGTCATTAACCTTGACATGTTGGACTTGTCAAGGTCAATGACCGTGACAATTCTGGGGGTGACAACGTTTGTTGTCACGGACTTGTCACGGTCATGTCACGGTCCTTGACCTTGACAAATTTTGTCACGGTTAAGGATTGTGACAAACCCGTGACATTTAATAAAAAATTGTCACGGACATTGACCGTGATAATTCTGGAAAAAAATAAAAAATGATCTGCTAGGCAGTATGGCCACTGCCACTGCCACTGCCCAGCAGTATATTTGTACCTGATATACCAATGTTGCACCTGTTCAAACATTATATATCCAAATAAAATAGAGATAATGCAAATATACATTCAAAAAAAATATGCATCACGATATAATTCAAATATAATTCAAATGTAACAACTTAAAAAAAATCAATTCAAATAATTATGTCACTACATGTCCGGGGTAGGGGTAGCTCTGAGGAGGTGAGTAGGCCACACGATATACGAATTGATACACCCAGAAATATACATCGTATCGCATTATTCGCGCAACCACAATGGGGAATTCTCCTTCCCGAGTATCACCGAGCCCAAACGACATCATCATCCTCACCTCAATACCTCAAGAAGATATTTTCTATAAAAAAAATGTTGTTGTTAGTACAAATCAAAATGAATTATAAGAAGACATGCAAATATGTACAATTACTACAAATCCAAATGAATTGTTACAGTTTAACACCTCAATTCTGAATTCCAAAACAACATCTAGCTCATAATATGTACAATTACTACAAATCGGAAACATCCCCACCCCCACCCCACCCCTACTGACCACACACACGCACACTACACAAGACTGAAAATGATAAAATGAAAATCAATTAAAAACATTAAAAATGGATTGATAAAGTATAAATTGGAATATTTATTACAAATTGAAAAATTGTTTCAAATTCGGGTTATCATAAAAAATGGATTGATATTCGGTAGGAGCAACCAAGTCATCCACACTACTATTTAGACGCTTTGGCGTATGTAGGACAATTGACCACCGCTTGTTGTTGATATACTCCAAGTAAAACACTCGGTTAACCTTTTGAAATGCACAAACAAATGGCTCATCGCTTACGTGGTCGTTGCTCTTCAACTTGGACAAGTCAACCATAATCAAATTGGTGACAGGATCAACTTTACAAGCATTTTTATCCACAACTCTTACCCAGTCAGAGTAAAATACAACCTCTTTGAAGCTTATATAATCCAATTCAAATATATTTCTAAATACACCATAGTAAGTCATTTCAGCTTCAACGAGGTTTTTATCTTTTGCGCTCGCTCGAAAGAAAGTAAGAGCCTTATATGAAATAATCGAGTTCTGTACATTTGTACTTTCCTCGTACACTTTTGCGCCGAATATGTAATCGTTCAATCGATATTTTTTGTACTCTTGTGCCACGAACAAGGGTCCAGTGGCTAGACGAGCAAGTCTTGATGTCGCATCATCCGTCTTTAAGAGCTGAGAATGTAGATAAATTAATTAGATCAGTTGTAAAGTTTGAGTGTAATGTAACGTTATATAACGACCATTTTCATTATAATTACCTCTTGTGACAACCACAGCCTAAATTCACTGTCTGATTGTACCATTATTTTTTGTCTTTTATTGTTCTCACAGGCTTCATACTTTCTGCATATTACAAAATTAATCATGTATGAAATAATCTAAAATATTCTAAAATAATGTTAAACATTAAAATAGTTTAAACTTAATTTTTCCATTCTTCGACATCTTCATTTGTGTCAAATAGATAACGAGCTACTTGTTCATGTTGCAAACTCATTAATTTCACTCGTTTTCCCATCACATGAACACCATCATTGACAAACTCATCAGTGTCATGAACGTTGGTCGAGTCAGGCATATATTCCTGAGTATATAATGATGACTCCACGGTGATGTATTCCTCTGCAATTGATCCTGTAATGTATCGCGTATTCTTGACGTAATCTTTAAAAACTTTTATCAATCTTTCAAACGGATACATCCACCGATACCCAACTGAACCACAAAGAAGTGCCTCGTCGCATAGGTGTACCAACAAGTGAACACTTATGTCAAAGAATGTTGGGGGAAAGTACTTCTCCAACACACAAATCGCTTTGATCACCGCCAATTTTGCGTCCACTGTGTGTTCTCGATTGACTACCTTCTCACACAAGAGTGAGAAGGTAATACTAATTTGCATAATAGCCCTCTGCAAATCCTTGTGCTTGGAGAAACAGTTCTTAAACAATAGAGGAACCAATTATATGATCACATGCCAATCGTGGGACTTACACTTATATAAATGATGAGTAGCATAATTCACAATCCTTTGCAAGTTGGACGAAAAATTATATGGGCCCTTCAAATTATATATTGTGTCTAAAAGCACCTTCCTTTCCCCACTCGTCAAAGTAAACACACCAGGGGGAATTATTATGATCTATCGTCCCCTTCTACATCTATCCTACTTGTTGAAGGTTGTTGTAAAGGTTGTTCGGGGACAAAAGGAACTTTCAATTCACTGTGAAAACTCCAAAATCGATAAATATCTTGCATACCCGTTCTTAACACATGTAGTTCAACTATTTTCCACTCAAACACCTTACAATTCTTACACCTAGAACATGGACACAGAAACTCTTCATCATTATGACATCTCTTTGCGTATTTCACAAATTCATTAGCACCTCTGCGAAAAACATCCCCCATTCTATTTGTCTCACCCATCCACTCTTTGTATTTCGGATATCCCATCACAGCTACCACAACTAATCACCTATTAAAGGTAAGAAGCGTATAATCATGGATTAGTATAAAAAAAACTTATATTTATAATATGTTTCATTTAATTATGTCTTATTTAATTTGATTTTTAAATTTCAAATTCAAATTCAATTTATAATAGAAATTCATATTTCCTCCATCTCCTCTAAAGGGTGAGTGGTCCTATCCCATTCAAGACCGCATATTTCTATAATATACTGAAGAGCTCATGCACATTGTTACGATTTGAGAAACATTCAACAACATATCCCCGTAGTTCTTCAAGTACACGACATAGATTGGCAAGTGTGAGTGTTATTTCAATTAATCAATTGAAATAACAGTCACACTTGTCAATCTAGTATGTACCCAGAGAATATTAGGATACGACTGCAGAACTTCCTCTAAAAGTAACAACTTTAAGCCACTAAGAATATTATTATACAGAAATTATGCAGTCAAAAACTGTCCAAATGGGATAATTCAAGAGATCTCGTTACAAGAGTAATGACTCTCGAACGGGTCTAAGGGCTATTGAATGCGTACGCATAAGAACTAGAAGGCTGGTATCTATGTGCACTATATGTAATTTCAAGTATGTTTCATTTAATTATCATACTATATATATATATATATATATTGGTCGTTATACAAAGTAATTTTCAAAAAAGTTGAAAAATCCCACCCCCATATGGACAATAATTCAGTGGTCATGCCACTTTTAAAATTAACCAACCCAACATCGATCTACTATAATCCAACCGCAATGGCAACAACAAATGTGGATCCCATACTCCTTCTAATTCATCTACTCAATTAATTCTTTTCATCAATTAAACTAACAATTAAAGTATACAATTATTAATTTACTAATTTACAATAAGGGGCGGCAATCCTACTTGCATATGAAAGGGGAACTAATTATTAATTTACAAAAAAAAATTAACAACCAATCAATATTAAATCAATCAATTCTTTTACAAAGGGAACTACAATATGAGAGGCAATATCTAATAAACCAATAAAAATTTAATTAAAAGACATACACACGCCCATATACACACACACAACCCCCCCCCCCCCCCCGCCCCCCCCCCAGCCCCCCCCCCCCCCACTGTCGCTGCCCACCACACGCGCACACACACACATACACAAGCACATATACACACACACATGCATATAAACACACACATGCATATATACACACACACATACACCACCCCTTCACTCCCCCCAGCCCTGCCCCCTCCCCCCCCCCCCACATGCATATATACACCACACACACACACACATATATACGTACATGCACATATACATACACATATACATAAATAGAGGAGAAATAGAAAGAGAAAACGTACCAAAGTTGTAGAGAGAGAGTGTGTGCAGTCGCTAGAGAGAGAGAAATGGAGGAAATTACAATCGGTGGGAAAAAAGAAGAGGGAGGGTTGTTTTACTGACAAAATTTTCAAGGACATGTCACGATCCTTGACCATGACAACTTTATAGGATTGTCACGGTCAATGACCATGACAAGTCCATGACAAGTCCGTGACAACAGTACTTGTCACGGACTTATCACGATTATTGACGGTGCTAAGACCTTGTCACGGCTATAATACCCCGTGACTTTGGGGCTGAGAAATTAAATTTTTGGGATAATTTTTTTTTTTAGAATTTTAAAATTTGACCATTGAGGTCCAAAAATTTAAGACGTAACAAAGTATTTCGGATGACGATTCTAAGTGCGCCACTGATTCCAGATGGAACGAAATAGTCAAAATGACTGTCCTTGGGTTTTATTTCGGGTCCGAAATATTTTTAAGTTAGTTTGACTTGAATTGGAGTAAACAAGTCATTTAAAGTGTGTATTATCATTTAAAACTGGGACTTATGTTTTAAAACTTTAAGAGGCTTACGGATCAAGCCAATCTCATTTGTGAGAAAACCTTAGAGAGAAAAAGAGAAGCGAAAAAGAGAGAAGAAGAAGAAACGAAGAAAGAGAGAGGAAAAGCTTGGAGATTCCGGGCCGTACGCGATCTCGAGGATGTTTCAACCCCTACGATTTCGAGGCAAGTGTTTAATCTTGCTAAATAATTCATTTTTCTAGTTTATTTAATAAATTGTGGGAAAAAGAATTGGATTTTAGGTATATATGTCAAAACCTAACTTTTGGGTAAAAATCCTACATTTGAGGTTATAGAAATTGTTGGGTGGTTATATGATGAATTTTAGGGTTAGAAATATGTTTGGTATGAAGATTGATGGTTGGGGGATGTATATATATGGATTTTGGAAATTTGGGTTTGAAGAAAAATAACCCTTTTCGCAACTTTCTGAACTAGCCGAATCGATTCACCCCTTGCGAATCGATTCGCCATGTTGCAGAAACATCAGGTTTTTAGGGTCGAATCGATTCGTCCCTTGCGAATCGATTCAGTATGTAGCAGACTTACAGATCAAGTTGGGCCGAATCGATTCGCTGGGGCCCAATCGATTCGCTGCTAGGACCGAATCGATTCGAAGGGGCCGAATCGTTTCGTAAACAGGGCAGTCTCAAATATTTTTTTCCTAGGGAGAGTTTTACTCCTATTCTCTTGGGTTTATCAATTTGGAACAATATAATTTGATGCAAGAGATATGATTTGACGATTTATAAGGGGTTTCTTATAAGATATGATGGTGGGGACATATCGAAGTATTTTGGAGATGAATGTACGTGCGTATTGGTGATGGTTGAATTTGTGTAGTGTGGGAATTTCTTCAAGAATGGGAGTTCTATTTAGAGGTCATAGGTGAGCTTACATATGGCGTATGGTTTAGCACTCTTTGAGAGAGAGCGATGAGGGCATGACGTGAAATTGTAGGCCGATGTTTGTGCCGAATCCTTATAGCGATAGGATTCTATTTAAGTTATGTTTGGGGGCTAATGCGAGAGAGTGGTCGCGTATCCTTACTAATGATAAACTCAAGGAATAAATCATAAGTGTGGTAAGGTTAAGGGTTCAAAGGAGAAATTGAACCGTGGGCAAAAGTGTGAATGATTGGATCATACTATCAACTAGAATAGGTCGTGTTGAAATTCTATTCGGGATAGTTGTTATATATCTATGTGTGATTAACAAAGGGGATTCCAATAATTGATGGGAATCATGAAATGAATTTAGGATTGAGCTTGAGGTTTGTAGACTATTAGTTATGTGCATACCAATAGTCGAAATTATTACTAGATATATCGATGTGCTTTCGGATATAGATGGGATGCATAGTGATTAATACATACATTAAACTTTGGGATAATAATCTTAACGTTGGATATATTGGAAGACTATTCATATCATAGGGTAATGGATGAATATGCTTCAAGTGAGGGATCATATTTATGTAAAGAATTAAGTTAATATGATTGGAGTGACGGCTAGTATATTGAGGGTTATATACACATGTAGCCGAGTTTATAAATTTCATACATAAGGATGAGAGATGGTATGTATATATGTGTGTATATATATGTGTATAAATATGTACATATGTGTGTACATATGGCGTGAATACCTATGCCGTGCACGATGGCTTATATATATGATGTGATCATATTGATGTATATATAGTGTAAATGATATATATACTTATGGTGTGAAGCATGACCGACACATGCTATTATGGGAAGTTGGGCGATGAGGATGAGCCCCTAGCTTGAGGAGCAGGGTGTGGATATTCCCCAGGTTATGGTCGTCCATTTTATTTGCTTGTGTGATTGTATATTTTGGGGGTGATAAGTCTTGGGTATGAGTCGTTCTCACTTGCCGGTTAGGAACCATAACCGCTTCCCATACGTTGTGATATTTAGTCCTACCGGTGGTCCCCAGGATGGTATGTGAGTGATGCCCTGGAAGATGATATCATGGTGCAGTATTTTGGCATCCTATGGCCGTTTATGTTATGTGTATGGCATAGTGTACATTATGTGTGATATGTATGCGTGGTTATGGGAATGAATGGTTTCTTATATATATATATATATATATATATATATATATATATATATATATATATATATATATATATATATATATATAGAGAGAGAGAGAGAGAGAGAGAGAGGCAGACTCCTGTGCACACTAAGTTTGCACACTAAGTTTGCACATTACCTTTTAAAAGTGGTAAAAAAAATATTTTTGAGTTGATTTTTTTTGTGTGATATTTAAACATTTCAAGGAACCCATATAAAAAAAATCAGCTCAAAAAAACTTTTTTTGCTATTTTTAAAAAATCGGTCAAACTTTCGCAGTTTTTAAGCCCTTTAAAAACTGCGAAAGTTTGACCGATTTTTTAAAAATAGCAAAAAAAGTTTTTTTGAGCAAATTTTTTTTATGTGAGTCCGTTGAAATGTTAAAATATCACATAAAAAAATTGGTGTGCGCCAGCACTAAGTTTGCACACTTTTAAAAGGTAATGTGCAAAGTTAGTGTGCAAACTTAGTGTGCACAGGAGCCTGCCTCTCTCTCTCTCTCTCTCTCTATATATATATATATATATATATATGTATATATATATATATATATGTATATATATATATGTATATATATATATATATATATATATTTGTATATCCTATAGGTGACAAGGATATGAAGTTTCGATGATGTTCATCTTGGGTGATTATGGTGTACTAGTTCATTGGGGTTGAAGGATCGTACTTAGAGACAATTACGGTTATGTCGACCCAAGGATTGAATAGAGATTCTATTTATGTTCATAGATATAATATTCATTAATTAACTAGTTGTAGAAATAGAAATTGTGTGTATGACATAATGGATCCCTACGATCAACATTGTCAAGGAGTAGTGTATCAGGGGGTTCCTTGGTTGGATTTCGCTTTGCGAGACGCCCCACGCACGAAACGCAGTGCAATGTTAAAAGTGGAGAGAAGTTTTTTCCTTAGTGATTGAATGTATGTCAATGTGAGTTGTAAACTCAATATCGAAGTTTGATGTCAATGGGTAATAGTATTAAAACTTATAATGGGTTTAAGTTAATAAATGGAATCACGTACACCTAGTAAGGCATATATGTGTAAATATATCTAAGTGTGATTATATTGGAAAGGATTTAAGGGTTACATTGGAATGACAGGTCATGTGGGTATAGGTCGTGCGTATGGTAGAATAAGTTGTCCTTAAGTGGGTGGGGTAACTTAATTAAGGTTCCAGGATGCGATTAGGTGCGCACAGTAGATGAGAGGTGAGTTTGGGGTTTCACGAGTGTGCGACTCCACTTTAATTATGAAATAGTGCATTTAAATTTATTATGCACGATTAACACACTTGCTAAATATTTTTACACCTCGGGCTCTGACCCATTTATTTTTCTCTTCTTCTATATATATATTGTACTACAGGTCTCCTACCATAGGGATACCAGATGTTTTTCTATCCAGAGTCTTGGGTGCCGTAGCAGTTGCGGACTGTGGCGGTATTTAGATTGTAGTTGCTTCCTACTTCTTTGAAAATCTAGGTAGGATTCATTTTGTATCTCGAGTTTATACCCAGGGGAAATTTGTAGTTGTTTATGTTTCTCTCTCCTATGACTATTGTACTGTTTGTGACTCGACAACTTATTTAGTTATATTTCCTTTTGTATACTCATTTCATTTTAATGTTAACACTTCTTTTTATCTTGATGCTTGTGTATATTATCATTACGAGTGGTTTTATATTGTTGGTCTGATTTCTATTGTCTGTTTTACTTAGTTCGGCATCCGCTTTTGTAGTATTCTGGTAGTCAGCCTTATCTATTTTAGTATTTTATGTTGATGTTGAGACTGAGCCATATGAGATTCTTGATTTAATGTAGTATATGGCTGGCCACCCATTATTATTTTAACCGAGGTGTCATAGATGGTATCAGAGCATCAGGTTCTAGAGTCTTTAGGATCTGTGCGGGTTTTCTGCGTTCTTTCGTTAACGTTCTTGATATAGAGCCCTATTATTAGGATTGTTGTGTTCATTACGTTTATATTCTTCTGCGAGGTGTACTCATTTAAATGGAATTATGATGCAGTTGTTTTCATCTCAGACGTCACCGAGAATAAGTCGTTCAGGAAAGGGCAGCTGAGAGATGTAACGCCTGTAAGAGGGTACTTTAGATTATATATATGGAGGCGTAACCCCTATTGAGTATGGTAATCACAAGTTAAATTAGCCAAAACCCTAGACTAATTATAGGGAATGCACACACAAACTCAATGAAGATGAACTCAGTTTAAACTCTCAAATCTCTCGTGTATAACTCAGGTCATGCTAATGGACCTTTAGAAGTGGCTTAGCTAGAGGGAGGGAGAAGTGAGCACCCTAGATACACCCTGATAGGCAGGTAGAAACACACCAAACACCCTCCAGAATCTCTGTCCAATATTAAAAGCTTCGTAATAAATGACAATGGTGAGTCAATGAGCTCTCTAGTTTGCAATAACTCTTTTTTAATTCTCCAAAAAACAGGATCCCCTCCTCAAAGGTGGTTGGGGTCCTTAAATAGCCCCCCACACCACCCCCGAGGCAACTCAGTCATTAAAGACTATGAAAAGACATCCCTCATACTTTATGTCACAACATTAAATGCCTGATGCACTAGTTGTCTCCATGTCATAAACATTAAATGCCAAGACATGCCTTTTGCCTATCCACTGTGTGTCAGGGGGTTGTTGTAGCAGAGGTGGCTCACCAACTGCCTGACAGCCCTAAATACCACAATGGTTTACTCAAGTGCATGTCTGACAATGTTTAGATGCCTAGTGACATCACCCACGGTAGATGTGACATTAAGTAGAGGGTCGTTTGGTCCATAACTCAATGCCCGATGGAACTCCAAGCTGCTCCACTTGAGGTTCCACGGTCAGGGTCCTTCGGTGTTTTACCAGGTGTATCTAAGATGGTCAGGACAAGCCCCAACGGTGCCTTACTTCTCAATCCTCCAAACCAGGTCCCTCTAAAGTTCCCACGGTGAGGTCATTCGATAGAGCATGAAAGCTCTCCCAGGCCCTGCCAAGCCTGGTCTCTCGCAAGTACCGTTTGACCTCATACAAACCCTTCAGTTATTATCGTTACGTCATTACAATCGTTAAAGCTTACAGAAGTCAATAATGAAAGTACGATGTGATTAAAACCACAAGATAAAATATGAGTTGCCACGCTGAGCTGCCTCCCCAAGCTGCCACGCTGAGCCGCCTCACCAAGATGTCACGCTTGAGCTGCCACGCTGAGCTGCCTCACCAAGATGTCACGCTTGAGTTGCCACGCTGAGCTGCCTAACCAAGGTGTCACGCTTGAGTTGCCACGCTGAGCTGCCTCACCAAGATGTCACGCTTGAGCTGCCACGCTGAGCTGCCTCACCAAGATGTCACGCTTGAGCTGCCACGCTGAGCTGCCTCACCAAGATGTCACGCTTGAGTTGCCACGCTGAGCTTCAAGCCCCCTCTACATTTGCCCCCTCGTGGAGAGATTTATTGGGACAAGAAATGTCTGCACGAAATGACTCATCTTGATGGATTTTTTTCTTTGTGTAACCATTGGAACATCTTCTTCGTTGTGGCTCCGTTGGATAAGTCTGACAAGGAGATTGGCGCCAAAACTCAAACTTGCTGAGGAAGGCAACGCTTCCTGTTCTCTATGCATCATTTCATTAGTGACGTGCGCTGTCTTTTCAACTGTCACAGTACTTCCCGAAGTGCCACGTGTTCTTGTGAAATGATTACAGGCGGCCGTGCACGTGCGAGGGTGGGAAAATCTAAACGCCAAACTCGAAAGTCTGAACAGCCATTTTTCAAAATACTTTGAAGCTTAACCACGTGGGCCTAAAGGGTCTGTTTATACTTCTTCTTTCTTCTTCACTTATTTCCTTACTTCATTGTTATCTTCTTTCCTCAGACTATCGCTTCTGTTCTTATAAAGAGAGAGAGAGAGAGAGAGAGAGAGACGCCATTGTTGCAGAGAGCTATAACACTACTTGTGATCGTCCGTCTCCATTGTTGCCTTCAATCCCTTTTCTCTCGAAGCTTTCTTTGTTATGGCTTCAAGCACCATTTCTGCCATGGCGTCTTCAAGCAACCCCACCATTTCGGCCACCAGTGTTCCGTCTGCCACCACCACTGCTGCCTCCGCTCAGGGTGCTGCTCGCCAAGAACAGCTGAGATTTTACCGTCGCTCTCCCATTTTTGGGGAGGGTGATGGCTTTGCTGTTGCCTGTAAGGCTGTTTGCTTTTCCTCCAAGTTTGACGCCCTCTTGCTGGGTGATGAAGACGAAGAGGTGTCTAAGTGGGGATTTTTGCCCCCAGAAGGAACTCTGAGATTTCGCTTAGAGCGAGGGGACTTTCCATGGTCCCATATTGATTTTGAAGCACCCGGGGGATCCCCCGCCCACTTTGCTGCCTGGAACTCTCACATGCAGAGTTCCTATGCTGATATTCTTACCAAGATTGGGCTGCAACGGGCTAAATGGTTTGGTGAGTTCACCATCTCAAAGAACAATGCTTCCCTTCCTGTCTTGATTTCTCGATGGAACATGGATACTCATACGTTCATTGCTGCCTGGGGTGAGTTTACCATAACTCTGGAGGATGTGTGTGAGCTCTTGGGCCTCGATGCGACAGGCCATGAGCCTTACACCGATGAAGCTCTTGATGCTCAAGAGACTGCGGATCGTTCGGAGTTGGATCGCATATGCCGAAGCTGCATCGGCTCCTCCAACAAAGCTACTTTTTCTCCCCTGATCAACTATTTCTTCCAGAGTTCTAGCGAAGGCAACTCTTCATCAACTGCCCCTGGTCAAGGTACATCGTTGGAGCTTCCTGCTTACATTCTTGTGATTTTGTCCCGGTTCTTTTTTACGGGCAAGCCTAACGATCAGCCCCGAAGAGACCTCATCAACCTGTCCCTTCGCCTAGCTCGAGGCATAAAGCTTCCCCTGGCTGCAATTGCCTTGGGATCCTTGTACACCTGGTTGGACAGGACTTTATTCGACATGGAACGCTCCATTGGTCGTTATAACTTGGCCAATTTTGCCAATAGTGTGCTTCTGACTAGCTTTCTTTACTTCCGCTTTCCTGCCGTAGCGGCCAAGCCCAACAGACCTCCTTCGGCTGAATCGATTCTGCCTCCTCGGTCCTTTATTTACCATAAGAGGCAAAGCCAAAAGGAGTTGATTTCAGTGATTGACCGTCTTGAGAGCTTCGTTATGAGGCCTTATCAAGAAGAGGCCTTTTTCCACACTTGTAAGTTTTTTCATCTTGATGCCAGAATGATACGGGATCCCTCTCCTGACATCGAGGACCCCTCGCTGGGCGTAGTTCTTCTTCTTTCTCCTGGATATCTGCCCTCCTACACCGAGTGGGGATACTCGAGCGAGCATTACAACCCCAACCGATGCAGCCGTCAGTTTGGGTTTGACCAGGGGGTGCCACGTCCAGTTTTCCAATCATCAAACCCCAAAGTCTCCTTTGGCGAGGCATGTTCGTTGTTTTCTTCAACTGCTGCGTGGGGGATATCCTCAGCAATGGCTGGTCGTGTCACCGTTCCTAGTATTACTAGGCGTGGGGATGTGACCCCTCTTTTTGCCACCAAATATTGGCCAAGACAACTAGCTGAAATTGCTAAGTTCATCGAGCAAGAGCCGGTGTACCCTCCTGTTTGCTCATTTTCTGCCCTAGAGTTGGGGCTAAAGGGCAACTCTGTGCTTGGGATAGAGTTCCCTCTGAGTTCAACCCACAAAGCACCTCCCAACGAGCTGCCCCCACTTTGTGCCATGGTCCCAGTTGCCACGCCTAAGTCAAAAACTGCTGCTGCAAAGAAGGCTGCCCCCTCTGCTGCAGCTACTACCGATGAGGGAGCTTCTCAACCTCTTGCTAAGAAAGCAAGGACGGCCAAGAGTGGGACATCGAAATCGAAGTCGAGGCCCCAAACTCCCGTGGCAGCTCTTCCCATAGCCTCCGTTCCTCCTCCCATGCCCGTTGAGATGGCTGAGCGTGTGAGGAGGGAGGCCCAAGCAGAACTGGACCGAATAAATGCTGAGTACCAACGGCATGCAGTCGTTGTCCCTTCCTCCGTTGCTTTCCCCATGGTGGTGGTGGGTCCTTCAGAGCCAACGGCCAAAAAGAGGAAAAGTTCCAGGGTTCCTCAAGGGGTCAGCATTGGTGCAGCTAGCTCGAGGAAGAAGACTCTGGGCACCAAGTCCCAGAAGAAACGGACTCCTGAAGTACACCTGACCCCTGAGGTGCAATCCACCCCTGCCCCCTCAATTGCTGCCACTCCTCCCACTTCTCCCGTAGTTGTGCCCTCCCGTTCTTCTTCTGAATCGGAGGTATGTATGGCTGACTTAATTATTATCTCCTTTTTGCTTGAGGATGACTATCTTTGCTTGTGTGTATACTTATCCCTCCCCCCTTTCTTTGACAACTGTTTTGCAGGGGGTTGAAATAGAAAACCCAGACCCTTCCAGTCCTCCCGTGAGGCGTTTTATGGGGGGACGCTTCAGTGCACCTCATACCGATGTAACTCCTCCCCGTTCCCCCATGACGGGGCTCATGTATTCTCGCCGTGGAGCCAGCCAACGTGCGAGGGAAGCTTTTGTGGGATGTGATGACATTGATCCTGCGAGTGATTCCTCGCCGGAAGTGGTAATCTTGCCCGAAGTGGCACATCTCGAGATAACCTCCTTTGTCCCTTCTGAGTCACAGGCCTCACCTGAGGTTCCTCTGCCCATTGTACTTATGGTAGAGAATGAGCCCGAGGTATGATGTGATCTATAATTTGTTTGTTGTAGTCCTTTCGGTCATACTCTTTTCGTATTTGGCTCACTGAATTGTGATATGTGTTGGATATCCCAGGTGGAAGTGTCCTCGTTGTTGGCGAGCATTCTTCTTCCAACGGTGCTGCTAAGGCCCCCGCCTGTCATTCCTTTGTTTAGCACCCTAACCGAGGTAAGTAACACGTCAAGATATTTCTTCATAATTTCAGTGCCCATTTTTCTTTTCTAACACTTGGCTTTGTGCACAGTTGTCTCCTGATCTTGCACCAACTCCCGTAATGAGGGCCCAGGTTGGTGTGTTTACACCTCCTCCTGACGTGGCTTTGTTTGAGGGCCCCGTGTCTTCTCATGATGATCCCAATATGCTGGCCCTTGTGCCCTATACGGGTGATCATGTTTGGACAAGCGTGGAGGCTTCTGCGCCAAGGGACCCCGTTATGCCATCTGAGGCAATAATCGCTCCCCCAATGGTTCCTGTCCCTATGGCTGCCTCAATGGCTCCCGTTGTGACTGAGGTATATTTTCCTTGCTATCTTTCGTTAAGGTTTTCCATTATCTCCATCTTATGATTTTTATGTAAGATTGTTCTTAAGCTCCTCCTTGTAACGGTGACTTTAACAATGAAAACACTTGTTAAGTTTTTTTTCACAAACTCCACCTTATAACGGTGACTTAACAACGAAAACACTTGTTAAGTTTTTTTTCACAAACTCCACCTTATAACGGTGACTTAACAACGCAAACACTTGTTAAGTTTCTTTCACAAACTCCACCTTATAACGGTGACTTAACAACGCAAACACTTGTTAAGTTTCTTTCACAAACTGCACCTTATAACGGTGACTTAACAACGAAAACACTTGTTAAGTTTTTTCTTTTTCACAAACTCCACCTTATAACGGTGACTTAACAACGAAAACACTTGTTAAGTTTTTTTTCACAAACTCCACCTTATAACGGTGACTTAACAACGAAAACACTTGTTAAGTTTTTTCTTTTTCACAAACTCCACCTTATAACGGTGACTTAACAACGAAAACACTTGTTAAGTTTTTTTTTCACAAACTCCACCTTATAACGGTGACTTAACAACGAAAACACTTGTTAAGTTTTATTATCACAAACTCCACCTTATAACGGTGACTTATCAACGAAAACACTTGTTAAGTTTTGGCCTTTTCTTTTCAGGTTGCTCGGGAAGATTCGCCCCCAGTCCTCTCACCTGTAGGCTCGCCCTTCCGAGAACCTGATGCTTCGGAAAATTCTATTCATGATGATCAAGGTTCTACGACTGGTGCTGCAGCCGAGAGCGAATCTGGGTGTGAATTGCCTCTTCCCAACCTAGCTCCTCACTTGTTCTGCCTCATGGTGCTTCGGCAGTCTCCTCAAATGCCCGTCAACCATCGCCTGGTGATTGAACAACTGGTGGATCGCCATCCTGAGACCTTCACACCGGATTGCCTGCGTTCAAATATTCATGTGATGAGTCTCAGACTGCAAGGCATGGCGATCGTTATTGCTGAAATTGTGAGTACCTCCACTGCGAGTGTTACCAGATCCCTTCTCAACCAATTTCTAGGTTTCCTGAAGGAGTTGGGACGTGATGGTTTCCATTTTGACTGGCTTACTATGTATCTGAAGACCTTGAAAAACCAGCAACTGATCAGCCAGAGGGAGGTATTGCGCAAGCACCAAGAGGACCAGCAAGCTGAGGAGGCTAGGTTGGTCGTGTTGGCCCCTCTTTTGGAAGCGGTGGAACAAGAGGTGAAGGATGCCGAAGAAGCTTTGTGCCTGGCCAAACTGAAGCGTGAGAGACTCCTGATCGAACGTACGCAAGTGCAAACGAGGCTGGAGGTTTCCATTAACGCCCAACGTTCCTTCACAGTAGCTTCTTCGGGCCTGCCTGGAGATTTTTTTCTCTTCCTCGGATTTATCTTTTCTTTTAGGGTAGTTACCTCTTGTGTACAGATCTTTTATTTCTTTTTCTCTATGTAATTCTTGGGCAATAGCTTCTAAAGGAAATTTTTGTAATACTCTATTGTTTATGAATGAAGAACGCATACTTTTCAATCCCTTCATGTGTTGTGACTGTTGTTGTGTGCTATAGAGTTTTGTGTTTCTGCAATTCTTTATTCCAAAAAAAAATGTCACCCAAAACTTGTATATTTATAACGATATAACATCAGCTCAAACTTGGTTATTTTACACATGATAAACCTTCAGCCACTTATTGTTAATCTTAAATGGCTTGTCTTCTTCTATCTTCGAAATTAAGCAATAACCTGAGTCATGCGCTTCCTTCACAACGTAAGGTCCCTCCCAGTTGGCTGCGAACTTTGGTAGAGGAAGTCCCCTGATGTGTTTTACTGCCGCTTTCAATACGAGGTCTCCTTCCACGAACTTCCTTGGTCTTACCAAGTTGTCATATGCTCTGGAGAGTTGTTTCGTATATATTTGAAAGTGTTGCATCGAGTTATCTCTGTGCTCATCCAACGCTTCCAGCTGTATATGTCTACTATGAGGGAGCATGCTACTTCTCAAGGCATAACGGGCAGAGGGGACTTCCAATTCTACCGGGAGGATTGCCTCAGCCCCATAGACAAGAGAGAACGGCGTGTATCCTGTGGGTTTTCGCTTGGTTGTTCGATAGGCCCACAAGACAGCTGGTATCTTGTCATCCCACGCCCCTGGAAAGTCTTCCATCATTTTGGCCAAAATATTAATCAGGGTTTTGTTAGTTGCTTCGGCCTGACCATTTCCCTTTGGGTATGCCACCGTTGAAGTGTGATGAACAATGGAGTATTTGTCCGTGAGCATTATTACTTTAGAATTGACGAAGGGGGTCCCATTATCTGAGAGAATTACTTTTGGGATCCCAAAATGGCAAATGATGTATTCTTTGATGAAGTTGCTCACCACCCCAGCCGTTGCCCGTTTGAGTGGTATTGCCTCGGCCCATTTTGTAAAACACTCCGTTGCTACCAGTATCCATATCTTGCCTCTCGAAGAAGGGTGTATTGCCCCCACTAGGTCAAACGCCCAAGTATGAAATGGATAGGGTGTTGACAGAGAGTGTAAGTCCATCGATGGGGCATGGATCATATTTCCATGAAGTTGGCAAGCTTTGCATTTTCGAACGAACTCAGCAGAGTCTTTCTCCATCGTTGGCCAATAATACCCCAACATCATCAACTGATCATACAACTTAGCCCCTCCTATGTGTGCTGGATCGTGCGCTTGTTTGAGGACCTCCGCTGCTTCTTCCTTTGCGACACATCGCAAGGGCCTGTTAAAGTACCCCTTTCGATAAAGCTGCCCCTCCTGGACGTAGAACCTTGGAGCCCTTCGCCTTAGACCCATTGCATCTATTTTCTCCGTTGGGACAACCCCCTCCAGAATGAAGTCGATGTAGGGCTGCCTCCAGTCCGTTTGGGCTTCAATAAAATGGCACTCAGCTGCTTCAAAGAATAGTTCACACTTATTGCATTTCCGTTGTAACTCTGCCGCATCCTGCTTCATTTTAGGCCAGAAATACCCCTCCCTTTGAATTCTCCTTTATAGAGGTATCTCGGTCGTCTCGCAATGCTCCTCATGCGTTTTCCTCAATATTTGCTCGGCCTCATCGGGGCTGACGCATCTTGACAACCATCCTCCTGTATTTCTGAAATAGAGATTTCCCTGGCATGTAAAATATTGGGCCAACTCTCCTAGCCGCATCGCCCCCTCGCCAGACTCCAGTTTCTTCTTAATGTCTCTTCTCCAATCCGCGTCTCCCTCCATCGGTAGTATTGACTGCACCACCGAAGGAGCTGTTCTTCGTTGGATCGTAACGATAGTCGTATCGCTCCTCATGACCATCTTTTGAGCAATAATGGCATAAGCGTCTGGATGTCGGTTCATCGTTCTGGGATGTCTTCTGATTTTGGTCCGATGGAACTGGCTGAGGAGCCTTTGAATGATCGTTCTGTACGGTGCCAAACTCATGTGCTTCAACGCATATTCTCCATTAACTTGCTGAATTACTAAGTTCGAGTCACCCTTGATGCAGAGTGAACGAATTCCTCTTCGAAGAGCCTCCAGCAACCCTAGTACCAACGCTTCGTATTCTGCTTCGTTATTGGAGCAAGGGAAGTCTAGTTTGTAGGAAAGGCAAATTTCCTCCATTCCTTTTGAAAGGATGACCCCTGCCCCTCCTTTTTTTCCAGCCGAAGACCCATCGAACTGCATCGTCCATTCCTCATCGGTTGTATCCAGATAGTTGGCTTGTAAGTCGTCTCCCGGAACGTCTTCTTTAGGTGGTTCAAACGTTCCCGATGGAAAGATTGCCAATAGATCAGCATACGCCTGGCTTTTGATAGCACGAGGAACCACACACTTTAAATCATATTCCGAGAGAATAAGGAACCACCTAGCTGCCCTGCCAATCAAGATAGTTCTAGCCAACAAATCCTTAATAGGATCACATCTAGTTACAATGTGAATTGTAAAAGACAGCATATAATGTCTCAGTTTTTGTGCTACAAAGACTAAGGCCAAACAATGCCTTTCTAGGCTGCTATATCTAATCTCTGGCCCATGTATGATCCTGCTGAGGTAATATACTGGCCGTTCTTGCCCGTCAATCTCTTGCGCCAATAAAGCTCCAACGGACCTTGCAGTGGAGGTGAGGTACAGCTGCAACGGTACTCCTGCCTGTGGAGGAACCATGATTTGTGGTGAAACGAGAAGCTTCTTCAACTCATCGAGAGACTCCTGGTGATCCTTTTCCCACCTGAACTTTGTGTTCTTTCGCAGCAGCTGCATCAACGGGTGTGTTACCTCGGCCAATCCTGGTACAAATCTTCTAAGGTAGGAGACTTTACCGAGGAAACTTTTCAGCTCTTTCGCCGTTCTTGGGCACGACATTTCTAAGATCGCGCGTTGTTTATCCTGGTCCATCTGCACCCCTTGTCGATCAACCACAAAGCCTAGAAACTTCCCACATGTTACTCCGAAGACGCACTTCAATGGGTTCATCCTTAATTTATACTTCCTACATCGAGTAAACACCTTCTTTAAGTCGTTTAGGTGGGACTCCTCCTTCTTCGATTTGATGACCAAATCATCCACATAGAATTCTATAAATTTGTGGAAGAAATCGTGAAAAATGGCCATCATTGTTCTTTGATAAGTAGCTCCCGCGTTCTTAAGTCCAAACGGCATTACTTTGTACATGAAATTGCCCAACGGGGTTCTGAATGCCGTTTTCTCTGCGTCCACGGGGTCCATCTTGATCTGGTTGTACCCTACGTACCCATCCATGAAGCTATACATCTCATGCCCAGCCGTGGCGTCTATCAAGCTATCAATGGAGGGTAGAGGGAACTCATCTTTGGGGCAAGCCCTGTTCAAATCTCTAAAATCCACACAGATCCTTATTTGATTCTTGTCCTTTTTTCCTACTGGCACAATGCTAGATAGCCAAAGGGGATGCTGTATTGGTTTGATGAATCCTGCTGCCAACAAACGCTGAACCTCTTCCTTAATCTTCAAGTCCAACTCAGGTTTATAAGTCCTTGTTGCCTGCTTTATCGGGATGGCTGAAGGCATCACGTTTAGCTTGTGGCAGCTCACTTCCTCATCAAGCCCTTCCATTTCGGTATACTTCCATGCAAAGACATCTATGAATTCCCGGATTAGCCCAACCAAGGCTTCTCGTTTCTCCTTACCGAGATCCTTCGCGATGAAGATGGGCCTTGGGTCTTCCCCTTCTCCTTCCAGGTTCAACTGCTCCAACTCTTGTGCCTGGGGCTTCGGTTGATTTGCCATGTAGTCTGGTTCTTCGGCGACCTCCTCCACGAACTCCTGTATGTTGGAGTTGTCTATCACCATACACTGTCCCTGTTGATCTACCAAGAAGCACTCATATAACGGGTCAGCCCCATCCTCGGTTTCTTCGGCCGCCCGCTCACATCGTTATAAACGGTATACCACCTTCCCCTCTTCAGTGACCACCTTCTTGCATTGCCTGTTGGTAGCTGTTGTCACGGCCTTCCTCTTTCTTTCTCTCGAAGCCTCAGCGATTTTTCCACCTGAAAAGCGACTGAGCACGCTTTGCCGTTGGACCTCATGCTCCACAGGATCCATTCTAAGCCTTACTTTGTTTTTGAGCTGCTTCGTGGTACCTTGGGGTCGAGGGATCACCTGATGGGTTTCTTCGGCCCTCACCCCTTCGTTACTCGCGGCTTCTTTGCCTTGCTCGTTCAGAGGCCCCATTCTATCTCTGATTGAGGGAACCCATGCCCCCTCCATTCTTCTCGTTAGGACTCGAGCATCCTCCTCCAACTCCGTATAAAAGGCCGCATCCACGAAGTGAGCTTCCTCGATAGAAAAAGGCCTTTTTGTAGCCCTAATGGTCACTTCTGTTCCTTTGACATTCGCCTTGGCGCATTGATGATATGTTGAAGGAACTAAACCTTGATTGTGCATCCATACTCTTCCTATTAGTAAATGATAGGAAGTTGCACTTTCTATTACATGGAACTTGATGTGGGAACTCAGATTTCCCATTACAATTCCCACATTCACATACCCAATGGATTTGGAAGATTGGTTGTCATACCCTGAGATTACCAGAGGCATGGGGACCAACCTTTCTTCTGGGATATCAGCTGCGTGGAAGGAGTTGATCGGCATAATGTTGATGGAAGCACCCCCATCCATAAGCGTTCTTGCAAAACTAACCCTGTTGATACTGGTCGTCACATACAAGGGCCTGTTATGAGGGAACCTTACAGCTCTATCTGCATCGCTGAAGGTCACCTCTGATAGGAACTTTTTCACCAGCCTCGCCATGGGTCCCCTCCATTTCAGCGAGGGAACCGCGTCCTTCTTCGCGATGTCAAGGATCGCCCGAGTTATTTCCAGTCTGCTCTCCTTTGGTATCCCCACTTGATCGAAGAACCAAGCGAACTTTGGGGATTTTGAAACTGCGCTATATACTATGACTGGATCCGTTTCCTCTCCCTCAACGCTATAGGCGTCTTCTACGTCCCTAGCACTTGCTTCATCATACGCCAGAACTACGTTAGCCATTCCCCTAATGCAATACTCCAGTGCTTTATCGAACTCCATCGTTGCCCCTCTCCCCTCTCGCTCTGCCTCCTTATCGTAGGCCGTCACAACATTGGCCCCATGCGCCGGGAGCGGGTTATTATTAACATTTTGTGGGGGGATTTGCAGCGTTCCCGCCTTTACGTACTTGTCTATGATTCTTCGTAGCGTGAAGCAGCTTTCTGTTGGATGCTGGACCTTTCGATGAACCTGACAATATTTGGGATTGGCCCTAGTTGCCGCGTCGGGCTCCTCTACCGGGACGCCTTTTGGCTCGTAAATCGTTCCGCCTTGGACCATTGCGTTATAGCAACTCATAGCCTCCTCCACCGTACAAGGCAACGGTGGCGAGTCTTCTCTATCCCTTCCGAACTTTCTTTTGTTGTCCTTCCTCTGAGCCTTGCCCCCATCTTCTCTCTCGACATATCCTACCCGTGGGGCCTGAGATCTTCCCCCGATGGGTTGTATCGTCTGTCTGAACATCATGGGGGCTACTACCGGGCTAGGTCGCACCACCAACGATATGTTTCTTGCAGATTTTAAGAAAGCTGAAAAAGTTTCCTCGCGTGTCTCATTGATCAGGTGACAGATATACTCAGGAAGTAATCCCTCAGCGCAAATTTGTAGTAACCTAGCCTCCTTAGCTTCTTCCCTCACGTCGAGGGACCTTTCCCTAAACCTTCGGATATAGGCCACTACCTCTTCCCCTGCCCTTTGCCTCTCCCTGCCAAGTTGGGTTAGGGTGAACTCATCTTCTGCCAAGAAGAACTTTCGGACAAACAACACGTGTATCTCCTCCCACGTGGAGACACTATTGGGAGGCAGGTGAGAGTACCAAGTGTAGGCTTTATCAGTCAGGGATTTGGAAAACTCCCTCAGCCTAAGCTTTTTGTCATTGCAATGCGCCCCCAAGTGTTCAACGAAACGCTTAATGTGTTCCTTCGGGTTCCCACCCTTCCCTGAGTATTTTTCAAAGGTAGGGGGAATATAGTCCTTCGAGTAGGGTTCGTCGTTGTACTCCTGGGGGTAAGGTGTTCGAAAGTCATCGTAGACCGAAGCCACCTCGCCCACGACCTGCGAGGAAGACTGCATGAACTTCAGCATCTCCTTCTGCATCTCTTTTCTAATCTCTTCCAGGGGCGAGGCTACTGGGGCCACCTGCAACGGAGCAGACGATTGAGCGCTCGTTGCAACCGGAGCGAACGTTATCGGTTGCGCCGTTGAAACTCCTGAGCCTCCCACAGTGGGATTCACAACAGAGGGTACACTTGCTGGGACCGCTCCCGTAATGCCTGCCCCTGGTGGGGCCCCTGGGGCCACTCCCGGTGTTACGAAGGCATTAGTCTCCAGCCCTCCGAGTATAGTTGAAGCTACTGGGGTTTGCAAAAACTCGTAAAATTTTCTCATGAGGAGCGCCATCTGGGCCGGTCCTAGCCCCGCGCTCGTGGAAGGTTGTGCCGCCCCTGGGACGCCTATCGTTGTTGGAGCCAGCGGTACCTCTACTCGAGGAGCCCCATCTCTTAGGGCCTCCTGCTCCCTCGTAACCTGTTCTTCATTATGCGAGGTGTGTTCATTACGTTTATATTCTTCTGCGAGGTGTACTCATTTAAATGGCATTATGATGCAGTTGTTTTCATCTCAGACGTCACCGAGAATAAGTCGTTCAGGAAAGGGCAGCTGAGAGATGTAACGCCCATAACAGATTTTGGGTATTCTTTGACTGGAGGTATTTTCTTTCCGCGACTCAAGCGGAGATACGGAGGAGAATTCTAGCGGTGATCCCAGGTGATCTGACGGTGGTTGAATGAGAAGGAGAATTGACTCGAATGGAGAATTCGGTAATCGATAAAGTAAGTGTTGAGGATAAGAGGATTGTGAAGTCCTAGGGAGGTTTAGATTAAGGAATTAGTCAATATTTGTTAGGAAACCTGGTGTTACTGACTTTTACCGGTGAAAGGTATGTGGCGTTGTCCCGATGTTAGGAGTATCATCTTCTAGCAAGAGGGAGTGAGAAATTTGGAGACTTGGGTCCATTGAGTAGGAATTAAGGAGTTATTGGGGGTCGTAATAGCGCCTTGTCCTTCAAGACGGTTAGGAAGGATTTTTGAGAGGATGTTTCTTTGAGGAGAATTAAGCCTTAGAAAGAAGGGCTTATCCTAGAAGAAGTAGGGGACTTTGGTCAGGGATTCATGGATGAAGTAAAATAGTGGGATTATGGAAGTATAAGGTAGCATACCTTTCTTTGAGTTTAGGTTATGCTTAGGGTGGCATTGGGAGCATCGCATGTAAGGTATAACGAGTAGTTAACCGCTATAACCATAATGCGTACAAAATTTCCTTGGGGAAAGGAGTGAGCCAGTGCGGCCTTTGCATGGCATCTTTTGGGATGATAGACTGTCTCGTATTGAGCCAGTAGGGGGTGGTGCTATTGATTTCCATAAGTGCGGACTGTTTAGGTTTATGGAGTAGTGGTTATAATGTTATTGTTTTATAGATATGCTAGGGCATGTAATTGTGGTATTCGAATGAGGGAAGGACCTACTTTGCGGCAGTGCTTTGATGTAATGTAAAGGATTGGTATAGTTAAGAAGGTTCAGAGTTTAGCAGATTTAGTGTTGAGCGGAGAAGTTAGCTCATGGTTATGCTAGTTTTGAAGACTAGTTGTTAGTAATAGTATTGTATTTGTTAGAGGCTTATGTTATGTATATGAGGTGATGATTGGCGTGTCGAAAGACATGTAATTATTTGATATTATATTGTTATATAGGCCTTCGGGAAATATCTAAAATTCAAAAATCTTTTATAAAACCTTAACTCTGGTTAAACTGATATCAATCCCCGACATAGCTACATAGTAGTGTATTGGGAGGGTTCCTTGTTTGGATTTTGCTTACAAGACCTCCCCCGTATGAAGGTAGCTTATGTCAGGAATTGAGAAGAGTTCAACCATTGGGAATTTTAAACTTATATACATACTTACTATGTAGTCATATAAATTTGTTGAGAGTTGTATCACAATTTCGAGGCTAGTGAAGTCGGGTTATTATTTTACGAGTTGAGCTTGGGTACATGGTGTATGGGCGCCCTAGGTAGCTAGTTTAATTTTTAAGTTATATGGTTCAATGTGAGAACTGGGCGAGATAAGTATAGCGATGCTAAGGGTAGATGTAAGGACTAGATGAGATTCTAAACCCTAGGTATAACCTAAATTTCGCGGACGAAATTCTTGTAGGGGGGGAGTATGTAATACCCCGTGACTTTGGGACTGAGAAATTAAATTTTCGGGAGAATTTTTTTTTTGAGAATTTTAAAATTTGGCCATTGAGGTACAAAAATTTAAGTCGTTACAAAGTATTTCGGATGACGATTCTGAGTGCGCCATTGATTCCGGAAGGGTCGAAATAGTCAAAATGACTGTCCTTGGGTTTTATTTCGGGTCCGAAATATTTTTAAACTAGTTTTACTCGAATTGGTGTAAACGAGTAATTTAAAGTGTGTATTATCATTTAAAACTGGGACTTATGTTTTAAAGATTTAAGAGGCTTACGGATCAAGCCAATCTCATTTGTGAGAAAACCCTAGAGAGAAAAAAAGAACAGAAAAAGAGAGAAGAAGAAGAAAGGAAGAAAGAAAGAGGAAAATCTTGGAGATTTTGGCCCGTACGCGATCTCGAGGATGTTTCAACCCCTACGATTTCGAGGAAAGTGTTTAATCTTGCTAAATAATTCATTTGTGTAGTTCATTTCATAAATTGTGGGCAAAAGAATTGGATTTTAGGTATATATGTCAAAACCGAACTTTTGGGTAAAAATCTTGCATTTGAGGTTATAGAAATTGTTGGGTAGTTATATGATGAATTTTAGGGTTAGAAATATGTTTTCTATAAAGATTGAGGGTTGGGGGATGTATATATATGGATTTTGGAAATTTGGGTTTGGAGAAAAATAACCCTTTTCGCAACTTTCTGAACTGGACGAATCGATTCTCCCCTTACGAATCGATTCGCCATATTGTAGAAGCATCAAGTCTTTAGGGCCGAATCGATTCACCCCTTGCGAATCGATTCGGTATGTAGCAAACTTACAGGTCTAGTTGGGCCGAATTGATTCGCTGTTAGGACCGAATCGATTCGGAGGGGCCGAATCGATTCGAAAACAGGGCAGTCTCGAATATTTTTTTCCTAGGGAGAGTTTTACTACTATGCTCTTGGGTTTCTCGATTTGGAACATTGTAATTTGATGCAAGAGATATGATTTGACAATTTATAAGGGGTTTCTTATATGATATGATGGTGGGGACATAACGAACTATTTTGGAGATGAATGTACGTGCGTATTAGAGATGGATGGATTTGTGTACTGTGGGAATTTTTTGAAGAATGGGAGTTCTATTTAGAGGTCATAGGTGAGCTTACATATGACGTACGGTTTAGGACTCTTTGAGAGAGAGCGATGAGGGCGTGACATGAAATTATAGGCCAATATTTGTGCCAAATCCTTATAGAGATAGGATTCTATTTAAGTTATGTTTGGGGGCCAATGCGAGAGAGTGGCCGCGTATCCTTAGTAATGATAAATTCAAGGAAGAAATCATAAATGTGGTAAGGTTAAGGGTTCAAAGGAGAAATTGAACCGTGGGCGAAAGTGTGAACGATTGGATCGTACTATCAACTAGAAGAGGTCGTGTTGAAATTCTAGTCGGGATAGTTGTTATACATCTGTGTGTGATTAACAAAGGGGATTATAATAATTGATGGGAATCATGAAATGAATTTAGGATTGAGCTTAAAGTTTGTAGACTATTAGTTATGTGCATACCAATAGTCGAAATTATTACTAGATGTATCGATGTGCTTTCGGATATAGATGGGATGCATAGTGATTGACACATACATTAAACTTTGGGATAATAATCTTAACGTTGGATATATTGGAAGACTATTTATATCATAGGGGTAATAGATGAATATGCTTCAAGTGAGGGATCATATTTATGTAAAGAATTAAGTTAATATGATTGGAGTGACGGCTAGTATATTGAGGGTTATATACACGCGTAGCCGAGTTTATAAATTTCATACATACGGATGAGAGATGGTATGTATATATGTGTATATATATGTGTATAAATATGTATATATGTGTGTACATATGGCGTGAATACCTATGCCGTGCGTGATGGCTTGTATATATGATGTGATCATATTGATGTATATATAGTGTGAATGATATATATACTTATGGTGTGAAGCATACCCTGCACATGCTATCATGGGAAGTTGCGCGATGAGGGTGAGCCCCTATCTTGAGGAGCAGGGTGTGGATATTCCCCAGGTCATGGTCGTCCATTTTATTTACTTTTGTGATTATATATTTTGGGGTGAGAAGTCTTGGGTATGAGTCGTTCTCACTTGCCGGTTAGGAACCATGACCGCTTCCCATAAGTTGTGATTTGGTTTTTGACCACGACGTAGATGATATTTAGTCCTACTGGTGGTCCCCAGGATGGTATGTGAGTGATGCCCTGGAAGATGATAGCATGGTGCAGTATTTTGGCATCCTATAGCCGTTTATGTTATGTGTATGGCATAGTGTACATTATGTGTGATATGTATGCGTGGTTATGGGAATGAATGGTTGATTGTAGATATATGTTTAGTGTGTGTGTATATATATATATATATATATATATATATATATATATATATATATATATATATATATATATATATATATATTTGTATATCCTATTGGTGATAAGGATATGAAGTTTCGATGATGTGCATCTTGGGTGATTATGGTGTACTTGATCATTGGGGTCGAAGGATCGTACATAGAGAGAATTGCGGTTATGTCGACGCAAGGATTTAATAGAGATTCTATTTATGTTCTTAGATATAATATTCATTAATTAAGTAGTTGCAGAAATAGAAATTGTGTGTATGACATAATGGATCCCTACGATCAACATTGTCAAGGAGTAGTGTATCAGGGGGGTTCTTTATTTGAATTTCGCTTTGTGAGACTCCCCACACACGAAACGCAGTGCAATGTTGAAAGTGGAGAGAAGTTTTGTTCTTAGTGATTGAATGTATGTTAATGTGAGTTATCAACTCATTATCGAAGTTTAATGTCAATGGGTAATAATATTAAAACTTATAACTGGTTTAAGTTAATAAATGGAATCACGTACGCCTAGTAAGGCATATATGTGTAAATATATTTAAGTGTGATTAGAGTGGAAAGGATTTGAGGGTTACGTTATAATGGCAGGTCATGTGGGTATAGGTCGTTTGTATGGTAAAATAAGTTATCCTTAAGTGGATGGGGTAACTTAATTAAGGTTTCAATACGCGATTAGGTGCACGCAGTAGATGAGGGGTGAGTTTGGGGTTTCACGAGAGTGCACCTCAACTTTAATTATGAAAGAGTGCATTTAGATTTATTATGCATGGTTAACACACTTGCTAAACATTTTTACACCTCGGGCTCTGACCCATTTATTTTTCTCTTCTGCTATATATATATTGTACTACAGGTCTCCTACCACAGGGATACCGGATGATTTTCTATCCAGAGTCTTGGGTGCCGTAGCAGTTGCGGACTGTGGTGGTATTTAGATTGTAGTCGCTTCCTACTTGTTTAAAAATCTAGGTAGGATTCATGTTGTATCTCGGGTTTATACCCAGGGGAAATTTGTAGCTGTTTATGGTTCTCTCTCTTATGACTATTGTACTATCTCTGACCCGACAGCTTATTCGGGTATATTTCCTTTTGTATACTCATTTCACTTTAATGTTAGCACTTCTTTTTATCTTGATGCTTGTGTATATTATCTTTACGAGTAGTTTTATATTGTTGGTCTGATTTCTATTGTCTGTTTTACTTAGTTTAGCATTCGCTTTTATAGTATTCGGGTAGTTAGCCTTATCTATTTTAGTATTTTCTGTTCATGTTGAGACCGAGCCATCTGAGATTCTTGATTTAATGTAGTATAGGGCTGGCCACCCGTTATTATCTTAAACGGGGTGTTACAACGGCCAATGACCGTGACAAAATATGACCGTGAAAAAAACGCGTGTTTTTTTGTCACGATCAATGACCGTGACAAGGTTGTCTGGTTGAAGGGTGCCAATTTGACCATTTTGTTGTAGTGATATATAATTACTCATAATAAATTTGCAAGTGGATTTTTGAATTTGTATAATTTTGTATCTATATTATTTACATAATAGGAAAAAGGTCTTATCTGTTTCAGTACCGAGGCTATCGTTATCATGGTAGTCACAGCAGTAGTCAGGGAATTCCACCATCGATTTAACTTTCTCCTACGCAAAATAAATTGTCTGATACCATTGACGTCGAAACTGAACAACTTTCAAAAAGGAAGCGAATCGCCAAGTAATGCGCAAAAAATATCATCTATGTTGTTGTATAATTTTTCATAAGAATATTTAGAATTGTTATTAACATATAATTCTCCTTACTTATAGAAACATGGATGAAAGGAAAGAATGATGCATTAGATTCAAAGTCATGCGTATTAGATTGATCGTGGAATGGATGCATTCTAATGCTACAATATATCTATAATTAATTTTTTTCTCTCTATGTTGAACCATGGCCCTACGTAGTTATATTTCTATGAAATTTATACTAATAAAAAATACTCTAAATTTTGAATATATTTCCCAATTTGTTTTATCATTTCTCACTATTGACAATGTCTTAGTTTATTTTTTTTGTTAGATCATTTCTCACTATTGGCAATGTCTTAATGTACTTTTATTATAAAAATTTATAACCCGCACATCGCGAGATTTCTAACTAGTTTAATAACACTACAAGAAAAAAGCCTTTTTATGGCGTTTTTTAAGTGTCATAAAACACATTTTATGACACTTTGTTTTACAATAGAAAAACGTCATAAGGTTGAGTGTCATATTTGAAACCCATAAAAAGTGTTATATTAGGTAACAGTTATATATGACTTTTTTTTCAAAACTGTCATATCTGCTACAAAAAAAAGGTCATAATATACTATATAAGATATCATATTTGATTTAAAAAGTATCATAATAAACAGTTTTCAAAATTTTAAAAAGGTCGTGAAAATTTCATCACATGAGGGTTTAATATAAATGGTCATAAATTAAACATATAATAAAAAAAAATTAATAACCAATATTAATGTCATAGTTGACAAATAAATCTAAACACAAATCAAAATTCATAGTAATATAAAAACAACCTTGATTTCTTTTGTATTCGAAGTCACATACATCTAAAATGCACCAAACCAAATCATTTGTCCATATCAAAAAAACAGTGGGACGTAAATAGATATACCCACCATCTACATTATTCACAAAAAATAGTGGCCTACTACATGTATCATAACTAGATATACCCATTATGTACATTAAAAAAATGTATCCAAAAATCAATTATATATGCGTCGGTCTTCCTTTGGCTTTCGCGAAATTGTGTCGACACCTCAAAAGCTTCAAATCATATAATATAAGCCTAAATAAGCTCCCATCATGAACTTGCATCTTCAAAGCGTCCTACAATAAAGTAAATTATCAAAAGTGTTGTTAAATCATATTCTTTTTAATCCTCTTATGTAGTATATGTCCAAATTTATAAAGATTATATAAAAAAATGTGTTTTTATGACTTTTGAAAGAAACCCACAATTTTTTCATCAACTTCCTTGGTCGCATTGTCTTCAAATTCTCTATTTCTTGATTGTCGGGCAATTATCAACAATAAAGACCTATCATCCTCATCAAATGCATCTCCATGTATCTTTTTTTGTCCTAATTATAAAATAAAATATAATAAATTAAGCACATAACACAAAATTCGTACAATGAATTGATTATGGTTGTATACTCTACAAATAATACAATAATTCAAACATATGCCTCTAAGCAATAATATACCTTTCACATGCCTCTAATTAAATGATCCTGCATAAGTTCAAAACAACATATATAAATCTCTAGTGCAATGTAAAACACAAGATATAAATTCCAGTTTTTTCTAAGTATTACGTCATGTATAATGTAATTCGAAAAGATTTTTTTATATAACACAAATAATTGTAAATAATTTTTAAAAATTGGGTAGAATTTTCTTTGTTTATAGGACTATCTGCCCTATTTAAGAAATAAAAAAAAAACTTCAATAATATTCAAAGAGACCCAATTTATCAAAGAAATTAAGATATTATTTCATTCACTAATAGGGAAAATAAAGCATTGGTGCATTGATATTTCTGTTGTGTTTCACATTAAAAAAAGTCAAATAAGATTATCCTCACCTTTAGGTAATTGATGATCAACCCTGAAAATAATTGCTTCCATCTTTGCTTTTAGACGACCATAATAAGACTTTTCATTATTTTTTCCATGGCGAGAGTCACTAGACCTGTTAATTTATCTCGTTAGCATTCAAAATTATGAGTTACATAGAATATGCATTTCTCTGTACTAACTAACAATATGTGGTTCTTGTATGAAAAAATAAAGAAGGTAGTATTGCAAGAACCAATTTAACCATACTGAGTAGTGAAAGTATATATAGAAGGTAAAGATGCACATATACAGCAACCCAACTTTTTAAAGTGGTCCATTTTAAGGTTTCATATGCATTTTAAAGTGGTCCATTTTAAAGTTTAATATTCATTTCGTTAAACAAGAACTAAGAATAAGTGAAAACAAGAGTGACATTATCAAATTTGTATGAAAATTAAACTTACAAAGATAAGACTTTCTAAACAAAAATACTACCTCACTTGCTTTGGGAATTAATTTAGGGTGTGTTTGATTACAAAGTTGTAAAATGATAGAAAAATAGGGTAAGTCTGATGAAATAAAGAAAATGATTTGAGAGAAGAAAAAAAGAGGGTAATGAGTAGAGCTTACCCTCTTTTTTTGGATAATTATTACCCTATTTTTTTCTTCTCTCAAATCATTATCCAATTAACATAATAGACAATAAACAACAATAATATCTAATAGTACAAGCTCTACCTCGTCTCAACAACCATCTCTTATGAAGCATGAATATGCATGACTCAAAGTCAAGTATGAGTAGAGCAGTTTCTTTTTTATAGAACTATCACTATGTGGATTCAGGTCTCATGTTCAATTATTGTTCCACATATTGTAGTGAAAACTAAAGTTAATTCCTAGTGTAAATTTAATGAATCAATAGTCCAAGAAACTTACAAAAATCGTCACTCCTCAACCCAAATGTGTTAATTCCAGCAATAAAGCATACACGACATCTGTTATGATGACAAAAATAAGTCAAAACATATTTTAAATGAATTGAACACTAATCTTGTGTTAATAGAACAATATCTTATCTTTTAGAATAAATGTGATATCATCATCTCCTACACATATGATAAAATGAAGGGGGTTTATAATTAGGTGCATGGTATACCTAGTCTCGCTCTGTCTTCCTCACATAGCACATACATTAGGCGCGACTGGTTTTAATTATTAATTTTTGATATATAAATAGGGAAGAAGAAATAAAAAGTAATACTATCGCCTGAGCTCCCACTGGATGTCCCCGAGGATGGAATCGAAGTGTCTGACTAAGACATGAGATCCCTCAATGAGAATCAAGACTATGCTGGTTTTTTCTTGAAATTGGACACCAATTCAATTACTAGGCATGTTAATCGCGTTGCTGATGTAAAAGAAGATGCGTTGGAGTCTTTGTATAAGAAACGTTTGAGAAAGAAGTCACTAAATGAAGAGAAATAGGTAAAATGGATTGAAGTTGATCCAGTAGATGACCTTCTAGTGAAGACGTTTGATAGAAAACTTTGCTATAGGACAACACCAAAGGCATAAAAAAAACCTAGAAATGCACCAAATGAAGACAAAGCAAGCGGTGACAATGACGATGATGGTAAGGATAAAAGTGTGGTGAAGTTAACCAAAGCAGAAAAGCAACTTAAGCTTGAAAAAATAAGAAAAGAGTCAAAGAAACAGATAAAGGAGGTGGCTGAAGTATAATAAGTGCTCCAAACCCCAAAAGTTGAAGTGTTGGTTGAAGTGGAAAAGGATCTCACAACTGAGGAAGCCAATGAAAAAAAAGATGTTTAAACTTGTAAAGCTGGGAATAGTACTGCTTATGGATCCCAAAACCAATATTAGATCTCTTAAAGAGATGCTGCAAATTTCCAAAGATGGAGACCATTCTATAGTCATACTTGGTCTCAAGTCTTTGCTGGCTTTTTTCAAAGATATCATTCCTGGGTTAGCATATCAGGATGCCCACTAAAAAGGAGCAGGAAATGGGTGTCTCAAAGACTATAAAAAAATATGCTTCTATGAGTCTACCCTCTTGTCAATGTACAAGGCATACCTACAGAAGCTGATAGTGCTAGAAAAGAAAGTTGCATTTCAACTTGTGGCATTCGCTGCATTTGTACTTTACTAGAGGCAGTTCCCCACTTCCACTATCATGAGATCTTGTTATCGATTGTTATCAAGAACATAGGTTCCCCTGATGATGCCGTAAGGAAGCTCTGTTATGTCAGCATGAAGTCACTTTTTACTAATGAGGGAAAACATAGTGGATAAGCTACTGGGGAGGCCGTTCAATTGATTGCAGACCCTGTAAAAGTTAATGATTTCCGACTGCACCCTGATTCCATTGAGATTTTCACGTCTCTTTCATTTGACGAGGATCTTGGAAGGACTAAAAAGTCCCATATAGATAACAAAGTCAAAACCAAAAAATTTAGGAGGGGGAAGAATTTTGTGGATCATGGTAAAGCACCAAAAAATGAAATGAAGAATAGTAAGCAAGAATTAATCTCAAAGACACGAGAGGAGGTCAATGTTGAGTTTAAGGCTGCATCATTTACCCAAAATATTATGGAGAGGAGAAAAATACAGTTTGAGGCCCTTTCTGTTATATTTCAAACGTATTTCCATGTCTTGAAGCATAATATATATATATATATATATATATATATATATATATATATATGAGAGAGAGAGAGAGAGAGAGAGAGAGAGAGAAGTCCAGATTATTTTAATTTGTATAATGAAGTCCAAATAGTTCTACATAAAAAATGGCTGAAGCAAACTCTAGAATGAGGAAACAAATACATACCATACCATTATCCTCTTCTCTTGACAAATCAACCCACATATAGACAGCCATAAACAAGATTGGTGCTCGAAACTAATAGGAATTTCATGATAAAGATGATAAGATTCATGTTTAGAACTAATAGTAGAAAGTCCATCCATAAGCATGAAAGCAAAAAAGGCATCACCACATTGCCACTTTGACCATACTAAGAACAGAACATTACTATCTTTAAAGATATTCTACATTTGTATCCGTCACTTTGATGGTGAATTTTCTATCAAATTTGCAATTAATGAATTTCTCATAAATGGGGAGGGGAGTGAGGGACACATGCATTTTATTACATTCTACAACAGGAACAATTTGATGGTACACATATTATTTAAGTTACTATCAAGAATTATTATATTTATTTATACTAATTAAATAAATTAGTTTTAGTGAGTAATTTTTTTGGATGCCTAGTATTTTTGTTCTTCAAATAATAGAAAAACAAACAAAGAAAAAGTGAGAGAGAGACAAAATAAGGTTCTCATGGACAAATACAAAACTAGTCTAACAAAAACAAATCACAACTGAGAATCCTCCTCATGGGGAACGTCAACATCGTTGAATCTCCTAGATGACACCTGATTAAGTAAATTTCTAAGGCTATTCTTACTCTCTTTGCACTTTGTCTCAATTAGGGAGAGCTGGTGATCCATCACCATACCAGCATCTAACTTTTTGGACACGGCCACAAGATCATAAGAGTCCTAAAGCGATTACATAAAATCCCATTGTCAGTACCTCCACTGTTGTTTTTGGCCACCGACGACTTACGGCTCATTTATTCAAGCCTAAATTGAGAGGGTTTGGTCTTGAAGTTGAGCCAGCGGGCTTCAAATTCATTGGTTGTCCTTGAGTTACTGGACTGACCATGCCAGGATTGAGCCCCTGAAATTTGTCTCATGTTCCTAAACGAACTTGTTTAACTAGTCAAATCAAGTGTCCCGACATGTTTATTAACCATGTGTGTTCGAGTTACATGCATAATTCGCAAACCAATACATACCATAACATTATCCTCTTCTCTTCACAAATAAACCCACATATAAACAAGATTGGTGTTCAGAACTAATAGGAATTTCATGACAAAGATGACAAGATTCATGTTTAGAACTAACAGTAGAAAGTCGAGGCACTGTGCTTCAGAATAAACTTTTGTTTGAATATATCTAGTTGAGACACATTCAAATAATTAAAAATAACCTGGAGAACCTCATTACATATATATATATATATATATATATATATATATATATATATATACACACACACATACACATTTATATGCCTTTTTTATTTTTTAGAGCAGGGGAATTGAGCTAACTCCTCACCCAAAGAATTGTGGCTTAGATGGGGAAAAAGGATACAATAACGTTGCATCCACAATGTATTTTTTTTTGTTTATTTTGCGATAAGTGGAACTGCAGTATATAGTTAGAGAAGCTTGTTCCGTTGGGTTGTCAAAATTTGTGGCCTAATTCAAGCCAAGAATTAGGCCCAAATTTTTCAAGCGTAATAAAAATGTGTTTTTCTTGTAGTGTTTATACAAGGGCAGAGCTATCCACACTCCAAAAACATAATTTTTTTGGTTGCTGAAGTTAACTAGGATCAAACTTTTTTCCTTTCCACCCTCAAATTCTTGCCTATATTTTCGTCGGTCTTGATATATAAATGTCAGTCAATATTGTGTATTCCATGCTATTAGATCAGGTTACACTATGCAATGGTTTTAACTTAAATAACTGGGCAATCAGATTATTGAAAGATAGAGTTTGAATTTGGTCGGAAGTATTTTTTTTTTCTTTTATAGGTTGGGACTCATTACCACTTGTAGCAGAAGTTATTCTAGTCCTCAAATTCTACAGCGTTGCTGACCCCATCACACCACTTTATCAGTCGTTATCACTTTCTCTCTAACTATTTTCATTCCCACAAATTCCATGGTGATCGGACTTTAATTTTATCTCCTTCCTATCACTCGGTCACATACATAAGTAAAGTTAGATCTGTTCACAACAAATCAATATGTGCGGTGATTCAGTTTAAAGACCATAAGGGGTACGGGTTCATCTAACAAGAATATGTGAAAATTCAATTAATGCATTGAATAAATTAGATCCTCACATATGAATACCTTTTTATGGTTGATAAAATAAAGGTGATAATAATATTATAATTATTTGTTGCTATTAATGAATTGATAATTTCATGTGGGAATTACCAATCGAGTGCCCAAGTGGCACAAAGATTCTTATGGTCAACAAAATTTTTTAGAGTTTTAAAAATAAATTAATAATTATGTGACAGTAAAGAGAATAATGTACCTCAATGGGACTGGAGTTTGAGAGATCTAAAGAGAAATTTTGAAACCACTATGTTGAAAAGGCCTCATCTTCATTGGGCCTTAAACCTCCAACCTTGTTATTAGTCCTGTACATAATTACTGCCAATTCTTCCATTCAAGTTTCTACATTAGTATTTGGCAACAAATTTTTGGTTAGTACAGTTTCTGCATATGCACCATTCTTTGCTACCAACATTTCTTCATAACCTTATTGATTGAAAAAATCATTCACAACTTTCTGATTACTCTCGCTTGTGGACATGCATATGTCAGTCATTTTAACTTCTCTAGTAGAAGTTTCCTCCTCTTCATTAGTGTATTCACTATTGATCCAAAAGATATGTTAGGACGTAGTCCTTGCTCGATTTGATCCGTATCCTTGAAAGGAGTACTGACACAACATGGAATGTTGGCAAGAGGATTCTGGATCAACATTATGGTTGTGGGTTTCCCTTATCGGTATCCTCATCCTCTAAGATGGATTCGAAGCTTCCTTCATTGACATTTTCATGATTCAATTTCGCAATGTCATCGATGCATATATTTCCTTCAACATTATGTTTAATAGTCTCTTCATCTGTAGCTTCTAACACTCTACCATATGCGATCCTTCCTCATACTCATTTTCCATTTTCATCACAGGATCTTCCATTCTTCCATCTGATATTTCAGCACCATGACTTGAAGTTTCATTCTCTGTCGATTGTGACTTGTTATCTTCAACCAACTTTGGGTGAATGATATGTTTCATGTTGGATTGGTTCCCTTTTTGATAATTCTAAGCAACAATAATCCGCGGATTAGAAGAATCAAGATCCTCCTTAAAAGTCTTTTCAGTAGACACTGCTCCATCAACCATTTCAGTTTCATGAGTAAAGATTTCTTCTTCTTTGTTAGGGTTTGAACTACCGAATGGTGTTGCAATAAAATTCTTGAGTTGATAGTCATGCATGCTTTCAAGGGAGTCCCCTCAATAGTGTCTGCAAAACAAAATATATGCAAAAGTCAAATCCCACTACTTCAACTTGTCCTTAAAAATGCAACGAATTATATTTCCAAGAATTTGGTTTACATCCCTTGTTTGATCATCAGATTGTGGATTAATCTTTTCAGAACAAATTTGAGCATAATTTCATCCGAAGCTCATTAAACAAACTCTAGCACTTTAAACAAATTGGAGTCCGAAAATTGCCAAGGCTAACTCTTATACTAAAAATACCACATTTCTGAAACAATAAAACAAGTGTACAACAACCAAAAATATTAAGAAAAAATTAACCAAAAAAACTCAAAAAACTTGGAACCGTTTAAAATATTAGATCTAAAAAATAAAGGTAAAGATGCAAAATACTATACCTGATGTCGATCTAAAAGAAAAAAATGGTTAGATATAAAAAACAGGCCATTAAATCTAATTATATCAATGATAAAAATTAAAAACAAAAAATGAGAGAAATGAAAGATGATAAAGAACTTCTGATAGAACACTATGAGAAACCCAAATATGAGAATCAGACACCGTGAGAAACCCAAGTTAGGTACCTAAAACTGAAATTTCAACACCATTAAAACCAAAGCCCACTTTTAGAACTTTATTTTGAAAATCTTTAAAAGATAATTCCACACACACACACACACACAGAGAGATTTACCGATCGATTTGGGTTGGATAGGGGTTATTTGGAGATTGTATTTTAAAGGTTGGCCTGCAAAATAACATAAACAATTAGTAGGCAAGAAGTAGTTCCTTTTAGGAATACCCCACGTATAAAAAATTGATAAAAGTGCGCTTTGTCTTAAAATTCTAATGAGAAAAGGAGTTAGTTTGTCATTAATAGTGAAAATGAACTTCTTAGGAAACACGTAAAAATAAGTTCGGTCTACTCCATATCCATACAAACATAAATTGTCCAATGTATAAAGAAATGAAATCTATACTCACGATTTCTCTTGAAATTCTCTTAAAGATCACATAAAAATAAGTAAATAACCATTGTTAAATAGCTATAATCCAACAGGGGCATCTAAAAACTCTCTATAAGTTTAATTATTCATAACAGCACCAACCCCATTCTTTAAAGGTAATAATCAAAACCCTTATCTAAAAAAGGTAGAAAAGGCTTTAATATGTGCTCAATGGCCAAAACTAACCGAGTTGAGTTCCCCAATCAGTAAAGCCATTCATCTGTATCCAAACTCCTTCACAAATAACTGAAAATATATAGAAACGAAAGACACGCGAATTTATATAGTCCATTAATATTGGTGAGGAAAACTCAAACCTATGCATATAAAGTACTTTATTCACATATAAATCCAAACTATTAAAAATGAAAATACTCATATCCTACTTTTAAGCTAAAAGAAAGTGTACTACCATATGAAATTGAGACACTAAAAGGAGCAAATATATATCTTTGTTTGCTAGTTACCATCCACTCAAACCAACATTCCACATTCATCCGCTTTTCTTCAAACATGGCTTGGTAAAAAAATTCCTATCCATTTTTAGGAAAGCACAAACAGAAAAAAGAGAGAATTGAAAAAACATGAGAAAAATCATTTTATTCCTAAATTAAATGACTTCATAATACACAATAGATGAAATTAGATTTTAAAAGTACCAAACTGCTCAGATTGTTGCCAAGAGAAGAATATTTTAAACCCCCCAAAAAACAAAACAAATGAAATAGAAAAAAACTTTACACACAAAGAGTACATATGAAAATATCTTATTATCAACAGCTAGCTAGTCATCCCCTCATCCATTCAATCTCAACCCAAGAAACAAAACAGCACAAACTCACCCACTTGATGCACACGCAAAACACACCAAACACACACCCCGAGACAAAGTGAACAACTCTTACAAATTTACTTTAAATTGACACTATCGAAAATTAACATATCAATGTTCAAAGGAGAATACAAGAGTTAAGATCTTAATCCTAATCCATACATGAGTGCTTGGAAATAAAATAATGTAATGCAATTGAGACAAAAAGTACCTTGACCCAAGTGTTAAAAAGATATATATATGGCACCTCAGCTTGCTTGCAGTTTAGAGCCCTGTGTTCCCCGTTGTTGGTGTTGCTGATGCCCCTGATGGAATGCATGACTATACTCTTTTGACTGTGAGTGTCCTTATGTCAATTTATTTCTAGCCAATTGTGGGCAATCCTTTCGATTGTGACCATGTTGGTAGCATTCAAAACATCTCATAATGTATTTCTCTCTCTCCAATCTCTGTCGTATTTGACGCCCAAACAATCTATAGGATAAAAAAGAATTTAGATCACATATAACAATAAACAAACATGTATTACAGAAAGGATGGACGTAATCACAACCCAATACCAGAGATCCTGAATTGACATTGAAATTAAATCTATGTGACATCCTGATCCCAATTTGAGTATTTATATCATAGATTCTACATTAGGCTCCAAAAACATTACCACGAATTCAGGCTAATGTCAAAGCGATCCTTCTACAACATGTTTTTACCAAAAAGGTCCACCTCCAAATGATTTCCCAATTCGATACACAATAAAGGATCAATTTGGATTTTACACACCACTTTTGTAGAACAAGATGAATCACCAATTTCAAGAACATCAGTGCTTATTTTACCAATTCGATACGCAATAAACATACATTGGCTATGCCCGACGGTAAACTTGTTGCAGCCCTCCCAATGACCTTTCACCCTATCAAAATTAATGATCAAAAGTATAAATGTTACAACTCAATAAACGTAAAAACATAATAAGAAGTAAAGTCATCTCACCAAGATAAGACTGCATTATGTGATGACCATCATGACATCCCTCAACAATGCCATGTCCTTATGCATTTTTATGATATGCAACATCAGATATCAATTTACACATAATTTTACTTCATAATTATAAGCTAGAAATTATAGGCTAAATTATAGGCACTCTCTCTCTCTTTTTCTGGGCTCACCGCCAGGTGACATATGTTTGGTCCGCACTCTTAAAATGCGGACTGGTATGCTCAAGAGCAGTATTGTACACACACACACACACACACACACACACTAAAATTTAGCTTGAGAAATCATTCCATAATTCTCATATTCCCAAGTCATCATTGCATAATTCATATTGCCTGGGGAAATGTACTTACCGAGATCCCAACATTATTTGCACAAGTAGAAGTTCCCTTCTTAGCATTGGCAGACTATTATACCTTCAAATTGAAATACATATAATGAGTATTTTCTAATTGTTCCTAGAAGCTCAAAAATGTGACAATTCAAATGTTACTTCACATTTCTTATAATCCTCGACAATTTAACAGTTGAAGAACACAAAATAAGATAACTCATTTTAAAAACAACACTAACTATGACATTCTTATAAAATCTCTTAAGAATAATTATTATAATATATATTTTTTTAATTTTGTCTTTGAAATTCAAAATTGTGAACGAAAAAAAAACTAAAAGTAGAACTCAAGACCAACTTTATCTTACTATTATTTAGAAAGTTATATAGTATTGTTGAACCCTAGGTTCATTGGATATGCAATATTTATATGAAAGTGAATATGAGAAAATTCCCCAAGAACAAAAAATGCAAAATTTGTAAGCGGGATCTGGATGCTCAAAATCCTTCACAGATAACTTTTATCAACCAATGTTCAACATTACAATATCTACAATATGTAATATTTATTTAAACAAATAACAACTTATGCTAATTCAATCTCTCAAGCGTTATCGCCACAACAATTTACCGTGGGTAAGGGGACAAATTGACAATCATTGAATCACATTATCCATAATAATCAGAGCTATAAAATAAATTCAATGAATTTGATAGATGAAGGATGTTTTCAAACAAGATCATTAAAATTAACTTTGACTTCTCAATTGCATAGAATTCCCTACATTAATGTCCAACGGTGCAAGATGGCATAATTCATTTGACATATGAATGTTTAAAATTATTTAATTAAGCACACTCGTTTTCAAGGATAGCTTAGATTTATGTGAAGAACATAATAGAATACAATAAAATTAACAGACAAAACACTATAGTTCCCTGTAATATTCCAACACATTCACATGAAACTTCACTATAACATTCTTAAATTAACTCCAACCATCTCAACAAAATTAATCCAACTGGACACAAAAATTAAAGGCCACCCTTTTTTACATACTAATATTCTATTAAAAGCCCTAATTTTAACAATTTTTCGAACAAACATAACAATCAAGTTTAAGTTAAAAATAAAGTAATCTAAAAAAGAAGAAGCAAAATTTAAAAAAAAAAAATAATGCTGGTGTGGACGAACATATGAGGTTTCATGCAAAATTGAAATTAAAATTTTTGCTAGCACACAAGAGTGTGTACGAAATATTAAGGGTTTCGTATTTATGTGTGTGCATATGTGTGTCTATATATGTGTGTATCTATGTGATTATGTGTGTGTAACTGTGTGTGTGTGAGAGAGAGAGAGAGAGATAATACCTGAGGTTATGGGAGGGTGAATCGAAAGGCTTTCATTTTCGTTCTTGATTTGGGGGCTTTTTCATAGCTGAGAAGGGGGTTATATATATTAACCTATGAGTGAAAAATATAGAGAGACGTACACAGAGAGATGAGACCTATGAGTGAGAATGAGGAGCCACGGTCGTGTGAGAGAGAGCGAGTGGCTGCCTGATGTCCAAACAGATAGAGTGGGGATTGTGAGTGAAAATGAGGAGTAGGAGATATTAAAGTTCTCCTCAATGTTTAGGAGGAGAAAAATTCCTCTTAATTTGCACGGAGAACAAAAAAATGTCATAATATGTATATTTAGTATAAAAATTCTTAAAAAATGGTCATATTATTTATAATCAAATATAATTTTTATATTTAAAGTGTCATGAAAAATAATACTACTTTTTATAAAATGACATTTTATATTAGAGATGCCATATTATAATAGTATTAACCTTAAAATGACATTTTTGTAATAAATGTCTTTAAATTATTTTTTCAAGTGTCATATAAGGATGTTTTTCTTGTAGTTTAAATAAAGGGTGTTTTGGGAAAAAGATCCTTATAATGCTTAAAGTGTATAAAAATATGACATTCCATATAATTTTATAAATTTAGTCCCTGTACTAAAAACATCATGAAAAATAATGAAAATAGTGCCGCTGGCGCGGACCAAAAATATAAAGGTAATTATACCACAGAGACTAGATTTATAAATGTTATTGTACCACAGGGACTAGATTTATAAACTTGAAAATTATTGTCCTAAAAATTTAAATATAAAAAGGAACATGACTTTTACCTTAATTTTCTATTAAATAAATTTGGGCACACAAACTTATTGTAAAAAAGATATACACAGTAAATAAGGTTCACTATTAAGTGATCATTAGTATAGATGATATGCAATCATAGTATAGGCAAGATTTTAGCACCACCACTATGCACACCAAAATTGCTCTCTGGCGTCTTGAATGGCAGGGATTTATTATGATGAAATTCAATACTATACTAATACACCCCTGCTGCAGAGAGAGCAGTAGACAAAACTTTTGTGAAAGTTATACTTGATAATGTATATAACCCGACTCTTGTCATAGTTTTATAGACATTTTATTTCCATGCAAGCATTGAGGGTGGTCCAATATGACACTTTTATCACGTGTAAGACTTTTGCTTTACTTCTCTAGTTTTTATTTACATTATATGCCCTTTATCCTCAACCATGGCCATGGGTGACGAACTGACCCTGTATTCAGGAAAAGTGAAAGGCTAGATTAATTAATCGGCACGCACAATCAAACCCCACTTAGCTACGCGAAACTGGTACACGTTTCGCTCTAGGAACAGAGTGGGACCCTTATCAACACGGGTTTGTAGAACCGGCCTGCACTGATTCATTGTGAGTTTAATGATCAAGATGTTAGCCCACGCCGCACCATCAGCGGCCACGTATTGGTTAGTAGGACCCACTTTAAGCTTATTCTAGAGGAGAGCTGTCTGTGATTGGTAGGTTCATTATTACCACTCGGGGATAGATTCAAACGGGGTTCAAAAATAATATAAATAAATAAAATTGTTGGTCCGACCAACCAGAGGTCGCGTGGAGGTTGCTGTTCAGGACTTCAACTAATATTTTACTGTCTCAACTACCCTTTGGCTTCAATAACTTTTCATAAACATTTTCATTAATTAAAATAAAACAGATCAAAATTTTGATCTAGATATTAATTCAAAAGAGTCATTATCAATTTTTCGTGATTCATTGTGCCTATAATTTTTAATTTTTAACCACCATTTCATGCTATAAAACAACGTACACAAATTTATGTATATGCACAAATTCATGCTACACACACATATTTATGTATATGCACATAAATATGTATACCGAGACTCTATCTAACATACATCATCTAACATACTTAAAATAAGAGTTTTTGGAATTTAATAGTTGACCAATAATTTTTAGATACTACACATTTAAGGATACATATATATTCATTTACTCATTTTTTTCTCTTAATATTTACAAAATCACCCCCACCTCCCACTCACAACTGTCGAAGCTCTGGCACTAACGAGGTGGGAGTGAGGATAAAGGTGGGGGAGTGCGGTTGCGCGTACCTTTAAAATAAAAGAGTATTAGGAAATGGGTGTTTAAAAGATTATTGTCTTGGTTTTTAAGTCCAAAAATTGCTTAGAGGTACCAATAACATACCTCTGTTTCTCTGGAATAAATAAATGCATTTTTTAATAGAAAATTTAACATATATGCTCTCCTACATAGCACATTGCACATTGCATCATGCTCCACCATGCAATATGTCTATAGTATCCTTTTATTATTAATACATGATAATGGATCATTTCGAGTCATGTTAGTGTCGTTTTAAATCGTATTCGAGTTTACCGGGTTAGTGTCTAGACATGGGACATTTTTTTATCATGAAAAAACCTTATTAAACTCAAACTCTGTTTCTTTGTCTTACCATGTCATTTTTACCACTTATTATACATTAAGATATTGAATCATTTTAATTATATACGGTTTGAGCCCATCAACTAGAGGTGTTCGCGGTCCGGTCTGGTCCGGTTCGATTTTGAGTTTTTTTTTTTACCGGACCGATAATGTCGGTTAACCGACCCTAGTCGGTTAATTTTTTTATAGGGTCGGTCCGATCCAACCCGCCGCTCCTCACATTAATGAATTACATCATTTATAATAATAAAAATAAACCCAGGTCTATTTTTTCCAAACATTAAAAAATAAAAAATATCAAAATTTGCAATTAAAACGAACCTAGTATTGGATTAAACTGCAATTTAACCTAGTCAAATATAAAAAATATATATTTTCACTATTGATTTATCTTATATATATATATATATATATATATATATATATATATATATATATATATATATATATATATATGTATGTATGTAAAAATATATTATATTATATAGAGTCGGTCCGGGTCGGTCCTAACAGGATTTTTGAAACTGTAAACTGTGGACCGGATCGACTAGATCGGTCCACCAAAAAAACAAATCGAGTCCGGGCCGATTAAGAAAAAAGACCGAAAAGAGTGGGTTCGGCTCGATTCGGTTCGGTTCATCGGTCCAGTTGATTTTTTGAACACCCCTACCATTAACAACCAATTTAGACACATTAAAATTTCATGACGATTAAATAATCATTTAGTAAATTCTTTAGATTACCAACAATATATCTTATTTAATAAAATATTTTAGTCTTAACGTGTCTTAAAAGTTTTAGTGGGTGAACATGGTTAACACCAAACCCGACTTGATAATTGTTATGTCTTATCAGGTTGACACTGATATGCTCCAATAACAATAAGGATTCATCCATGAATTAATAATTATGTGCCAATTCACGTGGTTTTATCGTTTCATGTCTCATTTTTTCAGGCTTATTAAGGCATATAAAAGTCTCACATGAAAAATTGTAGCATTGCATCACAATATACAAGATCATAGGGGGCCTCAACCTATTTACAATAGGTTTTGGGATGGAAGTTCTAATATTTAACATGATATCAAAGCATGCTAATGTAAAAAATTTTAAATATAATTCGAGAGGATACAAACTATATTAGAAATTAGAAATTAGAACAAAACATGATATGCGTACCCGATGCGAAAGATAGATAGGCCATGAGTGTAGACTTTTCAAACCTCGTAGCTCCAAAGCAAAGACTAAATTCTTCCAACCCCTTCTCTCTCTTAACCTTATGTATAAATTTGTAACGTCTCAATGGGGCTGGTTAGTTATATATATATTCATCACTTAGTGCCCTTTTTCATTCTGTACTTAAATGCAAAAATAACCTTTTGCATACTTGATAACTCTTGGAATACCTTATTTATGAGCATACATTAACCTATAGTTAGGGGTGGGGAACCTATCCCATAAATAATCTTTATTGAGTCTACCACTTATTGACTCCATGATTATCATAATAAATCACATATAAAATCAATAAGGTGCACATAACTCAAATAACCTTAATATGATCACATATAATATTTGGTCGTTATCGTACTCTAATTATAATATATTGTTAAACCGGTTTTACAAGTACAATCAATATAAGCTCACATAAAGAAAATGCTAACAACTAAATCTCTCAACTAGATATTTCACTTGTTAGCCTAAGTCATGTCACACGTGAGAGTGCGTGTTGAGAAAATAAAAGTCCAACATCAAAAATATTAGCATTGTATCACAATATATAATATCGCAGGGCCGTTCATCCATTATCAATTGATTTTGGATTTGATGCTCTCATATTTAACATAATTATATTATTATGAATTCCTTTCTATTCATAAATTTATGATGTAGTTTAAAATATTACATTATTAGGCGATATAATATAAAATGTAAATGTGAAATAGTTTGAATTAATGTATGAAAAATCGTGTGGACTTGCATGTATAACATTTTGATGAATATAAGAACAACTCTCATTCCATATTCTATAAACACATATTGATGATGACATGTTTACTACTTTACTCAGGTTATAAAATATTAAAATAGGAAAAAAATTATTTATGGCCATTAACATATATGATTAAATGTTAATTTGGTAATGCTTTAATATTTTAAACTTGATTTAAATCATCTATCGGTTGATTTTAAAAAATTATGAATTGTGTGAGCTAAATAATTATTTATATTTGTAATATTTTTGAAAACAATTATCTAGTATATGTGTTTAAGTAAATTTAAAATTATAAAAAGAATTAAATTTTTCTATACTTGTTTAACGATATGTAAAAATTACGTGGTTAACCTGTTGTATAATATCATAAGCACTTATTAAGATTTTATTAATAGGTTCACGAAATTTCTTATCTTACTTGAAAAAGAATAACTTGTGTGGGGAACCATATTTTATAATGTGTTCCTCTAAGGTTAGTCCTTAGGGTGTATACATAATCAATGTGGCACCATTCTCGTAGGAATCAAAATGGCGGTGTAACATTTGGCCAGAGTAACCAATAGAATCGATATATCTTTCCCTATCTATTAGAATTGTCTTTAGGGTCATTTGACCAAAAAACTGAAATTAATATATGTTCATTTAATTTTAATTCAAAACTTTTTTTTTTCAAAACCTATTTCACCACATAAAAGATAGATTTTCTCACCCTCTCCTTTAGCAGGTACAATGAGCTCTTGGTAGGACCAAAACACCTATTTCTCTTTAGGTCCGTTGATAGCGCGCGAGAAGTGTGCGAGTGTAAGTGCACAGTAGTTATTTTCTGTCTCGCCGCGACTATACAAACAAATCTAAATTACTACTAAACTTGTGGGGCAAGCACAACGGTAAGTCGGGTATCGAAAATCCACAGGGACAAGATGCTAGAATTTATAAGATTTAGTGCTCCGAAATAAAAGTGTAAAAGATCTTAAGGCGAGTGTTTAACTTGTTGTGGCATGTAAAATGTATTTCGATTCATATTCATGTGATGTGTGTAATTAAAGAAATTCATTTTGGGTTTTAACGTGGTATAAACATGGGGTTTTATAAATCATGAATCTGATGAATAAATGGTTTTGAAGATCATATATAATCTGGGTTGTGTATTTATATCTGGTAATATGTGTAAATCAGATGAATTATAGACGATTATGGTGGAAAGAAATTGATGTTTAATTGGGTTAAAGACTAAATGTAATTTTACCCAAAATATGTGAAAACAGTAGAGAAAGTGAAATTTATGATGTTAATGGACTTTATAGGGGTTTCATATAAGGTATTTGAGGTTTATTGTCGATGGGAACGCTTAGTTTTCAGTGTAGAAGAAACTAGGGTTTGGAGGTGTACGTCCATGGCTGAAACATCCAACTCAAGGAAGACGAGGACCTGCTCGATCGATCGATCGAAGGGGGACCATCGATCGATCGATGGTCCGGAAATTTTGACAGTTCGCCCAGTTTTCCTTTATATGGAGAAAAATTCAATTGAACATTTTTCCATGCCTTAAATTGGTGATTAATTAATACATGGATTTAAAATCTAATTAAAAGTTAATGAAATTAATTAGAATTTGAAGGCGGCTTAGTGTGACATCATAATTTAAAAATTTGTTGGGTTTTGGAGAAATTAGGTGTGACACACTAAGGTTGAATTATTGGAAAGTTTGTTCGAAAGGATTAAATATGGATATAAGAAACAAGTCCGGGAATAACGGTTGAGAAATACCGAAATATAAATTTTATTTAGGTCAAGGCTAAATAATTTAAAGTCGAGGATTGAGACTTAGGTGATGTTAATTCGGGCCACGAAAGTAAGTCCGGATATATTGATTAGGGCGATACCAAAAGAAATTAATGTTAAAATTAATTAATATTTAGAGTTGGGATACAAACTCATTATAAAAAATGGAATAGGCTTGTGTTATGGACTTAGTACATGGTATAGCCGGGATATATATATATATATATATATATATGGTGTGCGATAGTATATGTATATATATATATGGGCGTGCTTTAATATCAGTGATAGATGTTATTATTACTATATTCTCTAGTGCTATAGGGGGAGGTTGCGCGTAGTGGATGAATCCCCTGGCTTGAGGAGTAGGGCGAGTATAATCCCAGGTCATAGCGTCCGTTATATGGGTGAGGGGAATCTCACTTTCAGGGAAGGAATATGACCGCCTCCAATATTTATGTAATAACCAAGTTAGAGAGAAATTCTGACTTGGGGTAACTAGGTTAGGTGAACATACCTAGTGGGATAGCACTTTAGAGGAATTTTACCCGGTGAGACTTTATTAGGGAAAAATACTATTATTACATGTTATATTAGTATGGTTGTGAATGCTGTAATGTGACTGAGTATATAATTAGGTAAATAATTATATACGGGCTAATTAATACAAGCATGAGTTGTATTATATGTATAACAGATGTGGAAGTTATATGAAATTAAAAAGAGAAAAGATTTAATTAAGTTAATGATGATAATAACTTAAAAATCATAATTAAGGTATAATCGGTTAGAGTAGGGTGTTTACCAAGGGATTTATAATTTATCTAGTCATAAGATGAAATACTAGGTGAGTTTATTTAAGGCGTTAGTAGTACACATTAGAGGAGGGGTGAGGATGTCCTCAAGGGACTGCATCACTAACTAAAATATGAAGAACATGCATATTTATTTATTACTACAAGTTAATCATTTGCTAAATATTTTTCAAATGTTTTTGGGTACTAACCCTTGCTATAAAAAATTTAAAAACCTTTTAGGTGTCCAGCCAGAGGGATGCCAGGCTTGACTCCATTTCAGGATATCCGTTGCTGCAGCATATGTGGATGTTGCGAGAGTTTCGATAGACGCCTCATTCCTTCATTCTAGTGTAGAGACTTCTATAAGTTATTTCGAGCATGTCGCTCACAGTTCATTTAGTTTCGGTCATACTTGTTGAGATTGATTACTTGTCTTTATTTTATATTTGTTGGATTTTTGGGCCGATGGTTTATTCGGTTAGTCATTTAATTGCGTATGGTTGTTTTAGTTAATTGTGATTATTTGTGTTATTTTATTTTCCGCATGAGATTTCATATAAGTTAATTAAAGATAAAACTTGGCACTGGTCTAATTTTTCTCACTTAAGTGGTTAGTAATTAAAAAGATGACAGTGATGCTAAGGATGATCCAACCGAGAAACATGTTCTAACTTAATTTAGGACTGATCACCTGGGGTTAATTAGGCAGGGTGTCACAGATGGTATCATAGCATCAGGTTCTAGTGTCCTTAGGATCTGTGCGTCTTTCTACGTTTCAGCATAGCACTCGGTTGTTATAGAGCCCTATTATTAGGATTGTTCATTCATTTTTCGGTTGTGAGACATCGTATTTCTGCCGTGTATATTATTGTGTAAATTATGTACTTATACGATTTAATCTATTTTAGATGCCACCGAGGAGACTGAGAGCGGAGAGGGCTTAGGCTAGGGATGAGGTCAGGGAGGCTCACCAGGAGCCACAAGTACCGCCACCATCACCTCCACCCCACCCGAGTTGATTTCCACTACTCAGGTGGCAGTGATAGTGGCCCAGGAGGTCGAGACAGCAATGCGAGCTATGGAAGCTCACTTTCCACAGCCCCAGGCACCGCCTCCAGTGGCACCAGCAATTCAGGCTCTAGTGGGGCCACCATCTTGGTGGAGAGTTAGGGAGACCTTTCAGAAGGGTCACCGACCTGAGTTTCGGGGTAGCACAGATGTAGTAGAGGCTTGTGACTGGAAGAAGAATATTCAGCGCCATCTGCGCATGCTGGAGTGTACTGAGGTGCAGAAACAGATGCTTGCTACCTTTCGTTTGTCGGGGGGCAGCCTTACTGTGGTGGGAGTCACTTACCACCGCCGAGGAGTGAGATTTGATGACAATAGCAGAGTTCTAGGTGCGGTTCGATCGCAAATACTTTCCACCAGCAGTAGAGACTGAGATGAGAAAGAAATTCAATGATTTAGTTCAGGGTGACCGATCAGTGGCAGACTACGAGGAAAATTTCACCTGGTTGGCAAACTTTGTGCCGAATGAGGTGAGCAATGAGGAGCGGAAGAAATCGAGATTTATGGATGGCTTAGCCTGGCGAATCAGGCAACATTTGATTGGGAATCTGGCATTGGTGATGTATACAGATGTCGTTAATTCCGCACTTGTACACTGCCAGGACCATTGCTTCCATGCGGAGGGGAGCAAGAGAGCAGGGGAGCCGAGCCAATAGGGCAAGGCATTTAATAGTGGTGACACAAGTGGTTCTCAGCAGCAGACGGGCAGTCAGCAAAGGAATCAGGCTAAGAAGTTTAAGCCTGGTGGGTTCCGACCAGAAGGACAGGGGTTCAGGCAGGGGCAGCTGGGTCCGAATCAGCAGCAGGTTCCTCAGGGCCGTCAGGGCCAAGGGAACAATAGGGGAGGCCAGCAGGGCTAGGGCCAATAGGGGCAATGACAGGGGGATGGTCAGAGATACTATTTTGTCTGTGGCCAATCAGGACATTTCAAGAGGGAGTGCCCAAAGAGGGGCAGGGGTCAATAGCAGGAGGCCCAACAGGGACAACGGGGGCAGATGCCGCCAGCAGCAGCAGCACCCGCCCTACCGCAGCAGGGACATATGCACTACGAACGTGTGTATAACGTCCGGGATGTTCCCAATCCCCCAGCGCAGCAAGCACCGCTAGTAGTTGAGGGTATGTTTCTCATTCATGGTTATGAGGGTAGTATTCTTTTGATATGGGAGCATCACATTCATTCATTAAGGTTAATTTTTCTAAACGGGTCAGACTACTAGAGACCGCGGGTAGTCTTCGGATGTGTGTAGAGTCGCCAGTAGGCAGCGGGGCTACGATTCACTCAATTTGTCGGGGCATGGACATTTTTATTGGGAGACTTAGTTTAGCAGCGGACCTCTTAGTATTATATATGGAGGGGTATGATGTCATCTTGGGCATGGATTGGTTGGCAGGTTATCGGGCGACAGTGGATTGCTACGAGAGGACCATCGTGTTCTCCATTCCAGGGCAGGAGGTGTTCTTGATAGCAATGCCGCTACCTGAGGGAGGGTCACGCACACACTTGTATTACATTGAGGAGGAAACCTCACAGGAGGTGGCTATTCCGTTGGACTCAATCCCAGTGGTAAGAGACTTTAAGGATGTGTTTCAAGAGATACCAGGGTTGCCACCTAGCAGGGAAATCGAATATGTAATTGATTTGGCCCCAGGTATGAGGCCAATTGCTCGGGCCCCATACCGTATGGCCCCTTCAGAGATGCGTGAGTTGAGATAGTAGATTCAGCAGCTTCTGGGTCAAGGTTTCATTCGGCGGAGCACATCGCCGTGGGGTGCACCGGTATTATTTGTAATGAAGCGAGATGCCTCACTACGGTTATGCGTGGACTATAGAGAGCTGAATAAGGAGACGATACGGAATAAGTATCCGTTGCCTAGGATTGATGATCTATTTGACCAGTTGAGAGGGGCGTCTTACTTCTCTAAGGTCGACTTGAGGTCAGGGTATCATGAACTACGTATCCGAGAGGTGGATGTTCCTAAGACCACTTTCCTACCACGGTATGGATCTTATGAGTTCAGGGTGATGCCATTCGGGCTCACTAATGCACCAGCAGTGCTCATGGACCTCATGAACAGGATTTTTAGGGAGTTTCTTGATCAGTTTGTCATAGTGTTCATTGACGACATCCTGATCTACTAGCGCACCGAGGAGGAGCACGCAGAGCATCTGTGTATAGTTTTATAGACATTGCGGGATCACCAGCTCTATGCCAAATTCGGTAAGTGTGGATTTTGGCTACGGTAGGTTCAGTTTCTTAGCCACGTGGTGTCAAATCGGGTAATTGCGGTGGATTCGAGTAAAGTATCGATGGTGAGGGAGTGGGGGCAGCCCACGACACCGACTGAAGTGCGCAGTTTTCTGGGATTGGCAGGTTATTACAGGCAGTTCATCAAAGGATTCTCAAAGATTGCGGGCCCTTTGACAAATTTGACCCGAAAAGGGGTACCTTTCACTTGGAGTGATCATTGTCAATTAGCTTTCGACGAGTTAAAGGACAAGTTGACATCTGCACCCGTGCTTGCATTGCCGAAAGGAGGATTAGAGTATCGGGTTTACACTGACGCATCCTTACCGGGACTTGGGGGTGTGCTTCAGTGGGAGGAAAGGGCTATAGCTTATGCGTCCAGGAAGATAAAGCCCCACGAGAGGAATTAACCCAATCACGACCTAGAGTTAGCAGCAGTCATTTTTTCTTTGAGGATATGGAGACATTATCTTCTGGGGGAGCAGTTCACGTTATTCACGGATCACAAATCACTTCAGTATCTCTTCACTCAGAGGGATCTGAATATGAGGCAGAGGTGATGGCTAGAATTCGTGAAAGACTACCAGTTTGATATTCAGTATCATCCTGGTAAGGCTAATGTGGTAGCAGATGCATTGAGTCGGAGACCGATTGGGGAAATATCAGAAATCTCGAAAGCGAAGTGGAGAGAACTTCGATATGAGGATGATGTATCCAGGGCTTGTATGTCATCATTATCCATCACACTTGAGATCATTATGCGGGTTGTGAGGGCTCGGACAGAGGATCAGACCTGTCGGGATAGGGTGAGCCAGTTTCTAGCTAAGGGAGCAGAGGGTTAGTCGATCAGCTCGGAGGGAGGCTTACGCCTTAATGGGAGGTTGATTGTGACAGAGGATGAGGAGTTGAGACACGCTGTTATGATAGAGTCTCATGGGTCGAGATTCACCGTACATCTCGGTGGGGATAAGATGTATCAGGATATGAGGAGATAATATTGGTGGGAAGGAATGAAACGGGACATAGCAGAGTTTGTTTCGAAATGTGACACGTGTCAACTTGTGAAAGTTGACCATCAGAGACCATCAGGGATGCTACAGCCACTTGAAGTTCCCGTGTGGAAGTGGGAGAGCATCTCCATGGAATTCATTACAGGGTTACCAATATCGCAGAAGGGTCACGATTCCATATGAGTCATTGTGGATCGGTTGACCAAAGTGGCCCACTTCCTGCCGGTTCGCACAGACTTTGAGACGATGCGTTATGCGCAGCTATTCATAACAGAGATTGTTAAGTTTCACGGGGTACCGATAAATATTGTGTCGGACAGTTTTCAGGAGGCCATGGGCACAGAATTACGTTTGAGTACATCCTATCACCCACAGACTGACGAACAGACTGAGAGAGTCAATAAGATGCTAGAAGATATGCTCAGAATGTGCATATTAGACTTTGGGGGAGGTTAGGAGAAATACCTTCCTCTGGTAGAGTTTGCGTATAACAACTCTTACCAATTCACGATCGGCATGGCACTATTCGAGGCACTATACGGGAGACCTTGTCGTTCAACCGCTTGTTGGTTAGAGGTGGGGGACAACAAACTATTAGGGTCGGTGATTGTCCAGGAGACATCTGCTAAGATAGAGCTGATACGAGGGAGGATTCGGATAGCTTAGGATAGGCAGAAAAGTTATGCTGATGCTTCACGGAGACATGTGGAGTTAGAGGTTGGGGATCAGGTATTGGTCCGAGTGTCCCCTATGAAAGGGGTAATAAGGTTCGGCAAGAAGGGTAAGTTAGCACCAAGGTACGTGGGACCTTTCCCTATTATTGAGAGGGTGGGGCCTATAGCCTATATGCTAGGATTGTCGGAGCACCTTCAGCGGATACACGACATGTTCCATGTAGCATCGCTGAAAAAATATCGCAGGAGCGAGAGGGCTTTCTGGCATATTCCACTCAAGGATATTCATTTACATCCAGACATCTCATATGAGGAGAGACCGGTGGCTATTATGGACCGTAGCGAGCAAAAGTTACGATCCAAGGTTGTTCCACTAGTTAGAGTACAGTGGGGTCATCACAACGTTGACGAGTCTACCTGGGAGCGGGAGGAGGATATGTGGGAACAATATCCAGAGCTTTTCATCATAGGTATGACCTAATTTCGGGGACGAAATTCCTTTGTAAGGGGGGGAGTATGTAACACCCCGTATTTTCATGCATTAAATATTTAATTAATTCGGGAATTGAAAATTACTTGCGAGTCGTAATTTTAATTGAATTAATTAGGGAAATTTTATTTAAATATTAATCGAGAAGTGAATGGTTAATATTTAAGGAAAACTTATTTACTAAGTGAATAGTAATATGGTATTTACGTCATTTTGGATATTAATGATGGGATATGTACTTATTTCAGCCGGGAGTCGGTATAGACTAATTTGGATGTAAAATAAGAACTTTCTATAAATTAATTCGAATGCCAATTCTGAGTGTACGGTTGAGTCCGAATGGGCCAAGATAGTTGGAAAAGTGTACCCGGGGGTAGTAAACGGGTCACGGGACGTTTTTAGGCATAGTCGGCCCCACACGGGGGCAATTGGGTCACTTGGGCTTGGCCCATTAGGCAAAAAAGGGGATTAAGGTTAATTAAACAAATAAAAAAAATAAAGGGAACGGCTTTATTAATTAGAGAAAGTACTTAGAGGGTTAGGAAACCCTAACAGCAGCCAAAGTCAAATTTGGGGGTCATAGGAGAGCATAAAGGAGTCATCTTCAACCTCGTGGTTCCAAATTCCGACTCTATGAATCTTAAGGCGGGTGTTTAACTTGTTGTGGAATGTAAAATGTATTTCGATTCATATTAATGTGATGTGTGTAACTCAAAAAAATGATTTTGGGTTTTAACGGGGTATAAACATGGGGTTTTGTAAATCATGAATCTGATGAATAAATGGATTTGAAGATCAAATATAATCTGGGTTGTGTATTTATATCAGGTAAGAAGTGTAAATCGGATGAATTAGAGATGAATTTGGTGGAAAGAAATTGATGGTTAATTGGGTTAAAGACTGAATGTAATTTTACCCCAAATCTTTGAAAACAGTAGAGAAACTAAAATTTATGATGTTAATGGACTTTATAGGGGTTTCATATATGGTATTTGAGGTTTGTTGTCGATGGGAATGCTTAGTTTTCAGTGTAGAAGAAACTAGGGTTTGGAGGTGGACGTCCATGGCTGAAACAACCAACTTGAGGAAGACGAGGACCTGCTCGATCGATCGATCGAATGGGGACCATCGATTGATTGATGGTCCGAAAATTTTGACAGTTCGCCCAGTTTTCCTTTATATGGAGAAAAATTCAATTTAACATTTTTCCATGCCTTAAATTGGTGATTAATTAATACATGGATTTAAAATCTAATCAAAAGTGAATAAAATTAATTAGAATTTGAAGGCGTCTTAGTGTGACATCATAATTTAAAAATTTGTTGGGTTTTGTAGAAATTAGGTGACACACTAAGGTTGAATTTTTGGAAAGTTTATTCGAAAGGATTAAATATGGATATTGTGAACAAGTCCGGGAATAACGGTTGAGAAAAACTGAAATATAAATTTTATTTAGATAAAGGCTAAATAATTTAGAGTCGGGGATTGAGACTCGGGTGATGTTAATTCGGGCCACGAAAGTAAGTCTGAATATATTGATTAGAGCGATACCAAAAGAAATTAATGTTAAAATTAATTAATAATTAGAATTGGGCTACGAACTCATTATAAAAAATGGAATAGGCTTGTGTTACGGACTTAGTACACGGTATAGCCGGGTTATATATATATATATATATATATATATATATATATATATATATATATATATATATATACGGTGTGCGATAGTATATGTATATATATATGGGTGTGCTTTAATATCAGTGATAGATATTATTATTACTATATTCTCTAGTGCTATAGGGGGAGGTTGTGCGTAGTGGATGAATCCCCTAGCTTGAGGAGTAGGGCGATTATAATCCCAGGTCATAGCGTCCGTTATATGGGTGAGGGGCATCTCAGTTTCAGGGAAGGAATATGACCGCCTCCAATATTTATGTAATAACCAAGTTAGAGAGAAATTCTGACTTGGGGTAACTAGGTTAGGTGAATATACCTAGTGGGATAGCACTTTAGAGGAATTTTACCCGGTGAGACTTTATTCGGGAAAAATACTATTATTAAATGTTATATTAGTATGGTTGTGAATGCTGTAATGTGAGTGAGTATATAATTAGGTAAATAATTATATACGGGCTAATTAATACAAGCATGAGTTGTATTATATGTATAACAGATGTGGAAGTTATATGAAATTAAAAAGAGAAATGATTTAATTAAGTTAATGACGATAATAACTTAAAAATCATAATTAAGGTATAATCGGTTAGAGTAGGGTGTTTAACAAGGGATTTATAATTTATCTAGTCATAAGATGAAAAACTAGGTGAGTTTATTTAAGGCGTTAGTAGTACACATTAGAGGAGGGGTGAGGATGTCCTCAAGGGAGTGCAACACTAACTAAAATATGAAGAACATTCATATTTATTTATTACTGCAAGTTAATCATTTGCTAAATGTTTTTTAAATGTTTTTGGGTACTAACCCTTGCTATAAAAAAATTAAAAACCTTTTAGGTGTCCATACACAGGGATGCCAGGCTTGACTCCATTTCAGGATATCCGTTGCTGCAGCATATGTGGATGTTGCGAGAGTTTCGATATACGCCTCATTCCTTCATTCTAGTGTATTTCGAGCATGTCGCTCACAGTTCATTTAGTTTCGGTCATACTTGTTGAGATTGATTACTTGTCTTTATTTTATATTTGTTGGATTTTTGGGCCGATTGTTTATTCGGTTAGTCATTTAATTGCGTATGGTTGCTTTAGTTAATTGTGATTAATTGTGTTATTTTATTTTCCGCATGAGATTTCATATAAGTTAATTAAAGATAAAACTTGGCACTGGTCTAATTTTTCTCACTTAGGTGGTTAGTAATTAAAAAGACGACAGTGATGCTAAGGATGATCCAACTGAGAAACCTATTCTAACTTAATTTAGGACTGATCACCCGGGGTTAATTAGGATGGGTGTCACATTTCTGCCTAAAACTTAAACCAACATTAGTCATATATTTTTTTTCTAGAATACACACACGTATACATAATACGCAGACACACATACAGTATACATATACATATACACATATATGCATACACAAAATAAACACATATACACAATAAAATACACAGACGTATACACACTTATAGAAATACATGCATATATACATACATAGAAATACACATTGAAATACACACACAGAAATACAAGTGGACAAAATATTACCTTTGAGATTGAAAGAGAGATTGAGATTGAGAGCCAAAATACCCGATAAAGCCAAAATCGCAGGAGAGAGGGACACTTTAGAGGGTTTAATTTTTTTTAAGGGATATGAAAAGTTCATTTGAAAATTAAGTATAAAGATACTGGTCATGGCCCTAAGCCATGCCTTCATGTCATGACCCTTTTAAATTTTAACACGTCAGCATGTAAATAATAAACTAGTCATGGCCAAAAGTCGTGACTCCATTCCCAGTTTGGTTACGGTCCAAAGCCGTGACCAACTCAGTGTTGCTTTGGATTATGGTCATGGCCTTAGACCGTGACCCCATCCGAGACCACATTTGGAGGGAAACTTGGCGCCATAATGGTCACAGATGGATCACGTCTCATATCCGAGACCCACACGAGTCGCAGTCGTGGTCCGTGAGCACTTGCAAGACGATCCATGACCACAATAAGTCATGGACTTCATCACACCCATTTTTGATATAGTCATCGCTCTGGGCAGTGACCAGTTAGCTGTTCATGGCTATGGGCCATGGTCCCAAAACCATAACTATTCGCAGGATTTGGTGTAGTGTTAGGGAGTTTATTGGTCTTGTTATACTTAAACTTCTTAGATTTCTTAAAGTCATTCTTAAATTTTTCTTTATTAAACTTAAGAAATTTTCTGAACTCCTTAGCAAACATATCCATAGCATCAGAGTCAATGTCAGATTCATCATCCAAGACTTGCATTTCCTCCTTATGGGCTTTCAAAGCAATGCCCTTATCTTTCTTCTTCACATCCATGGAGGAAAACATGTCAAGTTCATAGGTTTTTAAGTCACTTACAATCTCTTCAATAGTCATAGATTTTAAAGTGCCTAAAGAATTCGAAATGGTTAGTTTTAGAGTAAACCTTTCGGGTAATAACCTCAATTTTTTCTTTATTACACTGTTGTTGGGTATCTTCTCTCCCAATTTAAAATAAGAGTTCATAATATTGAACAATCTAGCATAGAACTCATCAAAGGATTCATCCTCATCCATTCTAATGGTTTCAAATTGAGTGGTAAGATTTTGGAGTTTGGAATCCTTAATAGTACTTGTACCTTCATGGGTTAGTTAGAATGTTTCCCAAGCCTCTTTAGACGTTTTTCATGTCACAATACGATGAAACTCCTCCGATATGATCGAACTAAAAAGAGAATTTAAATTACGTGAATCATAGTTTGATATCTTATGCTCATCCTCATTCCATCTTTCTATGCGTTTAGGAACATGAACTTCTCCTACTAAACATATTCGTGCGGACCACCCACTAACAACTGCTTGTCAAACTCGCTCATCTAAGAACTTAAGTGCTGACCTCATACACACTTTTCAATACGCATAATTAGAACCATAAAAATGGAGAAACCTCAAATAAGATAAATGTTCCATATATAAGCCTAAAAGGATATATCACGATAATTTAGTGCACCCTCTCTAATACCACTTGTTAAGGGAATGGGATGTGATGTGAGATGGTTCCGAAATTTTAATTTTAATTTCTTCAAATTAATTTTCTCTTAAATAAGAATTAATTCAAGTTCAAATTTATAAAAATCGAATTTAAAAAAACTTTATTAAAAATTGAATTAAAGTAAACTAAATTAACCAAATTAACCAAACACAAATTAAACCATTTTTGTGATTAAACCAATTTATCTTTTCAACCTAAGCATACATGGATTATAAGATAAAATAAACAACCACTAAGCCTAATGTATGAGGAAACCCCAAATGGAAAAAACCTCAGACGGCCCAGCCACAAAGTCCACTAAGTACGGAGTTACAAAGTGGACATAACAAAAGACTTACATAACTACTCGACGCTCTTCGTTCCTTCAACCTCTACCTAGTGACTACGAAGGAGTCCACTAATGCCTCGGAGTCCACCGATGGGGCATAAAATCCATCACATATACGGAGTCCACCATATGTAAACCAATGAGCATAAAATCCTCCATAAAAAATAATTCTCAATAGAGTAGAGAAAAACACAGTACCAAAACTCGATCTCAGAATAGATATATCAAGTAGAAACTTGGACCTAAACCAATTGGGTGTAAACTTGATTTTTGTTTTGAAAGCTAAACCATGAATCAAAACCAAAAACTCTATTGGACCTTCTTAAAGATATCTCACTCTTTGAAGATGAAAAATTCTCTCTAAAAATTGTAATCATGTACTCCTTAAATGGGTTGAAAAGAGTAATTGGGGAAAAAACTACCATGAAAAAACTGATTTTTTGAAAAATGTGTCCGGCCGTTCGAACGAGGAACATGCTCATTCAAATGACATACCAAATTTTGTTTGAACGAGAAAGAAACGAGCCTATAGCGAGATGTCAGTGTAGACAAAAAATGAACATAATTAAAAGTCGTTTGAACGGGGCTCCAAACTCATTCGAAGGACTTTATAAAATCGTTCCAATGACAGACAAAAAAAATATTTTTCTAAAAATATGTAAAGTGATTTTAAAACCAGTTTAAAAATCTTAACACCCAATAATTAAATATCCAAGTCTCAACATAAAATATGCATTCATACCTGAATGATCCTTAGAATGTTGATAACGAAATGTGAAACGAAACACGACATAGAAATGTGATCTCTTTGACTTGGTAGCTACGTTTTCAACAAACGTGTCATAGGCTTGAAAGGTTACTAATTTAAGTCATAACCTATGAATCAAAGTGTTTTGTCGGAAATTAAGCCAATACATACAAATTAACTCTGCTAAAAATTTATTCTTAGAAAATATAACCCTAACTCCGAGAAAAAAGGGATGTGTAATTCTTATTATCAAGAGAAAAAAATATAATAAGAATAGTGTAACACCCCATGGATGTAGGATATTATCGAACCACGTAAATATTTATCTTCTGAGATTTTTTGTTTTCTACTTGACAATGACTATTTAGGATCATTATTTGTGAGATAATTTCACTCACAACTGATATTGAGTGCTTTTATTTGCTCTTTGCACCAAAAAATAAGAAAATAATACTGACAAAGGTGGTGTCAATTTCATTGATCGTTGAAGAGTATGGGTTATTTAACAGAGGGCTGGAACTATTGATTACCCTAAGTCAGCGACATTCCTGCTCGGCTACAAGAGTTCTACAACCTCTCTTTTTATAAGGCCAATAGAACAAACACTGGTTATCCTTATTACCTTGGTCGACCTAGAAGCTTCCACCTCTCACAAGTCCAAAGCAGACGGGTCAAATGAGGAAGGGATATCATCTTCCTTTGAACAGTTAGAAATTTTGTTGGTTCCCTCTACTATGGTTTCTTGTATTTCCATAGTTAAGAGGTAGGTTGTGAACTTGATCACTATAAATGTTAGTACCAAGTCTCCTCTCCCGGCTAGCCCGTCGGGCAAAGAGAAAGATCTTTCATAGATGGCGAGCAAGAAAAGTGAAGGTTGGGGTTCTACTAACCCCATAGACATCAAAAATTCCCCCTTCAAGGACCATTATCCCGTTTCAAAGAGGCAAAAGAAGGATCACATCCCTACTCCCCCACTAAACATTATGGAGAAAAATAATGATGATAAGGACAATGGTAAGGGCATAGCTAATCTATAGTTGGTCGCTTGACCTGGACTGAGACTTGATTCGATTGGGGGTCTTTCTTACTGATAGGGAAAATACATATACCTTTCCCCATGCCTGGTTATCAAAATGTGTCCATCAGAATCTCTCCCTCGTATATTTTTCGTTCATTTTTGTTCTTATTTTTTTATTTCCTTTGGCTTGTATTTTGCTCACTTTTTCTTTCCCTTTGTCTAGAAGTTTCTGATCGATTATGGTCAGTTATTGGAGAGTAAAGATGCATTTAAGAAGTCCTCCATTGATTTGGAGGTCGGTTTTGAGGAGTTTCGTAAGTCTCTGAAGATCGTATGCTTAATAACGCTCAGGCAACCGATAAGGTGAAGCTCAATAAAAGGGTACAAAGCGTAGAGGCTGAGAAGAATAATATTCAAAAGAATATTGATGACTCTATTATATTGGTTTCTTCTATTTATAAGTCTAATAAGGAATCCGAGAATACAAAAGCCGAGGCTAAGATTTACAAGACACAAGCTAGTGATGCTAATGCCAAAGTTGAGAACGTCTTAGCTGATGTGTTACGGGAAAAAAATGAGGCATATACTCATGGATGGAACAAAGCCTTTACCAATGTTGAGATTCAGATTACATACCTTAGAAAGGTATTCTTTAAGAATGGCTTGGATGAGTCCCTTATGAAGGTAGTCACTGCTCAGGATTTTGACCTCTTTAAGGAGCATAACGTGGGTTCCCTCCTCAAATTGAGGAGAAGGGTGATGAAGACGATGAGGATGTGGTTAGAGAATAGGTTGTTGTTACTAATCTTGTTAGGTTGAAGGTTAAACAAGTGGTGGTAATTGGGTCCGACAAACTGGATACCATAATTACTCAACAAGATGCCGAGAAGGAGAAAGTAGGTGAGAATGCTTCATAAGACTTTTTAGGAAACAAGCATTATACTTCTTTTCCATTTAATGATCGATGTAGGGTATTCCCCCCTTTATAATATTTTTTTAACGAAATAAGGATTTTGGTTCACCTATTTCTCTTTTACATGCTTAATAATATCTCGTATTTTTTCTTTTGTTCACCAAGCTTATATTCTCGACAACATATTCATGTAGTTTAACGTGAGACTTACAACACTCATCGCTACTCATAATGACTTTTAGGAAAGTCATGGAATACTTTTTGCTATTGGTCATGACAAAGATGGCGATGATGATCTCGACTAGTACTTGGGTCTCGATATGTCTATTGGAGAAAATAAAGCTTATTTAGATCTTTGTCGCTTCTTTCATCAGGCTGTGGTAGATAAGGATTCCCTTCATGACATGATTTTTATTACTCATATAAGTCATAAGGATTCGTAAGCTAATATAAGGGTTAACTTTGACCAAAAGGTTGTTGAGTTGAGGAGAGAATCAAGTTTTTAAAAGAAATTGGTCTATATTGATTTTTGTCATATAAGGAAGAACTTCGCTCTACATGTCGACCCTATGGGTGCCAAAGAGGTCGTTACCCTTATTGAGTAGGAGAAAAATTATCTAAGGGCTGATCTTGAAAGACTTACCAAGTCCCGACCAAGAAAATGGGCTAGAGAATGTACCTCATTTTTAGAAGAAGAGAATACCCAACTAAGGGAAGAGCTGGAGAAAAATCAAAAGTCATTGAATGACAAGGTTGTGAACATTAAGTTCTTATCTTCCTCTCATAAGAAAAATGGTGATCGTTTGATTGAAGATATAGAGAACACCAAAAAAGTCTCTTCATGACAAATTGAGTACCATCAAGAGTATATCTGAAAATCTCGATCATCTCACATTATAGTTTCACAAGCAGCCTGGGCCAAGTATAGATGGATGGATATGATGAGGCTCTTCTAAGTATGGACATTCCTTTAAATAATGCTCAGAATGTTGGATATAATAATTGTTAGATCAATCCCCTGACAGTGGTAAAGGTTCCAAAGGAGCCCAAATTATGGTACTGATATAACCCTAGATGTCTTGATCAACCAAAATACCCTTATAAGCTTGATATTTTGTGTATCCCAATGGATGCCATTCTAGTTAGCTTGATAAGTAAGTACCCCAGTGACGACGGCCTGGATGGAAGTGATAGAATTTACTGACCTTAACATTTACTTAATAGGGTAACTCTTAGGGGTCCATCGAGGATAAGATATTTATCTGAGAGTGTTACTCCCTATGCATTGGATGTTCCTCCTACTAGAATTGGAACTTTAGTGAATGATTCCTCTCGGTCGCGCAATTAACTCTGTTGTATTTACCATTTTGTTGTAAATTATTTTCTTTTTTTGATTTCCTTGCTATAACTTCATGTATTAATGGAATTTTTTTCATTTTGATTCCCTTTAAGTTGTGTGATCTATGGTCTTACCTTTTAAGTGATTTCATCACATCAAACCTTAAGCCTAGAGCCAAAAAAGAAAGAATTCACTTGTATGTGGGGTCGCTCCCATCAAGGATTTTTGTGACCAAGTTAGTCATGGGTGCCTCCCAATAGTCCTGTGATCGGTTGTGAGCCATTATCCATGTTTTTTCAATCATCACAACATTTTATGTTTAGCTGACCATTAATCGACCAACTAGTTAGTTTATATGCACACATTTCAATTTAAAAATGCTGTTTAGTTGACCAGGTAATCAGTATTAAAATAAGACATTTTAAAGAAGATATTCATCACAGTGATAAGTAATATGCTAAAAAAAACTCATTTGACTAATTGATCTTCTTCATCAAATACTTATTTGCCTATAACTTGGAACAATGCATAAATATAAATGCGAGAAATTTAAAAGAACTTCTGAAAAATAATTCAAAATTAAAATAAACTAGATAAAATTATACTTTAGAATTAAAACTTCTTCAAATTGTTTGCATTTCATGCTTGGGGAACCTCTATGCCCTCTATTGTTTATATGTGGTAAGATCCCATTAAGTCATCTTGAATTACTTTGAATGAGCCTTCCCAATTGGGCTCGAGTTTCCCATTCGAGGGACTCTTAGCACATCCCACAATATTTCTCAGTACATATTCTCGTACCTTAAAGATCCTCACCTTGACCTCCATGTTGTACTAATTGGCAAACTGTTGATGGTAGTAGGTAAGATTTATAATAGCTAATTATTTCTTTTCATCGGCTAAGTCAAGCATTGCTCTGATCGCTTCGTTGTTCAGGTCTTGGTCGATTAAGGTGGACTTAATTATTGGAAAACCTACTTCCAGGGGGATGACTGTCTTATTCGATGATTTTTCTTTCCCGTTTCTCTGAAGGTAGAGCATTAACTATAGTTGTGCCTAATATCGTGATCATCACTAAAAGATTTGAAAAAGGTTGCTCTCAAATTAAGTTTTGTTATTTGTGATGATGATTTGAGGGATGAAAAACCCTATTATGATGTTATTTTATATGAACTTGGTCATGTCAACATCTCGGATGTTCACTAAGGGTTGTCCTTCAGTTTATTTAGAGAAGTAGTCTATGCCGACCAATAGATACTTCTTACTGCCAGAGGTGAGGGGCAATGGACCAACTATTTGAAGACCCCATTAGGCAAAAGGCTAAGGACTTGTGAGGGACTTAAGCTCGTTGGAAGGCTGATTCACTAGCGGGGAGAAAAGTTGGAAGTTTTTACACTTTTGGATGTAAGCTATCGCATCCTACTTCATATATGACCACCAATTCCCTTATTTTATTACCTTTAAATGCCAATGACCTGCCACATGTGTAGCTTCCACATATTCCTTCGTGAAACTAATAGAGTCTTGTTGACATCATCTGGATGTTCCTCCTAAAACAGAGAGCTAATAAAGATTTTATTCTGCCAATAAGTGTAATCGAGCATCTATTACTCGAATGTTGTATGCCTCCTTCCTATCATCTAGAAGGATATCCTCCTTCAAGTAACTCACTATCGAATCCATCCATCTCGGGGCCTTATTAAAGGCCATAACTTTCTTGGACCCTTTTTCTTTATTGATGTCGGGCTGATTAAGGTAATCTACATTGATAGTTTTCTTCATATCTCCCTTGGAAGTTGAAGTAAGTGTGGAAAGAGCATCTGTGTGGATGTTATTCCACCTTGGGAACTGTTGCCTATGTATATTCTGGAACTGGGCGACAATTTTTTTAGACTCTTCAAGGATTGTAATAATGCGTTACTCCTTAGCATTTTAGTCTCATGTTATCTAATTTGATACAAGCCTTGAGTCATAAAAGACGTTAAGATTACATGCACCTAGAGAGAGTACCTTCTTCATTCCGCCGTTTAACACCTTATATTTTACCTCATTGTTAGAGGCTTCAAATCCCACATAAAATGCTGGCTCGAGAATAGTTTCCTCTGGAGATAATAATACTATCCCAAATCCCCCCCTTAGAATTTGAGGCTCCATCAATAAAAAGGTCCAATTTCTCTCCCTGTTCGATTGGTTATTGGAAATAATCTTTATTTTCGGTGCTCATTTCTACTGGTTCCTGATCGCTGGAAAATTATGGGATGAAGTCAGCTAGGAATTTCCCCTTGAATGAGGTCCTAGGTTGAAACTAGACATCAAACCTACCAAGTTCCACCAACCACTTGGATATTTTTCCATATAGGACATCTTTCCTAAGCATCACCTTTATATGGAAGGATGTCAGAACAATGATAGTTTGCGCCTCAAAGTAGTGTTTCAACTTTCAAGAGGTTATCACTAGTGCGTATACAAGCTTCTCCAATGGGAGGTGCATCTTCTCATCATCGAAAAAGGTTTTTCTTACATGATAAATGGGATTCTGAATCTCATTCTTCTGATAAACTAAAGTCGAGCTAACTGTATAAAAGTGCAATGGTCCGTCATCGTTAAGAATAGTCAGTAATGGTGGTCAGCTCAAATATTTTTTTACTTCTTCAAGTGTCATAGTTCATTTTTCATTCCATATTTACTTCATTTATTTACTAAGTTGTTTAAAGAAAGGTTAGCATTTCTCCAAAGATTTTGATATGAAGCAGTTAAGGGCAGCGAGTATGTTTGTCAACTTTTTCCCCTCGTGCACAGTACTTGGGGGTTGCATCTTCTTAATGGATTCAATATGATCGGGATTTTCCTCAATACCTCTTTGACTGACTAGGTACCTAAGCAAATTTCCCGATTTTACCCCAAAGGAGAACTTGGCAGCATTCATTCTCATCTTGTAATAGAAAAGAACTTCAAAGTTTTTCGCTAAGTCCATGAGGCGATGACACTTCTCCCTGCTTTTCACAAGAATGTCATCTATGTAAACCTCTATTGTATCTCCCAACTTAAACATCTTCATCACTAATCTCTAATACGTTGCCTCGGCGTTCTTTAATTCAAACAGTGCCGCCTTGTAGCAGTATAGCCCAGTGTGGTGATGAAGGAAGTATTTTATTGGTCATTGGCGAACAATGGGATTTGGTGGTAACTTGACTAAGCGTCGAGCACTACACCAAAATGGTTAAATTAGCACCCTTTAAGCGGCTAGTCTTGTCACGGTCATTGAAGCTGAAATGACTTACTATGGTGTAATTCGAAATATTTTTGAATTGGATTATATAAGCTTCAAAGAGGTTGTATTTTATTGTGCCTGGGTAAAAGTTGAGGATAAAAATGCTTGTAAAGTTGATCATGTCACCAATTTAATCATGGTTGGCTTGTCCAAGTTGAAGAGCAACGACCACGTGAGCGATGAGTCGTTTGTTTGTGCATTTTAAAAGGTTAACCAAGTGTTTTACTCGGAGTATATCAACAACGAGTCGTGGTCAATTGTACTACATGCGCTAAAACATCTAAATAGTAGTGTGGATGACTTGGCTGCTCTTACCGAATATCAATCCATTTTTTATGATAACTCGAATTTGTCAATTTGTAATTTATCAATCCATTTTTAATGCTTTTAATTGATTTGCACTTTATCATTTTCACTCTTGTGTAGTGTGCGTGTGTGTGGACAGTAGGGGTGGGGGTGGGGATGTTTCGAATTTTTAGTAATTGTACATATTATGAGCTAGATACTGTTGTTTTGGAATTCAGAATTAAGGGATTAAACAGTAACAATTCATGTGTATTTGTAGTAATTGTACATATTTGCATGTCTTCTTCTAATTCATTTTGATTTGTACTAATAACAATATTTTTTTACAGCAAATGTCTCCTTCAGGTATTAAGGCGAGGATGATGATGCTGATTATGATGATGTCGTCTAGGCTCTGTGGTAGCGGAGGTGACGAGGGCTCCTCGGACCCTAGGCTCCCCAAATATGGAAAATTGGGGATGGTAAAGATGATCATCGGCCCTGGGTACACTAGTTGGAGGGAGGTGCCAAATGATCTTAAGTTAGCTTTTTGGGTGGCGCTACAAGTAATGTATTTATATTTATATTTATATTTATATGAATATTTTAATTTTGATTTTGATTTTAATTTCATTTTATATTTATATTTATTCGTAACTAACATTGTATTTGTTGGACAGGAGCAATTCAACCTGGATCCAAAGCTACGTGATTTCGTCTTGGAGCAGTTGAGGGAGCAACACAAGACGTGGAAGAAAAATATACAAATCCTGTACTTTGGAAAGACCCGAGAGTCTGTTATCCAAATGCATGAATCCGTCCCGCCGAAGGAGCCGATATCATTGGCACAATGGAAAAAGTTCATTGATAATAAAATCGGGGAGCGATAATTGGCATCTCACCAATCGGGGAGGGAAAATCGGGAAAAAAGATGGACATGCACTACTCCGGCTAGACGTCTTACGCCCAGGTGGAGCATAAGATGATGGTAAGATTTAATTTTTCTATAACTACAGAAATATATTATTCTCCATTATTTTAATTTGGGGGGATGATACTAATTTTACTTTATTTTATTTCAGGGGACAGGGAGTGGCCCTGGGGGTAGGCCACATAGGCTCGATACCTATGTGGATATTCAGACGAATAAGGGGAAGGATAAGGAGGTGTCCTCCAGCATCGCGTCCACGATTGGAAGTAATCCGACATTTTACTTTTTGTTAATTATGATATAATTTTTTTATTTATATATTTTACTAATCATGTGATTTTTGTCATTTCAATCAAAGCTTAAGGAAGTGCATGACTCACAGTCTAATGCCGACAAGGCATCTTTATCCACAGACGCACGTAGCCAAGTGCTTGGCGCTGATCGTAAGGGGGGACAAGGGGGTGATCTCGCGGGTGGCCAAATCTAGGATCATCGGATTGGAGCTGAGCGACACCGGGTTGGATCGAATAGTGGACTCGCATGATGCGAAGCTGTTTCGTTTAGAGGTGAGGATCCAAGATATGTTCTCATTCTTGAAGCGTTCGTTGGGCAAAAATCATAAGGGGAAAGGGAAGGAGAAGGTGGTGGAGGACGAGGTGCAGGATAACGAGGATGTGGATCTTACTGCTTCATCTCTGGCACGTGCAGACTTTTATGATCCACTCCCCTATTTGGCTCCCTTCGACCGACCGGTGTCGATATTTAGTTGGCCGAGCATGTTTATACTGGACATATTTAATGGCCAGCGGATAGGGTAGGAGTTGAGGGACCCGAATACCGTCCAGGGTATGCCAGTTCATGGACGTTCGCTTTAAGACATTGAGTCCAAGGTACTCATCACGTATGTGATACTCGGGAGGGAGAACTCCCCATTGTGGTTGCGCAAATAATGTGGCATGATGTATATTGGTGGGTGTGTCAATTCGTATATCATGTGGCCTACTGTGGCACAAGTAATGTGTCACAAGCTCCAAGTGGAACAATTCGTATATCCAGAAGTAATGTGTCACAAGCTCCATGTGGATGTATTAGATCCATATGGAGTTTATGACACATTACTTCTGGATATATTCCTCGCATATCATATCATTGCTAAGGAAAAACTTCCTGGTTACTTTTGAAAAAAGTAACTAGTTACTCATTCTCTTATTCGGTAAGTGAGTTACTAATCAAGAACTTCTTCTTAAGATAATTATCATCAAATCCTACCTCTTGAAGACGTTGCATAAACTGATCGGCAGGGGGATAACCCATGTTTTAGCTGGTACTTTGAGGTTACGGAGCCCTCTATTGTCTCCTTAAAATTTTCCTTCTTATTCTCTTATTTTGGTCAGATTATGTCTATGAAACACTTATGGGGTAAGGCTTGGTTCCTTGAGATCTCCATGGCCCTATTTTCAGTGATGCACTTTACCTTCTAGTGGTAGGTGAATGGTACAATACTCATGGAATACAACAATCCTCTATCGAGTATGGCATTATATATAGAATCTAAATCTACTAAAAGAAACTCAATAAGCTTAAAAATTCCTCCCGCTTGGATAGGGAGAACAACCTTCCTCAAGGGAAAAGTCATTCTTCCTGTAAAGCCGATCAGAAGCACAATGGCTTCTTTCAGGTCTTCTATGCACAAGTTTAATTGGTTAAACATCTTGAGGTACATTACCTCCGATTATCTCCCATGATATACCAATTACTTGTGCACATACCAAATAGAAAATCTAAGAGTGATTATAATAGTGTCATGATGGGGAGTCCTTACTGCCAGCCAGATTATTGTCGTTGAAAAAAATATGCTTCGAATAATAGATATCCTCAAGTCATCGATGTTTTCTCACAAAGAGATTGGTTACATCAATCGAAAAGGCTTCCATTACTGCAGTAAGATTCTTCACTTCCATCCTGAGGTCATTTCCCATGAAATACTGCAAATTCATGACATAAACATCCGTCCAAGACTTTATCTGGTCTTGCATCATGCACTGGTTCTAAGACCCCATGGATTATTGCAAACTCGTGTCCAATTGTAGGAGGTAAGATTTTGGGGTTTACCTTTTTAGGGTTTATCAATTTTTTGTTTAGGGATTAAGCATTAGTTATTTTGGTTTAGGATTTAATTTCCTATTTTCTTTAGGGTTTTTCAGGGTTTCGTATTATAATGTTTTTTTTTTCCATTTAGGATTTAGTGTTTAGTTTTTTGGTTTAGGGATTTAGGATTTGGAGTTTAGGATTTAGGGTTTAGGGTTTAGATTTTAGAATTTATGGTTTGTGATTTATAATTTAGAATAGAAGAAGATAAAGTGTTTGTGAATGGTTTATATCTCGAGAGACTTTTTTGAAAAAAGAAAAAACTTGTACTAAACGTTAATTAAAAAATTATCGAGGAATTATGTCAAACAATCCATATTATTAATTAAAAGATATTAGCCCACTAAAAGGGAAACAAAAAAATCTCACAATTTATAAGTGGTAGTTTCCTACAGGTGATAGTGTCCAATGCACACAAGCCAACTAAGAGTGAAAGTAACGTAAAGTAATGAAATCAAACACACAACTCAAGATGTATGTGGTTCAGCAACGTTCCTACCTCCACAGGGTTTAGGGTTTTCTCTTTATTACTTAAGATAAGTGACCGACAGAGTTATAGTACTGCTTGACGTTATAATATCACCCCCCCCTCAAGGGGGTGGGTTTAGTTTGATAGAGTGCCTCGGGAGAGTCCTAAACTCCGTCAATAGTTATCCCTAAGTATTCAGACCTATCATTTATCATATTCAGTTGTTTTAAGTGACGGTCTTAAGGAAGTCCTCTGTAACTTAAAATCTTCATTAATTATGGGCGCACGTGGCCTAGTCCATCTTGTCGAGCATAAACTTATGAGATTATGGACCCCGTGATTCCCCCCCAAAGCTCAGGGTTACTATGAGTTCCCTATACATCTTCTCGGCCCAGTTAAATTATTTCCTACCTCTAATCTTGTAGATCAGTTTGGAGACGACCGTGTTAATTGCTTTGAATACTTTCTCGGGATCCTTTTTCTCAAATTACTTTTTTCACTTTGTTATTCTTTCTCACTCCTTTATTGTTTGTCCTATCTTTGTCCCCATTCTTAGATTATTTCTGTTGATCTCCTTCTTAACCAACTTTGACCTTCAACCATGGCATATTTCTCAATCCTCGCTATAAGGTGATCGATCGTATCGACCTCTCTCTTAGTGACGGAATGGTAAAACACGAAGCTGCTCAACATACCAATTTTAAAGGTTACTAATGCAACTTGCTCGGTGTAATACTCAACCTCACTATACACCTCAAATTACCTTCTGACATACTCTTGGAGTGTCTTATGAGGCTTCTTCTTCATCATCAGAAGTGAATCCATCCCTTTAGGATGCATTCTTCTCACAATGAATCTGACCATGAAGGCATTGTCCAAATTCTTAAAGGAGGCAATCGATTAGTGTGGCAACTTCTCAAACCACTTCTGGGAATTTTCTCCAAGACTGGAGGGAAATATTCATCATATTAATCTTTCGTTGGTATCCCACAATGTGATCGCCTAAAGATATTTCCTAACATGATCATTGGAGTTTATTTTACCATCATAGATCTTGAATTGTGGGGGAGTAAACTTCTTAGGAGGCTTAAACACTTCAATAACCTGACCAAATGGAGAATTCATCTAGAATATGAGGGCTCTCCTCGCTAGATCCTTGGTCATGCGATCATTTTGATGGGTTGGATGTCTCTCTACCTATTTTTTGATATAATTACAGAGTTCTTTGTCTTATCGTCACTTGTCAGAGGATAGTCTTTTTCCATGAGATATCTGGCGATGATAAGATTCCTTATGTCGTTAAGTGCTCCTTCTTCGACAGCGAGCCTCGATCGCGTGAAGGATTAGAATTCGTGATCCGTGCTAACACTTATGCTTTTCCCCATAGGCTTCCTTGTCTAACTTCTCTAAGTGCCATTAGAGCGCGACATTCTTCTTATGTTGGTTACTATTGGCAGCCCTTTTATCTCGGAGATTCTTTCCATGGTTGTTAATGAGAATTGAGATCTAGTTAGATCGTTCAAGATCATCGGTGTTTATTATTTTCTCATCCCAAGGATGGTAATGTGCATCATAGGATTGGTAATAATTACTAATTTTGAATTTAGATCTCTGAGATAGAGGAGATGGTTGGCATACCTCCTAGTTGTCTTGATCATCAAAGTCTAGGGGATAGCCCTTCGGGTCCCCATAGCTATGTTGTTGATGACCCTCCTGGTCATTGAGAATTTGATGATCTTGGTTGGGTGAGTGAGACATTTTAGAAAATTGGCTAGTGGAAAAAAACTTAGATCATTCTTATAGACGATGCCAATTATAGGTGGTAATATTCTACAGGTGATAGCATCCAATGCACACAAGCCAGCTAAGGTTGAATGTAAAAGAAAGTAATAAAATCACACACACAACGCAAGATCTACGTGGTTTGGTGACGTGATGTCCACGAGTTTTAGGGTTTCTCTTTACTACTTTGGAGAACTAGTCGGAAAAGTCATAGTACTACTCAACGTTACAATGGCGTATGCTTGGGGGGTGAGTTTATATTTATAGTGAAGCTTAGGATTCTCCTAAGATCCGTCAATAGATATCCCTAAGTATTCGGACCTATCATTTATCATATCCAGTTGTTGTAAGCGATGACCTTAAAAAAGTATTTTGTGACTTAAAATCTTTATTAATTATAGGCGTCCATGCCCTAGGCACTCATGTCGAGAACATGCCTGTGCGATTACAAACCCCACACAATCCATCACCAATTTGAATGATTATATTAATATTTCACACTGAGGGTCTCTTAGATAGCATGGGGTGGAAAAAAGTTTCCATCTTTTGAAAAGTTTTTCATCCTCACCTTAAAAGATTCTTTTCATGGAAGATCATAAAAATATGATTTGGTGGTACTTTAATATAAGTTGACCGAAATTTTTAAGACAAATAAAAATTCACACGAGTGCTAAAAAGATAAAATATAAAAACAAATCTCAATTTACCATGACATTTTATCCACTAATGTAGTTAAAGTGGATGATTCGTATCAAATATTGCATATTTTTGCCCGTTATCTTTATGCATTCTATCACTTTTATGGTCCTAATGCCTATATTTATGCTCATTAACCAGACAACCTTGGATTTGGATATATATACATATTTTGCAGGGGTTAATTGTGCTTTTGTAGGTATTGGAACGCTAAAAGTGAGGATCCATTGCATTTCAGAGAAGTTTCATCATCGGATGCTACTTCAAGGGTATTTTAGTCAATTCACATTTCTTCTCCAACTCTTGGAAATTCCACGGATGTGTAGTTCATTGAGTTAGCATCGCGTGGTCGAACACAGTGCGTCGTTTGGAGTTCGGACGAAGAAGATATGCTCGTTTCCGTTATTGAACTTTTCTTCCATGTGATGACCAAAGGATTCCAAGAAATAGAGTACCGGTCGACCGTATCCCTGCGACCGGTCGACCGCGGTTTCATATTTTGCCGTGGGAAGGAGACAATGGGCTTTTTCCTGAAGGACTGATCGACCGGTCCCCTGGACGCGATCGACCGCGCATGCTAGAGATTTTGAGATATTTTCTTTCTTTTCTTTTCTTTTTCCTTTATTTTCTTTCCCACTTACTATATATACCTATTTTTTTGTAATATCAGATATTAAATAGTTTAGATAGGTTTAGGTTAGGGTTTGGATTTGGGAGAGATCATTCTTCTTCCTCTCTTAGTTTGACACCCATTTGGGTTGTAAGTGTGCACTATTCATCTTCCCTACCAATTAATATAGTTAGATTTCATTATTTCTTGCTTTGTAATGTAATTTCCATGCTTTCTAAATTAGGTTTACATGCTTTCATTTATTTCTTTCTAGTATAGATTTATCGCGTTTCTTTACCGCTTTATTGACCGCGTTTTTAACATGCTTTCTAGGTAATTTAAATTAGGTTGTGTTTGAATGGAACTCACTCGGGTTAACGCGTTGCTTTGATTTGGTGATAATGTTTACGGGTCTATTTCGGGTGCGTTGTCCTATTTATTACGCCTAGGAGATTTGACGGGGCATATCATGTATGTCCCGTGCTTATAACCTTTCGCGCGTAATTTCTGGGATATTTATTGACGCTAAAATCTTATTAGGCTTTTATGCTGATTTAGGTGAGTGACAACCCTTGATTTAATTAACTGTCGAAACGAGACGTATTTGTAATAACTCGTCGACCCATGTAATCATTTTATATAAATTAACTCGGGTGAGGGATATTCGACGCAACCTATAGTTTTACTCTCTTTCATAATCTAGTTTCAATACGCTTGCCTAGATAAGCATTTCCCTTTTATGCATATTTTTCTATTTAGATTGTAATCACCTTTTACACTTTTATTTCGGAGCACTAAATCTTATAAATTCTAGCATCTCGTCCCTGTGGATTTCCGATACCCGACTTACCGTTGTGCTTGCTGATTGGACATAAATATTGTATATTTATTCCCCTAATTTCAGTGCATTTTTGAACTCGAGTGATGTAACCTATATGGATTTGACGTACATTTTTGCTACTAATCTTCGTTGGCAAGTATTTCGTGTTTCGTGCTTCTCTTATTGGTTTTACAGGTTAATTATGCAAGCAGCGCAAAAGAGAAAGCGAGACAATGAAAGAAAAGCTAAGAAGGCAAGTTCAAGGGCATTTTGGTAATTCTACATCCAAATTCCGAAGGAGGAGTCAACTGTAAAGTTGAAGAGCTCGGAACAACGAGAATAATGGAAGAAATGGCACCCAAATCCGAGCTACGGTTGATGAGTTATGACCCGTTGAAGTTGAAGAAAAATCCAAGGAAGAAAGGAAAGAAAACAAGAAAAAAATCCTAAGTGTTGAATGGAAGAAAAAGCACCCGAGAACAGCAAGCATTCGCGAACCCAGGGGAGAACCGGTTTGGAGGGCGAACCGGTTCGGGGTACATGCGAACTGGTTCGGGGGGCCTGATGCGCGAATTTGCCTCCTTTATTCTGATTGGCTCTAGGATCCCTTTAGGTTAAAACTCTCCAAGAAGTGGGGGATACGTAGGTAGTAACTTAGGAACAGCCGTCCTGAATAGTTTTAGGTAGTTTTTAATAGAGAAAAAGAGAGGAAAACATCGAGGAACACAACTTCAATTAATTTCTACAAGATCAATACACTTCCGGGTTTGTTTTCAAGTTGTAATCTAAGTTTTATTTTTATGACCATTATTCTTGCATGGTAATTTTTCTGCGTGATTTGAATAAATTTCTGCGTTGATAATGCTTAGCCACGTATTTCGATCTAGTGTTATCATGAGTTCTTTCTCATGCAACGTTATTATTTCATGCATCGTTCGGTTTAATATGTCCGGCTAGGTTTAAAAGGCCGGGATGCATGAGCCCAACCTAATGTGTTAGTGCATGTGTATAAAATTAATCCGATGAATTTAGTGATTGATTATGATCGTATTGCATAGTTACATAATAATTGTGGATCTGTATATCTCGTTTACCTTTGGGTACTCGTGATGATTTAGAGTACAATTTGAGTGTCACTATTTCGATACCGATTTACTCATCCTCAGATTAGGTATGACGCGGGCTTGAACCTCGTATACATAATGCTTGGGAGTACTAAATTCCGGGTCAGATCAATCAGATAAATTTATGATTAATATTATCACCGCACTACACTAGGGTTGGGGGATTGTATTCCCGTCCTGTTTCTCTCATCATTTAAAATAAAAAGTTGTTGAAATCATCAATCATTCTCCATTTCGTTAGATTAATTTAGTTGCCTCGTTTTTCATTTTCATTATTGCATTTAGCTTAATCAATCTCAAAACCAAATCAATTTTTCCTTTTCTTTTTTTGAGTCAAGGTTAGGATCTCTCCGTCTCGTCCCATCGTCACAAATCCGTTGTCCTTCTTCCCTGTGGATTCGATACCCGACTTACCGGGATTATTACTTGAGCGACAGGCTTACTCTTGAGCCTAGAGTGAACGCACTTCTGAGACACATTTTCAGTTGCGTCAAGTTTTTGACGCCGTTGCCGGGGAACTAGGTAGACTTAGGATTAGATTGAGTCCATCCAAAGCTTTGACCAAAAATCTCTAAAAATCCAAAAACATATAAAAAATTTCAAAAAGCACAAAAAAAAGAAAAAGATTCTTCATCACCTCTCCTAAGCTTAATGAAAAATTCTGAAACCACTCCCACACCCCATAATACTTCAACCAACATTCACGAAAATCCAATTGTTGAGTATAATCCTGATAGTCCCCACACTCCAAACGCCCCACAGTTCTGGGTCCCACCTCCCACACCGTCGCACTCAGTCTCCGATAACACTCCATTTTCCTTCTTAGGACACACTCCGAGCACGCCTAGTGAGAGCACCGAGTCGATAAGTGAGGAAGAGATTTCGTAACACAGCAGTGCACCCGCTAGTGCGGAAGAGCCCCCATACCGTCCGATTAGAGAATTCTTATATCCCGAGCGTACTGTCACTCCGGGATGCGTTATACTCTCGTATAATGCCGGACAATTCTGTTTCAAAAATGGGATGATCCAGATGTTACCGCATTACCACGGTATGGATTCTGAAAATCCATACCTCCATATTAGGGAATTTGAGGACGTGTGTGATACTCTCAATGATCAAACCTGCACACAAGAGGTAATCTGCCTCAAACTCTTCCCTTTCTCGCTCAAAGATAAAGCTAAGGCCTGGCTATGGTCTTTACCTCCAAGCTCGATTCCATCCTGGAATGAGCTACAGTCGAAATTTCTCAAGAAATTCTTCCCACCACATCGAACAATCTCCATAAAGGCTCAAATTCAAGCATTCAGACAAGCTGAAAATGAGCCATTCCATCGATGTTATGAACTTTTCAACGAGGTAGTTGCTTCATGCCCCCATCATGGATTTGATTCAGCGCAAGTCATCTCTTTTATCTATAATGGGTTGAATCTTAACTCCAAACAACTTGTTGAAACAATGGGAAGTGGTCCGTTTATCGATTTAGATGCACAGGATGCTGAGCTTCACTTGAGGTATGTTGCCGAGACTACCCAATCCTGGGACACTTCTGATCCCAACACTCAAAATCGAAATAGACAAGCGACCACCAATCCGTCAGCATCCGACATATTCCATGTAGATAAGAATTATATGACAGATAGCCGATTGGAGACTCTTGAGAAAGGATTTCGAGATCTATGCGAGATATATGGAAAAGGACCAGCTGGACCCATTCCAAACCCTGTCGTGAAGGTGTGTGCTATTTGTGAGGCGAGACATTCAACTGAGGAATGTCCGACGATACCCGCCTACAAAGCAATGCTTCAGGAGCAGGTTAGTGGTATATGAGGCTTTAAGGGTAATTTCGGTGCCTCGCACGGGAATTCATACAACCCTTCACGGAAAAATCATCCCGGTTTTAGCTATGGGCAATAACATGCCGCAATGAACCCTCCTTCGCATGTTACCCCTCCTCCACCACAATATTTTCAACAATCCCCGCCCATGCAAGGACATGCGCAAGAACCACCACCTCAAGGAAATTATATCCTGCCACATCGGAGAACTCTCGAGGATACCATGAATCAATTCATCGCAAGCCAGACCACAACCAATGCCAAATATGATCGTCTGATTGGCGATATATATGTGAATCTGTCAAAAATACAATCCTCGTTGAGTGTCCAAGAGAAGGGCAAGTTTCCTGCCCAGGGACAAAGACCTCTCCAAGGTCAAACTAGTGTTAGCTCGACACCCCATGACCATTCTGAGAAATGTAGCGCAATTACCACTCTACGTAGTGGGAGAATAGTTGACTTGTCACCTCCCCCACGAGACGTACTTAAAGACAAGGAGATTTCACTCGGCACGAAAGAGGCTGAAGATGTCCCCTTGAATGAGAGTGAAAAAGAAGATGCTAGTGAGGCCGAGGTAGTAGTGAAACCAACCTCCGCGGCACCGTTTCCTCAAAGGCTAATTCCTTCCCATAAAGGAAACCCACGTGATGACGTTCTAGACGTGCTAAAACAAGTTAAGCTGAATTTACCTTTCCTCGATGCCATTAAGAAAATTCCAGCTTATGGAAAAGTCATTATAGACTTATTGACGGTAAAGAGAAAGATGAAGGTAAATAAAAATGCCTTTCTAACACAGAATGTGAGCTCTATTCTACTCAATGATCTCCCACCTAAATTCAAAGATCCAGGTGCACCCACCATTTCCTGCATCATTGGAGAAAACAAAATCGAAAAATCCTTACTCGATTTGGGAGCAAGTGTCAATATCCTCCCTTACTCCATCTATAGGCAACTTGACTTGGGCAACCTCAAGACCACAAAGGTCACTCTTCAATTAGCGGATCGAACCGTGAAGATACCAAGAGGCATAGTCGAGGACATGATCGTCCAAGTTGACACTTTCTACTTCCCGGTAGACTTTGTCATTTGGGACACGGAGTCCTCCTTTAAATCGAGTAACCATGTTCCCATCATCCTTGGGAGCCCTTTCTTAGCTATGGCTAACGCAATCATCAATACTCGGAATGGGCGAATGCAACTCACTTTTGGGAACATTACTTTAGAGACCAACATCTTCCATATAACCCAACAGACAGGGGAAGAAGATGATCTTCACGCGGTAAGTTGTATACATGAGATCGTTGAGGAATACTTTGAGGAGAATTATAGTGGAGACACCTTAGGATCCTCTTTAGTGTCGAGCCATAAGAATGAGGGGTCCCACAAGAGAGAGCCGTTAGGGGTGTACCTTTTTTCATCAAGTAATAGCGGTAGTTGTGACGATGAGAGAAAAGTGGGGGAGAGGTGTGTAGTGATCGCGATTGAGAGAGAGAGAGAGAGAGAGGGGTTAGAAGATAGAAAACTGGTGGAGTTGGAGATCGAGCAAGTAATAGAGGACGTAGGAACTACTCGGGGGAGAGAGCTAGGGGACATGAGCATGGAAGAATTTGAAAAGGAATTCGGTCCGGTGGATGAGAGCCTAGATGAGAGCCTTAACGACGAAGTCCAAACTCTATTGGATTCATTTAGGCACCTAGAAGAAAGCGAATGGAAAGATAAAATCAATGAATTTCTTCTTTGTGACCATCCACCCATACCACTAGAGGTCCCGAAGGCGAGTGAGGAGAAAAGTTGTGGTCCATCCGACTTAGAGCCTGACCCATGCATCTTAAAAATTGAAAGAAACCTAGGTGTTCCCTCCGAGTCAGCGCACGCAGACCACGCTTTGAGTCAGCATCACGAGGATTCCTCTCCAATTAGTCACGCTGATTCTCCCGGTCAATGCTTTATCTATGGGCGAGGTCCCAACTTGTTCCGATTGTTAGCTTATAATCCGAGGATGGGAGAGACGAGGAGAACATCAAACCCCGTGAGTGGGGTCGGGTGAGTTTGTGGAGAGATGAGAGGTCGTCGCACCCCCGACGCGTATGGGGTGATTATTGTTGCATTTTTGAGTCATGCATGAGTGTCATATAATGTCTTGTTGCATTTTAATATTTGTTTGTTTTATTTTTCCGCACTTTTCATTCGCCTTGATTTAGATTTTCGTCCTTTTTTCTTGAGGACAATGCAAAAGTCTAAGTTAGGGGGGTCACAAGCACAAATTTTCAAAAATGCCCAGAAATTTCCAAAAAAATCATAAAATTTTGAAAAATCCAAAAATATTTTTGTTCAAAATAAATAAAAATTGGAATTCAAATTTTCCAAAAATATCATTAAAAGTCGAATTGGAGTCTCAAATTGTAAACATCCAACATACACAAAGCCGAAATTGACCAAAGATGGAAATTGAGCGAAAATTGACGACTTAACGAACGAATGTGGAGATTAACAAACCCGGTGAGATTTGAGCCTATCACGTTTTGCGAGTTTTTAAATCAGTCCGAGTTAATTGTTAACTCAAAGCTCTTTTTAGCGCTTAATAAGTTGTCAAGGATCTCAATCCTTTCATTTTGATCGGTTTTAAAAAAAAATGGGTGCAATATTGCCTTGAAAAACGTGCCAAATCAGCCTCTAAACTTAAATTAATCTCGAAACGCATAGGGTAACGCAATTGGCATTTTGGACAATGAAGTAGGCCCTCGTTTGTCACCCAAAATTTTGGCCAGAAAAAAATAGCGAAAAATCACCCTTTGCAACCCAAATTGAGCCGAATAATTTTCCCTTTCGTTTGACAACCCGAAAAACCCAAAATAACAGGAATTATGAAAAATGAGAAAATTCAGATTTTAAGTCCAAAAAGTGCATATAAAGGGGCAAGAAACAAAATAGTATGCTCAAGAAAAACAACAAGAAAAGAAATGAAAAAAAACAAAAAAAAAAATAGAAAAAGAAGAAAAAATGAGCAATAGCCCGAAAAAAGCACAAATGGACATCATTAATGATTTTTCCAATTCCAACCTTCCATACCTCCTTCATTTTACCCAATGCAACCTTCAACCTGAAAAAATCCTAACCGAGTCCAAATTGCGAAAATTGATTACCGCGTGGAGAGTTAAGACACCAAAAGATAATATAAGAGGTTAAGTGCGCAAAATAGAGGCAATGTTCCCATTTTTAAAATCGTAATCCGTTGATGAGATCCTCTCACCACAAAGTTTCCGTCTTTCTAATTGCAGATGTGAATTTGCTTCCATTACATTTACTCTTTATATCACGCATGCCGAGAGAATATCCATAATCTGAGAGATTCGTTTGTTAGAGCGTTCCGTGAGAAATTGAAATCAAAACGAATTTTCGAATAAGTAACGTAATGATCAATCGGTGGAAATTTGCGGTTATATTTCCGGCTTCGCACACACGCACCAAGGTTTGAGACTCGTAAATATGACTTGATGGTGACTATTTTCTGGAAATTTTGAATTACACAATTTTTGCATATTTTGAAATTTCTTTGAATCAAATTTTGTGGGTATATTCTCTGCAAACCCTCACGAGACACCACTCGTCCTACTAGGGTGACCTAGGGGTTTAAAGGCTTGTTGCATGAGCTAAATGCAATCGCTTGCCCGCGAAAAACGTATTTTATCCTAATAAAATGTGATCTTCAAGAGTTGAACCTCATTAGGATTCTTTTACATTGCTCGGGACGCGCAAAGTTCTAAGTTAGGGGGGTTTGATTGGACACAAATATTGTATATTTATTCCCCTAATTTCAGTGCATTTGTGAACCCGAGTGATGTAACCTATATGGATTTGATGCACATTTATTCTACTAATCTTCGTTGGCAAGTATTTCGTGTTTCATGCTTCTCTTATTGGTTTTACAGGTTAATTATGCAAGCAACGCAAAAGAGAAAGCGAGACAATGAAAGAAAAGCTAAGAAGGCAAGTTCAAGGGCATTTTGGTAATTATGCAGCCAGATCCCGAAGGAGGAGTAAACTGGAAAGTTGAAGAGATCGAAACAACGAGAACACTGGAAGACACGACACCCAAATCCGAGCTACGGTTGATGAGTTATGACCCGTTGAAGTTAAAGAAAAATCCAAGGAAGAAAGGAAAGAAAACAAGAAAAAAATCCTAAGTGTTGAATGGAAGAAAAAGCACCCCAGACCAGCAAGCATTCGCGAACCCAGGGGCGAACCTGTTTGGGGGGCGAACCGGTTCGGGGTACATGCGAACCGGTTCGGGGGGCCTGATGCGCGAATTTGCCTCCTTTATTCTGATTGGCTCTAAGGATCCCTTTAGGTTAAAACTCTCCAAGAAGTGGGGGATACGTAGGTAGTAACTTAGGAACAGCCATTCTGAATAGTTTTAGGTAGTTTTTGATAGAGAAAAAGAGAGGAAAACATCGAGGAACACAACTTCAATTAATTGTTGCAAGATCAATACACTTCCGGGTTTGTTTTCAAGTTGTAATCTAAGTTTTATTTTTATGATCATTATTCTTGCATGGTAATTTTTCTGCGTGATTTGAATAAATTTCTGCATTGATAATGCTTAGCCACGTATTTCGATCTAGTGTTATCATGATTTCTTTCGCATGCAACGTTATTATTTAATGCATCCTTCAGTTTAATATGTCCGACTAGGTTTAAAAGGACATGCATGAACCCAACCTAATGTGTTAGTGCATGTGTATAAAATTAATCCGCTGAATTTAGTGATTGGTTATGATCGTATTGCATAGTTACATAATAATTGTGGATCTTTATATCTCGTTTACCTTTGGGTACTCATGATGATTTAGTGTACAATTTGAGTGTCACTATCGCGATACCGATTAACTCATCCTCAGATTAGGTATGACGCGGGCTTGAACCTCGTATACATAATGCTTGGGAGTACTAAATTCCGGGTCAGATCAATCAGATAAATTTACGATTAATATGATCACCGCACTACACTAAGGTTGGGGATTGTATTCCCGTCATGTTTCTCTCATCATTTAAAATAAAAAGTTGTTGAAATCATCAATCATTCTCCATTTCGTTAGATTAATTTAGTTGCATCGTTTCTCATTTTCATTATCGCATTTAGCTTAATCAATCTCAAAACCAAATCAATTTTTCCTTTTCTTTTTTTGAGTCAAGGTTAGGATCTCTCTGTCTCGTCCCATTGTCACTACTCCGTTGTCCTTCTTCCCTGTGGATTCGATACCCGACTTACCGGGATTATTACTTGAGTGACAGGCTTACTGTTGAGCCTAGAGTGAACGCACTTCTGAGACACATTTTCAGTCGCGTCACTTGCCCCGCAAGTGTAGTAGTAATTTAGGTTTATTTGTATAGTCGCGACGAGACAGAAAACAATGACTGTTCACTTACACGCGCACACTTCTCGCGCGCTATCAAAATGGCGTCCTTGTCGGGGACTAGTTTGCTTTAGATTTTATTTGATTTAGTATTTCATAGTATTTTCTTTCTATTTGTATTATTTGCTAACCTTTTTACAGGACTTCCATATTTGAGATCTTAGAAACGCTCCAATTTTTCCCGTGCACACTTACTTTGTGGAATTCGCCATTTCGAGCCATTTTTGGGGTAAGCATGTCTTATTCCAATTCTTTTGGTAATCCTCATCATAATTCTCAAAATTCTCGCAAACCTATGACTTTCGGTAATTACTTAGAATCCCAAAGTGTAACAAATTCAAATATGACTTTGGGAGAGTATAACGAAAGTCAAAACTTCGGTTATTGGAATTTTGATGATGATGACAATGATTTTGGGCCTTTACCTCCTTATAATAGGAATTTTGAAACGAATTGTAATAGTTTTCAAAATTGCTATCATAATGAGGTTTCGTTTAAGTCCGATAGTAATTTTCAAAGTTCCCATTTTCATGCATCCTCACCTCGACCCATGACATTCGGTGAGGGCTTGCGTATGTATGAGAATGAGAAACTTGAAAATCGTTATCGGGAAGAAAATCGTTCGTGGACACATGACTTGGATTTACTTTTTGAGTCCGACGACGATTTTGCTTCCTATACTTTTGAGGTCGAAGAAAGTTTTGAACCAAATGAGGTACTTGTGCCTACTTTGGAAAAAACCATTCTGGACTTTGCCCATGGCGTAATAGATATTGAAAGTGAGGATGAAAATGACGTAATATCTATTTGCAATGAAATGATTTCTTCTTTGTCCCCCAAAGATGAACATTTCATTGAAATGATATTATTTCCTTCGAAACTCAATCTTCATGCGATGATGATTCATCCCATGAGTTTGAATTTCTTTCATCCCCATTTTCATTCTCTATTATCCAACCGTCACAAGTACCAGATGATTCGGTTTCAAACTTTAATGTTTTAAACCTTTTCGTCGATGAGGAGTACTTTCTCGAGTCGCCTTCCATGATCGCATCCGCGCCTTCGTGTGCGCCACCTCCCATTCCAATTTCAAAATCTTTGGGAGGATGTTCAGCTTTTCTTGGTCCCCACATGTTTTTATCACCCGTTCAATCCAAACCCCCCATCGTCCCTCTAAAACTTTTAATTGGCGATGGTTCATTTCTTCTGCCTTACACATGCCTTCCGTTGTTCAAACGAAATTCATATTTTTTGAAAGGCATGCTTGTATGTGAGGGTACACAAGTTATCCTCCAAAGTCAAATCATTTTCATGGTGGACCTTCACCAATTTAGACTTCTAGTGTACAGTTAGTGTGAAGCCTAAATAGTGGGTTGTATATAGTTAGATTTTTATCATTTCTTCCCTTTTTAATTTAGTCTAGTGTAATTAGTTAACTTTTTGTTATTTGTTTTTGCTATGCTCGGTACTAAGTTATTTTGTAGATTCTTTGGACTTGTTCTTATGGGGATTGCTCCAATTTTGGGTAATATCGCTATTTTCCTCTCTTTGACTTGGTTCTTAATTCACATTAAGGACAATGTCAAGTTTAAAGTTAGGGGGTGTGGGGTATTCTATCCATTTCTTTATTTAGTCCATGTTTTTGCTCACATGTTAGTTACTAAGTATGCTTTTCTTAGAAAAATTCAAAAAATTCAAAAAGATTTTCTTTCTTTTTTCACCTTTTTGGGCTTTTTGCCTTTGTTTCCGATGATAAATTTCAATAATTGTCTGATCCACTAGACAACCCAATGATGCATGTTCTCGATTTTAGAAGTTATTAGACTTTAGTCTCATTTATTGATATTGTGAATAACTTCATGAATTAAACTTTAATCCCATGAGCACATGCACTTTTATTGTTATATTGATTTGGTTTAAGATTTTTATAACTTGATAATCTTTTGTTGCATTGTATATACTTACACCGAGTAAGCTTTGTACCTTTCGTCGTTTGTGAGTATATACACTATTCTTTTCTCATTGCAAATGTTTAATTCGTTGGTAATCTCACTATTCTTTCATTTTATCGTTCATTAATTGAGTTCATTCTTGAAATGTGTTACTTGAGCATGATTTTCATATATTGTTTTGACTCGAGAATTGCGTAAACTTTTGGAAATGATCATAGACCCTCTTTGTTATATCACCCATATTGGCCTTAACCTCACCCTTATATGTTTACCCTCGTTAACCCCTTTGAGCCTAAATATAGCCTTTCATTTCATAACCCCAAATCCCATAACCAACTCTACATTTGAGTTTTAAACCATACATACACCTTACATACCTTTGTTTTGTTTGTTACTTGGGATTGAATGATGTTGTTAGGGCTGGCAATTTTTGACACGATAACCTGTTTATGGTAATAACCCGAAATGACACGAACATGACATGATTAGCTTGTATAGGTCTAAGAGTACCCAAAACTTATACTCAAATCAAAATCAACATGACCCAAAAATGACACGACTAACCCGAATTTCCACCTCTGGATGTTGTTATGATGTCGATTGCAATTTAGGCATAGGAGAGTGTGATAAGTAAAGAAAAGAAAGTAGTGAAAAAGTGAAGAAAAAGAGAAAGCAAAAAGAAAAAGAAAACAAAAGAAAAACTGAGAAAAAGAAAGAAAAGAGAAAGTTGTAAATGTTGTGTATAGTTTTCAATAAGCTTTGATTACTCTCCCCGAAGATATATCTAATTCCGTTTTGGATCTTATTTTCCAATTTTGATATTGTCCGCATTTTCCCATTATCCCGAGTTTTCATCCCGAACACTTTGAATCCGTACATACATTCCTTTATTTCGTACCATAGCCAAACCTACGTTATAACCCTATTAAAGTCTTATGTGATCTTAGGTTGATGCAATTTAAAAGTCATAATAGTTTTGATAATCCGTGAAAATGCATTTCGCCTCTTTTAGTGTGCGATATCCTTTCATTGAGATTACAATTTTTAATTTCATATATAGCGTTCTTCTTCTGTGACATGTGTGCGGCCTAGTTTCCATTTACATTTACTCTTTATACCGCATATTTCATGTGTTACGTCCCTATTTCGAGTGATTCACTTGATGAGTGTAATGCCCGTGAGGATTGAATGTATGCTTGCTTTAATGTAATATCCGGTTTATTTAAGTTTTTCGCCAAATCACACTTTGCATGTGCTCGCTCCCCCTCCCACATTTTAAAGTTTTAATTCTATGAGGTGCATTATATAATGTTAATGATTTGGACTTTTGTTTGAATCCATTCAATGTGCTAATAATGCGTATGAAATCTTTTCGCTATTGTTGGGCCTGTCGCATGTTGGGTTGGGCATATTTTGAGGAAACCATGTGATGTTTGTTTGTATCATCCCTGCAAACCCTCACGAGACGACACTCGTCCACTAGGGTGACCTAGGGGTTTAACGGCTTATTTCATATGCTAAATGAAATCATTCTCCCTACGAAAGTGGCATTTATATTTCGATGCATATATATGTCTTGTACCTCCTTCTGTGGACTGGTTTTATTTGTTTCATTACTAGGGACTAGCAATGTTTAAGTTAAGGGGTGTGATTTGTATCAAATATTGCATATTTCTGCCCGTTATCTTTATGCATTTTAGCGCTTTTACGGTCATAATGCCTATATTTATGCTCATTAACCAGAAAACCTTGGATTTGGATATATACATGTTTTGTAGGGGTTAATTGTGCTTTTGTAGGTTTTGGAACGCTAAAAGTGAGGATCTGTTGCATTTCAGAGAAGTTATGTCATCCGACGCTACTTCAAGGGAATTTTAGTTAATTCATGTTTCTTCTCCAGCTCTTGAAAATTTCATGGATACGTAGTTCATTGAGTTAGCATCGCGTGGCCATAAACGGTGCGTCGTTTGGAGTTCAGACGAAGAAGATATGCCCGTCTCCGTTATTGAACTTTTCTTCCATGTGATGACCAAAGGATTCCAAGAAACAGGATACCGGTCGACCGCATGCCTGTGACTGGTCGACCGCGGTTTCATATTTTGACGTGGGAAGGAGACGGTGGGCTTTTTCCTGAAGGATCGATCGACCGGTCCCCTGGACGCGATCGACCGCGCATGCTAAATATTTTGAAATATTTTATTTTCTTTTCTTTTTCCTTTATTTTCTTTCCCACTTACTATATATACCCATTTTTTTTGTAATATCAGATATTAAATAGTTTAGATAGGTTTAGGTTAGGGTTTGGAGTTTGGAGAGATCATTCTTCTTCCTCTCTTAGTTTGACACCCATTTGGGTTGTAAGTGTGCACTATTCATCTTCCCTACCAATTAATATAGTTAGATTTCATTATTTCTTGCTTTGTAGTGTAATTTCCATGCTTTCTAAATTAGGTTTACATGCTTTCATTTATTGCTTTCTAGTATAGATTTATCGCGTTTCTTTACCGCTTTATTTACCGCGTTTTTAACATGCTTTCTAGGTAATTTAAATTAGGTTGTGTTTGAATGGAACTCACTCGGGTTAACGCGTTGCTTTGATTTGGTGATAGTGTTTACGAGTCTATTTCGAGTACGTTATCCTAGTTATTACGCCTAGGAGATTTGACGGGGCATATCATGTATGTCCCATGCTTATAACCTTTCGCGCGTAATTTCTGGGATATTTGTTGACGCCAAAATCTTATTAGGCTTTTATGCTGATTTAGGGGTGTGACAACCCTTGATTTAATTAACTGTCGAAACGAGACGTATTTGTAATAACTCGTCGACCCATATAACCATTTTATACAAATTAATTCGGGTGAGGGATAGTCGACGCAACCTATAGTTTTACTCGCTTTCATAATCTAGTTTCAATACACTTGCCTAGATAAACATTTCCCTTTTATGCATCTTCTCTTTTTTAGTTTGTAAATTTTGAACCGCGAGGTTGAAGATGACTCCTTTATGCTCTCCTGTGACCCTCAAATTTGGCTTTGGCTGCTGTTAGGGTTTCCTAACCCTCTAAGTCCTTTTTCTAATTAATTCAGCCATTCCCTTTGTTTCTTTTATTTATTTAATTAACCTTAATCCCATTTTTTACCTAATTGTCCAAGCCCAAGTGACCCAATTGCCCCCGTGTGGGCCCGACTATGCCTTAAAACGTCTCGTGACCTGTTTACTACCCCCGAGTACACTTTTCCGTCTATTTCGTCCCATCCGGACTCAACTGTACACTCAGAATTGGCATCCGAATTAATTTCTAGAAAGTCCTTATTTCACACCCAAATTAGTCTATACCGACTCCCGGCTGAAATAAGTACATATCCCATCATTAATATCCGAAATGACGTAAATACAATATTACTATTCACTTAGTAAATAAGTTTTCCTTAAATATTAACCATGCACTTCTCGATTAATATTTAAATAAAATTTCCCTAATTAATTCAATTAAAATTACGACTCAGAAGTAATTTTTAATTCCCGAATTAATTAAATATTTAATGCATGAAAATACGGGGTGTTGCATGAAATATAAAAAAAATGTGTGTCCTTTAATATTGATGCTAAATTCGGGATTAATTTTAGGGGTAATGTTTGTAAGAGATTAATTTTATGACTAATGTTTGTAAGGGTTAATTTTAGGGTTGATGTTAGGATTGATTTTAGGGATTGTTGACTTAAATGACAAAAGTAGGAATTCAAAATAAACTAACAGTGATTGATTTTAGGGATTGTTGATTTTAGGGATTTTTGATTTTAGGGATTGTTGACTTAAATGACACACACATACACAGGATTCACTTGTGCGAGACTACGTGGCTCTGCTTGTTTCTTTGGAGTTTTGTCTGGACAGTCTTTGGACCAGTGCCCTGTATTTTTACAACTATAGCAAGTGTTCCCATTACTAGTTTTAGATGGTGGAGTTCATTTTTGTTGAGTGAGGGGAAGTAAGTCTTGTTATGCAACTATGGTACTCTAATTTATTGGTTTGGGAATAGGAATATCAAACAATTTAACTACCTTGTAAATCGTGGAGTTCATCTCCAACAAGAGCACTTGTTTAATCGTATTCTATTTTGCCTAACAGAATACTGGGATAAAGGTGTATAATATATATTTAGCGTAGATAGTCCTGTTAGAGAAGGCAGAAAAAATTCTCCCATTATGGATAGAATTACGTATAAAGAGCATTACCGAAGACTGGGATGTCTCACGACATATCCACATCAAACTCAATCTTGCCAATAGGCTTAAGAGTATGAGATTTCGAGTTCATATCCCTTACATCTATGCATCCATTATAGATACGCTTCCTACAAATTGGTCACGTGCAAAAATCCATAGATTTTTAAAAACAAATCTCGGCTGGATGGAGATCAAACACATTGAACTTTTATTAAAGTCTTACCATGAAAAGGAAGATCATAATATATGGTCAAAAAATTTATTTTGTTAGTTATATTTTCATATTGAACTTTGAAATTATGCATATATTGTTATAGATACACATTGAACTTTTATCATTTTTATAGATAATGTAGGGTGATAATGGAAACAACACTCCAACCGAGGACGTGACACCAGTACAAGGAGAATTCTCATCACCAATTAGTGAGAAATACTGAAATCCACCAATTGTTCACTCCTCTACTCCGAGTTGTAGTAGGAAAGGTACTCCCGCTAATCAAACAGACATGCCCACCGCTCCTAAAACTGTCGGGTTAGTTCAGAAGAAGTCCATTGGGTTCTCTTTATTGGGAAATAAACCCACATGGGATAAGAGTCACGTTCAACAATTTAAAGCCCAGTGTTTTTACTTGGAAAAAATGAATGTGGGAGTGGGAGGAGATGATAATTGGAACCTCGTAGATAAATCTATTAAAGATGACATCTACGAGAAACTAAACAAACGGTTTGAATTTTCTACAAACTTAAAAAATAAGGTTCTTCCTTGGGTTGCTGAACAACTCCGAACATATAGGAGAAATCTTAGGCAGAAGCATTTCCCTAAGAGAGCGTCGACCTCCGACATTTTGGTTCTTGTGGACATCCCCAATCCTCTCGAAGAGAGAGAGATGATGAGAGGGGGTTTTATCTCCGAGGTGAGAGGATCCTGGTCCCCCGCATCCCTCTCGGGAGCGCTTCGGCCATCGTCGGCGATGTGTGAGGTGAAAAATGTATAGAGATGGAGTCGTCGGTCTATTTTACTCAAAAGAGACAAAAGAAGGTGGAGCCATCCTGAAGGACAGCATCCAAAGACATACTGATACATACGAAATGAAAATTGATTCGAAAAGGGTTCGGAGGCTATGTTACGAAATGGAAAGGTGTTAGACACCCATTTCTCCCTTGCGGTCTCTCATGGATTGTTTCTATTTTCCTTTATTTCCCCCTTATATGCGTGCATGCGTATATGTAGTGGAGATAGGATTCATAAAATTTTATTATGGAAGATATAAAGCGAGTCATCCATAGGAATGTTCCTAAAAGTAATATTAAAAAATATGATTTACGTGGTTATCCTTGCGTTAATCATTATAAAGGAACTATAACGCATGTGGAATAATACGCCACTAAGAACAAATATATGTATATGTAAATATATCGATTTTAGGGAGAATTAAGTTAAAGAATATAGAAAAATAAAAAATGGAAGGAATAGGACTCGAGTCTCAGGTTTTATTCCGAGACACTTACATAGCATATAGAGGCATCAAAGTCCACGTAGTTCATATGCAAAACGAGGGGTGGGATTTATCCCATAAATCCAACCGGGGACTTCTCTTATATGTGTCTGTGTGTAAAAAAAGTGTTTTAGTTGTGAGAAAAGTGTGAAAAAGTGTGAGAATTCCCGTTTGGAATTTATGAGCCAACCCTCTTTTTCTTATTTTTTTGGGTTTTATTTGTATAAAAGTAAGAGATGTGCAATAATACTAAATAAAAAGTATATTAGGATATGTGAGACGGAGAGGATAAAAGTGCTAAGTAACAAAACAAGTTAATCCGAATTTAGGAGAATTTGAGAATGTTGGACCTTCTTAAAGATCTTGAATGTTGGAGAGTAGCCCTTGCACTTGGGTGATGATGAAGGGTAGTATATTCACCAAATTTGATGAAAAATATGATAAAAAGTTAGGGTTGGAAAGGGATTTAGATGTGGAAATCAATCTGACTTCGAGAGAGGTTTTCTGAGTTCACTGAAAGTGATGGGTTTCAGATCTTGGGTCCCCTTTGTAATGAGGTCAGGACCTACTTTTTAAAGTCCTAGGGAATTTCCGATCCTTATATTCCTAGTCCTGCCAATCGGCAGGAGTTTTTAGGCACACTGTCGATAGGCAGGGTTCGTAACCTGCCGTTTGGAAGTCTCTTTCAGTTTCCTTCGTAAAAAAGGTCGTAAAATGCAAAACGTTGATTCGAATCACACATCGAGAAAACCGATGGAAAGATACTTCAGAGACCTTAGAAAGTCCTTTGGACTTCTCCCGGGTCCAGTAGTTAACTTTGGGTTAATTGTAGCTCGAAAGTGCTCGTCGATCTTTTGGATGGGGAATTACCGGACGCAAACGGATTATTCGTCAGCATGGTAAGTCAGAATCATGTACGGGGCATATAGTTGGAAAGGTTAGGAGATGTAATTCGACATTCTAAAGAGATTGGCTCAGTTTGGGGAGTTGACTTGGGTCAACCGGGGCCTAAAAGCGTTTAGTGACCTTCAGAGTAAAATGGATCGTTCGTCCGTACCGTAAGTCAGAATTGCACACGGGGCAGACCTTTGGAAAGGGGATTCAGTGCCCTTTGAAGATTCATTCAATATCGGTCGAGATGAAGAGTTGAATTTGGTCAAATGGAGCCCGGGAGCGTCCGATGGCCTCTTAATTAAGTTTCGAGGGAAAATAGTTCCTTCGTTCGTACCATAAGTCAGAATTATGCACGGGGCAGGCCATTCGAAAGGGGATTCAGCGCCCTTTAGAGATTCATTTAGTCTCAATCGAGCTGAAGAGTTTGAATTTTGGTCAAACAGAGCCTGGGAGTGCCCGATGGCCTCTAGGTCAGTACCCGGGGTATGACTTAGGTTTGTAGTGATGAAGGGAGGTGCTAGGGACCTAAGGAGAGGTTGGGGGTGCTAGAATGGGGTGTCTACATAACCCCTAAACTTATGAATTTGTAATAAATGAAAGCCATCGAATAGACACCGCATGATGCTTTTGAAGGAGGATAACCAATTCATAGGGTCGAGGCCGATTCAAAGGACCTGGGGATGAGGATGACCAATTCAGAGGGTCGAGGCCAATTCTGAGAGCTTAATTGAGATGACCAATTCTGCGGATTGAAGCCAGTTTTGAGGACCAAATTGTCATGACCAATTCTGCGGGTCGAAGCTAATTCTGAGGGCTTAAATTGTGGTGACCAATTCTGCGAGTCAAATCCAATTCTGAGGTCTTAGGTTGATATCACCAAATCTGTGGGTCAAATCCAATTCTGAGGGCTTTGACATAACCAATTCTATGGGCAAAGACAATTTTGGGGGCCTAAATTGAGATGACCAATTCTGCGGGTCGAAGCCAATTTTGAGGGCTTAAATTGAGATGACCAATTATGCGGGTAGAAGCCAATTCTGAGGGCTTAAATTGAGATGACCAATTTTGCGAGTCAAAGCCAATTTCAAGGGCCTAAATTGGGATGACCAATTCTGCGGGTCGAAGCCAATTCCGAGGGCTTAAATTGAGATGTTCTCGGGGAACTTTATCGGGGAAATTACCTCATGATTTTGATTTGAGATGGGGAGCTGATTACTGGGGAAATCTTCATATCTTTTGGAGACTTTGCAGGGTAATAGACAATTTGATGATGTGAATTACACTAGGGACGTGATTAAGTGGGCCATGATTTGGATGCTTTGCTTGAGGAGACTTTTGGGGGATAGGAGATAACCTGAGGTTTGGGATTCTTCAGGGATCCTCTGAGGATGATGCCGAGGGGAGATTCTCTTGTCTTTTGAGAGTTTTGTTGGGGAAATAGGGGTTCTACTTGAGGGAGTGTGAAATTTTGTTGGTGAAAATGTTCTAAATCTTCCTTGGGAATTTTAGGAATTTTTTAAGGATTTTTCAAGGTTTTCTGTTATTTTTTGGGAGTTTTTGTATGAAAATTTGAGGAGGGTGCTGGTCGACATGGTGTGGAGGGTTCCATTAGGTAGTGGCATGAACTTTTGAACTTCCTAGAGAAGGTAAAGGGTCAGGGCCGATCGGTAGGTTTTGGGTCAATGCGGATAGGCATGACCCTTGGCTTCCTATAAAAAAAGGGCGGGTTCCCTTTATTTTTTATAATTTCTTGCCTTCTCTCTCTCTCTGCGATTTTCTTGTGTGAATCGTTCTAACATTCCGTAACCTGAAAAATGGACGCTTTTGTGAGCACTGCGGTACACCGGGAGTGGTTGGCTATTGACGACTAGGCGAATGTGGAGCGAAGGGCCAGGGCACCCCTTGATTTGGGGAGTGAGAATTCTTTTTATGCGTTTGATCCGGTTGTCGATGAGCGGACTTTACTACGGGAGCCATCGTATCATCGCTCTTCTAGGGTATTGAACCCTGGTGGTTATGTAAGTATAAAATGACTTTTGACATTCTTTTTTTGTGATTTCATTTTTCTTGGATTTTGACAAGGTCTTTTCTTTATCAGTCGGATGTTTCTTTATCGACTATGTGTGCCCGCGGGAGGATGGGGCTTAAGGATGTCTGGGAGCACCTTCCACCTGTAGTGTATTGGGTGGTATTATCAATAAGTTTTGGGAGGTTGGCATCTATGCCGGATGAGATGCCCCGTTCGACGACGGTCTTATGTTCTCTGGGGGAGAGTTGGTGGGACACTACCCACACCTTCCATTTTGTCTTTGGGGAGATTATTGTGACTCCCATAGATGTGCAGCAGCTACTGGGGCTAGATTGTGGTGGAAAGAAAATAGAGGTGGATCGCTCTTTATGGGTAAAGCCGGAGACGGTGTGGGTGGAGCTCGGTGATGTGGGTAGGATAGTATCCGAGGACTCTATCCGTATGTCCCTACTGAGGGATGTTTTGCTGGGTAGGGTTATTGATGTGGAGGTTGGGCTGCAGATGATGTAGATGGACCGGTTGTTTATTTTGCAGGTGCTGGGGGGATTTTTGGTGGCATCGAGCGGCGACATCATTCACTTATGGTTTTTGACATATTTGAGGATGTTTTCGAACATCCCTCTCTATGATTGGGGGAGTATGACTTTGGCAATCCTTTATTTTTCTATCGATGCATTTAGCCGGTGCTGCCGGCAGACTTTTACTGGAGCCATGTACCTTCTTGAGGTATTCTTTAGTTTGCGCATTTTCCTTTCATGCATTTGCATTTTCCTTATGCATCTCTTTTTTATCGCGAATTCTTGTCTTTAGCAGATGTGTATCTATGAGGTGATTGGGTGTAATACCCAGCTTATTTCTCTGAAGGATGAGACTGTTGGAGACTTTTGGGATGAACCAGAAACCACCCCCAAAATGGCCCCATAAGCGACGCTAATACCTTCCACGGGATCAACGTAAATCGTAGTAATCGACTGCGTGGCAATGTGACCCACGGTTTTAGAGCACGACCCAAATTTTTGAATATACACTTAGGCCTGAAACACATGTTTTTAGAGGGAGAAACCATGAACCAACTCCCAAATGGAACCTTGATTGGTTCCAACACCTCCCACGGGACTCACATATCCTGTAGGAACCAATTGCGTGGCCACGGGACCCACAGTTCAATAGCATGACCCAAATTTTGGAATATCTACACTTAAGCCTGAAAACATACCGTTAGAGGATGAAACCATGAACCACCCCAAAACCACCTTGTGAGTGGCGCCATCACCTCCCACGGGATCAACATATCTCATCGGAATTAATCGGGTGGCCACGAGATCCACGTTTTGAGTGCACGACCCAAATTTCAGATTTCTACACTTAGGCCTTAAAACATGCCTTTAGAAGGAGAAACTATGAACCACCCCCCAAATGGCCCTGTGAGTGGGGCCAACACTTCCCACAAAAAGAATGTATCTTATAGGAATCGATCGCGTGGCCACAAGACCCACGGTTTGAGGGCACTATCCAAATTTTAGAATATCTACACTCAACCCAAAACACATGTCATTAAAGGGTGAAACCATGAACCACCCCCCAAACATCCCCTTGAACGGTGCTAACACCTCCCACATGACCAACGTATCCTGTAGGAACTGGCCACATGGCCAAAGGATCCAGAGTTCGAGATCACGACCCAAATTTTAGAATACCTAAACTTAGGACTGAAACACATCTCGTTAGAGGGAGGAACCAAGAACCACCCAACAAATGGCCCTATGAGTGAAGCCAACACCTCCCACAGGACCAACATATCTCATAGAAATTGGCCGTGTGGCCACGGGACCCACGATTTGAGAGCACGACTCGAATATCAAAATATCTACACTTAGGCCTAAAAACATGCTGTTAGAGGGCGAAACCACGAACCACCCCCCAAACGGGCCTATGAATGGTGCCAATACCTCCCATGGGACTAACGTATTTAATAGGAACCAACCGCGTGTCCACGGGACCCACGTTTTGAGAGCACTGTTCAAATTTTAAAATATCTACACTTAGGCCTCGAAATATGCCGTTAGAGGGAGGAACCACAAACCACTCCAAAAACGGCCCTGTGAGCGGAGCTAACATCTCCAACGGGACCAACATATCTCGTAGGAACTGACTGGGTGGCCACAAAATCCACAGTTTTAGGGCACAACCCAAATTTCAGAATTTCTACACTTAGGCCTGAAACACATATTGTTAGAGGGAGAAACCATGAACCAACTCCTAAACGACCCCTTGAATGGCGCTAACACCTCCCACAGGACCGACATATCCTGTAGGAACCGATCGCGTGGCCACGGGACCCACAGTTCGAGAGCACAGGCAAAATTTTAAAATATATTCACTTAGGCCTAAAAACATGCCGTTAGAGGGAGGAACCATGAACCACCCCGCAGACGGCCCCGTGAGTGATGCCAACACCTCCCACGAGACCAATGTATCTCTTAAGAACCGATCGCATGGCCATGAGACTCACGATTTGAGAGCACATCACAAATTTCATAATATTTACACTTAGTATTAAAAATTTGTCATTAGAGGGTGGAACCGCGAACCACCCCCAAACGGCCTCGTGAATGGCACCAACACCTCCCATGGGACCAACCTATCTCATAGGAACCGACCGCGTGGCTATGGACATAATCCATGACCAGACCTATATTCTTTACCATGCATAAATGGGGTCACATTAGGTTATGGGTCACAGTCTAGGGCCGTAACCAATCTGATAACATGAAAGTATGGGTCACAGTCCAGGATAGTGATAATGTCTATGAACATTTTAATACGTTAAAGGGTTAGTCATGACTTTGAGCCATGACCCTCTTCATGAACATTCGTGTAAATTAAAAGGTGGGTCACGGGCCAAGTCCGTGTCCAGGTGTGATATGGGGTCATGGCTAGTGTCCGCGACTATATGTCGTGACCCCTGAGGTCAGTGACCAATGATGTGGTTAGGGATATAGGTCGTGACCACTAAATATGGTCACGCACGAGTTGGTCACGGACCAAATTCGCGACCCACAGCTTGTGGTCACGGATAAAATTTGTGACCAATCACCAGTTTGGTGTAGTGTAAAAATCGTAATGATAAATTTAAAAGGGGCGAGTCGAATAAATGATTTGGATGTGACGGGTATGGACATTGGGAAACTAACAATCCCACTAAACTTTGGAAGGAGGGCATGAAACCAATTGCATATAATGCCACCCTTTGTGATAGTGAACCGGAAGAGGGACCCGATTCCCCCATTGAGCGCAACTTCACCGCATTCATGTCTAGTTATGCTAATTTTGATGAGAAATTTTCACAAGAAGATAGTTCTTTGCATGGCACTTTCGAGGCCATTGTTTGTGATTCCCAAGTGTTTAGTTATAAATATAGTGAGAGTGGAGGAAGGATGAGGAATTGAGTGAACTCCAAGCTGCCTTTTGTGAGTTGTATGCAGAATCATTGAAATCGGAAAAATCAAGCTTGAAGTTAAAATCTATGATGAAAGAAGTTACCGTAGGAAATGATGAAAGGTTTTAATTGAAGATTTAAGGGCACGTGAGAGGTCTCTTCGAGGGAAGCTAGAGTATATTGAAGGTGAAAGAGATATTCTTCGAGGTTTAATGGAGGCTATGAAGAAATATCTTCTTGAGTTTGAAGAGACTAGGAGTTCACTTGAGTCTTATATAGTGGAGCTTGAAGATATATTAAGAGAGTCAAGTCGTGTCAAGTTTGATTTCGAGTCTAGGTACGAAAAATTAGATAAGATGTTCGGCACCATCCAAATAAAAAAAATGACAAGTGTGGTATTGGCTTCAGTACTCAAACTGCTTCCACTAATGAAGCCAAAACTATAATTTTGAGAAATTCAACCGTTGATAAGAATGTTAGAAAATTTTAACCCGTAGGAAGTACTTCTCACCATGTTTCACTTGCACTCATTGCGGTAGGAAGGATTATCTTTGGAGGTTTTATTTCAATATTAGAAATGGTCCTAAGAAGTTCAAGGGTAAAGTCACTAAGGTCATAAAAACTCGAGAGTGTCATGTTACACCTATGTTGGTTAAGAAATCTGATTTGAAGTCTTTACGTGATAGATTTTATGATTCCTATTTGCTTACACATGATACTTCCCATGCTAGAACTAAAGGTTGATTATGTTAGACTTGTTTTCATACACTAGTTTTTCTTCATAATATATTGTTGGTATTTGTATGTTCATTAGTCATATTCTAGTCTTTACTTCATATTATATATTTTGCTAGAGTTATAACAAGTGTACTTTTGTGTTCTGATTTTTCATTTATTGAGTTCTACTGAAAACTAAAAAAAGACTTCGTTTGTATTTTGAGTTATATTTGTTTTAAAATTTGTTTCATAATTTTAAAACTCAAAAGATTTATTTTATTTTTGGTGTACTTTAGTTTACACATTTTGTGTGGCACATCCTTGTATTTGAATCCTATATCGTTCCACATATCTATGCGGTTAGATCTTTTGGTTATGAATTTAAATGATTAAAGTGTTCTTTATCATGCTTGCATGGAGTACTTTGAATTTGATTTGTGTAATGGATTTTCTTTGTATATGCCTCATCACACACATACACGAGCTCTTTTGAACTTTAATTTCGCATGTTATATTTAAGCTAAGTGAGATGTTCTTCCATTAATTTTGTCATTTATATGTTTTTTTTACTGTGGGGGATTTGTGCATATAAGAACCATTGCCCGTGAGCTTTAATTGAATTATATTGAAAATATTTGAGGGTGAATGGGAAAAGAATACGAAAGGAGAAAATATCCTTTTCGAGAAATCCACCGTTGACGAGAGCCTAATAAAAATAGAAAAATTGCCAAAGGCCAACATAGTTTAGCTTGTTTGATATTTCAAAAGAAATAACTTTAAAAGAATTGAGAAAACAAAGGAAAAGAAAATAAGTAATATGTTTATCTTTTGAGGGTGTTTAGTTTAAGATAAACGGGTTTGCACAATGAATCCTTGTTATGCTTACTTTATCATGATGCTATTGATTTGTAAAATCACTAAACTTCTAAGCTTGTGTACATTGTTCTTGTTTGTTCTTTGAGATCTCTTTATCTTGTCACATGAGGCTAAATCTAAGTTGATAACGGCGTGTGATGAAATAGAACTCCATGAACATATTTAAGTGATGGGTTCATAATTTTTTTTATCTAGTTCACATGCCTTCATTTCGTTTACCATATGTTTATTTAGACACATTTATGACATATGAATGTCGAAAGATTATTGTGTTTAGTGTCTTGCGTGGTTTATACCTATATATGTGCATATGCTTTATTGATATATTTTATATATTTATATATATGGCATCTTTTGTCTTTGTGTCTTTTCTTTTTTATCTATTTCTTATATGCCATAAGTTAAGGCTAAATCTCATTTTAGTATGCTATTTGTTCATATCGATATCTATCTTGTTGCAATTTTCTTTGATTTCCATGCTTATCATTGTACATTCTAGTTGGTATCATTTTGTTATCGCATCATAATTGGTATCAATTATTCGTTTTGTGGATTAGTTGTTCTTGTGTTATCAAATTGCTTTGTTGTTTATTATATCACGATACGCCAATGCATAATATACTTAGTTTTTCCTTTATGCTCATCCATTTATTTCATTTAGGGGGAGGAGAAATTAGTTATTTTATGCACCTTAATCTTTGTCTATTCCTATAAAAAAATCAGGAGAAGTGGTATCTAACTCTTTTCATTTGGGGGAGATCTATTACTTAGGGGGAGACGTCCTTTCTTAGGTAGACATTATTAGGCAAAGGGGGATGATTTTTTTTCAATTTATATCATTATATTCTCTATGCGTTTTATGGTGTTTTTAATTGTGCAGGTTTACAACCATGCGACAAAGTTTTGATGCAAGCAAAGCTACTCAGAGTATGTGTCGGTCAAACATATGTACTTTTTCCTTTGGGTTGTATTGAATCTTTTAGATGAGCTTGGTAGCCCATCGATAATTTTATTTTTGGTTTTGTCCCAAAATAGCCAAAGGGGAAGATTTGTAAGGAAAAAATTGCAATTAATTCATTTTTTAAGTATTATCTTAATTCCGAACAAAACACGTTGAGTCATAGGTTAAGACTTAAGTTAGTGACCTTTTAAGCCTATGACATGTTTGTTGAAGATGTAGCGGCCAAGCCAAAGAGATCACATTCCAATGTCGTGTTTCGTGCCACATTTATCATACATTCAAAGGATCTCTCAGTTATGAGTGCATACTATATGTCGAGCCTTGGATACTTAATTATTAGGTGTTAATATTTTCAAACTTGTTTTAAAATCACTTTACATTTTTTTTAGAAAAATATTTTTATTTTTTGGCTGTTGTTAGAACGATTTTATATTGTTCAAAAGAATTTGAAACCTCATTCGAATGACTTCTAACGATGTTCATTTCTTGCCCGCAATGAAATCTCATTAGAAGGCTAATTTCTTTCTCATTTAAATGAAATTCAGTATATCGTTCGAATGATCATGCTCCACGTTAGAACGATTGGGGACATTTTTCAAAAATTTAATTTTTTCTTGGAATTTTTTCCTCAACTCCCCACTACTCCTTTCCATCCATTTAAGGAGTATGGGATTACAGTTTTTAGAGAGGATTTTTCATCTTCTAAGAGTGAGATATCTTTATAAAAGTCCAAGAGAGTTTTTCGTCTTCATTCATTTTTTAACTTTCAAACAGAAATCAAGTTTACACCTAATTGGTTTAGATCAACATTAGTACATGATATATATGTTTTATAATCGAGTTTTGGCACCATGTTTATTCTCTACACTATTGAGAATTATTACTTGTAGAGGATTCTGTGCTCATTGGTTTACATACGGTGGACTTTGTATGTGTGATGATTTATGTTCCTCATCGATGGACTTTGAGGCGTAGGCAGACTCTTATGTTGTCACTAGGCAGAGGTTGAAGGAACTAAGAGAATCAAGGCTTGCAAGGGCGTTGAGTCATTATGTAAATATTCTGTCGTGTCATGTTTATAATTTCGTACTTAATAGACTTTGTGACTGGGCCGTTTGAGGTTTTTCCCATCTGGATTTTCCCTTATACATCAGGCGTAGTAATTATTTATTTATCTTATAATCCACCTATATGCATTTTTAGGTTAAAAAGATAAAATTGGTTTAACCAGAAAAATGGTTTAATTTGTGCTTGATTAAATAGGGTAATTTAGTTTACTTTAATTCAATTTTGAATTAAGTTTGTTTAAATTTGGTTTATGTAAATTTGAACTTGAATTAATTCTGGTTTAAGAGAAACCTAATTTGAAGAAATTAAAATTTGAATTTCGGAACCATCTCACATCCCATTCACTTGACACACTTATAGAGAAATGAGAGACAGATCCGTGTAGGACTCCTTTCACCTATTGATAAATTGTTGCTTGATTATGCTTATCTCTTCCGAGATCCACATGGGTGGAAATTGTCCTCATGGTTATATCACATAACGATCGTCACTCAATGACTTTGGGCCGACTTTTTATCAGAACCCAAGTTATTTGGATTATTCCCCACATCATCCTAAACCAAGAAAAGATTTAAACTTTCTAACCTATGCCTCTCCCTTCCTAGGGCCATCTTAACCTTTCATGAACCACACCATTAGGAAGGGGGAATATTGCTAGTACTTCACAATTAGTCCACGATCCTAGTAATCCTTATTGGAATAGATAAATTCACTACCAGAGCTCAGTTAGCCACCCTTGTCCTCATGTAGTATATACCTTCATGGGTTATTTCGCACTGATTATATAGTATATAATTTTGTAGTAATGCCAAGATAAGTCCCATATAGACTATTATTACGGTGAACCCCATTAACGACCCTTAAGTTATATGGAGCGACATTAGATTGGACCACATCAAAATATTGGTAGAACTTTAAGAATAAACGATTTGGGTGAAAAGTGACTCCACATTTTGCAATAAAGATTGAAGATAACCAATGGCTTTCAAAAAGGGTAAAATTTTTACAAGGAACCTTAACTAATTCTATAGTTACCCACTGGGGAATTTGATAGTCAACTTTAAATTTTTCCACGATGATTTCATCAATAAGGTACACTATGGTTAAAGGTGACAACTCAATGAAAGAACTGAGAAGAGAAATTGAAGATGGAGAATAGTGATTGAAATGAAGTGGAGCATTTTGAAGGTTATTACCGCTAAATAAAGACAATGAAGAGCTCCTCTTTCAATACACCACATATTGCCAATGGTCATGGTTTTGGTCCATGACCACCACTATGGGTCATGATCCAAAATCGTGACAATATTAAGCCATGATGAAATTGGGGGTCACGGTCCAAACCCGTGACCCATAAGGAAAGACATGGGTCAAGTCCCAAAGCCATGACTAACATACCATTGGGGGATCACTACCAGAACTATGATCATGAGTGTGACCAATTAAAATATCATATTGTTGGTCACGGTCCATAACTGTGACCCCTAGTGTGATATATTTAAATGATTGCACCCAAGGTCACGGTGCAAAACTATGACCAAACATATTTTATTTTTTATGGCACCCTATTAGTAAGGGTTTTGGACCCTTACCAAATATATTTTATTTTTTATGGTCACCCTATTGGCCACGATTGTGGACCGTGAACAAACAAATTTTAGTTTTTGATGGTCATCCTATTGGTCACGATTTTGGATCATGACCAAATATATTTTAGTTTTGATGGTCACCCTATTGGTCACGGTTTGGATCGTGACCATAAATTTATTAAATTTATTTTATTTAAAAATATATTTGGTCACACTTTTAGAAAAATATATTTGATCACACTTTTAGAAAAATATATTTGGTCAAAGTTTTAGACCGTGACTAAAGAAAAAATATGAAAAATAATTTTTTTTCTAAATTCCTAAAAAAAATTGTACATATTTCAAACCTGTTTATATTTATATTAATATATATTTAGGCGAATATGTAATAATACAACACAAGTTAGCTAATGCATGCTTGCGTGAATATGTAATAAAATACAACACATGCTTGCGTGAATATGTACAACAAAAAAAATATAACGCATGTTTGTGTGAATATAAATGTTCATTCTCTAACTAGGCCGACAAACAAAACTTCATAATGTCTCAAATGGTAAGTAACAAAGAACATGAATCCCAAAAATAACTCTGGAATGCCTACGTAGCAAAAAAATGGCATCAAAGTCCATATAGTTTATACAATGATAAAGGTTGGGGTCTAATCCATAATTTGAATCTAGGGTGTCTCTTTTGATTTATGAAATATATGTAAAATGTGTTAAAAGTGCAAAAAATTATGAGAACACTCTAAATTGGGAATTGTGTTATAGGCTCCCTTTTTTGGATTTTTTTTTACGAAAATATATTGAATGCATATATGATAATAAAAGCGTGGATTAGTGATATGTGTTAGTTTCTACGTATTACGTTGGCCCCGTGCGAGGTGTTCATGCCTCTTGCGAGGCTGTTTACAGGTTATTTTGTGTTTTTCCCTTTAACGACATGTTTTCAAGCATATGTTTAGATATTTACAAGTTTTGATCATTGTTGATGTAAAAAATTAGATTATCTATAATTAGTCGATCACAGATAAAATAAACAAGACAAAAGATTTTTAAAGTGGTTCAGCCTTGAAAGAATGGCCTACGTCCACTGTTTTTGTTATTACTGACTGTTTGTTTAAAATTCTCGATAACAGATTTTACCAAGAAATTCCGATTCCCCTTTTGATGAGGAGGTTACAAAGTATTTATAGCCTTGAGGCTGTACAAATGAAAGGACAATGCGCTGTTCTCTAGTAGACATGTACATCTGTATGATAATAATGAGCATTTAATGCACAATCATTTCCTTGATTATCCTGATGTGAATGCTCTGTACGCTATGTAGCTCGGACCGCCTAAGCTTCTCGGACCACCTAAGTAGCTCGGCATGCATGAGTTGCTCGGTATAATGAAGTTCCTCGGAGAACACTTGTTGCTCGGAACGCCTGAGTTGGTCGGGGAGATTAAGTTCCTCGGAGTCAGTGTGTTGTTCAAAAAGTGTTTGTGGGTGCCATGTAGATTGACACGTGTCTCCACATAATTGATCCACGTCAGCAGACTAAATTTGGTATCAACAGAAGCCCCCAATGTTTCGTAGTTTGATGTTGAAGAAGAGTATGTAACATTTTGCTGCTTAGATTTTTGGTTTTTATTGATTTTAGGCAAACTTTCATTATATATAACTCCTTTTTGAGTGCATAGTATTAGGCTTTTAAAGTATTTTGAATTTCCATAACCGCTTCGTTTTTCATGACCTTTTTCTTCTTTTTAGTCGTCGGATACGCAAACGTCCTTCCTGATAATCATTGTTTTTCTCTATTCCCGAGGTAAAGTATTTAAATGCGACAGAAATCCTATTGTCTTTCCTTTTTCAAATCTGTATCTTTGAATTCTTCTGTTCTTCTCTATCTTGTGCATTCGTTTCTTCCATTATTCGTTGTCAACTGATTCACTCTTTTCCTTGTAAGATCTTCTTCCTTCTCTTTTATTTACTTTGTTCATCATGGTTTACCTTGTTGAATCGCTTGACAAAATTCGCTTTGAATTTTCAATTCCTTCATGGGTCATATTGGAAGAAATTTCTGAACCTTCTGAGTATTTTTCTTTAGCTGAGGGACATTGGTTCCCAAGTCTCTTTGTGGCCGAATGTGGATTTTCCTTTCCTCCAAATCCTTTATGTTTGGAGTTCTGTCAGTGTTTTGATATTGTTCCTGCAAAAATAGCGCCAAATACTTGGAGAATAGTTAATGGAGTTCATAGGTTGAACCAACTTCATGAAACCCGTTTAGGGATTCCAGAGATAATGTACTGCTACCGATGGGTCGTTAGCGATAGTACTTCCTGAGCCAACAGGGATTATTTTGAACATGGAGTGGTAATGAAAAATTGGCAACATCCTCTATTAAATGGAGATGATGTATATCAAGGTCCTAGATGTCCTCCCTATGGCAATGGGATATGTTGTTTTTATTTTTATTTTATTTTTTAAAATTATGTCTTCTTCATGTTTGATAAAATGCTTCACTGACATTTGATTTTGATTATTTGCAGTTGACAACAAAAGAAAGTCTCCCAAAGAAACTGATGTTAATTTAAGGCATTTGAAACTTATCTGGAGTTTACACCAATCCGTTGTCGACGAACATATTAAATCAGCCTCTTATTTGTTGCAGTACAAGAGCTATACTTCATCCTTCACTGCTCGTCCAGTGGTGGTTGACATCGACCAAGTACCAGCTTCTGAAACTGGTGTGGAAGGTTCCTCCTCTGAATCGAATATTCCCCTTAGTAATATAATGAAGAGAAGAAGAGCTCTTGCTTTATTTGACAAATCAGACTCTTCCAATGTGGAGGCAAAGAAAAATAACCAGTATATTCTAGAGGAAAGAACGAGAAACATTGATGTACCCCTCCCAGTTTCTGCCAAGAAAATTGTTGAGAAGCCCCCTGTGTATCCGAGCAAGGCTGTGGTTGTTTCTCCTCCTAGTGAGGTTATTGTCATATCACTAACCAAGACTTCTTTGGTTGAAAATATTCCTGCTCCTTCGAAGAAGTCAAAGAAAATTTCCTCGGATAGACTGGATGATCCTATCTCTCAGCCTTTAAATGCTGAAAGTGGTATTCCCACTTTTGTTCCTCCGAGCTCTGCCATGGGCTCGGTGAAGTCTTGGATTATCCCAGAAATCCAGGTATTGTAGACACTCTATCTCGTGATAGGGTCACAACATTGGCTTCTCAACATATTGCCTTAGTAAGTATTACTAGTATAAGTTTTCACTTTTCACTGCTATGTCCTTGTATTGACTCAAAATTATTTCTTTCTTCAGTTGGTAACATGTTTCAACAGTATTCTGAAGAAGGATGAGGCTATTAAAGCTTCAAGATCCTCGAGAGGTGTAGAGGTAGCTTTTGTCGGTCTAACTCAGTCCTTAAAGGACTCTCGTCAGAAATATGAAGAAGATAAAGTGGCTTGGGAGAAGCAACTCAAGTCCATTGAGCAAGAGAGAGACCGAGCTGTGGAGGCCTCCAAGGGGTTAGAAAAGAAGATGAAAGAGTTTGAGAAGAACAATAAAGAGCTTGAGGAGAAGCTCAAGAATGCTGAGGAGCTTGAGAATAAGCTCAAAACTGCTGAAGAGGAAGTTAGTAGACTTTGTGAGGTTGATCGCCAGAAGGAGGAGGTGGACGTGAAGCTGAAAGCTGTCGAGGAGCTCCTTAGGGAAAGGACCTCCTCTGAGAAAGAAAAGAGGAAAAGGCTGTTAAAAAATCGTTCAGTGCTAGTTGGGATAAAGGATGGAATAAGGGCCTGACTGCCATGACTTCGTAAATGGAGTATACTAGCCTCAAGTACTTTAGGTACGGATGGGTTGCTACTTTGAAAGAGATGAAAATTGCTGAGAATTAAGAATTGTTCCAGCAACACACTCATGGACCTCCTCCCTCTCCTGGGGAAGAGGAAGAGGATGAAGCTACCTCAGAGGAATCTTCCATGATGATTGGAGATCAAGTTCCTCCTGTTCCAGTTGTTCAAACTTTCTACGAGCAACTTCAGCCCACCAGTACCTCAGTTGAGTAACTGCCACTATCTTCCGAGCAACCAACCTCCTCATCCCATCTTTCCTAGGAAGTTATAAAACACAAGGAGAAGGTGTAAAGTTGCTCGGGTTTTAATTTTGTTATTTCTTTTGAATGTAACCTTGAGCCTTGTATTTACCTTTTGATGAATAAAAATTCGAACTTTTGGTTGTTCATATTGACTTTATTCTTCTTGCCATGTCTTTATCATTATTGATCCTGTTTATGGCTTCTTTTTGCTAGTTTATGGCCAGGATGGAGCTATTATCAGCTCATGACACAGAATTGATGAAGAAATGCAATGACTACTTCAAAGCTGGTCATGAAGATCTAAATGAAGCTCAAATCATTGACATTCTTGGTCCAGATACTTCTGAATGAGAAGTCGAAGCTTACCAATATCTGAAGTACTTGCTTGACCGAGCTGTTGGCAATAATGTAGCATATTACGAGATGATTGAAGATCTCCAGGGTACCATAGAGGAACTCCAACAACAATATAAGGAGTCTACTGCACTTTTTCATCAGGGGTACGAGAAGAAATATCAACAATTAAATGCTGATAAAGGGTATGATAAATTCATCACTGCTTACGAGAAGAAAGAGAGCATTCTAAAGCTTAAGGTTGAGGAGCATAGGCAAATCGCTAAACTATTGGAGAAGGAAAACAATGTTTTGCAAGAAGAGATATCCCAACTAAAATCTTCATCATCTTCCTCGGGGGCCTTGGTCCCTGTGAATGACGAAGGTTTCTCTTTCTTGGAGGTAGAGAATTCTAACTTAAGAGATGAGTTGGAAACTTTAAAAAGGGCTGGACCCTCCTCGTCTACTAGTGGACGAGCAAGATCTTCTTCTCGGGGATGAGCAAGAGCTGCTCGAATTCCAATTAAAGAGGCATGAACTCAATCGGCCCTGGAGAATCAGGAATTCCAGTTAATGGCGAAGAACCAGGCCTTAGCAGAGATGTCTAAGAAGATTTTAAACCTCAACGAGCAAATTTCTACACAAAGCTCTGCCTTGGAAAATAAAGAAATTCTGGTGAAGAATCTTCACAAGCAACTAGAGAGGTTAACTTACCAATTCCATAAACAGCCCAGAGAGTTTTGGATGGCTGGTTAAAATGAAGCCCTCTACCATCTTGATGACCGGATCCAACAGTCAAATAACGAGGGGTACAAGAAAGGATGGTTGAATGCACTGGGTGTGCTGAAATTGGAACGGGGTCACTACTTATGGGATTATTATGATCCTGGATTGCTTGAGTTGCCCGTGCCTCCTTTTAAGCTCGACATGAGTTGGATTCCTGCTCGGGCAATTCCTCAGTGCTTGATCTCAAAGTACCTCGATGATTACAGCCTCCATTCAAATTTTGACATATCTCGCCCAGAGCATTTGCTTGATCGGCCATCAGTGATGAATGTTTGAATGCTTCGAGATGTAAATTTCGTAAACTCTCCTTATGCCTTAGATGATCCTCCTGCTGGAGTAGAACCTACTTCAAAGGCAGAAGGGAAAAAACCAATAGAGTAGGGTCTTTGATGTAATGACTTGTAGTTTTCACAGCATATGTAATTCTTCTTAATTTGAATGAAGAAAATTTTCATCTTTTGCTATTTTATTTTCTTCTCAGTATTTTGCAGAATGTCTTTGTTTGTGAATACATGCATATTTTGATATGCCATTCTGTTTTATTTCTTGATTATAGTGACTTATCACTCTTTGATTCTAAGCAATGAAACGACTTACATCCCATGATCCTGCTTAGGTTAATCAATCGGAGTTAATTGCAATTGGTTTACCGACCAATCGAAGTTGGAGGAGATTGATTTGCTGATCAACCAAAGTTAGTGGATATTTGTTCCCGACCAACCGGAGTTGGAAGAGATTAATTTGCCGACCAACCGGAGTTGGTGGATATTTGTTCCCGACCAATCGGAGTTGGAGGAGATTAATTTGCCGACCAACCGGAGTTGGCGAATATTTATTCCCGACCAATCGGAGTTGGAAGAGATTAATTTGCCGACCAATCGGAGTTGGTGGATATTTATTCCCGACCAATCAAAGTTGGAAGAGATTAATTTGCTGACCAACCGGAGTTGGAGGATATTTATTCCCGACCAACCGGAGTTGGAAGAGATTAATTTGTCGACCAACCGGAGTTGTTGGATATTTTGTTCCCGACCAACCAGGGTTGGAAGAGATTGATTCTGAACTTGATGCATAGTGTGTAACACTAATACTCCGAAAAAATTTCAACAAAGAGAAAGAACTGGGTAAAACATTCTACACTTTATTCATACTGAAGAAAACTTCATTTACATAGGAATCCCAACTATTGATAATACTTGCGTAGATGCTCTGCATTCCACGCATTCTTAAATTCTTCTCCCTCCAAGGTTTCAATCCTGTATGTTCCAGGCCGAAAAACTTCTGCTACTCTATAGGGTCTATGCCAGTTAACTTCCAATTTATTGTACTTTTGAATTAATTTCTTTAGCACATAGTCTTCTTCCTTCATGCCATCCCCAGAGCAATGGACAAACTGAAGTGACGAACAAAACGCTACTGAACGGTTTAAAAAAAATGACTGGATGATGCGAAGGAAAATTGGGTCAACGAGCTACATTCTGTACTGTGGGCTTATCGTACTACACTGCGAGTAGCAACAAGAGAATATTCATATATTATGGCATTTGGAAGTGAAGCTGTTATACCTGCCGAGTTGGGCCTCCCCACACACAGGGTGCTGAATTTCAATTCTCCTATCAGTGACTTGATGAGGCGATTAGAATTAGATATGCTCGAAGAAGTTAGAGAAGAAGCAGCAATCAGGAATTCTACATACCAACAACGAACAACTCTGTTTTACAATAAGAGGGTAAAGAAGTGGTGCAGAATGGGTCTTCAATCTATTTGACTGATGACAATATGCAGTGAACTGCTCATTGTCGAGCTGAGTTCCATGATCTGTGATGAATGCATGGGGAAGACCATATCTACAAATGATATTCTTTCGAATAAATTGATACACCTTGTCATACGTCATATCAATAAGAGGCTCAGCTTCTACCCATTTAGTAAAATAATCCACCGCGACCACGAGGTATTTAAATCTTCCTGGGGTCGTTAGAAGAGGCCCGACCAAGTCTATTCCCCATATGGAGAATGGCCAAGGAGATGTGATGGGTGTTAGAAATGCTTGGGGAGTTCTTCGGATAGAGGAAAAACGTTGACATTTATCAAATTTCTTGGCATAAGCTACACAATCAGCTCTCATCGTCGGCCAGTAATACCCTTGCGTTGTCATTCTTTGCAAGAGTGTCCGACCAGCTACATAGGCTCCACAAGACCCTTCATGGAACTCTTCAATCAAATTTTTTACCTCGGAGGGGTGGACAAATCTTTGCAAACCTGCTATAATTCGTCGTCTATATAGAATGTCATTAGTCAATACATAATGAGCAACTTTAAACTTTAGTTTCTTGACTGCGAGTTTATCAGTTGGTAACGCCCCCTCCTCAATATAGGCCCTGATGGGATCCATCCAAGATGGCCCTAAATCAAGGGTAATGAAATTCATCATCATATCTTTGTCAATGCTCCTGCTAGCCAAGATTTCTATTGGGATTGTTCTTCGTAGCTCGGTGCGTGTGGCCGAGGCTAACCGAGCTAAGGCATCTGCTCTTACATTCTCCAATCTCAGTATTCTAATTAACTACAATGCGTTAAATCTCGATACAATCTCCATTACTTTCGCATGATACTTGATCATTAATTCTCCTTTTTTTGCGTATCCCACCAGCATTTGATTTATGATCAATTGTGAGTCACTGAATACAATGACCTTCTATGCCTTCTTGGTTTTTGCTAAACTAAGACCCATAATCATAGCTTTATATTCAACTTCATTATTAGAAGCCTTAAATTGAAAGCGTAGAGCATACTCCACATCTATCTCATCCGGGTTGTTTTTAAAATAATCCCTGCTCCATAGCCTGTAGTGCAAGATGAGCCATCTACATATAGATTCCATATAGGTACCTCATCCTCAAATTTTTGATCGAACAAAGTTCCTAAGTGGAATATTTGTTACTTCTTTATATCCTCCTCTAGCACTTCTTGTTGCTCGTCGACCATCTTCTCTTTCTCGTCAACCGACTTAAGTTGGTCGGGGTTTAAATTTTATGATCCTGTAACATCCAAAGGCTGGTCGGTATTCAACTTTTTCTCTTCGGAGGTGTCAGGATAGGTGAACTCTGTGATAAAATTTGCCACTGCCTGCCCTTTAAGCGACGATCTAGGTTCATAAACTATGTCATATTCACCAAGTTCTACTGCCCAGTACATTAATCTCCCTGATTTTTCTAGTTTATGAAGAGCTTGCCTTAACGGCATATCAGTATACACAACTATGGTATGACCTTGGAAGTATAGCCTCATTCTTCTACTCGCTTCGATCAATGCTAGTGCCAACTTTTCCAGTATTGGTTATCTAATCTCTGCTCCTCGAAAGGCCTTGCTAGTGGAATAAATTGGTTTTTGCACTCCATCCTCCATTCTTATTAACGCCGATCTCACTGCGTGTTCTGAAACTACTAGATACAAGTATAGTCCTTCTCCCATCACTGGTCTGGACAACAATGGAGGTGCTCCCAGGTATTTCTTCAATTTTTGAAAGGCCTTCTCACATTCATCATTCCATTCAAACATTTTTCGGAGTGTTTTGAAGCATGGGAGACATATATCAGTTGCTCGTGACACAAATCTATTAAGTGATGCAACTCGCCCTGTGAGACTTTGCACTTCCTTCTTCGTCGTTGGAGATTGTAACCCCAATAAAGCCTTGATCTTTTTAGGGTTAGCTTCAATACCTCGTTGGTTGATCATATACCCGAGAAACATGCCTTCTCGTACTCCGAATATGCATTTGGTAGGGTTCAACTTCATTTGATATTTATCTAGTTGATCAAAGGTCTGGCTTAGGTCAATTAGATGATCAGCAGCTTTCTTGCTCTTTGTCAGCATATCGTCAACATGAACTTCCATATTGTGACTGATTTGCTCTGCAAACACCTTGTTTATCAACCGCTGATATGTTGCACCTGCATTTTTAAGTCCAAAAGGCATAACATTATAACAATAAGTTCACCTTGGGGTTATAAAAGAGGTACTCTCCCTGTCTTCAGGCTTCATTTTAATCTGGTTGTAACCAGAATAAGCATCCATGAAACTCAAGAATTCGTGTCCCAAGGTGGCATCCACCAATTGATCGATCTGAGGCAGAGGGAAATGATCTTTTGGGCAATCTTTATTAAGATCAGTGAAGTCCACGCACATCCTCCACTTATTATTTTTCTTCTTCACCTTCACCACATTAGCTAGCCAATCAGGATATTTGACATCCTCAATAAAACAGGCTTTCTGAAGCTTCTCGACCTCTTCTTTTATAGCTTGGTTCTTTTCAAGGCTAAACACTCTTCTTCTTTGCTTCACTGGCTTGATTTCTTTGTTCACATTAAGCTTGTGACATAGGAAAGCTGGGTCTATCCCTGGCATGTCTTCGTGGATCCATGCAAAAGTTTATTTCCTGTTTCTTAGGAAAGCTATCAATTCATGTTTTAATGGGGGATCCAACGACCAACCAATTTGAGTTGTTCGTTCTGGATGCTCGTCGTCCAGAATGATATTTTCAGTAGCCTCCATGACCTGACCCTTAACGAGCTGAGACTCATCTCTTGGGTCTAAAGTCTCAAGCTTCGCATCTTCTATCTCATCTACCTGATAAGTAGTAGTCTTCTTTTTGGATTCTTCACACTCTTCTTGCTCGGCAGATGAATAGTAGCATTCTCGAGCTACTTTTTGGTCACCCTTTACCTCTCCTACTCCAAAGTTGGTTGGGAATTTTAAACATTGATGCACCGTAGATGGTACTGCTTCGAACTTCTTCAAACCCACCCTTCCCATAACGATATTGTAAGCTGATTGGACATTTTTATCCATCACGAAAAAGTTCACTCTTTCTATTCGACAAGCAGGCCATGTACCGATGAATATATCTAACTTGATCGTCCCAAGTGAAAAAACTTTCTCCCCAGTAAAATCGAGGAGGGGCCGATGATATGGCTCTAATTGGGATAGCTTTAGGTTCAAACTATCAAAACATGGGTAGAACATAATATCTGCTGAGCTGCCATTTTCCACCAATACTCGCGAAATCACTACTTTTTTCATCCTCATTTTGATCACCAATGGGTCATCATGACGATATAGCACAACTGCGAGGTCGTTCTTCAAGAAACTGATGACCAATTTATCTTTGTTCACCTTCCTCGGGCGATCATCTTCAGATAAATTTATACGTTGAATGTATGAACAATCTTGAGCCTCATTGAGGTAAGCTTTCCTCTCTGTAGTAAGGTCTCCACCTCCTGCATCTCCACCTGTAATAACATTGCAATAAAATGATCCAAAACGAATTGAAAATACCTCTCGTTCTGGTTGTCTTGGTCTTTTGGGGAGATTGGGGTCATATTTTGGGTCATCTTCATGATCTCTTTTCTTGTCTTCTTTTGTTTGAAGAGGATATTTAGACCTCTGCCTTCCTCGTTCTCTGGTTCGACCACCGTTTTGACGATCAAAATACTTGGTGAATTTTCCACGTCTAATGAGTGCTTCAATTTCATTCTGGAGAGCTATGCAGTTTTTGGTCGTGTGACCATGGTCCTTATGGAACTCACAATATTTGGACTTATTCCTCTTGTCAGGATCTGCCTTCATTTTTTCAGGCCAGTTTAGCTCCTCGTTGTTCTTGATCTCTTCCAGAATGTGGTTTATATTTACCTTCAAAGGGGTATAATTTCTAAATTTCTTCAATTGTTTCAATGCTTGCTTTTCTTTTAATTACTTGTTGCCACCATTATTCTTCTGCTCCTTCTTCTCAACCTTATCGGCCTCAACTTTGGTCTCCTTAGTGTCCATATTCTTTTTTGCAGCCATAGCTTTCTCGGCATTCATGATTTTTGTTGCTTTTGTCATCAGTTCTTCCATGGTCCTGGGTAGGTCTTTGGCTAAAGTGAAGTGCAATTTATTGGGCAACAGTCCACTCATCAAAGCAGTAATCACAGTTTTCTCCTCATAATCAATTACTTCCAGTTTCTCGTTATTGAAACGAGTAATGTAATGCCAGGTGCTTTCACCTGCCTTTTGTCTAACACTCAACAAGTGTGCTACTCATTTAACAGGTTTTGCTCCAAAACAAAAATTTCTAATAAAGAGCTCGACCAGTTGAAAGAAAGTTACAATCTTCCCCCGAGGAAGATTGTTATACCATATTTGAGCAAACCCGGTAAGAGTTCCTGAAAATGCCCTGCATCTTATCTCATTTGGAACTGCATAGATATCAGCAGCATCTTGGTATTGTTCTATGTGAAGGACATGGTCAGTTTTCCCATCATATTTAGGCATCACCACAGGAGTTTTGAATTTTGATGGTGTCAGAAAATCCACGATTGCTTGTACAAATGGTGTCCCTTGGACAAAAGTTCTTTGTAGAGGATTCTTTACCTTAGCCATTTCCCCTAATCTGTCTTCCAACCTTTGAATAGAGCCCTTTCATTCGTCGTTTCCTTCCTCGTGCCTATTGGTTCTAGCAATTGATCGCGTTGAATTTGCCTCTTGGGATCTTTTATGACGAGCAGCTGGTCATGATTGGGCAGAGCCTTCCTTCATATCAAATGGTCATTGAGAGTTCCTCGACACCATCCTAAGGGGACTTCTATTCCTCCTAGGACCCAAACGATCAAAAGGAGAGACTCTACTTAACCTTTCAAGAGCACTTATCCTTTCTGGAGATAGAGTGATGTTTTGTTGAGTGTCTGTCGCTCGTACCGAGGAAGTTCGTCCGGGCTGATAAGAAGGATCATTAGATCTCTCAGTGCGATATGAATCGCTAGTTCGCGAAGAGAGCAAATGAATATTTTTTTTAGCACTGGGCTGGCACTCCGCCTTGAATGGTTTGCATGAGTTGACACATAGTTTCTTGCATGGCGGTTTTCTTTTGGGCCAAATTAGCCATTATTCCAGCCAAATTTGAAAAATTTGGAGGAACAGAAGGATTCGAGTGAATCCCAGTGTTTTGATTACTGGATTTAGGATTATCAGCCATTGACGATGATTTATTTTGGTCAAAAATGCTGATTACAGTTGTTTCCCACAGACGGCGCCAATCTGTTGATGTAAAAAATTAGATTATCTCTAATTAATCAATCATAGATAAAATAAACAAGAAAAAATATTTTTAAAGTGGTTCAGCCTTGAAAGAATGACCTACGTCCACTGTTTTTGTTATTACTAACTGTTTGGTTAGAATTCTCGATAACAGATTTTACCAAGAAATTTCGAGTCCCCTTTTGATGAGGAGGTTACAAAGTATTTATAGCCTTGAGGCTGTACAAATGAAAGGACAATGTGCTGTTCTCTAGTAGACATGTACATCTGTATGATAATAATGAGCATTTAATGCGCAGTCATATCCTTGATTATCCTGATGTGAATGCTCTGTACGCTAAGCTCCTCGGACCGACTAAGCTGCTCTAACCGCCTAAGTAGCTCGGCATGCATGAGTTGCTCGGTACAATGAAGTTCCTCAGAGAACACTTGTTTCTCAAAATGCCTGAGTTGGTTGGGGAGATTAAGTTCCTCGGAGTCAGTGTGTTGTTCAAGAAGTGTTTGTGGGTGCCATGTAGATTGACACATGTCTCCACATAATTGATCCACGTCAGCAGACTAAATTTGGTATCAACAATCATATTCTCCAATCAGGAGTCTCGTGACTGTGCGATAAGTTTCTACATGTTACATTGCTATCGTGCACGGTGTTCGTTGCGAGACCATTTGGTGGCTGTTTTATATTTGCATCCTCTAACGAAACGTTTTCAAGCCTAAGTCCAACTATTTGGAAGTTTGGGTGATATTCTCAAACGGGGAGTCCCGTCCCTTGAATGACATATTTTCAAGCCCGAGTTTAAGTTTTGGTCATATTATCAAATCGGGAGCCCCATCACTCTGCGGTCATTTGCTACGTATTATGTTGGTCTGTGTGAAGCGTTTAGCCTCTTGTGAGGCCATTAGGGGTATTTTTTTATTTTCACCCTTTAACGACATGTTTTTAAGACTAAGTCTAACTATTTATAAGTTTTGGTCATATTATCAATTCGAGAGTCCCTTGACTACGTGGGCAGTTGATACGTGTTTCATTGGTCTCGTGCAAGGTGTTTGTGCCTCTTGTGAGGCCGTTTTAGGTCTCTTTTGCATTTTTGACCTTTAATGACATGTTTTCAAGTCTAAGTTTAACTATTTGCACGTTTTGGTCATATATTTAAATTAGGAGTCCTGCAATAATGTGGTCAATTGCTACGTGTTACATTGGTTCAGTACGATGTGTTTTTCCATCTTGTAGGGCCGTTTATGGACTATTTTTCATTTTCTCCCTTTAACGACATGTTTTCAAACCTAAATATAAATATTTACAATTTTTGATTATATTCTCTCAAACCGCGAGTCCCGTGATTATGTGATCGGTTGCTATGTATTACGTTGGTCCCGTACAAGTTATTCAAGCCTCTTACGGGGCATTTGAAGTTGTTTTGCATTTTAACCCTTTAATGGCATGTTTTGAACCCTAAGTCAAATTGTTTTGGTTTTACCCCAAATGAGTACTTAATTTACCATTATATAGGAACAAAAAATTTAAAAAATTATGCATATCAAGTATATAAAAATGTGAGTTAAAGTGAGGAATACCTAGTTCGTGCTATATTTTTTGCACAATTCAACTGCAGAACATTGCCTTTCTCTAGTAGCCCATTGTATTTATCTTGAGCCCTATTTTCCCGAACGAGGTATAGTTGAAGGTCCTCGTTAACGTGGGTGCATTTCTCTCTCAGGTGTTCGACCTCTAACTTGCACCTTTTGAAACTCAACTTCCATTTCGAGATTTTCTAATAAAATTCTTCTATATCCCTATTCCATGACATTGTATTCGATTTTCATGATTGATTCTCGATTCGATTTTCATAGTTGATTCTCGATTCATCAGAATTTGTTTAAATATCAAACTTGGACATGAGAAAGGCGAATCGGACTGGAAAAATAAGCTCCGATATAGTTCTCATCGAGGTGGCTATCCGATCATACTTTCGTATGTTTGAGTTTGAAAATGACGAAAAAAATTGATGAATAGAGAATGAATCATGAAACCCAAATACAATGGCATGAAAAAAATACATGGGGAGAGTGTTCTTGAAATATCGAGATGGAAGTTGATTTGAAAAGGTGAAAGTTAATGGTCGAACACCTAAGAGACAAACTCACCAGCATTAACATGGATAACCAATTTTACCTCATATGAGAAAAAGGGCTCAAGATAAATACATTCGTAAATAAAACCAGGCCTCCCGTGTAAGGTGTTCGTGCCCCTAAACATTCATAATTCAAGCTATATATTCATAAATCAATCTAAACATTTATAACTCAAACTAAAAATTCATAAATCAAACTAAAAAACCAATATAGCGTCAATATCATAATAGGAAACGAATCGGATTGTCAAGGGACAATATAATGATAGGATACAAATAGGATTGCCAAGGGTAAAATAATATTTTGATATTCAATCTTCCTCTAAACCAACTAAAAGATCCTTTAAATTAGGGTTATCATCAAGAGCCAACTCGAACTCTTTAGGAGTCATACCCTTTGGTGCATGCACAACAATTAACCCATTTTTATCTTTTATACACTTTGAGAGGAAGATCTTCTATACATTTTGAAAGGCACAAATAAAAGTCTTATCGACTATTAGAACTTTACTCTTCATCTTTGATAAATCTACCATGATAACTTTGGGGTCAAGATAAACTTTACAAGCATTCGTAGTCTCCTTCACCTTCATCTAGTCACAATAGAATACAATTTATGTGAAATCTAAATAATTGAGTTCCAAGATTTGTTGGATAATCCCATAATATGTTAGCACCATATCTTTTGGATTTTATCTCTTTTTCTAGCGACATAGGTAGTAAAGGAAGAAATTGAAATTTCATTATTTTGTATCAAAATCTTTTCCTCATATGGATATCCAACGAAATCAAAACCGTTGGTGCAAAATTTCTTAAACTCTTTCTCAAGAAATTTTGGACCTTTTTCTAGGCGTGAAAGCCTTAATGAGACATCAACTCTTTTTAGAAGTTGCATGTATTAATAAATTTATATTAGGATATGTTTTTTATATATATGATTAAATAACCGAACACATAAGAGGTGGGAATTACCTCTTTTGATATCCATGCCCTAAAATCATCCGTCGTGTAACTTCTCCTTTGATTTGGGGCAATTTTGATCTCGTACTTCCTAAAGGTAAATTGTATAGTTTAGATCATAATATATAGAATACATAAAATCCAACAAGAATAATTCAGTTAATTATGTAGCTACTTACCCTCTCGAATCATCAACTTCATCTTGTCATTCGAAGACATAACGAGTTGTTTTCTCGTATTGTGAGTCTTACCTTTTCAGGGTTTCTAAAATAAAATTAATCCTCAAACTTGTCAGCCCATCTTCTATCCCACCCACCTCGCATAGATTTCTCCACGCCATGGACTTTGTTATCCACAGTACAATGAAAAATCACTTTAACCATTGCGTAAGAGGAAATTTACTAAAAAATCTTTTGTGGGACTTACGAGCACTTGTGATTTTTTGCAATCTTGACTTTTTGATTCTCACTAGGCACATATCTAGGTTCACTGCATACAATAAACTCTTTCTTCTCTTCGTGCTCATTGCAGTAGAATATGCAAACATACATGCATGCATCAATAGATTTGTACTTCAAACTCAAACCCTTCACACTCTTCTTCATGCTAAGATAATTGTCTGGTAACGTGTTCTATTTTGGGAGAATTTCTTTAACCGAGTTAAGAATTTCGATTAAGATATTACTCAACAAACCAAATTAATTCTTAAAATTATGCAAACCAATCATTACGTATAATAGCGAGTGATCTTCTTCGTAATTTTTATCCGAAGCTCTAGTTGGATTGACTTTCAACTGTATATAGTCCTGATATTCAGGTTAGTTCATCATCAACTTGTTCATTGAATTGGTCATAATGCACATTATCCATATCCATAGCCTAGTGGTTTTGATCGTGGAGAACTCCGTAAGCATCATTAATTCACTCGGTCAAAGGACGATGTGCTAGAAAATCGTTCACCATTTCCACCCGATGGGGTTCCGTCACGCGGTTATGTATAGGTTATTCTTTCGAGACATATGGTAGAATCGTTTCCTCATGGAATGTCAATGTCTTATAATCATGCATCATACCCTACAGTAGTAAATGGAATTCAATGTCTTCCAAAGACTTAAAATTTTCATTTATACAACGGTTGTACGAACACAAAATCTTATCACTATTAAGATTTCTATCTGCATATTTAATAAACTCTCGAACGCCTTTTACATGATTATCAGATACATTGTAACTCTCTCCCATCCACTATTTATATTGTGGAAAAGCCATTAAGTAGTCTTAAAAATTCAAGTCACCTATATAAATAGGTCGGATACAAAACTCTCAGTTTATAATTCAAGAAAATTCATTTAATCATAACAATTTCAATGCAAACTCATTCAACTCGATAGAAAAAATATATAAGAAAATTCAATCAAACTAAACTGATATCCTGTCAAATTAAAATATTACGAATTTGTTCATGAATAAAACATTGTTCAACATGTATACTTGACCAACAAATTAATTGGCCAAGTAATAAAATAATTTTCATATTTTTTTAATAATATCCCTTCCCTGTGGTCAACGTATGCAGGCTCATCTCCATGACCAGGGTACATTTTATCAACTAATATTTGTGCATCACCCATCACCAAATGCCAAGTATGGGTTCTGATAATTATGGAAATGAGAGTGCACGAAACACCTTTAATCGGTTTTGATATTTTCGATCAACCTGTGAATTGTGGGTAATAATTTCATACCTCATTTAATCTTGATGATGTACTTTTACCTCATATCTCACATTTTATCATATACTGCAATATCATATTTCATATCTACGTTACATGATATACATCAATCTCATATCTCATATCTTAAATCTCAATTCTTTTTAGGCTTTGATCTCATAGGTTTTTCCGAAGGACCTCGTTTATCATTCTTTTCATATGAATAATATACTATGAGTGTTGACCCCATTCCTATTTACATGAACATGCATCCACGATTTTACTGTGGTTGTTCGTAACTTTGCTTTTGGTAAAAAGTATTATCATGGACACATAATAACTACTTCAGCAGTCTCTTTTATCATTCTAAAAAAAGCTTGGTGGAAGTATTATTATGGTTTACAAAATAACTACTTCATTGTCCTCGATTAATCTTTTAGTGCATGTAGATGTTTTTTGACTTGTTTTAATCACGATGAGGTTTCTTGTGCATGTACGTATTATTGACTCGCTCAAATTACCACTTTTTAATGTTTTCGCAAACTCACACTTACGAGGTGACTTAATGATGAACACACACTTGTTAGGATTTTTCGTAAACTCTACCGTTAGAGGTGACATAACAATGAAAACACATTTGTTAAGATTTTTCGCAAACTTCATCGTTAGAGGTGACTTAACAATGAAAACACACTTGTTAAGGTTTTTTGCAAACTTGCAAACTCCACCGTTAGGGGTGACTTAACAATGAAAACACACTTGTTAAGGTTTTTCGCAAACTTCACCGTTAGAGGTGACTTAACAATGAAAACACACTTATTAAGATTCTTCTTCCACCGTTAGAGGTGACTTAACGATGAAAACACACTTGTTAAGGTTTTTCGCAAACTTCACTGTTAGAGGTGACTTAACAATGAAAACATACTTATTAAGATTTTTTGCAAACTCCACCGTTAGAGGCGACTTAACAATGAAAACACACTTGTTAAGGTTTTTCGCAAACTCCACCGTTAGAGGTGATTTAACAATGAAAATATGCTTATTAAGATTTTTCTTCCACCGTTAGAGGTGACATAACAATAAAAATACACTTGTTAAGTTTTTCGCAAACTCCACCGTTAGAGGTGACTTAACAATGAAAACATACTTATTAAGATTTTCTTAAACTCCACCTGTAACGGGGACTTAACAATGAAAACACCTGATGAGATTTTTCGTAAACTCCACCTATAATGGTGACTTAACAATGAAAACACTTGTTAAGAGTTTTCGTAAATTCCACCTATAACGGTGACTTAACAATGAAAACACTTGTTAAGATTTTTCGTAAACTCCACCTATAACGGTGACACCCATAATGGTGACTTAACAATGAAAATACTTGTTAATATTTTTGTAAAACTCCACCAATAACGGTGACTTAACAATGAAAACACTTGTTAAGATTTTTGTAAAAATCCACCAATAACGGTGACACCCATAACGGTGACTTAACAACGATAATTACTTGTTAAGATTTTTGTAAAACTCCACCAATAACGGTGACTTAACAATGAAAACACTTTGTTAAGATTTTTGTAAAACTCCACCAATAACTATGACACCCATAATGGTGACTTAATAATGATAATCACTTGTTAAGATTTTTTGTAAACTCCACCTATAACGGTGACTTAACAATGAAAACACTTGTTAAGATTTTTGTAAAACTCCACCAATAACGGTGACACCCATAACGGTGACTGAAAAATGATAATAACTTGTTAAGATTTTTTGTAAACTTCACCTACAACGGTGACATAACAAACTTGTCACGGTCATTGACCGTGACACGTCCGTGACAATTCTGTCAGTAAGCCCCCCTTTTTTTCCCATCGATTTTGTTCCCTCAATTTCTCTCTATCTCTCTCTCTCTCTCTCTCTAGAACTTTTGTATGTTTACTCTATATTTCTCCTCCATTTATGTATATGTGTATGTATATATGCATGTGTGTATATATGTGTGTGTAAATGTGTGCATGTGTGTGTGTGGTATATATATGCGTGTGTGTGGTGGTGGTGGTGGGGAGGCAGCAGGGCTGGGGGAGAGGGGGGTATGTGTGTGTGTATATATATGCACGTGTGGGTCTATATGTGCATGTGTGTGTGTATATGTGCATGTGTGTATGTGTGTGTTAAAAGAATTGATTGATTTAATATTGATTAGTTGTTAATTTTTTTTGTAAATTAATAATTAGTGCCCCTTTCATATGCAAGTAGGATCGCCCCTCATTGTAAATTAGTAAATTAATAATTGTATACTTTAATTGATGAAAAAAAATTAATTGATTTAGATGAATTAAAAGGAGTACGGGATACACATTTGTTATTGCCATTGCGGTTGGATTATAGTGGATCGATGTTGGGTTGTTTAATTCTAAAAGTGGTATGACCACTGGATTATTGTCCATATGGGGGTGGGATTTTTCAAATTTTTTTGAAAATTACTTTGTATAACGAACAATATATATATATAGAATGATAATTAAATGAAACATACTTGAAATTACATATAGCGTGCATAGATACTAGCCTCCTAGTTCTTGTGCGTACGCATTCAATAGCCGTTAGACTCGTTCGAGAGTCATTACCTCTGTAATGATATTTCTCGAATTGTCCCGTTTGGACAGTTTGGGACTGCATAATTTCTGTATAATAATATTCTAAGTGGCTTAAAGTTGTTACTTTTGGAGGAAGTTCTGCAGTCGTATCCTAATGTTCTTTGGGTACACACTAGATTGACAAGTGTGACTATTATTTCAATTGATCAATTAAAATAATACTCACACTTTCCAATATACGTCATGTACTTGGAGAACTATAGGGATATGCTGCCAAATTTTTCTCAAATCATAACAATGTGCATGAGCAGTTAAGTATATTACAGAAATATGCGGTCTTGAATGGGATATGACCATTCATTCTTTAGAGGAGATGGAGGAAATAGAAATTAAATGAAATTAAATGAAAGATACTATAAATCTAAGTTTGAATTTGAATTTAAAATTTAAAAATCGAATATAAATAAGACATAATTAAATGAAACATACTATAAATCTAAGTTTTGTTTATACTAATCCATGAATATACGCTTCTTACCGTTAATAGGTGATTAGTTGTGGTAGTTGTGATGGGATATCCAAAATACAAAGGGTGGATGGATGAGACAAATAGAATGGGGGATGTGATTCGGAGAGATGCTAATGAATTTGTGAAATACACAAAGAGATGTCATAATGATGAAGAGTTTCCGTGTCCTTGTGCTAGGTGTAAGAATGGTAATGAGTGGAAAATAGTTGAACTACATTTGTTAAGATCGGGTATGAAAGATAGTTACCTATTTTGGAGTTTTCATGGTGAATTAAAAGTTCCTTTTGTCCCCGAACAACCTTTAACTAGTAGGATAGATATAGAAGGGGACGACGTAGATCATACTATGTTAGAGGATTTAGTTGATGATGGGTACGGAGTTTATGAAGCAGAGGAGAATGAGGTTACTGATGATGTATAAGGTTCAAGTGCTCGTAAAGATATCACGATAAACCTTGACGATGACTACCAAAGTTTTAAATTTAAGGCAACCCAACCGTTATACTCTGGCTGTGAGAAAGATAAAAAAACTTTACATGCCACGGTTGATTTGCACAGTTTGAAAATGCAGTACGATTTATCTGGCAATAGCGTGATAGGAATTCTGAAATGGGTGAAGGGGTTACTACCCAAGGAGAATACGCTTCCAAATAGCTATCTTGTTATGAAGAACAGTTTGAAAGGTTTGGGAATGAAGTATAAATCGATTCATGTTTGTGTGTATGACTACATGCTATACCGAAAGGAGTATGAAAATCTTGATCGTTGTCTGGTTTGTGATAAACCTAGATATGTCCAATCTAGTACTAAATAAGGCACAATCTCATAAGGGACTCAAAAAGTGTTGAAATATTTTCCCGTTAGGCCTAAATTAAAGAGATTTTTTACAGTACCATGGATAGAGGAGGCAATGACTTGGCATGCTAAGGTAGAAGTAGGGGTAATCTCATGCGTCATCCTATTGATTCTACAATTTGGAGGAGGATAAATTATGAGTATCCCAATTTTTGTCGAGAACAGAGCAACATTCGTTTGGCTATATCAACAGATGGTTTCAATCCATTTGGACATCTAAGCACCAATAAGAGTGTATGTCCAGTGATCCTAGCCCCACTCAACCTCCCTCCTTCACAATATATGAGACCTATATTTTCGATGATGTCTTTGTTGATACCTGGGCCTAAGGCACTAAGTGATGACATCGATGTCTACATGGCTCCTTTGGTTGAAGAATTAAATGAGTTATGGGAAGAGAGTGTGCAATTATTTGACTCTTTTAGAAAAGAAGAGTTTACGCTGAAAGCTATGTTGATGTGAAAAATTCATGATGTTTTAGCTTATGGGACATTATCTGGTTGTGTAGTACATGGTTATTTAGGGTGTCCTATTTGTGGAGAGGAGACTGAATCTCTTCGCCTATCCTTTAGCTCAAAAAATGTGTACCATTTCCATAGGAGCTTTTTACCCCTGGCTCATAGTTTCAGATTTGAGAAAGGTTCCAATTTTTTATAAGCAAGGGTTGAACATAGGCTACCACCGAGATAACTTTCAGGATTGTGAATTACGCTACTCATGATTTACATAAGTGTAAGTCCCACGATTGTCATGTGATTATGCAATTGGTTCCTCTATTATTTAAGCACCGTTTCTCCAAGCATAAGGATTTGCGGAGGGCTATTATGCAAATTAGTATTACCTTCTCACTCTTGTGTAAAAAGGTAGTCAATTGAGAACACATAGTGGCTGCAAAATTGGCGGTGACCGAAGCGATTTGTGTGTTGGAGAAGTACTTTCCCCAAGCATTCTTTGACATAAGTGTTCACTTGTTGGTACACCGACGCGAAAAGGCACTTCTTTGTGGTCCAGTTAGATATTGGTATTAAGGCGATTGAACGGTTACGTATTCGGCGCAAAAGTGTATGAGGAAAGTACAAATGTACAGAACTCGAGCATTTCATACAAGGATCTTACTTTCTTTCGAGTGAGCGCAAAAGATAAAAACCTCATTGAAGATGAAATGACTTACTATGGTTCGAAATATATTTGAATTGGATTATATAAGCTTCAAAGAGGTTGTATTTTACTGTGACTAGGTAAGAGTTGAGGATAAAAATGCTTGTAAAGTTAATCCTGTCACCAATTTGATCATGATTGACTTTTCGAAGTTGAAGAGCAATGACCACGTGAGCGATGAGCCGTTTGTTTGTGCATTTCAAAAGGTTGACCAAGTGTTTTACTCAGAGTATATCAACAGCGAGCCGTGGTCAATTGTCCTACACGCGCCAAAGTGTCTAAATAGTAGTGTGGATGACTTGGCTGCTCCTACCGAATATCAATCCTTTTTTTATGATAACCTGAATTTGAAATAATTTTTCAATTTGTAATAAATATTCCAATTTGTACTTTATCAATCCATTTTTAATGCTTTTAATTGATTTTCACTTTATCATTTTCACTCTTGTGTAGTGTGCGTGTGTGTGGACAATAGGGGTGGGGGTGGAGATGTTTTGGATTGTTAGTAATTGTACATATTATGAGCTAGATGCTGTTGTTTTGGAATTCAGAATTAAGGTGTTAAATAGTAACAATTCATTTGGATTTGTAGTAATTGAACATATTTGCATGTTTTCTTCTAATTCGTTTTGATTTGTACTAATAATAACATTTTTTCACAGCAACTGTCTCCTTCAGGTATTAAGGCGAAGATGATGATGTTGATTCGGATGAAGAAGGGGAAGGATAAGGAGGTTTCCCCGAGCGTCGCAGCCACGATTGTAAGTAATCCGACAGTTTACTTTTTGTTAATTATGTTATAATTTTTTTATTTACTTATTTTACTAATCATGTGATTTTTGTCATTTCAGGCAAAGCTTAAGGAAGTGCATGAGTCGCAGTCTGATTCCAACAAGGCATCTTTATCCACAGACGCACTCAGCCAAGTGCTTGGCGCTGATCGCAAGGGGAGGACAAGGTGGTGAGCTCGCGGGTGGACAAATCTAGGATCATCGGATTGGAGATGAGAGACACCGGTTGGCTCAAATGGTGGACTCGCATGATGCGAAGCTATCTCGTTTAGAGGCAACGGTCCAAGATATGTTCTCATTCATAAAGCGTTCATTGGGCGGAAATTGTAAGGGGAAAGATAAGGAGAAGGTGGTGGAGGATGAGGTGCAGGAGGACGAGGCGCAGGATGACGAGGATGTGGACCTCACTGCTTCATCGCTGATACGTGCAGAATTTAATGATCCACTCCCCTATTTGTCTCCCTTCAACCGACCGATGTCGACACTTGGTTGGCCGAGCGTGTTTATACTGGACATATTTGATGGCTAGCGGATAGGGCAGGGGTTGAGGGACCCGAATACCGTCCAGGCACTACACCAAATCTGCCCATTTGTCAAGGTCATTGACCTTGACAAATCCACCTTGTCAAGGTCAATGACCGTGACATTTCGAGGCGAGACAACTTTTTTTGTCACGGTCGTGTCACGGTCATTGACCTTGACACAAAACTCGCGTTTTGTGTCACGGTCGTGTCAAGGTCAATGACCGTGACACGTTTGTCACGGTTTATAACCGTGACAAAGCCGTGACCCTTTGTAAAAAAATTGTCACGGCCATTGACCATGACAAGTCCGTGACAAAATTGTCACGGACGTGTCATGGTTAATGACCGTGATAATTCTGGGCAGAATTTAAAAAAATCTGCTGGGCAGTATGGCCACTGCCACTGCCCAGCAGTATATTTGTACCTGTTATAGCAACGTTGTACCTGTTCCAAACATCATATATCCGAACAAACTAAAGATAATGCAAATATATATTCAAATAAGAAACTATTTAAAAAGAAACAACATCACCATCATTTTATCTCAAATCTACAAACTATTTGTATGGAAAAGAGATTTTGTACCGCGACGCTCGGGAACACCTCCTTATCCTTCCCTTCTCGTCCGAATAGCCACATAAGTATAGAGCATATGTGGCCTACCCTTAGGGCCACTCCCTGTCCCCTGAATTGAAATAAAGTAAAATTAGTATCCGCCCCTCAAATATAGATAAATATAAATCATAATTGAAATCGAAATCGAAATTGACATATAAATATAAATACATTACCTGTAGTGTCACTCAAACAGCTAACTTGAGCTCATATGGCACCTCCTTCCAACTAATGTACCCCGGGCAATCGTGTCAATTATAATTCTCTTCATATCTAAACACTAAGAAATACCATAATCCTATGGAGTTATGCGTTGCAAATTCCTTCCAACCATTGTGTAGCCAAAAATCAGCAGTTGAAGTTGTCAATTCCACCTTTCAATGGTCTCCCATGTTTTGCTAGAAGTTCAAAGTGGTGGGGTATGGAAAGTGGAATTGACAACTTCAACTGGTGATGTTTGGCTACATAACGGTTGGGAGGAATTTGCAGAGCATCGCTCCATAGGATTATGGCATTTCTTAGTGTTCGGATAGACGAAGAGATTCAGTCTCCTCTCCACAAATAGGACACCCCAAATAACTATGTACTAATCACCTATTAAAGGTAAGAAGAGTATATTCATGGATTAGTATAAATAAAACTTAGATGTAGTTGGAATATTTATGTATTAATCTCCTCTCCACACACGCACACTACACAGGAGTGAAAATGATAAAGTGCAGATCAAGTAAAAGCATTAAAAATGGATGTTTCGGTACAAATTGAAATATTTAGTACAAATTGAAAAATTATTTCAAATTTGGGTTATCATAAAAAATGGATTGATATTCGGTAGGAGCAGCCAAGTCATCCACACTACTATTTAGACGCCTTGGCGCGTGTTGGACAATTGAACACGGCTCGTTGTTGATATACTCCGAGTAAAACACTTGCTTAACCTTTTGAAATTCACAAACAAATGGCTCATCGCTCACGTGATCGTTGCTCTTCAACTTGGACAAGTCAACCATGATCAAATTGGTGACATGATCAACTTTACAAGCATTTTTATCCTCAACTCTTACCCATTCATAGTAAAATACAACCTCTTTGAAGCTTATATAATCCAATTCAAATATATTTTGGATTACACCATAGTAAGTCATTTCATCTTCAACGAGGTTTTTATCTTTTGCGCTCGCTCGAAAGAAAGTAAGAGCCTTGTATGAAATTCCCGAGTTCTGTACATTTTTACTTTCCTCGTACACTTTAGCGCCGAAAATGTAACCGTTCAATCGATAATTTTTGTACTCTTGTGCCACGAACAAGGGTCCAGTGGCTAGACGAGCAAGCCTTGATATCGCATCACCCATCTTTAGGAGCTAAGAATATAGATAAATTAATTATATTAGTGGTAAAATTTGAGTGTAATGTAACGTTATATAACGACTGTTTTCATTATAATTACCTCTTGTGTCAACCATAGCCTAAATTCGCTGTCTGATTGTACCATTGTTTTTCGTCTTTTATTGTTCTCACAGGCTTCATATTTACTGCATATTACAAAATTAATCATGTATAAAACAATCTAAAATAATGTTAAACAATATAATATTCGAAACTTACTTTTTCCATTCTTCGACATCTTCATGTGTGTCAAATAGATAACGAGCTACTTGTTCATGTTGCAAACTCGTTAATTTCACTCGTTTTCCCATCACATTACCACCATCATCGAGGAATTCATCAGTGTCATCAACGCTGGTCGAGTCAGGCATATATTCCCGAGTATATATTGATGACTCCATGGTGATGTATTCCTATGCAATTGATCCTGCAATATATCGCGTATTCTTGACGTAATCTTTAAAAACATTCATCAATCTTTCAAACGGATACATCCACCGATATCTAACTGGACCACAAAGAAGTGCCTCGTCGCATAGGTGTACCAACAAGTGAACACTTATGTCAAAGAATGCTGGGGGAAAGTACTTCTCCAATACACAAATCGCTTCGTTCACAGCCAATTTTGCGGCCACTATGTGTTCTCGATTCACTACCTTCTCACACAAGAGGGAGAAGGTAATACTAATTTGCATAATAGCCCTACGCAAATCCTTGTTCTTGGAGAAACAGTGCTTAAACAATAGAGGAACCAATTGCATGATCACATGCCAATCGTGGGACTTACACTTATGTAAATCATGAGTAACATAATTCACAATCCTTTGCAAGTTGGACGAAAAAGTAGATGGGCCCTTCAAATTATATATTGTGTCTAGAAGCACCTTCCTTTCCTCACTCGTCAAAGTAAACGCACCAGGGGGAATTATTGTCCTTCCCCTACTATCTTCTTTTAACCATAGTTGTGGTTTAAGTTTTAACGTTTTAAGGTCTTTTCGTGCATTTTCTCCATCCTTCGAATGACTCCCCCTAAGGAAAGTACCCACAATATGTTCAGCGAAGTTCTTCTCTGCATGCATCACATCCAATACATGGCGCACCGAGTTTTTCTTCCAATAAGGCAAGTCAAATAAAATTGACCTCCGAGACCATGCCTTTCTTATCTCAGTTTCATTCCCAGTTGGGGTCTTCTTATGCTTGACATTCTTAAATTTGGGATTCTTACCTGGCATATTTGGGCAACATTCAGAAGATTTACTTTCAATTTCTGAACCCGAAAGTTATCTCGGCGGTAGCCTATGTTCAACTCCGCCCAATAAAAAATTGGAACCTTTCTCAAATCTGAAACTATGAGCTGGGGGTAAAAACCTCCTGTGGCAATGGTATACATTTTTTAAGCTAGAGGATAGACGAAGAGATTCAGTCTCCTCTCCACAAATAGTACACCCCAAATAACCATGTACTACACATCCGGATAATGTCCCATAAGCTGGAAAATCATGAATTGCCCACATCAACATAGCTTTCAGCATAAACTCTTCTTTTCTAAAAGAGTCAAATGATTGCACACCCTCTTCCCACAACTCATTTAATTCTTCTACCAAAGGATCTAAGTAGATATCAATGTCTTCACTTGGTGCCTTTGGCCCAGGTATCAATAAAGCCATCATCGAAAATTCAGGTCTCATACACTGTGAAGGAGGGAGGTTGAGTGGGGCTAGGATCACTGGCCATACACTCTGATTGGTGCTTATATTTCCAAATGGATTGAAACCATCTGTTGATATAGCCAAACGAATGTTGCGTTGTTCTCGAGCAAAATCGGGATACTCATAATTCATCCTCCGCCAGGCAGTAGAATCAATAGGATGACGCATGATATTACCCCCTACTTCTGCCCTAGCATGCCAAGTCATTGCCTCTGCAATCCATGGTACTGTGAAAATTGCTTTAATCTAGGTCCAACGGGAAAATATTTCAATACTTTTTGAGGAACTTTTGAGCTTGTGCCTTCCTTACTAGTAGATTGGACATATCTAGGTTCATCGCATACCGGACAACGATCGAGATTTTCATACTCCTTTCGGTATAGTATGCAGTCATACACACAAGCATGAATCGATTTATACTTCATTCCCAAACCTTTCAAACTGTTCTTTATAACAGGATAGCTATTTCGAAGTGTATTCACCTTGGGTAATAAGCCCTTCACCTATTTCAGAATTTCCGTCACGCTATTGCCAGACAAACCGTACCGCGTCTTCAAACTGTGCAAACCAACCATGGCATGTAAAGTTGTTTGATCTTTCTCATAGCCAGAGTATAACGGTTGGGTCGCCTTAAATTTTAAACTTTGGTAGTCATCGTCAAGTTTTATCGTGTTATCTTCACGAGCACTTGAATCTTCTACATCATCAGTAACCTCATTCTCCTCAGCTTCATAAACTCCGTACGCATCATCAACTAAATCCTCTAACATATTATGATCTACGTCGTCCCCTTCTTCATCTATTCTACTTGTTGAAGGTTGTTGTGAAGGTTGGTCGGGGACAAAAGGAACTTTCAATTCACCGTGAAAACTCCAAAATCGATAACTATCTTGCATACCCGATCTTAACAAATGTAGTTCAACTATTTTCCACTCAAACACCTTACCATTCTTACACCTAGCACACGGACACGGAAACTCTTCATCATTACGACATCTCTTTGCATATTTCACAAATTCGTTAGCACCTCTGCGAAACACATCTCCCATTCTATTAGTCTCACCCATCCACTCTTTGTATTTCGGATATCCCATCACATCTACCACAACTAAACACCTATTAAAGGTAAACAAAACTTAGATTTATAGTATGTTTTATTTAATTATCCCATCATTTAATTATCCTATCAAAGGGTAAGTGGTCCTATCCCATTCAAGAATGCATTTTTCTGTAATATACTTAACAGCTCATGGACATTGTTACGATTTGAAAAAAATTCGACAGCATATCCCCTTAGTTCTCCAAGTACACGACGTAGATTGGCAGGTGTGAGTGTTATTTCAATTGGTCAATTAAAATAACAGTCACACTTGTCAATCTAGTATGTACCCAGAGAACATTAAGATACGACTGCAGAACTTCCTCCAAAAGTAATAACTTTAAGCCAATAAGAATATTATACATAAATTATACAGTCTAAAACTGTCCAAACGGGACAATTCGAGAGATCTCATTACAGGGGTAATGACTCTCGAACGGGTCTAAGGGCTATTGAATGCGTACGCATAAGAACTAGAATGCTAGTATCTATGCGCACTACATTTAATTTCAAGTATGTTTCATATAATGGGTTAGTTCAAATACAAAAATAAATTCATGGGTTAATTCAAATACAAAAATAAATTCATGTATTGACCACATACACACACACACACACTATCTAAGCTGTTCTATAGGAATAAAAACAACATTTTTAAAATATGAAGGGTTCACCACACATGCACACACACGCACATATATACACACATACACACATATATATACACACAAACATATATATAAATTATTATCAATTGAATTAATTTCATGAATAAAATTATTATCAATTTAAATGAAAATATCAATTATTATCCAATATATTTGAATGAAATATTTATTTTGAATGAAAATATCAACTATTATCCAATTATTATCCAACTATTATCAATTATTTATTTTGAATGTATATAATATCCAAAAATATAAATGTAAATAATATTCAAAACCCCACCCACCCCCACCCCCACCCCCTCCCCCTCCCGATGTTTATTATCCAATTATTATCCAACTATTATCAATTATTTATAAAATTGATGTCTACTTTTAGTGTTGTGTATATATGTTAGTTGATGCCATTATATTTTTAGCCTAATTAGATTCTAAGGTTATCTCAATTTATATTTTTCTTTTTCTATCTAATAATTTTCAACGTAAGAGCACAGTACATAACGTATGTGTAAGTTCCGTCAATACCATTTCGTTTCAATTTTGTAATATTATATTTTTTCCAAATATTTTAAAACTTATTAAATGGGTGCCCCACCCCCACCCCACCCCCTGCCCCCCTCCCCCCGCCACACACACACCCCACCCCACCCCACCTCCACCACGCCCTCCCCCACCACACACCACCACACACATATATACACACACATACACACACACATATACACATACATACACATACATATACACACGCACACATCCCGCCCTGCCCCCACCCTGCCCCACCCCGCCCCACCCCCTACCCCCACCCCACCCTACCCCACCCCCCACACACGCACACATATATATATATACACATACACACATAAATATACACACAAACATATATATAAATGGAAGAGAGAGAGAGAGAGAGAGAGAGAGAGAAAATCGACCTGAAAGTAGAGAGGGAGAGAGAGAGAGAGAGCAGCGTCGAGAGAGAGAGAGAGAGAGGGAGGGAACGACGCGGGAGGGGAAAAAGAAGGGGGAAAGGGTTTTTGCTGTAAACATTGTCACGGTCGTGTCAAGGTCATTGACCGTGACAAGTATTCAAAGAATTGTCACGGTCATTGACCGTGACAAGTCCGTGACAAGTAAATTTGTCACGGTTTTGTCACGGTCAATGACCGTGACAATTAGTTGTCACGGTCGTGTCAAGGTCAATGACCGTGACATAAAACGCGTGTTTTTTTGTCACGGTCAATGACCTTGACAAGGCTGGACGACTGAAAGGTGACAATTTGCCCATTTTGGTGTAGTGAGGGTATGCCAGTTCATGGACGTTTGCTTCAAGACATTGAGTCCAAGGTGATCTTCACGAATGTGATACCCGGGACGGATAACTCCCCCTTGTGGTTGCGCGAATAATGTGGCATGATGTATATTGCTGGGTTTGTCAATTCGTATATCGTGTGGCCTACTCACCTCCTTAGAGCGACATGTAGTGACATTATTTGAATTGAATTATTTTAAGTTGTTACATTTGAATTATATTTGGATTATATCATGATGCATATTTTTTTGAATGTATATTTATATTATCTCTATTTTATTTGGATATATGATGTTTGAACAGGTACAATGTTGCTATAATATGTACAAATATACTGCTAGGCAATGGGAGTGGCCATACTGTCTAGCAGATTTTTTTTAAATTCTGCCCAGAATTGTCACGATCATTGATCGTGACAAGTCCATGACAATGGATAGTTGTTACGAACGTGTCACGGTCAATGATCGTGATAATTTTTTAAACATTATCACAAGCCTGTGACGGTTTATGACCGTGACAAAACTTGTCACGGTCTATGACCGTGACATGATCATGACAATTTGAATAAACTTATCACGGTCAATGACCATGATAAGTCCGTGATAGAAAAAAGTTGTCACCCCCAGAATTGTCACGGTCATTGACCTTTACAAGTCCAACTTGTCAAGGTCAATGACCGTGATAATCTGGCAGATTTAGTGTAGTGTTTGGAAAGAACCTTTGACTTCAAATCAGTTGGGAATGAGCATGGATTGTTAAGTTTCTACCAAACGTCATCTTTTAAGGCAGGATAAACCTTCTTCCAATTGCCTGCGCCGTCGATGCCGACATTCATTTTTTCAAGAGATATACAACAACTTTTAAAATTCCTAACGTCACGTTTATCACTGGTTATATTATCCCTGCCAACAGAGAACCCAATACACTACTGAAGGTTAGCTAGGGATCCCTCGACCGCAGTAGTTGGGATGTCAGATTATTAGGAGTTTCTTGAATTTGATGACTCGGAGATGGATTACTATGAATCTCTGACAGAGTAGTATTGATATCTTAGAGGAGATGAGAATTGAGCTTGGGGTGCAGGAGAGCACCCAGTTTGCAGTGTTCCACTATTTTATTGATTATTATTGTTTCTCTTTGACGTTTCTTACAATAAAATAAATTGTAATATATGTAAGAAAGTACGGTTTACATCTATATATATGTATATACCTTTTTGTCAACTTTTAAAACGTGCTCGATGCGTCTGATTTCCATCCAATTCTGTAATCCCTTCTACTAATTGTACAAGCCCTTTCACCAATTTATGTGCACCCAAAAAACAACTATTTAAGGAATGAGTGAACACAGCGACAAGAAGTTAACCAAATGACTCTATTCTAAATATTTAGTCATTAAGATAGGGTACTTGTTAAGATAAATAATTAGTTAAAGTTTTATTATGAATAATTAATAGAATGAGCGTTTTAAGTATGCATCATTTGTATCAAATTATGATCATTCAACACAAGCCAAAACAACTAGTAACCCAATAATCCAACACAAGTTTATCATGTACTCAATATAAATCGTCTACTTGATTGATTTCCAAGAACATAATTATAGAACATGAGATTTCATATATAATTCTACATCAAGGCTTTCATTTATGATTTCTAACAATAAATAGGGCCATATTTCAATATAGAACATGTGAGAATAATTAAACACACACACACACACACACACACACACACATAAATGTACATGGACACACACATTTGTTATGTACACATAAACATGATTAATGGTTCACTTAGACCAAAATATTAAAAACAACGATCTTCAATGATAATGGACCACCATTATAAGGATTAAAATATATAATAAAAAATATTCATCATGTTAAGAAATTAGTTGAAGGCTTAATATTGCTAAAAAATTACTTTCTTTGACTTAGCTAAAGTACTTTTCTTTGAAGGCCTAATATTTCTAAAAAAATTGTTATATGGACCTAGTATAATAAATGTTATTAATTATAAATTCAACAGTAATTTCATACCGTGAATTTCATAAAAACAACCAATATATATTATTTATCAAAAATCATTAACAACAATAAAAAATATTGACTACATACACACACATGCGCAATGAGACACAGACACACACACACACACACACATATATACATGCAATGAAACATACACACACACACACACACACTGAATGGTGCGAGCACACACATAATGAACACACATACACACACGAATGAAATAAATACCTTGTGTGCAGAGAGAGAGAGAGGCTCGTCGAAAAATGAAAGAAGAAAGAGAGTTTGGGTTTTGATGAGAGAGATAGATAGATAGTTTGTTATGATTTTTTATCAAGGGTATAATGAAATGTTAGGGTTATTATTTAATCTATACTTAAGTTGGGATCAGGGTCCAAAATAGTGACCCATTTTATGGACTCTTAATGCGTTAAACTTGGTCACGGTTCTCGACCATGACCAATTAAAAGCTCGAGAAATGGTCACAATTCTAGACTGTGACCATGGAGCGTTACAATTTTGAAATGGGTTTTGGGGTCACAGTTCCAAACCGTGACCAAGGTTAATTGTATATTGTCACAAGTCGGTCACGGTTTGGGATCGTGGTTGTAATACCCTGGCCCTGAAAATAAATAATTTTATTATAACTTTAAAAGTTATTCGCAGAAAAGTTATTGGAGAAACAAATGCATAAGAAAAACAAACCAAATTGTACAAAAGATGACACGCCGCATGTACGGATTAAAAAGAAGGGTTTACATTGCATGGTCCGCATGGATGAATATTCGTGTCAAATTAGTTATTATGGATACGTTGGTTATGTATGACACGAAATTAGTTGAGGAATGGAGGTGACCCGGGGCATGGTTAGTAATTTACAATAATATAGTCGGTATGGGACATAACAAAGTATAACTTTGCGAGATTTTTTTAGAGTTCCTCGTTGGTGATAAAAAATATTTGATCAAGGTTTTAGAGTCTTAAAAATATATACAAAAATACATTGGGGGAAAAATTAAAAAAAAAGGTTTATTACACTGGACCCGATCGACTGGACCCCTAGCCGCGGTCAATCGGTCCAAGTAAGTATCGAGCAGTTTGTTCCTTTTTTTGTGTGCTATCATTATAATCTCCCTTAGATTTGTGAGTTGTCGACTGTAGAGTTACCTAAGGCTTGATATGGATAGGTTCTAGTGTTGAGAGGTTTCCCTATTAAGGTAGCAACTCCTTTGTTTGAGTTATAAGAAGGTAGAATCATGTGAGTCTGAGAGAGAGAAAACTCCATCAGATTTTCAATGCACTCACTCCCTCCCTCTAAGCTCTCAAGATTAAGTAACTTCTGCACCAGACCTTATGGGAAATCCCCACCACCATTCCCTATATAAAACCATCTCTAAAAAGCACCACTCCAACCTTACATAGCTATAGAAATCCTAGAACAACTTATTAGAGGAAGAGGATGACGTTCTTGATATATATTGAAATGGGTATCTGAGGGATGCATTTTGAGGACGGAGGAGGAACTCATGGAATAAACATCTGGAGCACTCTTGGATCATCCATGGAGTCAAGCTTGATAGGGCTTTTAGAGACCCCCTTTAGGTCACATTTGGAGCTGGGGGGCCCTCCATCTTCTACACCATTTCTAGAGATCTTTGAGGTGGCTTTTTCTAACCTTGGTTTAAGTTTAATGTTATATATAAATTTCAGATTTATTATTTACATATTTTAGGCTTACAATACGTAGGATTTGTGATGGTTTGCATCCATGAAGTTTATTGGTAGATTTCTACGATCTTATGCACAATTGCGTCATCGCAAATAAAGGCTTTAAAGTGGGTTTTGAATTAGACAAAAATTCAGATTATTAATTTCCACCATTTGAGTGTAAAAGTGTATAGAAAAATGGTTATAATGTATTTACGAGTTTATTAAATGCACCCTTGATGTTTTAGAGAAAAATGGGAAATTAAAGAAGGTTTAAATGAGTTTTAGAAGTGTTATAAAATTCCAAATACTATACATGGACATTTTTATTAAATAAAAATGTAAGAAAGTGTCATTTGGTGCATTTCTCTAGTGAAAAGAAATTATGGACATTTTTTTAAAATAAAAAGTAAGAAAATAGTATTTGTGTGTATTTCTAGTAAAAAGAAATAATGGGCATTCTTATGGATCAAAAATAACATTTGTATGTATTCTTAGTAGAAATGAATAATAAACATTTTTATAGAGTAAAATTGTGAGAAATGTTATTTTAGTATATTTGTAGTGAAAGGGAAAAAATAAGCATGTTATGGAATGAAAACATTGATAATATTGTTTAGTGTGTTTTCTAGTAAGACTAACAATAAACAACTTGAGAATAAAAATGGATATTTTGTGAAAAAAATATTGAATAAGGTATAGTATGAGACTACTGATTCTAAATGGAAAAAAAGTTAATTTCTAAGAAATAAAAAGTAGTTTTGTGTAAAGGGTGAAATTTTATGTGTCAAGGATGTTAAACTTACAAATGTGAAAGTCAGTAAAAGTGTGGTATTAAATAAGTGTTTAAATGGCTAGGTATTTTAAATTTTAGTTGGAAACTTAATAATCATTTTTGAGAAATAACACTTATTAAGGAACTAAACTACAAGTTTAGTAAACAAAGGGTAAATGGGTAATTTACTTAAAGTGGAATATTTTTAAGGAATAAAAATGTTAAAGAATATGTTACTCTCATGAGTGTGAAAATAAGTTAAGTCCTAAAGCGTGAATGATTTTAGTATGAAACACGTGTGTGTGGATAAGGGACTTAAAGAAGAAAAGAAATAATTTTCCAAGTGTTAATGGAAAATCGGATGGTTAAGTCCAGGTTTTGGCTTCGACTGGGTAAAAGTAAGGAAACGGAATAATGTGGACATATATAAAATGTTAAACACATGGACTCGTATGCAACTGGGAATAAGTAAGAAGGGCCCGAAACCCTTGGGTGAAAAGCCCTAAATTACTGGCTAGAGCATATGGTGCGCATAGCCGTCGGTGTCGAGCCCGTGTAAGTATGCATTATTGAAAGATTCTGAGAAAAGATAAAGGAATTATGGATCATATCAAGAAATGAGTCGTGTTTTAAAATGTGTTAATACAACCTAACTTGAATGAATGTAATAAATGTTCTGGTAAAATTGAAATGGACAGGTAAATGAGTAAATCTATTAAGTCTGTAAGATAAGGTAAAATGATAAAGTAAATGGACAAATGTGTAATTGAGAAACCAAGTTGTTAAACCCATAATTGGCATGAGTATGTATGGAAAAAGGGTTTTCGAATAACAAATAAGTATTTTCTATCACGGTGAATGCTTGTCTTGAAATAGTGATTTCAATGAAAATACTAAAGTGTAATGTACTTTATGAAAGGGGTTAAATTCCTGTAAAGGAATGGGTTCGAATAAAATAAATTGTAATGGTTTTAAGTGTTGAAATGGTGTGTTAGACAAGGTGAAATGCTAAGTATGACTAAAGGAAGTTTTTACTAGATTAAGGTAATTTAATCTGGATAAGTAAGGTTTTCAAAAGAAAAAGTTGTATATAGATTGGAATGTGGGTTTTAAAAGGTATACATATGTAAGTATATACATATTTTTGCATGCATGTAGTTGCAGTGTGTGAGTATTCCTTTCTTCCGTTTGTTTCTATACTCTTCTTATAAATCCCACTGGGCATAGTCTCACATCCCCACTTTGTTACGACAAGTTTGGAACTGTTCCGTAATTGAAGGGTGTTTTACAAGTAAGCATATTTATTTATGTTTTATGTTAGTAGTTATGTTTACTTGGACTCCTGGGTGTTCGCATGGGTCCCTCACATAGTTCATCTCAAAATTGGAATCGCATGCTAACAAGTGAACTGTTAACTAAAAATAAAATTGAACTATAAATATTATTTAGGTTGTTTCATTTCACTTCACACCTAAAGTTTGGTCAGACCGGGTTGACTCACGGGTAACCCATAAATCCAGGTCGGGGCTTTACAAATGGTATCATAGCTCTAGGTTCAAGGTTCCTTTAGGGTGTGATGTGGTGAGGTTGGTAATGGATATTTCGACGTCGGTCTAATTCGGGACGGTCATGCTAGTTTGATGATGGTTTAGTTCGTGTCCTCGACGGTAAAGTCAAAGAGGTTAACATAACAAGTGAATTAGTTCCAAGTGGCATACATTCAAGATAGTTGTAAAAATCGCTTCTGCATTTCTATTTAAATTAGATAATAATTTACGGGTGTTCATTCAAGCCAAAAAGTAATGGCACCGTGGTTCATAGTGTGAGGTGTTGTCTTCCAACCTTGTTGACGTAGGGTCTTTGGAGATATTCATAGAATGAGATGATGCCCATTGGTTAAGTGGCACCAAATGGTGAACAATCATTAATAGAGACTGATTGCTAGAGTGTCATGATTATGTAGTACTAAATCATGATTTAAATTGTATGTGGCCTTGGGTGTGACACACGTGAGAGGTCAATATCGATGTGATGATTAAGCAAATTCGATCCTTGGGGTAATATTGTGGTTGATAGTGAATGTGGTGAGAATGTAAATTTTTTAGGGTCAATGCTTAAGGATAGGCACCTTCAGCCTTAGTAAGTATGATGCTATCCTTGTGGGTGAGCACCTTAGTGGTTGTTAGCCGATGAATGTATCTTATGAGCCATGATTAGAAGTATGGGCCATCTATAGAAAGGGTTCACGTAAGTGATAATGAGGAGTTGTAATGGTAAGGGAGTGAACCTTAGGTAACCCTTTAGAGTGGTGATTGAAGGAGTAATGCAACATTTGACGAATAGGATCTTTAGTGACACAAGTAGTGTATAGCTAGAGGTGTACGGGTTATACGTCGTGTCATGTATCCTACCAAGAAGTCTTAGTAGTAGTAGTAACGTCATGTAGTATTCATTTTGATTTAAATGGAAAGCTTGTGAATTCCAAGATTGAAATGAAGTGATTGGGTAATGTGTTTATAAGTGTTAGTCCGGTGGTGAGGACGTACTAGGCCCCTTGGTTGCGGGCCTGAGTTTAGTGTGTCCCGATTCATGTGCCTTGAATGTAGTGAGGATTTAGATGATCTTGATAATTGGGATAACCTAGGAGTGAACCTAGATAATCGTGGTGACTTAGTATTAAATAATTAAGTAGTGACGTTTTAGAAAAGGACCTCTTGCGGCATCAGTAGGGTGGGCACCCTCGTGAGCAATACCCGACGCCCGGTGTCCTACCAGAATCTGGATGACTTTAATTTAGAGTTTGGTAATTATATTTTGGCATTAAGAGATAGGATCCCTTGTGGTGTTCATGGGCATGGCCCTCGTGTTTATAGGTAATGCTCAACGCCCCATATCCTTCCAAGGTATATATAGTTGTGTTAGTTAGAAGGTTAGCACGTAGTGCGATAATTTCATAGTGAGGCAATTTAGTTATCGTGATTGAACACTCATTGAGAATTAGATGATGCAGCCTAGTGAGATCGACTTTGGGTTAGTGACATAGATAGGCATGTGAAACTATATTTAAATTCCTTGGAGATGTATACAAAGTTTTATCTAGTGAGATGTTCATGCGAGGGGTAGGCACTCCTTAAGTAGTGATGAATTTAAGGTTGTGTACCACGTATTACAATCATAATAGCGTCTCTCCTCAGAACCCTTAGGAATCATTGTACATCGAGGTTTATGTGGTGATGCACATTTGTATTGGTTGACCCCAGGTGGCATAGCATAGACCATGATACGACTTGTGATTACTCGTAATGGACATGTAAGTTGTTTAGGGAAATAATTGAGTTTGATATCATTGCCCATGAGGCTTTAGAAATCATTATTGTGTTGAAGTTTACATAAGTGATGGTAAACCATTGGTGTCTGTAATTCAATTAAATCATGTCAATGCGTGGTGATGCCTTGGATTTAGTGCTAAGGCTTTGGTTTATAGACATGTATTATGATATAACATTCGAGGATAATTTCGAGAATATGTTGATCAGTTATAGGTGGTGCACATGGGAGACTTAGAACACGATGAGGTTCTTTATGGTTTTTAAAAATAACACACAGGGTGAAGTGTTAGGCCTAATTATAGCACTTAAGTGTGTTACCTGTGCAGTTAGTAATGACCTTCTTGGACGAAATCATTAGGTATGAGTGATGTTTGAAAAATGAGATGCCTTTAAGGATATGATGGTTTAGTAGCATGTAGACAGTGCTAAGAGTGGTAGCAATAGTTCATGAATTGAATGTTTGAAACTGTGTGAGCGCTATGTGCATTTGATGAGAGTGATCTCAAAAACTGAGGTTAGGTACCATGTGTTGAAAGTTTGGAGGCCTAGCTATGGTAGGTTGATAACAAATGAAAAATGTCAAGTGAGGTAACTATGTCCTTCTTTAGGATAGTTGTTCTTATCGTTGATGGATAGGTAGCGTTAATCTTAAGGAGGGAAGCCTAGCAATTAGTATTCTTAAAGAAAACTTATTTGTGTTCCATTCGTCTAGCATGGATGGTGATTCTGGAATAGGACTCGTCAAGGTTAACAGACCAATCCAGGATGCGTGGCAAGGCTATGGTGCTTAGCATCCATCGATAAAGAGTTGTAGAATTCAAGCATACGTTGTGGGTTTGCACTTCAGGTGGTTAGATTCATCATTAGAATTTGACTATTTTTCTTTCGGTGTAGCAGTCAACAGATTCGTTGCATTTCTTGTGTCCTCCATGATCCCATAAATGGGAAGTCGTTGATCGGTTATAATTTGGGTGTGGCGCTGCGTAAGCTCAGTATTAATGCGGGTTATGCCGATTGTTGCTGATGCGTCATGGCTTATAAGTGCACGTTTAATTGAAAACATCTTTGTTCTACACCATTTTTAGTGTACGCGAGGTCTTGCGTTGTTGCATATATTACTTGATTGCTTAGGTTAACATTATTGTTAGTCAGCCGGTGTAACTAGTGTGACTGGGTCGTGTGTTCCGATGTTGTGACTGGAGTATATTATGAATAGAAAAAATTGATAAGACTTTAGATGGTAGTGTTACACTTGGTTCGGAATTGCCCGGATTAAGGATGTGATTACTCGTATGTGTTCATATTGTGAGACTGAGGATGATTAGTATAAGGATTTCGTAGGAGATATGGGTTGGTTAGCCCTTTTGTGATAAGGTGACTGACTTAACAATCATCGACGTGTATAATCATAAGTGTTGAGGTTGTATCATCCTAGGCTAGGCATGCTCCAAGATTTGTTGAGGAAACATAGGTCGTGAATACTAATATAGAACGATCCGTGATGATGAGTTCATTGGTGATGGTATCACATTTGACGAATATCGAGCATCTCAAGGTTTTGCTTGGGTAAATATGTAAGGCATGCTTAAAAGGTTAGATAAGACCTTAGGGTTCATTGTGAGTGGCCTAACAATGATAAGTAATCATATTGAATCCGTTGGGTTTAGACCATAGTGTTTGGAACACCCTAGGATTGAAAACTAGTTGAAGGTAGTTGATAGGGCCAATAATTTTGAGGATGAAATTCCCTAAGGAGGGAAGTTTGTAATTCCCCGCCATAGAAATAAATAATTTTATTATAATTTAAAGAGTTATTCGTAGAAAAATTATTGGTGAAACAAATGCATAAGGAAATAAACCAAATTGTACAAAATGTGACACGTCGCACGTATGGATTAAAAAGAAGAGTTTACGTTGCATGGCCCACATGGATGAATATTCATATTAAATTAATTAGTACTGATACATTGGTGATGTATGACACGAATTAGTCGAGGAACGGAGGTGACCCGGGGCATGGTTAGTATTATATAATAATAGAGTCGGTACGCGACATAACAAAGTAGAACTTTGCACGATTTTTTTAGAGTTCCTCGTTAGAGATAAAAATTATTTTACCAAGTTTTTAGAGTCTTAAAAAAAATACCTTGGGGGAAAAATTGCAAAAAAATAAGAAAATTATTGTTTGAAAACGGTTGAAGAAGGCCATAAGTAGAAGTGACTCATGCTTTGGTCATTTAGTTGACTCCTTGATGCCATGCTAGCAAAAGCAAGGGTTTCGATCGGTTTTACCTACTATTGGAATTGAGCTAAGGTCCAAACGTATCGAGTAGTTTATTTCTTTTTTGTGTGTTGTCGTTATAATCTCCCTTGGATTTATGAGATGTCGACTGTAGAGTTACCTAAGGCTTGATATGGAAAGATTCTAGTGTTGAAAGGTTTCCCTTTTAAGGTAGCAACCCCTTAGTTTGAGTTATAAGAAGGTAGAATCATGTGGGTATTAGAGAGAGAAAACACCATCAGATTTTCAATACACTCCCTCCCTCCCTATAAGATCTTAAGATCAAGCCACTACAACCTTACATAGAACCCTAGAATAACCATCTCTAAAAAAAACCACTACAACCTTACATAGTTATGGAAACCCTAGAACAACTTGTTACAAGAAGAGGATGATTCTCTTGATATATCTTCAAATGGGTACCTAAATCTAGACTGTTAGGTTATTCTCAGTGCCCTCAATGCCCATTTCCACAACAAACGAAGCGTATACTAGTTAATTAGGGCAACCAAGAGTCCGATGAGGACGTGATTAGTGTAGAAAAGTTACATTGGTATCGCTTGATGTATTTGTACTAAAATCTAGGCTCATAGGTTGTTGTTTTAACTTTTCATCTCCCATCACCCATTTTTAACCCCCAAAAGAAGCATATACTAGTTAATCAGGGAAAAAAGTAATCCTATATATCATATTATAAAACATACTTGAACAAATTACAAAAATGTACCAACAAAGTGTCAAAATAAATAATGATACCAAAGTTGCATTTCAATAATTAGTCATACCTGATAGATCGAAGAAGATGGGTTCAAAAAATCACGTTAGCATCTACTTCTTGATAATGGAATGAGCAAAAAAATAAACTCAACCACTACTTTATCAAGTTTAACTAGAAAAAAATAAAAACGTATGAGATGGGAAGGGAGAGAGGAGAGGGAAGGGGTGGTTTGGAGAGTTCTATATGTCTGAATATCATAATATTAATACAATCACACAAACAAATAAATACACAATAAATACATACATAAATAATCGTACAAACACTAAAAACCCACCCATACAAACATATATTTACATTTCCTACATAACATGCCACAACATAACATGTTTGGGGGGGCTATTTTGGGTTTTTTTTCCTCTAACGACATGTTTTAAATGTCAAGTGTGCTATTTTATGACACATGAAGTCTTGGATACTTGAATAAAAATAAGTGTTACATGAGAAGGAATCTCTTTTATCACACATGAAGTCTTAGAAACTTGGGATATACATTAACTCACTCCAACAAACACATCTAACAAGAAAGAGTTATCATTACCTTGAGCTCAACAAGTATTTTAGGAGTACTCCTTCCAGATGAACATATTAGAAAAACAAATCCAAACTTTTGTCTATAAAGAGAATTCCAATCATAAAGTTCTTGTAAAGACAAAGCATGTTATATTTCTTATAAAATAAAAAGATGGTAGTTACAAAGCCATGTAGCCATAATACCACTTTATCACTTGTATGTGAGAGTGAATGCACGGATAAAAGTATCAAATTAAGAGTATGTTTCGGTAGTCCATAAACACTGAAATCAAAAGTACCAAGAATCATCTGATACCAGCTTGGATGACAATAATAACTTATTCATCTAGGCCAGCATCAAGGCTTCATTAGCAAATGCGACTCCTCACCAACATAGTTAAAATGAAGATTAAAGAACATATATGTATTTATTGTGTAAAACAATACACAAAGGAACAATAAAAATAATATGACCAAACAGAGTAATCTTACCTTATCTGCACTGACTTGTGTTTTTTCTTTGAAAGCAATAACAGCAACTTTAAAAATCAATACATGTATTGAGTGAAGGTATTTTTTTCCCTAGTTCTTAAATCTGATGCAATGGAAATCAAAACTTGAGATGTTTAGTTAGTGTTCTGACACTGACCATCAGTGTCACTACTTTGGTTCTCGAAACATTATGGAAGGATATTAACTCAACTCGTTCAGTGACCAACAATCAACTCTCTATGTTCAGTGAGTGAGTAGGATAGTGGATCAGAGAGGTATCAAGAGGATCACTGTTCATCCTAGTGGATGTTATATCTTCCAGATCATGGAGGAATCTAGGAGGAAAAACATTGTTGAAAATCGAGGAGAAAATTTTATTGTAAACATTAGTTAGCTGCAAGGCTAGACTTTTCAGTGCTTTCCAAACTCTGATGATAATCTAACATTGGTGCTTTCCAAACTCTGATATTTTTCAGATAGAAATTTGAACTTGTGTTTGTCCTAGAGGAAATCAATGAGCAGCTTACCCCCTAGCATTAATGAAAAAAAAAATGTAACTTGACATAATCTCCATTCATGTATAAAACTTAAATCTAACATGAATGCTTACCATTTGACCACAATAGGACTATTCACATAATTCTTACCATCTGAACAAATCAACTGTCCAAACACATAGTCCGTAGGTTTCATGAAACGCACTTTAAGTACCTAGAGATCCAACATCATTAAGTTTTTGAGTCACCCTTTCAATTCGAGGAGAATATGAACTCAAATAACCTGAAATACACAAAAAATGGAAGTGATAAATGTAATGGATATCCACTACAAAAGACACTCCATGTTAGCACACCACTAAACTGACTAAATTAATTGTACTAAGCAATATATACACTTCACCAACATGAAATAAAATTACCACTACCAATTCACAAAAGGACAATGAAGGCACGATTGTAATTCAATAATTGGAGGCAACACTTAAGAACACACAATTTTATCCTCAATGTCAGCACTGAAATCACAATTCTGTGTTATGCAAATAAATTATTTCAGTATGTAGTCGAATTATAAACGAAGCATTACATATGGAAAGCCACATTACCGACTATGTGTATACACTATGAAGAAATGGCATCAAGTGTGAAGTGAACACTGAAGTTGACTGTGAAGTGAATAGTGAAATTCATAATCTGGATAAAATTTCACAATTGAACCTCTAATATACGTAGTCTCAGATGTTATTTTACATTCGATTTATCTTTATTATTCAGTGGCATAAGTAATACACAATCCAATAGATACTTCAACATTATTCAATACTATCTGAAATTTGAACTACTCTTGAAATAACTCTCCCACTCAAAAGCAATTAGCGTGGGTCATTATCAACCAAACATGGGCTATAAATGATGCCTCGTTAACTGCATGGGTGGCATAATGCCTCATTAACTGCAAGCAACCTATTAAAGATGTTTGAATAAATGCAGTGTACTAAACAAATTGGCAATAAATTATTCCCGTGGCTTTCGCAAAGTAACTGTTTATCTAATAAATATTTAACAAATAGTATTACAACACTCAATGATCTTCTATTTTACACATAAATGAACAAATCTACCTAGGTTATTCCTGCTTAGTATTTACAAGAAAGCATATAAAACTGCATGTTATTCTTATGTAGACTTCTTAGGATTCTTAAAACAGTTATTAATTAAAATCTCTCTTAAACTATTCTCTAATTATCTAATTTAGATTGAATAAAAAAACTACTGCAAAATTCAGAAATCCAAGCAGGACTATAATAACTTCAACTCCTGAACAAATCAGAGAGTTATAACTTGATAGAAGAACTGATGGAAAAACTACTATGCATTGCAATTTTGGATAAGGCAACAAAAGATGATAAGAATTATAATTTGTATACAAAGTTCAATCAAAATAGTACAAGTGCTCATATTCCACATTCTTTATTCAGTAAATTCTTATGCAACCATAATGAATAGTTTCAAATGTAAAATCCAATTTTTTTGGTCAGTTATGGTCGAAACTGAGTAGTAGTCTAGATATAGCTAAGAATATAAACATGTGTTCAGAGTATAAAAACAGGAAAAATGTCCCATGTGACAATCATTGTCCTGAATTGAGTTTTTTAACTTTTATTACTTTGAATATCGAGCGTGATAACTACACTTGGAGCAATGGAAAATTCTTTTTCCAACTCATTAGCAATAGTAAGATTTAGATATTAGGGACTATGCTTTCTAGTAATGGTGGTAAGTTGTCCTACTATGTTACCTCGCCCAAACCCCACCAAGTGCAGGAGTCTTGTGCCTCCCTACAGCCTTTTTCTATCTAATAGGTTGAATGTTTGTATTAGTAATTTCGGGTGTAGGTAATTGTAAACTTATAGGGATCATCAGGCCCCACCACCCCACTCAAACCTACATAATAAACTAAGTAACCCCATTTTTAAAACCAATCCAACATTATCAAAGATGAGGCATCATAGAAACTTTGAACCGTGTATCTAGCTTTGGCTTGTTCGAAGTGTACTCTGAATTACCTCTTGAAAATAAAGTCGTGATACTCAACTCTGCTCCTTCAATAATGTAATAACACTAAAAGATGAGCTTTTATTTACATATTCCACTAAAAAATTTCTATTTTATTTCATTAATATATATATATATATATATATTATTTAAAAATATATATATATTATACGTATCCTAGCGTGTCGTATCCTACATTTTCAAAAAAAATGCGTATTGCGAGTCATGAGTCGTGTCGTATCCCATATCACGTGTAGAGTCCGTGATACATAGGTCAAAACTCACTTTAACGGATGAAGTTTAATTCTCAAAACAAAGACAGAGATGTAGTAGCTCACAGACAACAAAGTAATGCTCACAGAGATGTAGTAGCTCATAGACAGCAAAGCAATGTTCGTCTCAGTATATGGAACGAACTGAGTAGACAGCAAAGCAATGCTCAAAGGATTAGTAGATCAAAGATATGATAGAAGGGTGGAAACATGCCTCCTCCGCCAAGGACTAGCTTGCCTTGAGTACACTGACAAGAAAGAGAATAAAGTATTTGTCAGTTATCCTTGCTCCGCATTTCATAGACAGTAGATCCTGAGTTCAAGCCACAAGAAATTACACCTCTAAGTTGATGGAACTCACTAGCTGAAGAATTAAAAATTCCACGTGAGGCGTTACTCTGAGCCAACTTTGCAGCTTCAAGAGAGAATTTTACCTGCTCAAGAAGATAACCACAGATTTAAATTACTGCAGATACTTCTGGCATTTAGAAATCAGATTCACAGGCAAAACAAACTAATTAAAAACTACCAAAATCAAATAAGAGAGGATAATAAATTAAACAAGAATCGCTTTTAAAACTATAAGGGTAAGAGAAAACCCTATTTTTCAGATTATTCTGCCACCTTCTACTTTATATATTTTCAAAACAATCAGGAATGAATATGTACGGAATCAAATGTTCCATGAACTTAACCAAAAAAAACATAATAGCAAAGCGACACATTGATACAAAACATCTGTGATGCATCATTAACATTCTGATGTCAACTTTGAATAGGTCATATATCAATTCTCTTCCTCGAAATATATAGAAAATGATCTATGTGCCAATATCTAGCCTAAGCAGAACTCCGAAAAAAAGTAACCTAAGAAGCAGAGATACTTTATGAGGGTGATGTATTTGTATCGTATATGTATTAGATACTGATACTTCATGAATACATTTGTATACATACCCACTGATAATTGGACATATCTATAATTCAGATAGTAAATTCTTAACGACCAATAATTCTTGGTTACTCACCCACATGTGAACAATAAACAATTGATATTGAAAGGCGGCTTTTTCTTTAGCATGACAAAGAAGTAAAATATTAAATGAAATCTAACTAAAAATTATATCACCTTATAAGTACTAGTTAAAGAAGATTATATGGAAGTTGGAATGAGGGAGGGAAAGAAAGAAGTTATCGTATTTATGAGTGTACTCATATATACACAAATAAATGCTTATATGTACAGATTCATACACATATTCTTTGGTACGCTTATTTAACATGAATAATGTGAATACCATGATTCGTAAGTTAAAAATTTTATGGTTATTTTATTTTGTTTGTTATTTTCATTCACCCGTTCATTAATTATTATCTGATGCTCCGTATATTTCAACTTATCCCGGTGTATACATATCCTTTTTTTTTTAAAAGAACCGAGATGGTGTATTTGTAAAGTGTCATATCTATATTTGTATCCGAGATTCTTAGAAATTAACAAGAATAATTACTTTTTATTCTCCTTGTATTGATTGTATATATATAAAAAGACACTCAAGCTTAATCAAGCTAGCAACGGATATGATAAAGTATACCCCATCAACACTTACTCTATTTGATGTAATAACACCTTAAAACTAAACTCCCATTAAAATTGACTGATCACAATGGGTGGCCCATAGTTACCGGATTCTCTACATACCCCTATGTACTGCGATTCGGGATCACCAACCCGAAAAGTGGTTGGTCCGCAATCCGGATCTTCAAAAGTGGTGTAACCAATATTAACAATAAATCTTTTTTTAGCTATTATAAGTAATAATGAAACTTTTGATTTAGTAGGTGAAATAAATGAAGAAAAAACAGGCTTCCTAGCAAAGTTTAGAAGAATGGTTAATATATTACATAATAATAAATGGGACACAGTTTTAGTGAATCATTCTAAATTAGTTGAATACATATATTCATTATAATATAGTTATAGTTCTAACATATCTCAACAAGCATATTAAAGCATTCCGTAATTCGAAGTAACAAACCAACTAAGCCTACTCCCATTGTACCGCGTACCGGTGATATCTACGTACTACATAGCAAAGCGGGGGTGGCTGTGGGTTTATATATAGTAATAATTAACTAGAGGCCTAAATTTATCAAATAACTAATATATAATCCTAGACAACCATGGACTATGACTAATAAGTTAAAAGAAAAAACTAATACCTAAAGATAGACTAAGATATAATAACAAAAGAAAATAAATCTATTCTCTCTCCTGGCTGGCAGCACCCCAAAGGGGGACCTGTGCGTATGCAGCACATCAATAAAACATGAGGATACTTGTACAAAACCTCAGACAGTATTAAAGAAAAACGAATGTTTGAGATCATGGTTGGTTTTATGTTCCACAAGTGATGAATCATATTAGAAAGTTAAAGAAAAAATTTTGTTTCAATTTTTTTTAGCGCACACATAATAAAAAAAACGCCTCCTTTTTGAAATTTTCTAATACTGTTTCAAGTATTTACTCCAATTAGTTCATCATCCGCAGTAATTTAGTTTAGTACAAGGGGCCTATTGACCGGTGTTTGAAATTGCATAGCAATTTGCGCAAAATTTCACATCTTGGGCTTATTTCACCATGACATCCCCTCATCTTTGCAGGGACCCTACTTTGCGCACACAAAACCATGACACATCACACGATTGGCTTAAATTGCGCGTTTTGCGAGTTAAAACAAAAGTTTTTATAGCCACCATAGTTCTTAAAACTGCGTCATTTTAGGAGGGAAACGAAAAGAAAAAAAATCAAGACAAGTAAAAGATGAGCTTTCAAAGAATAAGAGGCGTCGCATGAGATTCTAGCATGCTTTCCTTCCTCCGTGTCCAACGAAATAGCTATTGTGGTAGCAGATATAGTGAAAATGGTTAGTTATACCAATAAACTGTAATTTATATATGACAGATGTATCGTTTATGGTCTCACTTCAACATCTTCATAGTACGCTACTGGCTATGTGTAATCTTTGGAATTTTATCTTTCATTTTTTAGGAAAGGAATAGGAGTCATTATACCTCTTCATCACATCAAGAACAAGTGGGGAATTTTGTAGGGAGATTCGCTGTACTTGCTGGTGGATCTTAACCACATACTACGAGATCATGATTTCCCTAGAACATAAAGAAACTATGCAAAGGAGCTCTGAGCTATCAGTAATGGCACTCTAGAGCAAGGGATACCCATACATTTTGAAGCATAAAGGGAATCCCGATGAAGGTTTTCTAGGGCTCAAAGACGAAATCTATGCTCATCCGAGTGGGGATATTGTGGAACCGGACCGTTCCTCAAGCATCGAGTCACAGGAATCTTCAAACGAGTTCTAAAAAAATTACCCACAACAACATGACTTTGTCTCATGGTCAACCTTTCCTCCTGGTTATAATAAGGTACATATATGTGCCAATTGGACGTGTTTGATAGATAAATGCAGAGGCGGAGCCAGGAATTTAGCCATGGTGGGGCAGGATGTATTGTCGGGGGTTCGAGGGCGGTAGCCCCCTCCAAAAAATTGGACTATTTTTACATTTTTACAATTATAACTAAAAAAACATCGAATACAATAACAATTCATTACTAAATAAGTGATAAACATATCGTGAATTATTTTATTTGTTATCATTTGTTTATTTTTAGGGAATTAATTTTATTTAAACATGCAATTTGTTTTTTTAGGGGCAAAAACAATGAACTCAAATATAATCTAAACAAACAAATCTAAATAGAAAATAAGGAGAGATTGGGGAAAAAATATGTTTGGGGCAAAAATATAAACAAACAATGCAGCCTAAACAAACAATGAAGGATTTTCACTTACATAACAATGGAGCCTAACAGTGGTGTCGTTAACTTGAGAGCAGTGGTGGGGTAGAACTTGAGGTGAGACGACGACGTGAGACTCAGAGGAGCGGAGGTTTTGTTTCGAAAGAGTGGCAGCATGTTTTGTTTGAAAGTAATGTATTTAGGTTATAAGTAATGTATTTATTCCAGTTTAGACCCCTACTTTTTGTTATAATTATATTTTGTCGTAAAATAATTAAATATGTCTTTTTTTAAATTTCTTGCTGGCGCACTTGCCCCCCCCCCCCCCCCACTATACAGAGTGGCTCCGCCACTGGATAAATGTACCCCTTTTCAGTGGATAACCGATTCCAATATGCTCCATTCAATATATTCAATCAGTGTCATGCTCATGAGTCCCAGTTTCAGGAATTTCATTATTTTGTGGTCTTTGACTTTGAGGCTACATGTGACAAATTGAAAAATCCTCACCCTCAAGAGATAATCGAGTTTCCATCTATAATAGTGAGTTGCATGACTGGTCAACTAGAAGCTTATTTTCAAACGTATGTGTATCCTATGTGCAATCAGCTTCTGAGTGATTTCTGCATGGATTTGACCGGAATCCAGCAACTTCAGGTGGACAGAGGTGGTACTCTAAGAGAATCGCTTCTTAGGCTTGACAAATGGATTGAAAAGAAGGGTATTAAGAACACTAACTTTGCTATGGTTACATGGTCAAATTGGGATTGTCGAGTGATGTTGGAATCAAAGCGTCAATACAAAAAAAATCCAAAAGCCTCATTATTTTAATAGATGGATCAACTTAAAAGTTCCTTTCCGTGAGGTTTTTAGTGGCGAGAGGTTCAATTTAAAGGAGGCGGTACAAATGGCAGGCCTAGCATGGCAGGGTCGTGCTCATTACGGCCTCGCCGATGTAAAAATACTGCGCGTCTGCTATCTCACCTCATGCGAAAGTGCTTCAAATTCCCAATCACCAACTCAATGATTTCTAACTCCATTGGACATTCTTCACTATTGAAGAAGTCCTTAGAACACCTCCCATTTTCCCCATTTTATCCCCACAAGGTTTCGATATTATAATTTCACCCCCATTGTTTTTGCGGGGTGACGAGCAGAAAGAGATGGTTCGAAAGCCCGACCCGAAATAAGGGTCTATTTTTTCGGGTGTGGGAATTAGACTTCCACTAGAGGGGCCTACTGCCAGTACTTTGAATGGGTTTGTTCTCCATAAAACTGAAAAATATATAAACTCTTGTGTAAAAAAAGAGTGAGAAAAGAGAGGGTAATCTCTTAGAAGAAGAAAATGTGGGTTGGTTCGTGAGGTTTGTTTTTTTATTACAAAAGAATATGGATAGTTGAGACTTAAGACTGACTTCTTGTTTGACAAAAGAGACTCTATAAAGTGGGGAATATGTGAGGAACATGGGTATTTTAAGGAGGATATGATTTTCACATGCCAAGAGACATGCTTTAATTATCTAAAATAATATGTGAAACAGAGACATTTGGTTTTCTATAAAAAAAAAATAGGAGTCATTATCATGGATAAAGTTAGTTCAATTTTAGGCTCATTCCAAAAACCTTGTATCATAATAGAGTGTTTTTTAGGTATGTTTGCTAACAGTTTTACATGCTAAAATTAGTAATCTTCCTAATTTTCTCCACTAGGTGTGTTCAACAGTACACAACTTATTACTTTTATGACATGATTTTCACCTCAAAGATAAAAGGGTTTGAAATTTCATCCAAGACTCTTGACTTTAAACTCATTGAATAAGCTTAGTGAAAAGGATAAATTATAGAATAAAGGGTTACTGAGTAAATAGTTCACCGAGTTGATTGACTGACTAAATACCAAATTTTTTGTTAAACTTTTTTACTCTTTAATTCACAATAACAAATCCCTAATCCATATTTCCTCATACTGAATCCAACCCAATATCATAATAACAAACCCCTTAATCCCAATATCACAATAACAAACCCCTAATCCCAATATCAAATTGGGTTGGGTGAACATTACCCCCATCTCATTGGACACAAATGTATCTTTTAACCAAATTCCAATATGCCATCATTTATCAAAAATAAGGAAAATATTCAAGTTATGGATAAGATCAGTTGTACCCAACCAAATAAAAATCAACCCATCTTATGGATATATTGTGGTAAAAATAAAGTTTATTTATTTTTTGAGTAAAGAAAACTTGAATAAATATAGGCAGAAGTTGATTACAAAATTTCACATAATTTTGAGCCACTTAAATAATTTACAAACAACCATATAGAGAGAATATCATGAAGGAAACTTTAGAAAGTAGAGTTAACACACATAAATTGGTTTTGATCATGAAGAAATCCATAAAACCCCAATAATGACCAACATGATACCTATCTTCATGTACATATCTAAGAACTTCATTTTTCAATTTTCTATAACAAAAACAAAACACATTTGGGAGAGTTCAATACAATAGGGAAATTTGAGATAAATAAATAATAGCATGGCTGATAGATAGATATAGACAATTAAATATACACTAACCGAGCTCAACTATGTATCAGCGTCGATCGAAAGAGAGAGAGGGTTGGACCGCTGGACTAACCTACAATATAAAGTGCAGAAAAAATGATAAAGCAAAATTAGAGCATTGACTATTAGAATACATATAGAAAATTAATGTACGTAAATACACCCAACCTAGACATAACTGTACAATGGAATAAAAGAACCACAATTCAAACCTGAATCTTCAAATTTCAAACAAGAATTCTACGAGTTATGCTTTCTCACAGAAAAACCCTACATGTACAAGAGTAGAAAATTACGAGAAGAATAAGAGGAAGATAAGAGAAAGAGAGATAGGGGTACACACTCAAAGTTGTTCCATGGGGTGCCGGTGAAAAGTTCCGATGAGATTATAAAGTGTCCTTGAGGAGACCCAACAATGGGAGAGAGAGAGAGAACACAGAGGAACACGACTGGGGGGAAAACTCCCGCTTCTCAACATTTGGGGTTTGTATCTTTTTTTTTCCATAAATATATTAAATACAACGATTTATTATTATTTGCAACTATTTTAATTAATTTGTAACGGTTTTTTAACATTGCAATTTTGTAATGGAAAAAATCCGTTACAAAAGATGAAAATAATCCGTTACAAAATGGACCTTTTGGTGTAGTGACATTATTAAAGGAATTGAGGTGTAATTAATTAGTTAAGGGGGGGGGGGGGGAGAATATAGAATTCGGTATTAACGATGGTACGGGCCAAGTAAGCGAGTCCGAGTATAATAATTGGGTGACACCAAGTGTTAAATTAATTAGTGTGTAAATTAATTAGATTAGAGTCGGACTATAGACTCGGATTGGTAATAATTAATTAATGTGTAAATTAATTAAATCAGAGTCGAATCATAGACTCAGATAAATATTATAAAAATTAATGTGTAAAGTATTTATATAAGATTCAGACCATAGACTCGGGAAAATATTATATTAATTGACGTGTGAATTGAATAAATACGAGTCGGACCATAGACTCAGGGAGATGATAAATTACTAACTGAGAAAATTAATTAAGTTGAGTCGGGCCACAGACTCGAGAAATTACAGGCTAGTGTTACGGGTTTTTGAGTACACGGTAAAGCCAGAATATATATATATATATATATATATATATATATATGGTGTAATGATAGTATATATATGTGTGTATATATTGTGTGTGCTATTAAATATCAGTGACTAGATATTTATTTAATTTATATACTCTAGTACTATCAAAGGAGGTTGTGCGATGTGGGTGAATCCCCTAGCTTGAGGAGTAGGGTGAGTATGTCCCCAGGTCATAGCGTCCGATATATGGGTGAGGGATTTATCTCACTTTCAGGGAAGGAATATGACCGCCTCCACTACGTTTATATTTTGGGCCAAGTTGATGAGCGATTCGAACTCGGTTATCTAGGTTATGTGATCACACGTAGTAAGATAGCACTTTAGAGGGAATCATCCGGTGAGGGTATACTCGGAGGGATGGATGTACATATATATATATATATATATATATATATATATATATATATATATATATGTGTGTGTGTGTGTGTGTGTGTGTGTGTGTATGTGTGTGTGTGTGTGTGTGTGTGGTCATTCTTAGTAGAGGTACGTATATAATGGTAGTAAATATTATATGCGAAGAATAATACAATGTGTGACGTATATACTTTATATAACTCGTGTCACAGTTATATGCTATTATGTAAGAAGGAATTAATTAAGTTAATTGGTGAGATAACTTGTAACTCATGAAAAATTATACTCGGGTTAGAGTAGTATGGAAAGGGGAGGTTATACCAGGACTAGTTCGACAAGGTAGTACAACTAGGTGGGGTTAAGGTAACCGTTAGGTGTGCACATTAGTGGAGGGGTGAGAATGTCCTCAAGAGAGTGCGACACTGACTTAAATATGAAGCGCATTCATGCAATTTAAATTTACTGCAGTTAACTCACCTGCTAAATATTTTCAAAATATTTTGGGTTCTAACCCGTGCTATAAAACTATTTTCAAAATGTTTTAGGTGTCCAGCCACAGGGACGCCAGGATCGATATTCTATTCTAGGGATACGGAGTTGCGGTATATGTGGATGCTAGCAGGAGTTTGGATTAGACGCATCATTCATTCATTCCTATAGTAGGAATCATTTATCAGTTTCAGTTTTATTTAGGGCTTGTCGTCCAGACTTCTCAATACAGTTTTCAGATGTATTTATTCAGGTGTTGGATGTTTGTATTGGATTTTTCACTTTGGTGGCCGATGGTTTATTCGGTAAATTGTTTAATTAATTATTCAGTAATTTTAATTTAGTTGTGTGAATGGTTTATACTTAATTCAGCATGTACTATTTTTTTATATAAAAGTTAAAATTTGGCACCAGCTTTTGGAATACTAGATGGTTAGTAAGTTTTAAAAAGTTTTCAACAGTGATGCTAATAAGGATGAACCAACTGGGATTCATGTTTTAATTTGGTATAGGACTGATCACCCGGTATTTTATTAGGCGGGGTATCACAGATGGTATCAGAGCATCAGGTTCTAGTGCCCTTAGGATCTGTGCGGCTTTTCACGTTTTATCTTAGCGTCCTTTGATGTAGAGACTTATCATAGGATTGTTGTATTCTTAAACGTATGTGCATTTACATTCTTCTGCCAATTATTTTATATTTGACGTTGAACTCATACGATTCGATTCTCATTTCAGATGCTGCCCAGGAGAGAGAGAGCAGCTAGGGCAGCAGGGGGAGATGAGACTAGAGAGGCTCATCAGGAGCAAGAGTTACCACAACAACTACCAGATATGATTTTGACAGCACAAGTAATTGAATTAGTGGCACAGGAAGTTGAAGCAACGATGATCGCTATGGAAAGGTACTTTCCACGAGATCAACCACAAGTGTTAGTGGCACCAGATGTTCAGGCCCACCCGGGGCCGTCGGGGTGGCAACAAGTACGAGAGGTCTTTCAAAAGGGATATCCACTAGAGTTTCGAGGGGGTTCAGATGTGGTGCTAGAGTGTCAGTGGAAGAGAGATATCCAGCGTCACCTACGCATGGTAGATTGCAAAGAAGTGCAGAAGCAAATGTTAGACACTTTTAGATTAGTGGGAGCAGCGCTAAAGTGGTGGGAGTTGATCACCACAGTTGAGGAAAGGGATACAATAACTATTGTCGAGTTTTGGGTGAGGTTCGACCACAAATATTTTTCGACAGCAGTTGAGACTGAAATGAGAAGGAAATTTAGAGAGGTAACACAAGGGGACCGAACAGTGGCCGATTATGAGGAAGAACTCACTCGTTTGGAAAATTTTGTACCGGATGAGGTAAGCAATGAAGAGAGAAAGAATGTAAGGTTCATGGATGGGTTAGTCTGGAGGATCAGACAACATTTGATTGGTAATCCCGTGTTAGTAGCTTATACAGATGTCGTTAACGCAACACTCCTACACTGTCAGGAATATCACTTCCACATAAAAGGAAGTAGGAAGGGAGTAGAACCCAGTTAGTGGGATAAAGCGGGAGGGAACAGTACCAGTGGGGTATTCCAATAGCAGACAGGGGACATCAGGGGAAGGATTCCCAACAGGGGAATCAGGCCAAGATATTTAGGACAGGAGGCTATCGACAGGATGGCCAGGACTTCCGACGAGGCCAGCAAGGAAGGGATCAGTGGTAGGGTGAATTTATAAGGAGGTGTTTCATTTGTGGGGAAGCGGGACACGTGAAGAGAGATTGTCCTCAGCGAGGAAGGGGTCAACTACAGGATGAGGTCCTGGATATGCAGCCACTACAACAAATCATGGGTGCGTTCGGGCACGGGGAAGCTGCTCCAGAACCTGAGGATCATCCATTGCAGCTAGAGTATAGAGGTAATTATCTTTTTATCCTATGGGCATGGGGTACGTTTTGGGTGACAGTGAGGGTGCCACAAAATAAGAATTATTTTCACTAGAGTTCGCGGGTAAGTCGAATTTAGTGGGTGCGCTGGCTATAGCAGCCATATTACATATATATTTCTGTGGGATAGTATATTTCTTTAGTGTTAACTACGAGAGAGTGGGGGTATTCATAGAGATGGGATTTGGTATTATGCGAGGGGTTACTACTTTCAAGAATTATGAAAGTAGGGTTGAAACTTTTTATATCGGCTGGATAGCGATAGATTTGAACTATTGTAAATAGTGGGGGTAAGTTTTGGTGTTTGGGACAGTAGGGTGTGATTGTTACTAGGTATCACCTGAGAGGGCGTCTATCCCATATATATGTGTGTATATATATTATATTGTGTGGTGCGACAGACACATAGTGAGGTCTTGTATTCTCACATTTTATCCCGGTAAGTAGGGGTATTTCCTAAAGTGAATCAGGGTGGTTAGATTTATTTTCGAGCTGGGGGAGATAGCTCGGGGTTTATTTTGCGCAAGAACTAGTGATAGTTAGGGCGCGGTATTTTATGTTGTCTTTTGTTGCATAAGGGTAGGCGTATGCACTTTTGTGTTAAGATACAAGTATTTGGGGGTACATACTATAGACTGAGGGTCTAACGGATCTCAATGACCGACAATGTTAGGTAGTAGTGTATCGGGGGGTTCCATGTTTGGATTTCACTTTGCGAGGCGTCCCACGCATGAAACTTAGCGCAATGTTGGAAGTGGCGAGATGTTTGATCGTTAGTACATGGGTTGGGTACCTCGACCATTATATATATATGTGATATGGCTACGGGTTTGAAGTTATATTATGGGTCACGACTAGCATAGTCGGATAACTTTCGTGCGGTAAAGCACGGGAAAAATGTGTATGGGCACCCGGGTTAATTAAGACAACTTTTGTGCGGTCAAGCACGGGTACAGGGTGTATGGGCGCCCTGGTTAATTAAAATTTATATTTGTGTAATTTATAGTTAGAAGCGGGAGAGATAAATATAGCGATCTTAGAGGCACATGACTACAGATTTATATTTGAAGCTTGGAGCACTAGGCTTATCTTAATTTCGATGACGAAATTCCATTGTAAGGGGGGAAGTATGTAACCACCCCGTAATTTCGAGGATTTAAAATTTAATCATTTTTGGGAGAAATAGAAATATTTAAATTGTAGAAACTAAAATTTATGATTTAGAGAATTTATTTGAGTGGGAAGAATTTATTTATATTTGGCGACTTTAAGTTAAATTGTTCGAATTAATGTGTGTCGCATTTTGATGTCAAAATTGGAGAATGTGATAAATTATTTCGGATCACAATTCTGAGTGTGAGGTTGAGTTCAGATGGGTCAAGATAGTCAGAAAAGAGTACTCGGTGGTAGTAATCGGGTCTCGGGACATTTTTGGGCATAGCCATGCCCACACGGGGTGATTTGGAACATTTTAATCAGACCCGTATGACCTAAAATGGGATTAGGGATTTTAAACCTAATTGGGGGAAAAGTCGAATGGCAGCTAGCAATTATAAACCTAGGGTTAGAGAGAGACACAAAGGAATCAAATCTAGAAACAAATTGGGAACTTTTTGGAGACAAATTAAGGGACGGATTAGGGTGGTCTTCATCAACACGTTCACTACACCAACGAGTCAGACCCTACGAATAATTTCAGGCAAGTGGTTAACTTTTTTAGTTCTTAAATTGATGATAATCAATTCATATCATAGTATGTGTATATAAAAATTCGTTTTGGGTGTGTAGCCACAATTAAATTGGGTTTTTTCTGAAAGTAGAGTAATGGTTAGATTTAATTACTCAAAGGATGTTAGGTAATGATTTAGGACTGTTAAGATTAAATTGTAGGGTGGATTACAGTAGGTATTAGTGTTTCAATTGATTGAGAATGATGAGGTTGATTTCAGTAAAATGAAACCCGGATGAAAAACCCAAATCTGATATACTTAGGGTTATGTATAAATTTGATGATGGATTAAGCTCTCTAACGTGTTTAGAACCTTTTCTTGTGTGGGGAATATGCTGGTTGTGATTTGGGCAAATGTTTGGGAAGAAACAAAAGCTTAAGGGTTTATCAATGGCTGAAACAGCAAGCCGGAGAAGACGAATACATGTTCGATCGATCGACCCAGGGGATCGATCGATCGACCAATTGCCCCAGAATTTTGGCAGTTCATCCTGTTCATATATATAAGGGAAATTAATTTAGGATTTAATCCCCTACTTTTATTTAGTGATAAATTCATATGTGATACATATTCCATAACAACTATAAGGGGATATAATTGGGTTTAGGAGGGTGATAATTCTATGTCACGGGACGATTAAATTTCGGGAATTAATTCGTAGATATTGGTTTTGGACCGAGGAAAAAGGTTCGGATATTGTAGTTGAGTGTCACTACATTATTAAAGGAATTGAGGTGTAAATAATTAGTTAAGGGGGGAGGAATATAGAATCGGGTATTAACGATGGTACGGGTCAAGTAAGCGAGTCCGGGTATAATGGTTGGGTGACATCAAGTGTTAAATTAATTAGTGTGTAAATTAATTAGATTAGAGTCGGACCATAGACTCGGATTGGTAATAATTAATTAATGTGTAAATTAATTAAATCAGAGTCGAATCATAGACTCGGGTAAATATTATATAAATTATTGTGCAAAGTATTTATATAGTATTCAGACCATAGACTCGAGGAGATGATAAATTACTAAGTGAGAAAATTAATTAAGTTGAGTCGGGCCACAGACTCGAAAAATTATAGGCTAGTGTTACGGGTTTTTGAGTACACGGCAAAGTCGGGATATATATATATATATATGTGTGTGTGTGTGTGTGTGTGTGTGTGTGTGTGTGTGTTATATTGTGTGTGTTATTAAATATCAGTGACTAGATATTTATTTAATTTATATACTCTAGTGCTATCAAAGGAGGTTGCGCGATGTGGGTGAATCCCTCAGCTTGAGGAGTAGGGTGAGTATATCCCCAGGTCATAGCGTCTGATATATGGGTGATGGATTTATCTCACTTTCAGGGAAGGAATATGACCGCCTCCACTACGTTTATATTTTGAGCCAAGTTGGTGAGTGATTCCAACTCGGGTATCGAGGTTATGTGATCACACCTAGTAAGATAGAACTTTAGAGGGAATCATCCGGTGAGGGTATACTCGGAGGGATGTATATATATATATATATATATATATATATATATATATATATGTGTGTGTGTGTGTGTGTGTGTGTGTGTGTGTGTGTGTGTGTGTGTGTGTGTGTGTGTGGTCATTTTTAGTAGATGTGCGTATATAATGGTAGTAAATATTATATGCGGAGAATAATACAGTGTGTGATGTATATACTTTATATAACTCGTGTCACGGTTATATGCTATTATGTAAGAAAGAATTAATTAAGTTAATTGGTGAGATAACTTGTAACTTATGCAAAATTATACTCGGGTTAGTGTAGTATGGCAAGGAGAGGTTATACCAGGACTAGTTGGACGGGGTAGTACAACTCGGTGGGGTTTAGGTAACCGTTAGATGTACACATTAGTGGAGGGGTGAGAATGTCCTCAAGAGAGTGCGACACTAACTTAAATATGAAGCGCATTCATGCAATTTAAATTTACTGCAGTTAATTCACTTGCTAAATAGTTTCAAAATATTTTGGGTTCTAAACCTTATTATAAAACTATTTTCAAAACTTTTTAGGTGTCCAGCCACAGGGACGCCAGTATTGATATTCTATTCCAGGGATACGGAGATGCGGTATATGTGGATGCTAGCAGGAGTTTGGATTAGACGCATCGTTCATTAACTCCTAGAGTAGGAATCATTTATCAGTTTCAGTTTTATTTAGGGCTTGTCGCCCAAACTTCTCAGTACTGTTTTCAGATGTATTTATTGAGGTGTTGAATGTTTGTATTGGATTTTTCACTTTGGTGGCCGATGGTTTATTTGGCAAATTGTTTAATTAATTATTCAGTTGATTTATGTCACACCCCGCCCGCCCGGGGAGAGCGAACGGAGCGCTAATGCGATAAAATAAATTTAAATCCACAAGTGACAAGGTATAGAGCATCTAAATAAACCCACAATAATATAAATCCACTAATCTCAATCTCTTCAATTACATCAAGTCTCTCGAATTAAAATTACAACTATCTAACTCGAAAAAAAAAATACAAATCTCCAAAGCTCTATACATCAAAATAATACAAATCTTTCCCAAACAATCCTCGATAAAATCAATCTCCATAGCGCCCCAAAATCCACGCTAACCTGCCACTAAAAGAAAATATGGGGAAGTACACAATACGACAAGAAAGATGCTCAACAAATATATGTTAGCGGTGAATAAAACGTAACAACACGAGTACGGATATTCAAATCAAAATGCAAATCTCAATAGCATTTCATCATTATAATTTCTCAACAACACTTTAACGGGTCACCAGGCCTCACCACATCCGTATATGCTTTATCAAGCCATAGCTCGGGAAATAGTAATTTTGGCGGGTGCCCAACATTCGTGCCATATTAAAATCTCATGACTACGTGCTCATCAACAATGTAATGATACCACATGAATCAAAATAATTTCAACAATTATTTTCCAGATTTCAATGAATTTATCAATTCAAATATGAGTTCAATTAACAAGAATTCAAAAAGAATGACACTCGCGAGATTTAAGGAGCATATTGTGTAAAACCCCATACCTCAAACCATGATGAGAAACCAATGATCACATCTTCAATATCAATACAAAAGATCTACAAAAACTTCTCCAAGAACCTCCAACAAAATATCCCCAAGAACACCTCTAATCTAAGGTTGGAACTCACAAATCTCAAGAGCCAATGTATATATAAAAAGAAGAGGAATATAAAATATATTTGCTGCCAAAATTTGTGTCAAAAGTAGGTTAAAAGGCTTGCCCGCAACTTCCTTTTATAATGCAAAGAAATGAAGAGTTGGAATCCAAAAGACTCCTTTAAATAAGGCAAATAAATGAAGAGGTGGAAGTCAAAACAACTCCAAGAGTTAAAAACATTTAAAAATCATTTTAAATTCCGTTTTAACTCCGATTTTGAAACCGTTTGAAATTCTCGCCTTTAAAAATAATAACCAATATATTTGAGCAATAAAATAATTTTATCAAAACTTTATTTTCCTCCATTTTTTAGAAATTAATTAAAATAGCCCAAAATTACGCAGGTTGTTACACTTCCCCACTAACAATGGAATTTCGCCCTTGAAATTCGCCGAATGCCTAACTCTCAAAATCAGGCCAACAATCTCCAAAATAATCTCGTCTCCAAAAATAAATTCCTCACATCTAATCTCGAAACCTAACACGAATATCACCTAAAATTTTCTATCTCCAAAAATTGCTAACCACGCAATGAACCCAAAATCCAAGCCCCGAGGGTTTGCCGTATACCTAAGCTTTGATACCATTTGTAACACCCGGCCCGCCCGGGGAGAGCGAACGGAGCGCTAATGCGATAAAATAAATTTAAATCCACAAGTGACAAGGTATAGAGCATCTAAATAAACCCACAATAATATAAATCCACTAATCTCAATCTCTTCAATTACATCAAGTCTCTCGAATTAAAATTACAACTATCTAACTCGAAAAAAAAATACAAATCTCCAAAGCTCTATACATCAAAATAATACAAATCTTTCCCAAACAATCCTCGATGAAATCAATCTCCATAGCGCCCCAAAATCCACGCTAACCTGCCACTAAAAGAAAATATGGGGAAGTACACAATACGACAAGAAAGATGCTCAACAAATATATGTTAGCGGTGAATAAAACGTAACAACACGAGTACGGATATTCAAATCAAAATGAAAATCTCAATAGCATTTCATCATTATAATTTCTCAACAACACTTTAACGGGTCACCAGGCCTCACCACATCCGTATATGCTTTATCAAGCCATAGCCCGAAAAACAGGAATTTTGGCGGGTGCCCAACATTCGTACCATATTAAAATTTCATGACTACGTGCTCATCAACAATGTAATGATACCACATGAATCAAAATAATTTCAACAATTTTTTTCCAGATTTCAATGAATTTATCAATTCAAATATGAGTTCAATTAACAAGAATTCAAAGAGAATGACACTCGCGAGATTTAAGGAGCATATTGTGTAAAACCCCATACCTCAAACCATGATGAAAAACCAATGATCACATCTTCAATATCAATACAAAAGATCTACGAAAGTTTCTCCAAGAACCTCCAACAAAATAGCCCCAAGAACACCTCTAATCTAAGGTTGGAACTCACAAATCTCAAGAGCCAATGTGTATATAAAAAGAAGAGGAATATAAAATATATTTGCTGCCAAAATTTGTGCCAAAAGTAGGTTAAAAGGCTTGCCCACAACTTCCTTTTATAATGCAAAGAAATGAAGAGTTGGAATCCAAAAGACTCCTTTAAATAAGGCAAATAAATGAAGAGGTGGAAGTCAAAACAACTCCAAGAGTTAAAAACATTTAAAAATCATTTTAAAATCCGTTTTAACTCCGATTTTGAAACCGTTTGAAATTCTCGCCTTTAAAAATAATAACCAATATATTTGAGCAATAAAAATAATTTTATCAAAAACTTTATTTTCCTCCATTTTTTAGAAATTAATTAAAATAACCCAAAATTACGCAGGTTGTTACAATTTAATTCAGTTGTGTGAATGGTTTATATTTAATGCCGCATGTACTATTTTTTTTATATAAAAGTTAAAATTTGGTACCAGCTTTTGGAATAGTAGGTGGTTAGTAAGTTTTAAAAAGTTTTCGACAGTAATGCTAAGGATGAACCAACTGGGATTCCTGTTTTAATTTGGTATAGGACTGATCACCCGATATTTTATTAGGCAGGGTGTCACAGTTCTCTAATGTAATAAAAAGCAAATCCTTAATTCCGTAAACGTAGGCACATTGCCAAACAAAGTACATCTTGTGTTGTGTGTGTGGTTTCTTTATTTTTATTACATGCACTATTAATTGGCTCTGTGTATTAGTAACTATCACTTGTAGGAACTACCACTTAAAGATTGTCAGAATTTTTTGCTTCCCATGTAGTGGGTTGATATGATTTGATTAAATGTATGGATTGTTTAGCATAATTTCTCGATAATTTTTTAATTAACGTTTAGTACAAGTTTTTTTTTTATGAACAAGTCTTTCGGGATATAACCCACTCACAAACACCCTATCTTCTTTTATCCTAAATTATAAATCTTAAATTATAAAATCTAAACCTTAAACCCTAAATCCCTAATCCAAAAAACTAGACCCAAAATTCTAAACGAAAAAAAAAACATTATGGCTCCGTTTGTTTATCAGGAAAGTTAAGCGGGAAAATGATTGCTGGAAAAAATGAAGTGAAGTGAAGTAAAGGAGAGGAAAAATTATTTTCTTCTGAAAAAACTAAACATTAACTCCTAAACCATATAGAAAATTAAACACTAAACAAAAATAACTAATGCTTAAGCCCTAAACAAAAAATTCCTAAACCCTAAAGAGGTAAACCCCAAAATCTTTCACCCGCTAGAGAAATCGTCAAAAAATATAAACGAGACACTCATTAGAACATACAAAAGTGATGTAGAGTAAAAAAAAAAAAAAACACTTACCTCCTACTTGACTAAGCCTTTATTGTCCCTAAGTAGATTTAAATTTTTAAATAAACTCTTTGTTAACTAGGTGAAGTTATTTTTCTCATAGTTTATGTTATTTAAAAAAAAAAAATTAATGTTAAAGTCATTTTTTCTCTATATCAAAATTATTTTTTCCCGTTACTCATCAGTGCCCTCCTATTATCTCGAGGAGACTCCAAAAAAAATTGATGACTTTTTGGGGAATCTTTGACAAACTTCCAACTTCAGAAAAATGTTACCGACGTAATCCGACTCTACCCATAAAAAAAGTAACAATAAAGATTATATAAAAGGTTTTTATTACATAAAAAAAAAGAAAGATAGGTTAAATGAGAAATGTGCCTTATCGGAATATTAACATTAAGAGCAACGATATTTTTATGGAATTCAAGCATCAATTTAATATCAAATACACTTTATATAATTCATACACTAGTCAAACTGACGACATAAAATAATTAAATTATATTATAATACAAATAAATAAAACAGTACATGTTCTGGCACAATACTTAGACCGGATGTGCCTATCATTTTTTCTAACATTAATTGTGCATTTGTTTTTAAGTCTCAATCTATTTTTTCAGAAGGTTTTGGTGATGAAAGCAGTCAGATTTTCTGACTTCACCTTCGAGAGCTCTGTCTCCCTCTAAACTGTCCCGCAATCTCTAAGAAAGAGAGATTATATTCTCTTTATTGTCTCCATCAGTTGCTGGTGGAGTTCTTCACCGCCTCCATTTTCCACCACCCTTTATTCGCGCCACGCTTTACCAGCACTTCATCTCCAGCCAGTGACACATACATACATACATACATACATATATATATATATATATATATATATATATATATATATAAAGAAAGAAAGAAAGAAGGAGAGAGATATGACATGCGATAATTTAGTTGTGGGAGTGCCACTCATTATATCTCTCCTTATATAACCTTACCTTTCCGTTCCGCTTTTGATTTACTTTTAACTTTCCTCTCATTTTTCTCCTTTGGGATCTGATCTTTATAGAGAAGTTCAATTCCCGAGGAGAGGAGAGCGACAATTTGTCTTTGCTTATTGCTTTATTGTCTGCTTCAGTGGGCTTAAAAAGGTTGCAAGCAGCAAGTTTTATATCTCCTAACTGATTGGTCGAAACAAACTAGATCTGTTGAACAACTTTCAGTTGGATAACTGTAAAGCATTATTGAGGTTGTCTTATTATCCTCATTCTTCTTCTTCTCGATTGTTTTACCTTTTTTGTTAACATATTGGTGCTGTACAGGCTTTACAATATTGATGATCGTAATTGTGTTTAAAGGATTAAAGTTGAGGGTTTGTTGCAGTTATGTATGCTGTGTGGAATAAAAAGATTTAAGTTCAAGATTCCTTATCTTGTTTCTGAGTATGGGAATTTGATCTAATCTTTTCCGTTAATATATTGTTTTTTCTAGGCATGCAATGCAAATTAACCTGATCGTTTGAGTTTATGTTTTTTCATACATTAGGTCCTTCTTCCTAGATCTCACTAAATTTTGTCTATTGAAAAGGGGCAAATGGGATTGTGTTATTCCTTTTTCACCATTATATTGTTTAGATATATATTATATGTACATGAGAAGTCAAAGCTCAGTCTCTGGAACTTTCAAAAACATGATTTTATGTTACTATATTTTATTTTTTTGATGGATATACAGTTCTTTACTTTGGGGGAAAACGCCTTTTCCTTAGTAGTTTTCATTCATTTTACATGGCTAAGTACAAGCAATGAGTCTTGTTATCTAGAATATCCTTTTTTATTCATTTATAGAGTTTTCCTTCTTATAAGCATGGCAAAATTAATGAACAAACGTAATTTTTGGTTTCATGAATCATGTAACTTCGCGACTTAGTGTCTGTACACACGTAATATCTATATCTTTTAATTTTGCGTGACTGAAAAAAAGCGACGGTTTTTCTAAAACGGTCCCAGTTTCAAAAATAATTCTAAAATTTAATGGTAGAAACGGGAAAATAGCGGTGGATTTATTTGTTTTTTAATTTTTTTCAACCTAACATTTTAGCTGCTTGGTCTGATATGTTTCGGCTAGTGAGTAGACTGCCGTTGCAATTAATATATGTATAGCTCACCATAAATTATCAATATTCAATGAATGCCATCCAACGTAAGCTGTTCCTTAAAATATGTTAATTTGCAGGCTATTTTCATGATTTAAAACATCATTTATGTATAAAGATCACACATTTCGTGCTTTCTCCAACTTAAGATTTCGCATAAAATATATGCATTTCATTCATGAATATAATTTTTCTTGTTTGTTTAATATCAAAGCAGAAGGTATTGTAGTTGTAGGCATGATTTTAATATTAGCCTTAATCAATCAATGTCATACGCTATGGTGCATAACCTGTATGTAGGCTAGAAAGCTAAAGTGCAGAACTGAATGCTAGTATGCTACAGATACAGTTAATCTGGTATCAGTTAGGGAGAAATTTACATATATGTTCATGTGGCTGCCGGATATAGATGCATATGCTACTTATTTATTTGCCAACGTAGGGTCTACAATTACTTCTAATAAGACCCGTTATTAGATAAATCTATTGACTGTGAGAATTAGCAGTATTGTTCAAAGTAGCAACATTCTACTAGGTAAAATATATTATATGCATTTGGGGTCTTAAGATATGAAACTACTAGTCACTGAATTGTTGTATATCTTCAAATGCAGGTGTTTCAACTGTACTTTGGAGAATATGAATACTTTCTCCCATGTTCCTCCAGGTTTTAGATTCCATCCCACTGATGAAGAGCTTGTAGATTACTACCTTAGAAAAAAAGTTGCTTCCAAAAAAATTGACCTAGATATCATTAAAGATGTTGATCTCTACAGAATTGAGCCATGGGATCTTCAAGGTAGCATGCATTTTCTCTCACTTCTTCCTCAATACAACTTTCGGGTTTTTCCCGTAATTTTCAAAATCATCTTGATTATACATCTTGTTTCTTTGTGTCTATAAATTTGAACAGAAATTTGCAATCTAGGAACTGAGGATCAAAATGACTGGTACTTCTTCAGCCATAAGGATAAGAAATACCCAACTGGAACTCGCACTAATAGGGCTACAAAAGCAGGATTTTGGAAAGCTACAGGAAGAGATAAGGCTATATACTCTAGGCATTGTTTGGTTGGCATGAGAAAGACCTTGGTTTTTTATAAAGGTCGAGCCCCAAATGGACTAAAGTCAGATTGGATTATGCATGAGTACCGGTTAGAATCATTCGAAAGCGCGCCTTCTCTGGTACGTAACAAAAGTTGTAATAGTTACACATTTGAAGTTTTTTAAAAGAAACTTTTTTTTTTACCGATAGAAATCCATCATTTAAGAAGATTAACAGCAAACAAATAAGAAAAATAAATAAATTATCAAATTCATAAAAATTCATATACACACAAGATCGGTAGATCTATAAGAATAATTTAGCGAGCAGATAAAAACTTGAAAAAAGATTGATGCGGACTACAGACCCACAATTCCAAACGGGCCGTATCCCGATCTATCTTCCACGTCTGAACTCACCAACGAAAATTGGATCGAGGAGTCGAAAATCCATAACAAATCTGACGAACAACCTAGTAAGGGGACACAGTAATAGAATAATTGGAATTACACACTTCTGGTATATTTTTCTCACACTGTTTCTACATCACATTACAAGATATATATACATATTTGAACTTAGGAAATGGAACTCTATCACAGCCTGCTATAGCTCATGAGTTGAATGATTCAAAATATGATTTTGAATGTTAGTTGATCATGCTATTACATTTGATTGAAGCTCACGTCCGGGTAAGCTGGATAGTGGGACAGCTGTAGGTAGTTTCATATTTTTGTGGAGAGAAGTGTGGAGTTCTATTGATACGCCCCCGCAAGTGGATGGTGGTCGAGGATGCACCATCAACTTGTCCCGGATGAACTGAAACTTAGAAGTGGAGAGTCCCTTTGTAAAGATATCCGCTAGTTGGTGACAAGATAGATTATTTATGTGGTGAGAATAACATTTGCGAGTTCCAAAATTTATGTAAGGACTATCTTGTTTGTGACAAGATAGATTATTTATGTGTGAAGAAGGAACAAAAATTCATTCTGGTTGTAACATTCTTCTATTTTGTGACATAGATTGCTTGAGAACTTAGTCAAAATGGTAAACCATGTAGATATTGTGTTCTTTCATCTATTTTCTATTTTTTGGATTTGCCATATCTTGTTGCGATTGGTTTGTTGATCACGGAGCCCTAATTCGATATACCGCAATGCTTTTGCGCAAAAAATTGGCATTGGAGCCTAGGTTGCAAACTACAGTATTTTTTATGGCATCCAAGATAAAGTATGATGTGCAAAAATTTGGTGGGTTTCATCTAATCCTTAGAAGGAAAAACCGATGCATTGAAGGATGACGAGTGGAAAAAGATTGAACACAACGTTCTGACACAGACTTTCGCTAAGGTGGTTTGAGTAAAGTTTGAGAAGCGTTATTTGGATAAGTCTTTGACTAATTGGATTAAACTCATTAGGGAGTTCTACCAATTTTTTATGTGCCAGATTAGTTCATTGCAAGACTCCTCGATGAGTTTAATAGGCCTCTCTCGAAAGTATTAAGCATAGAGGTGTAGATGGAAGTTTGTGATTTTGTTAGATTCTCTTCCTAAAAGATATGATCATTTGGTGACAATGATGATGTAAGGTATGAAAAAATTTATTTTGGATGAGGTGAGTTCAACCATTATATGTGGCAGTGATGCCTCAAGCCTAGTTGTTAGAGGAAATCCAAAGAACCGGGGTTCGAGGATCTTTAGGTTTATGTCAAAGGGGAACAAGGATTGGGATTGTTACTATCATTATGAGTTTAGGCACATAGTTTATTTTGGTACTAAACTTATGAAAAGGATTGTGAAAGGAAAAGAGAAGGTTCAAGATACTTCGATAGCGGTTCCGGATGTAAGTGATTAGGAGGATGTTGATGATTTTTTCTATTGGCAACCTATAATCTTAGTGAATCACTTAATGACTTTCGGGTTCTTGGTTCTGGTCATTTAGTTTGATGTGTCCTACTCGGGATTCTTTTTTCTCGTCCAAAGAGGTGAAGGTTGATTCTATTTTGATTGATGATGGTAGAACCTTCAAAATTTTGAGAACTGGATCAATCAAAATTAATACATACGAGGGGTTGGTGAGAACTTTGTATAGTGTTCGAAATATTCTAGGTCTTCGAATGAACCTTATGTCGGTAAGTGTGCTAGAATCCAGGGATTACAAGATTGTAACATCTTGTGAATCTATGAGGGTTGTGGAAGGTTCTCTTTAGTGTTCAAGTACACCAAAATGAGAAATTTATATGTTCTACAAGGGAAGACAGTAACAGGTAGAGATATTGTGGAGTCTTCTATCGAGAGTGAAAACTCGTATTTGACGCTTGGTACCGGAGGATCGTGCAAGCAGTGCTTCAATTATGTAAACTTTGCAATCTTTACTCTAATTCGGGTTATGAGGGGGATACAAAACATTGTGTGAAAGTGAAATATGTTTTGAGATGGAAACCAGAATTGCAGTAGTTATTATAGGAAAGCACACATGTGAGGGACATGACATTAGCTTGTAATAATACTTGTGGCATTAAGATATCCAATTCGAAAGCCATAAATGCGAGTGGGGGGGGGGGGGGGGGGGGACATTTGGTTACGATTGATCTTCAATGGAAAGCCAAGGGCGCCCATATCTCCCAAGGAGAGGAAATTGATTTTAATTTACCAACGGGTGGTTACACTACAACATATCTTGCATTTGGTGATGAAAACTTTTGTAGCCCAAAATTCAAATTTCGTCGCTATAGGTTTTTGGCAATGGAAACAATTTCATTGCTCCCTCGTCGCTAATAGTTTAAGTCGACAAAATTAAATTTTTTCCACAATAATTCTCCTATGTCTATGAGAAAATGACGTTGACGAGTGAAATAATTTTTCGCGTTGAAAATATTTCGTCCTCTAAAGGTTTAATATTTTTATCGCTTAAAGCTACTTTTCGTCGTCAATAGAATTTATGTAATTATTCAATATTCTATCTGCGACAAATATTTTCATGTTTGGCGCCAAATGTAAATTATCACCAATGGTTCAATAAGTTTGGACACAATTTTTTTTCATTAGTCAACCCTTTATTGGTTCCACTTTCAAGGGTGAGTTATTTTTCCTCACTAAATTTTTCCGTACAAAAAAGTTATATCATTGCGAACCACTTTAATTCCACCATGAAATATTAAAATTTGATATAAATTACATAAAAACTAAACAAATAATTCAAAGTAAATTTTGATAAAACACATCAAATTTAGTAGCCAAAACTCATATATACAAATAGAGAGTTGTTTATCCAAAACACACACATATATATATACCGTGTACAGATATGGCTGGCCAATACTTGTTAAAGGTTCAAAATGAGAACGACTCTAATTATGAATATAACCTACTACTTATCGAAACAAAAAAGATGCAACATAACATTGACTTATTGAACATAAAAATAGTTTCCTTTAATCAGCATAGAGTCACTAGAATAGATTTGTCGGTTCGTCGATCGCAGTCTTCTTGGTCATTGACAATCTGAAGACAAACAACAAGAGTTTTAGTTAGGATAAGGCCAATTATTACACTTAATAAGTAATAAAGTGTTTATACGGAACAACAAAGTTTTGTAGGGGTTGAACTTTTAGAAAAAAATATGAAATCAAATAAGTAATCCAAATACATTATTAGTGTACATGAAAAATGACATGCACATAAAAAAGTAGCTAGTTTTGCTTATCGCACTAATAGAACAATAACTTATATTTCTTTTAATGAAACATAAATCCCAGCCTAGCTGGTATATATATACACTAGAGAGATAATAACAGTACCTAACATATAGGAACACATGTGAAAGTTTGAATTTGAAAAGGAACCTGAACTGGAGCTGTTAAAAATTCAAGTTTTGAATTCGGCATCAGCTTGTTGAGATCTGTCCGAGATATTAGGAACATGTGTTGACACGCCCCCACAAATTGATGATGGTCAAGGACGAAGCATTAATTTGTCACAGAGAAACTAAAACTTGAAGGTAGAAAGACCTTTAGTGAAGATATCGACCACCTGATCATGTGTTGAAATGAAATGCACTTGTAACTTGCGAGTGGCTACTTGGTCCCGAAAAAAGCGGAAATCAATTTCAGCATGCTTTGTACGAGCATGAAATACTGGATTGGCTGATAAGTAGGTTGCCCCAAGATTGTTGCACCATATAATTGGAGGCGTGTGAGGTGGAAAATCAAGTTCTTGTAGAAGAGAATTTAGCCATATAAGTTCAGCCGTTGCATCCTCTATGGATTTGTATTCCGCTTTTGTGGAGGAGCGGGAGACAGTTTTGTACTTTTTAGATTGACACAAGATAAGATTGGAACCCAAATAAATGGCAAAACCACCCGTGGATTTTCGATCATCTACACAACCTGCCCAATCGGAATCGGTGAAAGCTTGTAGTTCAAGAGATGATGATTTGGAAATTTGAAGACCATGGGAAGAGGTGACATTAAGATATCGGAGAATTCCTTTGACAAGTGACCAATGCTTGTCGGTTGGTTTATGTATATATTGACAAGATTTATTGACGGCATATGTAACATCAGGGTGAGAGAGAGTAATATATTGACGAGCTCCAACTGCTTGGCGATAGGGAGTCAAGTCGGGTAGAGGATTGCCTTCGTGTTGGGATAAAGTGGGGTAGGAGGGATGGGTGTTTTGGGAGGCTTGGAATTGGACATTCCATGACGATGAAGGAGGTCACATATATATCGTTGTTGTGAAAGGATGATGCCGGTGGGGGTGTTGATAACCTCAATTCCAAGGAAGTAGTGAAGTGGGCCAAGATTTTTGAGAGAGAATTCGGTGCCAAGGGCGGTGATAAGATTTTGTATAAGAGTGGGGTTATTTCCGGTGAGAAGTATATCGTCCACATAAATAAGGAGATAGATAATATCAGAACCGGATTTGAAGATAAAAAGGGAGGAATCGGTTTTGGAGCCAGGAAAAATTTGGGTGAGAAGGTATTAAGTTAGACTATGAAACCAGGCTCTAGGGGCTTGTTTAAGGACATAAAGAGAACGATTGAGTTTACAAACAAAGTGAGGATTAATAGGATCTTTAAAGCCAGGGGGTTGTTCCATGAAAACTGTTTCAGCAAGAAAGACATGAAGAAAGGCATTGTTGACATCTAATGGAGATATGCACCAGTTATTGGAGACGACAATGGATAAGACAGTGCGAATCGTGATGGCTTTAACAACTGGGCTAAAGGTTTCATTAAAGTCAATGCCATCCTCTTAGTGGAAACCTTTTGCCACAAGGCGGGCTTTATAACGATCAATAGATCCATCAGGTTTACGTTTGATGCGATAAACCCATTTGCAGCTAATGACATTCATGGAAGGTGAGGGGGGAACAAGTCACCAGGTTTTATTGTGGATTAGTGCGTTCAGCTCTTCGGTCAGGGCTTGGCGCCATTTGGGATATTTGTTTGCGGAGGTGAAGCAGGTAGGTTCGGTGGTATTCATGGTGGTGGAATGAGAAGTGGGGCTAGGAGTAATTTTGTGACTTGATTGCGAACGAAGTTGCATTGGGTGAGACCGAGAAGGAGTAGATTTGATAAGTTTCCCAAGGTCAACAATGAGGTTGAGACCATTATGGTTTGAGTGGGAAGGGAGGGGAATGGTTGAAGGAGAGTTATTGGATGGAAAGGAAGTGGACAGGGGTGCTGGACGCATAACAGTGGGTGGGAGTGCTGGTATGGCAGCTGCTAGGTGTGGGGAAGTGGCAGGTATTGGTTTTAGCGAACTACCTGGATGGACAGCAGCTGGTGCAGCTGCTTGTAGAGCAGCTACTGCTTGTGTACGGGGAGAAGATGGTGGACGGGAATGAGACAAAGGAGCTGGGGGGTTGAGTAGTAGCAGTGGGTACGGGTATTGATGGAAGAACAGTGGGTGCACCACCCCAAGGTGAGGATAATGGGACAGTGGCAGTGTGATGAGATGAGGTGGGTAAGGAAGAGAAGGGAAAAATATGCTCATCAAAACAGACATGACGTGCATAGTATATTCGTTGGGTTTGAAGATGTAAGCATCGGTACCTATGTTGATTAGACGAATATCCCAAAAATATGCAAGGAGAGGAGCGAAAATCCATTTTATGAGTGTTGTAGGGACGGAGATATGGAAAACAAAGGCAACCAAAAACTTTAAGGAATTTGTAATCGGGAGTTTGATGATGAAGAAGTTGAAAAGGTGAATTATTAGAGAGAGTACGTGTTGGCATGTAATTAATATGAAAAATAGGACTTCAAAGGCGTAATGCCAATATTTTTGAGGAATAGAGGCATGGGCCATGAGATTGAGGCCTATTTCAACAATGTGTCGGTGCCGTCGTTCAACAAAACCAACTTGTTCATGAGTGTGAGGACACGAGTATCAATGATGAATTCCACATGTTTTAAAAAATTGGTCCAGTTTACGGAACTCACCACCCAATCCGTTTGTATATTTTTAATTTTAGTGTTAAATTGTCGTTCAACCAATTTTTGAAAGGTGATAAAAATACATCAGATTTGAACATCATGGGATAAAACCAAATAAAATTAGAATAATGATCAACAAACACAACGAAGTATTTATGACCATTGGTTGACATAGTAGGAGAAGGCCGCCAAACATCACTAAAAATTAAATGCAATACAGACGGAGAGGACTTGACACGACTCAACAAATGTTGTCTAGATGACTTGCCCATTTGACAAGCAGTACAAACATTATTGTTGTGCGACAAAGTAAAAGGAAGTTGATTTTGATGAAGAATCTGATGAAGAACTTGAGAATGAGAGTTTCAGATGGAGAGGCAAAGGCATCAGCAAGAGTCGTCTAGATTTGTTGGGCTGTTTGTAATCCAACGACAAGTGGCATGGTTTCATTGGTGAGAGAGGCAACGCGCATACTGACTATGAGTTTATCTTGCTGTTTCTAGACAGTTGTTGCTGGTTCTTCAGATGGACATGGATAGGTACCATCAACAAAAAATTGGAGATTTTGACCACTGAGAAAAGGCTCCATTTGAGTTGTCCAATATAGATAATTTTTGTTTGTGAGTTTGATAGCAATATAGCGATGTCCGTGGCTTAGATTGAGTGTAGGGAATGAGGAGGTGATATCACTATTTGTGTTCAATGAGGAGGCCATTGGAATTAACAGGTTTAGAGAAAAAAATTGACACGATCAGGTCTGGAAGTTTTATGGCTCTGATACTATAATGGAACAACTTGTATTTCTTTTAATGAAACATAAATCCCAGCCGAGCTGGTATAAATATACACATGAGAGATAATAACAGTACCTAAAATATAGGAACCCATGTGAAAGTTTGAATTTGAAAAGGAAGCTGAACTGGAGCTGTTAAGAATTCATGTTTTGAATTCGGCAGCAGCTTGTTGAGATCTTTCCGAGATATTAGGAACATGTGTTGACACGCACAACACACGTTTTTACTTGTGACACTTCTCTTGAAAGGTGCAAAGTGTATTGTGTCTACATCACATTAATTCAAAATAATATATTAACCTAATAGGGCCAATAAAAAAATTTCTTAACAAATCAATAATAATATTATGTATCTTAATATACATTGTTACAATCACATTATGGATTAATAATAGTATCAATTGTCACCCGTGACTTCTTTTTCTCATTCACTGTTACAAAACTCCACATTTTACTGTTAAAAATCTGCAAAAACAGATTTTATAATTTCAAAATTGACCGCATATAGTAGTTCTCATGCTTACTGACTTATTGTTATGTTAAGTATTTGTCACACAGTGTTCTATATCTACTTCGGCCAAATTTGAACCCCTTTTTAAACATTTTCGGCTATAAAACAACACAGTTTTGTAGGGGCTAAATTTTGTAAATAATATATGAAGTGCAAATGCACATTTATGTATTTCAAATGATTTAGTCTTAAAGCTATGGTAAATATAACATAAATATAACCCCATCACATCATTCCATTAATATAATAAAAATAAGCGACCCAAACACATTACATTTTACAGATGAATTCCTAGCTTGAACCAAATTTATTTGAACCCCCTTTTAAACTTCCCTAACTATAAAACAACATAATTTTTAAGGGATGGATTTTTTTAAAAAATACAAAACAATACAGTAGACTCCCCTGTACCAACCTTCACTCCAACATCTTCCTTTTTCTCTTCTTTTGCTTTTAAATTTCAGGCTACTCCTAAAGGCCCAACTTTATTTTCACACAAACACAGATTTGGACACAATAGATATTTATGCAATATTTATCGACACACATATTGGTGAAGAAGGCAAAGGTACTATTTGGTGGTTATCAAAACAATTGCGTACTATTGACCAAAAGATGTCGATGTAAAAGTTATAACTTCAGAAGGCATAGCTCTTAATGTGATTAAGGTCTGATGCAGTTTATCGATGGTTGCATGTTGAGTCCTGGGCTGTTGAGTTGTTGCCACTTCCTCTTGAGCTTCTAAACGCTCCGTTAATTGTTGAACAACTCTAGTAGACTCCTTAAGTGCTTCTTCCAACTCTTAAGTGTTTTGTTGTTGTGATATTCTTGAATTTGTCATAATGTCTGCCCATTTGGTCACAACAAGAAAGGTAAAAATCAGACCCAGTTTGAAGAATAAAAACAAAAGAAAAATTGGGCTCTCAATTAATCGTAACCACAATTAAAAAATTCTAACCTTATCCAAAATCATTACATACTGGTCTAAATTTTTATACACAAATATATCATACAATACAAACACATAAACTTGACCCTATACAACACATGCACATCAGCTCAAAACTCCACGCTACAGCACTCAAACTAAAAATTTCATCAACCTTACACCCAAAACGTTAAATTTCAAAAAGAATTTACCTCCAAATTATAGAATCCCAAATGGGCGCAATTTCCAAGTGCATTGAAGTAAGAAACATAAAATGGAGAACAAAATCCAAGTAAAGAGCAGAAAAATGTTTGATTAGAACAAATAATCAATTTCCTTGTGAGAAGTGGGAATTCTAACCTTGTGTGAAGCTGGTCTGAAAGAGGTACAAAAGCTGGTTGAAGGTGGTGTGAAGCCGGGGTTAAGGCAATGCGAAGCCAGGGTGAAGGTGGCAAGATGTGGTGAGGTGAAGTGGTGCGTAGTTAGGGCAAAGTGAGGGAGAGAATGAGACGCAAAGTGTGGTTTGTGAGAATGAGTCTGAGATGTCTGATAATAGGAGAAAATTAAATGAAAAAAAATAACTTTAAACAAATACAATTTCATATTGAACTAACATTTTTTGTATTACTTTTTATCACAATTTTAACCCGCATTGCCAAAGGTTCAAGTGATTTCATCTACGAAAATATTTTGGAGCTAAACATTATTTTTTAGTACCGTGAAAATATGTCACGATCCCGACCCAAAATAGTATTAGGGAACGAGTGTCTTGACATGCCACCAAGGCAACAAATATTCCGATTTAATTGTTTCCTTAAATAAATGCAACGAAAATATTATCACATGGTTATGAATCATAAAACATCGAAAGTAAAGGAATTACGTCATCAGAGCTTTCTAAAGGAAACATCATATATATTAAAAGTAACAATGAGTTACAACTTAAGAGAAAATTTAAACCTTATTACAAGAGAGCCAGACATGCTCTAAACAAAAAATTTATAAAAAGAGCTCTAAAAGCTAAATCTTCAAAATAGTCCCTTTTTATTCCGTCCGTGAGCCTAAACGTTTCCTGAAAAATGTTTATTTATACAACATCAACTAAAAGCCGAATGAGGTTCAATCCCCAGACATTCAGGGTTTTCAAAAAATAGATACCTATTCAAGTCAAAAGAGAAGGCATATACATATATGGATAGGAACTTGCAGTAAATATATATATATATATATATATATATATATATATTTTTTTTTTTTTGAAATGAAAGTATATATATCACAATTGGATAGCTCAGAATAAGACGAATGCAACAAATCAAATGTGATATCTTTTTCTTTCAATCATATCATTTTGATGGTAAAGTACACTCTAATACCGTATTCTTCTACCGTATTATACCCTGGTAGTTGAAGGTCAATCAAACTAGTTCGTCACCACGCCTTATTTAGGGCACACCAACGATAACCCAGTTGGGAAGGTCAGTCAGTAAAGAGGTCTCTTAGGCCGAATCATATTTTCAATATTCAATATCATTTTCAACAATCATTTTAATCGGTATGTTTATATGGACAAATATAAACATATCACAAATGAATCAATCATCGGTATCACATGAATTTTGAGAATAAAAGTTCATAAAATATGTATAGTTTCCATAATATCATATAATCAAAATGCACAAGGAATGTCAGAGTACTCACCCAAAATGGAGGTAAAATTTACTGGTATTGAGTCTTCGATCACACGTTAATCTAATAAAGATTTAAGTATACGTTCTAACGTCCAGTTTATACTATACTTTAATAATAACTTCCTCTTTTAAAGGATTACTGAATCCTCATTTGTCAACTTTTAAAACTCATTGATCGTAATTGAAGAATTCAATTCATAGTCTTTCCTCATCAGTCGGTTCCCAGTAGAGATGGAGAGTCACAGGGACACCACTTAAATACCATCTCATCTAGACAGAACATTTTTGGATTCATTCCCAGTAGAGATGGAGGGTCACAGGGGCACCACTTAAATACCATCTCATCTAGACAGAACTTCACCGGGCTGGACTTTGGAATTACTTAAATAGGAATCTATAATAACGAGCAATTTCTTTAAAAAGAATCATTTTTAAAAGCGTATAATTTCAAACAAGTTTATAAAATCAAGTTGGATTTGTTCTAAATTTTAAGTTTTGATTAGTGAATTCTTTATTGTATTTTACCAGCATAACTAATAACTAAAGCTACAAAACAATAAATTAAAACTATAAAGATGCATTATAACATTAAGATTACCTTAAGATGAATATCCCAAAGAACTTCTTCTTCAACTTTCTCACACTTTCTGCCACTATTTCTTTCTATAATTCTCAAGGAATTGGTGTGAGTTTCAAATGATCCCCAAAGGCCCTATTTATAGTTTTCCAAAGATATCATGACATTGACATGGTCCATGATGACCAAGGTTTTACAATGGGAGTCAGCATTGACGTGTCGTGTAACGGAGGCATCTTGTAGTCTTATTTCACTCGACTGCGACACGTATTTTAACTTCTCCTCTAATGACGACACGTGTTTTGACTTCTCCTCTAATGACGACACGTGTATGATGAGGTGTCAAAACCAAGCATGAGGTGTCAAGCATGAGGTGGAAAGGTATTAAGGGTATAAGGGTCATTTTTCATCTTAAGGGCATTTTGGTAATTTCACACCATATATTTTCAATATTCTTTTAGGTCCCTAAAAATATTTTATTTACAAAAAGGCCCCCTTTTATTTTTCATTTTGGTCCCTAAAACTTTCTTTATTAAAATCAAGTCCCTAAAGTTTCATAAAATTACATTTTCTATCCCAAAACTTATCACTTAGCTTAGGATGTGCCATAAAATCTCAGTTTGACCCATTTTACCGTTGATTCTTCAAATTTAAAAACGGACTTTGTCATATTAAAAACTCAGAATATCATATATGTAATAATATATCATTATTAGATAGTAAGTGTGACGAAATTGAAAGAAGACAATTATATATTGGCATAAGAAAATGGGGTCATTACATCCTACCTTCCTTATGAAAAGTTTGGTGCCCAAACTTTACTTACATTAATTTCCAAAAATGTATGGATATCACTCATTTATTTCATCTTCCCACTCCCATGTTGCTTCTTCAACAGAATGATTCTTCCATAATACTTTGACTAGTGGAATAACGTTGGTTCGTAATATTTGATCTTTATGGTCCAAGATTTCCACTAGATGCTCAATATATGTCAAATCTTCTCTAAATTGAAGAGGCTCGTTACTTAAGAGATGTGCTGGATCAGGGATGTATTTTTTCATCATTGAAACATGAAACACATTATGCACACCCGAGAGTTCCAGGGGTAAGGCTATTCTATACGCAACAACACCTACTCTTTTAAGAATTTCAAAAGGCCCTATGTATCTTGGACTTAACTTTCCTTTCTTCCCAAATCGGATTACTCCCTTTGTCGGTGATACTTGTAAGAAAATATAATCTCCTCTTTGAAATTCTAATGGTCGTTGTCAATTGTCAACATAACTCTTTTGACGACTTTGAGTGATTTGAAGTCGGTCCTGTATCAATATCACTTATTCTGTTGTGACCTGAATCAATTCTGGTCCCAATAATTTTCTTTCCCCAACTTCTTCCCAATATTCAAGAGAACGAAACCTTCTACCATAGAGTGCCTCATACGAAGCCATTTGAATACTTGCTTTATAGCTGTTATTATATGCAAATTCTACTAATGGTAAATGATCGTCCTAATTCCCCTTCAAATCAAGTATACATGCGCTAAGAATATCCTTTAAGGTTTGGATGGTTCTCTCCGATTATCCGTATATTTGAGGATGAAAAGCAGTGATGAAATTCAATTTTATTCCCATGGCTACTTGTAGGCTTTTCCAAAAGCGAGACACGAATCTAGGGTCACGATCAGAAATAATTGAAACTGGAGTTTCATGAAGCTTAATAATTTCCCGTATATACAATTTAGCTAACTTTTCTAAGGAATGGGTAATCTTAATGGCAAGAAAATGAGCAGATTTAGTTAACCTATCAATAATTACCCAAATGGAATCATTACCATTGGAACTCCTTGGTAGCCCTGTCACAAAATCCATGGTAATATGTTTCCATTTCCACTCAGGGATAGGTAAAGGTTGTAATAATCCTGATGGTTTCTGATGTTCAGCTTTTACTTGTTGACAGATCAAACACTGAGATACAAAAATCTGCTATCTCCCTTTTCATGTTATTCCACGAAAACACTTCTCGAAGATCTCTATACCTCTTGGTATTTTCGGGATGAACTGTGAATCTCGAGTAAAGACCTTCCTCCAAAATCAGCCTCTTTATTTGGGCATCACTCGATATACACACTCTATTTCCAAACCTTAATATATCATCTCGTATCATAAATTCAATTCTCTTCCCTTCAATAACCTCTTCTTTAATCTTCTTCAGTTATGGGTCATTTACTTGTGCAAATTTAATTATTTCCATCAACGTGGGTTTGTATTTGTAAGTTTGAGATTATTCCTTCTTCGCCATAAATACGTACATCTATTTCCATACTTCTCAAATCTTTCAATAGAGCTTCCTGGCTGGTAATAAGACATGCTAAATTTGGTGTAGACTTTCTACTCAAAGCGTTGGCAACTACATTAGCTTTCCTCGGGTGATAGTGGATATTTACATCATAATCCTTCATAAATTCTAACCACCTCCTTTGTCTCATGTTCAATTCCTTATGAGTAAAGATATATTTCAAAATCTTATGATCGATATAAATCTCACAAGTCTCACCATACAAATAATGTCTCCATATCTTAAGAGCAAAAATTACCGCTGCTAATTCTAAGTATGGGTTGGATAATTTTGCTCACGGGGTTTTAACTGTATCGAGGAATAAGCTACTAATTTTCCATTTTGCATTAGCACACATCCCAAATAATCTTTAGAAGCATCACTATAAATAACAAATCCTCCGGCATCGAAAGGAATAGTCAAAATTGGGGCAGTTACTAATCGGTTCTTAGGTTCTCGAAAACTATTCTCAATTTTCTCAGACCATTCATATTTCACCGTATTTTGTGTTAACCTAGACAGAGGTTTGGCAATACTAGAAAATCCTTCAACAAATCTTCGATAAGAACCTGCTAACCCCAAGAAACTACGAATCTCCGTCACATTAGTTGGTCTTGGCCAATCTAGTATAGCCTCGATCTTTTAAGGATCAACCGACTTTCCCTCCTTGGATATGACATGTCCTAGAAAAGAAACACTTGGCAACCAAAATTTACACTTCTTTAATTTCTCATATAATTTCTCTTTCCTAAGGATTTGTAATACTGTCTCCAAATGCTTCTCGTATTCTTCAATACCTTTGGAATAAATAAGGGTGTCATCAATGAAAACAGCCACACAATGATCCAGATATTTCCTAAACACTCTATTCATCATATCCATAAAAGTGGCTGGTGCATTAGTTAGTCCAAACGGCATTACGAGAAATTCATTGTGACCATATCTTGTACGAAAAGCTGATTTTGAAATATCATCATCCTTAATCTTCAATTGATGATAGCCTGACCTAAGGTCAATCTTAGAGAATACTTGTGCACCTTCTAATTGATCAAACAAGTCATCTATACGAGGTAAGGGGTACTTATTCTTAATGGTTACCTTATTCAGTTCACGATAATCTATACACAGTCTCATTATCCCATCCTTCTTTTTCACAAATAACACTGGAGCACCCCAAGGGGATATACTAGGTCTAATAAAACCCTTGTCTAACATATCTTGTAATTGAACTTTTAATTCCCTTAATTCTAAAGGTGCCATGCGATAAGGTGGTTTTGAGATTGGTGTAGTTATAGGAATAAGGTCAATGGTAAATCATACTTCTCTACTAGGTGGTAGACTGGGCAAATCATCCGGAAAAATATCTAAAAAAGCTTAGCTATAGGAATATCTTCTAAACTAGGCTCTTTTGTTTGTAAATCAATAACACTGGCAAGGAATCCTTGACATCCCTTCTTAAGAAAACTACAAGCTTGCATTGCAGAGATAATACGCATGGGAGATAAGATGCTTGTTCCTTCAAAACTGAATTCTAATTGGTTAGGAATTTGGAAAATAACTCTCTTCTCAAAACAATCCACCCTAGCATGATATGATGCTAACCAATACATCCCCAAAATGACTTCAAAATCTCTTATGTCTAAAACTATCAAATCAACGAATAGTTTATGACTACTGACATTTATAAGGTAACACTTATATATTAATGTTCCTGTCAATAACTCACCCGAAGGAGTAGAAACGTGTATGATATGATTCAAGGATTCATGAATATTAGGAAAATGATTAACAAAACGCACATACACAAATGAATGGGTAGAACCGGGATCTATTAAAACTTGAAATGGTTGTGCACATATAGAAAGTGTACCTGACACTACTGCATTAGAAGTCTTTGCATCGGAAAGATTAAAGATTGTACCTTGTCTGCCCTGATCCTTATTGTCATTAGAAGCCTTTATTGCCTCCTTCCCTTTGTTAGGACAATCTCGCATTTTGAGTCCCTTTTGGCCACACCCAAAGCAACTCCCCGTCTCCAGGTAACACGGTTGCCCTCTATGAATATTACCACAATTTTGGAATTTATCAACATTAAAGGGTTGTTTACTAAAGGTTGTCCTATATTAGGTATAGTCCTAAAGGGTTTGTTATTGGGGTTCCTTCCTCTTTGTTCTCCAAACTTCCTCTTCCCCTCTCTAACCTGATTATATTCTTCACTATGCTTCTCAGCTATTGTTGCCCTAGCCACCACGTCATTATATGATGTCAATTTTAGGATGGAAATTCGGCTACGAATATTCAACCTTGACCCACGTTCAAACTTCTTGGCTCTTAAAACATCGGTTATCACAACATGAGGTGCAAAACGAGATAACTCAGTAAACTTTGCCTCGTACTGACTAACCGTCATATTTCCTTGAACGAGACTCATGAAGTCAACTGCTTTTTGATCTTGCACCATTTTGGGAAAGTATTTCTCGTAGAAATCACTAAGAAGTCATTCCAACCTATGGGATTATTCCTTTCCCCATGCATTCTCTTAGACATTCTCCACCAATGTTCGGCTTCACCTTCTAACATGAATGTTCCAAATAAAACCCGTTGTTCATTTGTACACTTAAGAACATCGAACATCTTTTCCATTTGCATCACCCAATTTTCTACTTCAGTGGGGTTAGGAGTCCCTTTAAAAGACGGAGGATTCAACTTCTTGAACTGTTCAATAGTACAACTACTTAGTTCAAGATTCCTTGGTGCTCCATTATTCACCTGATGCTCCACAATTTTTGCTAGACTTTCAATTGACTTGTATGCACCTTCCAATCCTTCCATACTCGAACCACTAGTTCTTGGAGTTGATCTTGCCTTGGTCATTTTCTACAGTCATGGCCAAACGTAAGATGTATTATACTAGCCCAAGATTGTAATTTAGAAGAACAATGATATATAAATAATTATATATATTTTAATATATGTGGAGGGTTATCACATAAGTCGGATATTTAATCCTGTATCCTATGTATGGAAACTTAAAATCTATATTGTTCGAAACTTATGTTTAGTAATCTACGGGTTCATAACCCATGCTCTAATACCACCTCTGTCACGACCCTGACTCAAAATAGTATTAGGGAACGACGATCTTGACATGCTACCAAGGCAACAAATATTCCGATTTAATTATTTCCTTAAATAATTGCAACGAAAATATTATCACATGGTTATGAATCGTAAAATACTGAAAGTAAAGGAATTACGTCATCAGAGCTTTCTCAAGGAAACTTCATGTATATTAAAAGTAACAATGAGTTATAACTTAAGAGAAAATTTAAACCTTATTACAAGAGATCCAGACATGCTCTAAATAAACATTTTATAAAAAGAGCTCGAAAAGCTAAATCTTCAAAATAGTCCATTTTCGTTCCATCCGTGAGCCTAAACATTTCCTGAAAAATATTTATTTATACAACATCAACTAAAATCCGAATGAGGTTCAATCTCCAGACATTCCAGGGTTTTCAAAAAATAGATACCTATTCAAGTCAAAAGAGAAGGCATATACATATATGGATAGGAACTTGCAGTAAATAGATGTATATTTTGAAATGAAAGTATATATATCACAATTGGATTGCTCAGAATACAACGAATGCAACAAATCAAATGTGATATCTTTTTCTTTAAATCATATAATTTTGATGGCAAAGTAAACTCTAATACCGTATTATACCCCGGTAGTTGAGGGTCAATCGAACTAGTTCGTCACAACGCCTTATTTAGGGCACACCAGCGATAACCCAGTTGGGAAGTTCAGTCAGTAAAGAGGTCCCTTACGCCGAATCATATTTTCAATATTCAATAATCATTTTAATCGGTATGTTTATATGGACAAATATAAATATATCACAAATGAATCAATCATCGGTATCACATGAATTTTGAGAATAAAAGTTCACAAAATATAAATAGTTTGCATAATATCATATAATCAAAATGCACAAGGAATGTCAGAGTACTCACCCAAAATGGAGGTCAAATTTACTGGTACTGACTCTTCGATCACACGTTATTCTGATAAAGATTTAAGTACACATTCTAAGGTCCAGTTTATACTATACGTTAATAATAACTTCCTCTTTTAAAGGATTACTGAATCCCCATTTGTCAACTTTTAAAACTCATTGATCGTAATTGAAGAATTCAATTCATAGTCTTTCCTCATCAGTCGGTTCCTAGTAGAGATGCAGGATCACAAGGACACCACTTAAATACCATCTCATCTAGACATAATATTTTCGGATTCATTCCCAGTAGAGATGGAGGGTCACAGGGGCACAACTTAAATACCATCTCATCTAGACAGAACTTCACCGGGCCTGACTTTGGAATTACTTAAATGGGATTCTATAATAATGAGCAATTTCTTAAAAAAGAATCATTTTTAAAAGCGTATAATTTCAAACAAGTTTATAAAATCAACTTGGATTTGTTCTAAATTTTAAGTTTTGATTAGTGAATTCTTTATTGTATTTTACCAGCATAACTACTAAGTAAATCTATAAAACAATAAATTAAAACTATAAAGATGCATTATAACATTAAGATTACCTTAAGATGAATATCCCTAAGAACTTCTTCTTAAACTTTCTCACACTTTCTCCCACTATTTCTTTATATAATTCTCAAGGAATTGGTGTGAGCTTCAAATGATCCCCAAAGGCCCTATTTATAGTTTTCCAAAGATATCACGACATTGACACGTGTCCATGATGACCAAGCTTTTACAATGGGAGTCAGCGTTGACGGGTCGCGTAACGGAGGCATCTTGTAGTGTTATTTCACTCGACTGCGACACGTATTTTAGCTTCTCCTCTATCGACGAGACGTGTTTTGGCTTCTCCTCTAATGACGACACGTGTACGATGGAGGTGTCAAAACCAAGCATGAGGTGTCGAGCATGAGGTGGAAAGTTATTAAGGGTATAAGGGTTTTTTTTCATCTTAAGGGCATTTTGGTATTTTCACACCATATATTTTCAATATTCTTTTAGGTCTTTGAAAATACTTTATTTACAAAATGGCACCCATTTATTTTTCATTTTGGTCCCTAAAACTTTCTTTATTAAAATCAAGTCCCTAAAGTTTCGTAAAATTACATTTTCTATCCCAAAACTTATCACTTAGCTTAGGATGTGCCATAAAATCTCAGTTTGACCCATTTTACCGTTGATTCTTCGAATTTAAAAATGGGCTTTGTCATATTAAGAACTCAGAATATCATATATGTAATAATATATCATTATTAGGTAGTAAGTGTGAAGAAATTGAAAGAAGACAATTATATATTGGCATAAGAAAATGGGGTCATTACATCCTACCCTCCTTATAAAAAGTTAGGTGCCCAAACTTTACTTACATTAATTTCCAAAAAGGTATGGATATCGCTCTTTTATTTCATCTTCCCACTCCCATGTTGCTTCTTCAACATAATGATTCTTCCATAATACTTTGACTAGTGGAATGACCTTGGTTCGTATTATTTGATCTTTATGGTACAAGATTTCCACTGGATGCTCAATATATGTCAAATCTTCTCTAAATTGAAGAGGCTTGTGACTTAATATATGTGCTGGATCAGGGATGTATTTCTTCATCATTGAAACATGAAACACATTATTCACACTCGAGAGTTCAGGGGGTAAGGCTATTCTATACGCAACAACACCTACTGTTTCAAGGATTTCAAAAGGCCCTATGTATCTTGGACTTAACTTTCCCTTCTTCCCAAATCGAATTACTCCCTTTGTCGGTGATACTTGTAAGAAAACATAATCTCCTCTTTGGAATTCTAACGGTCGGTGTCGATTGCCAACATAACTCTTTTGACGGCTTTGAGCGATTTGAAGTCGGTCTTGCATCAATTTCACTTTCTCTATTGTGACCTGAATCAATTCTGGTCCCAATAATTTTCTTTCCCCAACTTCTTCCCAATATGCAGGAGAACGACACCTTCTACCATAGAGTGCCTCATACGGAGCCATTTGAATACTTGCTTTATAGCTATTATTATATGCAAATTCTACTAATGGTAAATGATCGTCCCAATTCCCCTTCAAATCAAGTATACATGCGCTAAGAATATCCTCTAAGGTTTGGATGGTTCTCTCCGATTGTCCGTATATTTGAGGATGAAAAGCGGTGCTGAAATTCAATTTTATTCCCATGGCTACTTGTAGGCTTTTCCAAAAGCGAGACACGAATCTAGGGTCACGATCAGAAATAATTGAAACTGGAGTTCCATGAAGCATAATAATTTCCCGTATATACAATTTAGCTAACTTTTCTAAGGAATGGGTAATCTTAATGGCAAGAAAATGAGAAGATTTAGTTAACCTATCAATAATTACCCAAATGGAATCATTACCATTGGAACTCCATGGTAGCCCTGTCACAAAATCCATGGTAATATGTTCCCATTTCCACTCAGGGATAGGTAAAGGTTGTAATAATCCTGATGGTTTCTGATGTTCCGCTTTTACTTGTTGACCGATCAAACACTGAGATACAAAAATCTGCTATCTCCCTTTTCATGTTATTCCACCAAAACACTTCTTGAAGATCTCTATACATCTTGGTATTTTGCGGGATGAATTGTGAATCTCGAGTAATGACCTTCCTCCAAAATCTGCGTCTTTAGTTGGGCATCACTCGGTATACACACTCTATTTCCAAACCTTAATATATCATCTCGTATCATAAATTCAATTCTCTTCCGTTCAATAACCTCTTCTTTAATCTTCTTCAGTTGTAGGTCATTTACTTGTGCAACTTTAATTCTTTCCATCAACGTGGGTTGTATTTATAAGTTTGCGATTATTCCTCCTTCGCCATAAATACGTAAATCTATTTCCATACTTCTCAAATCTTTCAATAGAGCTTTCTGGCTGGTAATAAGACATGCTAAATTTGGTGTAGACTTTCTACTCAAAGCGTCGGCAACTACATTAGCTTTCCCCGAGTGATAGTGAATATTTACATCATAATCCTTCATCAATTCTAACCACCTCCTTTGTCTCAAGTTCAATTCCTTCTGAGTAAATATATATTTCAAAATCTTATGATCGGTATAAATTTCACAAGTCTCACCATACAAATAATGTCTCCAAATCTTAAGAGCAAAAATTACCGCTGCTAATTCTAAGTTTTGGGTTGGATAATGTTGCTCATGGGGTTTTAACTGTCTCGAGGCATAAGCTACTACTTTTCCATTTTTCATTAGCACACATCCCAAACCATATTTAGAAGCATCACTATAAATAACAAATCCTCCTGCACCGAAAGGAATAATCAAAATTGGGGCAGTTACTAATCGATTATTAAGTTCTCGAAAACTATTCTCAACTTCTTCAGACCATTCATATTTCACTGTTTTTTGTGTTAACCTAGACAGAGGTTTGGCAATACTAGAAAATACTTCAACAAATCTTCGATAATAACCTGCTAACCCTAGGAAACTACGAATCTCCGTCACATTAGTTGGTCTTGGCCAATCTAATATAGCCTCGATCTTTTGAGGATCAATCGACACTCCCTCCTTGGATATGACATGTCATAGAAAAGAAACACTAGGCAACCAAAATTCTCACTTCTTTAATTTCGCATATAATTTCTCTTTCCTAAGGATTTGTAATACTATCTCCAAATGCTTCTCGTGTTCTTCAATACCTTTGGAATATATAAGGATGTCATCAATGAAAACAACCACACACTGATCCAGATATTTCCTGAACACTCTATTCATCATATCCATAAAAGCGGCTGGTGTATTAGTTAGTCCAAATGGAATTACGAGAAATTCATAGTGACCATATGTAGTACGAAAAGCTGATTTTGAAATATCATCATCCTTAATCTTCAATTGATGATAGCCTAACCTAAGGTCAATCTTAGAGAATACTTGTGCACCTTCTAATTGATCAAACAAGTCATCTATACGAGGTAAGGGGTATTTATTCTTAATGGTTACCTTATTCAGTTCACGATAATCTATACACAGTATCATTTCCCCATCCTTCTTTTTCACAAATAACACTGGAGCACCCCAAAGGGATATACTAGGTCTAATTAAACCCTTGTCTAACAGATCTTGTAATTGAACTTTTAATTCCCTTAATTCAAAAGGTGCCATACGATAAGGTGGTTTTGAGATTGGTGTAGTTCCAGGAACAAGGTCAATGGTAAATTCTTCTTCCTTACTAGGAGGTAGACTGGGCAAATCATCTGGAAAAGCATTTGAAAAAAGCTTAGCTATAGGAATATCTTCTAAACTAGGCTCTTTTGTTTGTAAATCAATAACACTGGCAAGGAATCCTTGACACCCCTTCTTAAGAAAACTACAAGCTTGCATTGCAGAGATAATACGCATGGGAGATAAGATGCTTGTTCCTTCAAAACTGAATTCTGGTTGGTTAGGAATTTGGACAATAACTCTCTTCTCAAAACAATCAACCCTAGCATGATATGATGCTAACCAATCCATCTCCAAAATGACTTCAAAATCTTTTATGTCTAAAACTATCAAATCAGCGAATAATTTATGACTACTGACATTTATAGGGTAAGGCTTATATACTAATGTTCCTGTCAATAACTCACCCGAAGGAGTAGAAACGTGTATGATATTATTCAAGGATTCAGGAATATTAGGAAAACGATTAACAAAACGCACAGACACAAATGAATGGGTAGAACCGGGATCTATTAAAACTTGAAATGGTTGTGCACATATAGAAAGTGTACCTGGCACTACTGCATTAGAAGCCTTTGCATCGGAAAGATTAGACTGTACCTTGTCTGCCCTGATCCTTATTGTCATTAGAAGCCTTTATTGCCTCCTTCCCTTTGTTAGGACAATCCCGCATTTTATGTCCCTTTTGGCCACACCCAAAGCAACTCCCCGTCTCCAGGTAACACGGTCGCCCTCTATGAATATTACCACAATGTTGGCATTTATCAACAATAAAGGGTTTGTTTACTAAAGGTTGTCCTATATTAGGTATAGTCCTAAAGGGTTTGTTATTGGGGTTCCTTCCTCTTTGTTCTCCAAACTTCCTCTTCCCCTCTCCAACCTGATTATATTCTTCACTATGCTTGTCAGCTATTGTTGCCCTAGCCACCACGTCATTATATGATGTCAATTTCAGGATGGAAATTCGGCTACGAATATTCAACCTTAACCCACGTTCAAACTTCTTGGCTCTTAAAACATCTGTTATCACAACATGAGGTGCAAAACGGGATAACTCAGTAAACTTTGCCTCGTATTGACTAACCGTCATATTTCCTTAAACGAGACTCATGAAGTCAGCTGCTTTTTGATCTTGCACTGTTTTGGGAAAGTATTTCTCGTAGAAGATCACTAAGAAGTCATTCCAACCTATGGGATTATTCCTTTCCCCATGCATTCTCTTAGTTATTCTCCACCAATGTTCGGCTTCACCTTCTAACATGAATGTTCCAAATAAAACCCGTTGTTCATTTGTACACTTAAGAACATCGAACATCTTTTCCATTTGTATCACCTAATTTTCTACTTCAGTGGGGTTAGGAGTCCCTTTAAAAGACGGAGGATTCAACTTCTTGAACTGTTCAATAGTACAACTACTTAGTTTAAGATTCCTTGGTGCTCCATTATTCACCTAATGCTCCACAATTCTTTCTAGACTTTCAATTGCCTTGTATGCACCTTCCAATCCTTCCATACTCTAACCACTAGTTCCTGGAGTTGATCTTGCCTTGGTCATTTTCTACAGTCATGGCCAAACGTAAGATGTATTATACTAGCCCAAGATTGCAATTTAGAAGAACAATGATATATAAATAATTATATATATTTTAATATATGTGGAGGGTTATCACATAAGTTGGATATTTAATCCTGTATCCTATGTATGGAAACATAAAATCTATAACGTTCGAAACTTATGTTCAGTAGTCTACTGGTTCATAACCCATGCTTTGATACCACCTCTGTCACGACCCTGACCCAAAATAGTATTAGGGAATGACTGTCTTGATATGCCACCAAGGCAAAAAATATTCCGGTTTAATTATTTTCTTAAATAAATGCAACACAAATATTATCACATGGTTATGAATCGTAAAATACTGAAAGTAAAGGAATTTCGTCATCAGAGCTTTCTAAAGGAAACTTCATATATATTAAAAGTAACAATGAGTTACAACTTAAGAGAAAATTTAAACCTTATTACAAGAGAGCCATACATGCTCCAAACAAACATTTTACAAAAAGAACTCTAAAAGCTAAATCTTCAAAATAGTCTATTTCGTTCCATCCGTGAGCCTAAACGTATTCTGAAAAATGTTTATTTATACAACATCAGCTAAAAGCCGAATGAGGTTCAATCCCTAGATATTCAGGGTTTTCAAAAAAATAGATACCTATTCAAGTCAAAAGAGAAGGCATATACATATATGGATAGGAACTTGCAGTAAATATATATATACATATATTTTGAAATGAAAGTATATATATCACAATTGGATAGCTCAGATTAAGACGAATGCAACAAATCAAATGTGATACCTTTTTCTTTCAATCATATCATTTTGATGGCAAAGTACACTCTAATACCGTATTATACCCCGATAGTTGAGGGTCAATCAAACTAGTTCGTCACAACGCCTTATTTAGGGCACACCTGCAATAACCCAGTTGGGAAGGTCAGTCAGTAAAGAGGTCCCTTAGGCCGAATCATATTTTCAATATTTAATATCATTTTCAATAATCATTTTAATCGGTATGTTTATATGGAAAAATATAAATATATCACAAATATATCATTCATCGGTATCACATGAATTTTGAGAATAAAAGTTCACAAAATATATATAGTTTGATAATATCATATAATCAAAATGCACAAGGAATGTCAGAGTACTCACCCAAAATGGAGGTCAAATTTGCTGGTATTGAGTCTTCGATCACACGTTATTCTGATAAAGATTTAAGTACACGTTCTATGGTCTAGTTTATACTATACATTAATAATAACTTCATCTTTTAAAGGATTACTAAATCCCCATTTGTTAACTTTTAAAACTCATTGATCGTAATTGAAGAATTCAATTCATAGTCTTTCCTCATCAGTCGGTTCCCAGTAGAGATGGAGGATCACAGGGGCACCACTTAAATACCATCTCATCTAGACAGAACATTTCCGGATTCATTCCCAGTAGAGATGGAGGGTCACAGGGGCACCACTTAAATACCATCTCATCTAGACAGAACATCACCGGGCCTGACTTTGGAATTACTAAAATGGGATTCTATAATAACGAGCAATTTCTTTAAAAAGAATCATTTTTAAAAGCGTATAATTTCAAACAAGTTTATAAAATCAACTTGGATTTGTTCTAAATTTTAAGTTTTGATTAGTGAATTCTTTATTGTAATTTACCAGCATAACTACTAAGTAAAGCTATAAAACAATAAATTAAAACTATAAAGATGCATTATAACATTAAGATTACCTTAAGATGAATATCCCTAAGAACTTCTTCTTAAACTTTCTCACACTTTCTCCCACTATTTCTTTATATAATTCTCAAGGAATTGGTGTGAGTTTCAAATGATCCCCAAAGGCCCTATTTATAGTTTTCCAAAGATATCACAACATTGACACGTGTCCATGATGACCAAGCTTTTACAATGGGAGTTAGCGTTGACGTGTCGCGTAACGGAGGCATCTTGTAGTCTTATTTCACTGGATTGCGACACGTGTTTTAGCTTCTCCTCTAACGATGACACGTGTTTGGGCTTCTCCTCTAATGATGACACGTGTACGGTGGAGGTGTCAAAACCAAGCTTGAGGTGTCGAGCATGAGGTGGAAATGTATTAAGGGTATAAGGATCATTTTGCACCTGAAGGGGATTGTGGTAATTTCACACCATATATTTTTAATATTCTTTTAGGTCCCTGAAAATATTTTATTTAAAAAAAGGCCCCCTTTTATTTTTCATTTTGGTCCCTAAAGCTTTCTTTATTAAAACCAAGTCCCTAAAGTTTCATAAAATTATATTTTCTACCCAAAAACTTATCACTTAGCTTAGGATGTGCCATAAAATCTCATTTTGACCCATTTTACAGTTGATTCTTCAAATTTAAAAACGGGCTTTGCCATATTAAGATCTCAGAATATCATATATGTAATAATATATCATTATTAGGTAGTAAGTGTGACGAAATTAAAAGAAGACAATTATATATTGGAATAAAAAATTGGGGTCATTACGAAATAAGTCGTAGCCAATTACAAATATTTTTTCACATAAAATTTAGCGCCACTTTAACACTGTAGGAAAGGTTTTCGCCCACTATTTGTGAGAAGTTTGGCGAATAAATCTATTACATTGTGGTTAATTGAATCTTAATACGATATTAGGTGAGGTAATTATAAATTTGTCACCAAATGATCATCTTTAGTGACAAAATATAATGCGTCCTCAATTTTTTTTGTTGCCAATTTTAGGATTTGTTGTAGTCTTAGGAACGGTTGTCGGATGTTGCTAGGTGTGATATTGAACAGAGGGATTTCGAGAGTACTATGAAGCTTTATGGGTTTGACAGAGATGATGGATCTATTCTTGTTTCTGAGTGAGATATGTTTCGGTTGAAGAGTGAGCCGAGGGTTAAGTTTGAGGAGGCTCAAACTTATCAAGAATCTTCATTAGTATTTAAGGTGGTGGTGATAGTGTATTTTGGTGATAACTCTTACGTTATGGTTTTGCTCGAACTTAATGTTCGAGATAATTGTTGATTATTCGTTGGAGGTCGTTTGAGGTGTTTTGTGCAGATTTTTTTTTGGTTGAATTCACAGGTAGCGAATATGGCTTTGCCTTTGTAAAAGTTTCCCTCGTGTCCGCGAAGGCCCATTCTAGTCTCTGAAGTCTCTATATTTTTATGGAAAAAAGTCTGGTTTGGTCCATGACCAACGAAGGCTTGCTTCGCCTCAGCGATAGGATCATGTTGGCGAAGGTTCTCGTCGCTTCGACGAACATTGATAGTAGAGTTTGGAAAACTCGTTTTGATTCTTTGGTTGATCTCGCCAAGGTGGATATTTGTAGAGTTAACTCATTTTTTTATTAGAGGAGAGAGAGAGTTTGAGTCTAACTGTAACTCTCATTTGGTTTATCTTATCTTCGCTTATATGACTTTGGTATCCAAGTCAGCTAGGAAGTTTTAGTTACCTTGTTTGTGAGGTATTTTACACCATTTTGGTCTCTTGAATTTCGTCTCCTATTGAAGGAGTGCTTCTTTGGAGAGAGAGAAATTGGATCATCTCCTCTTGTGACTTAATAGATAATTTTATTAGTGAAAGTTAAGGATGCACTCTTTTGCAAAAAAATATTTATTTTTGGAAGTAATTTTTGGTATTCTCTATTGAGGATTTGGCTAAAACTTATGAGGCTTTTTGTGGTGAGATTAATATTTGTGAGAATTCCAATATTTGTGTGAGGGTTATTTTGGTTGTGAGAAGAGATACTATTTGTGTGTGAGAAATTATTAAAAATTCCTTCCATTTTTAATCTTTTTCTATTTAGTGACTCGGATTGCAAGTGAACGTAATCAAATTGGTAAATCACGTAAATACCATATTCTTTCATCTATTTCTATTTTCTTTTTTGGATTCATATTCTTTCATTTCTTTCTATTTTTTTTTTTTTGGATTGCCATATTTTTGTGTGATGATTTGTTGGTCACAATGCCCTAGTCCCATATATTGCAGCGCTTTGGCACACAACACTTTCCACTTAATCACAATTCAACTTTTATTTTTTTCACTCCTTTTGTTGACATCTCGTCCTTTGCCCAACACATTTGATTCTTTGATCTGGTCACTTTCATGATTTTTTGTTCTTACTTATTGATCATGAACACTCCGTGTATCTTCAATATATTTGTTAGTTTCTCCCCGGGTCTGCTACTCCTTTACAGAAATTTGTATTTTGATGCTCCATATATCCCAATATCATTGTTAGTTTCTCCATGAATATTTCCCCATTTGATGCTTTTGGAAAAGCACTTCGCTAGTTTCCCCACCAATGTCTTCTTATTCCAGAAGTCATTGTGGTTAACATATATGCAACAATGTGAAAGAGGGATTTTATGCCGATATAACACTCAAAGAATTGGGCATAGCTCCTCTAAGAATACTTTTGGGGGGATACTTGAACTACTTTAAATACATTAACTGTGTTTCAGTTTGATTAACTACATTTGAATATAAAAAACGTCTTTTTATAGGACTTAACTATGTTCCATTTTGATTAATTACATTTGAATATAAAAAATAAAGGAGGGATTAAAAAGCCGCAAGTGGGTGCTTTTCCGTACTTAACTAAGGAGGAAAAATCGGCTCTTAAATATAATTTAAGGTCGTCCTTTTCTCGCACTCGAATTCGCAAAGTTTAGTTTATTTTTTTGTTTAAATTTTCATTAGCTCATGTAAGAACCCTGGGAGAGGCTATTTCTCCAAGGCTTTTAATAACTAATTTTCCTTTAAAAAAATATTGGACTTATTTTGAAAATTGATTTTCATCCCTAAGAACATCCAATTGTATGGCACTTGACAAACACAGTCAATAACAACACCAGCTAACAGGCTAAATGATATGTCTGAAAGTGCATCACCACTGTTTTAAGTTGACTCCATGTTGTAGCAATGTACATCCTAACAAATCGTTTGGTCCGTAATTTTCTGTAGCATAATATGCTTGCAACTTAAACAATTTATCAACTTAAAATGAAATGCACAATGTTTCAATCATATTTCCACTCAGTTTAATAACAAAAAAGATAAAAAATGAATATGGTGCCTCTTCATGTGGTTTGTGTTCATTAAAAAAATAAAAATGTTTTTATCTTAAAGAAGGAAAAACACTCTACATACACACAGAAATAATAATCCCTTCCTATAACAATATTATGCATATATATAAGAGGAAAATTGGGTGTAGCCCTTATCTTTTAAAACCAACTCCCAAAGAGTTGAAAGTGTCTTATGCAAATTTCATCTCTGTCAACTCTTACAGAAAGTGAGTAATTTTGTCTATTTTTTCCTAATATAAGATTCCTTGATTGCACCAGGAAGAAGGATGGGTTGTGTGCCGGGCATTCAAGAAGCGAATTTCAACCGTACGTAAAATGGATGAGCGCGAGTCACTAAGTTGGTATGATGACCAAGTTTCATTCATGGAAGATTTTCAGTCTCCTGGGCCACTATCCAATCCTAACACGTCTTACCATCATCAACATCCTTGCAAACAAAAGCTTGAGTTGCCGTATAACATGCCCCGCAACCAATTTCTCCAACTCCCCCAGCTAGAAAGCCCAAAAGTTCCACAATCCACTTCTAGTGCTAGCTGCAACCCAATCGTCCCATACACTTTTAAATCAAGCAATGCAAATATAACACTTTTACAAGAACATATGCAGCAAAGCAGCCAAGTAATGAGCATGGGGTCACTTTACGAGCACATAGTAGACCCCGGGACTGATTGGCATGTTCTTGATAAATTTGTTGCATCTCACCTCAGCCAAGTAGATGCTACCACGGGCCCCACATACTCTACCACACCTTCCATTCATGTTCCCGAACACTTGAACTTACTATTAAATGATTCCAAAGGGCAAGAAACAGCTTCCGAATGCGACTCCATATCGACTCCCAGTTGTCAAATTGATCTGTGGAAATAAAAGAATATATTATTGTAATTCAAGAACACATGTAGTAATTAATCACAGAACATATCAATGAGAGGAAAGAAGTATTTGATTTATCTAATTGTTGCACATAATAAAACTAAGATCGGAATGAATATCAATATGGATTTTAGGGACAACATGTATCGACATATATTAGGAGACTAAATAGAAAACAACTGCACCTTGCTGGATTACATTTGCAACTTACTTGGGGAGTGCTGATTGAATATGGTTTTTCATGTATTGTAGCTAGAACAGTGATCATATATTAGATCACTGTTCTAAAAAATCCGCCTAGGCTCCGCGTAGGCACGCCTAGGCTTAAGGGTTGGGATAAACGCCTCGCCTTACGCCTTTCTCGCCTTATTGTTTGTAAAACCCTTAAGGCGCACTTTTTTCTAAAAACAACAATGATTTAGTGAAACTATGTCGCCTTTTAAAGAATTTGTTTACAAACCGGACCATTATCTCATCCAAAATAATCAAATAGTATTTTAATTTGCATATATTCAGACATATTTTTATGATCTGCGCAATTTTTATATTTTAATAGCCTTGTTATGGTTAAAAAATATTAAAATATATTAAGAAGGCCTAAACGCCTTTTCACGACTTTTTACGCCTAGGCCCGCCTACTCTTCTAAGGCTTAAGGCTTGGCCTCCACGCCTGAATCACGCCTCGCATTTTTTAGAACCTTGTATTAGACCAATTTTAACATTTCCACTAGCTACCAATTTTTTTTTTTAACATTTCCTTTGGAAGCATATGTTATCATTAGCACTCGAGCAACACTACAATGACTCGGTTTATTGACATAAATCTCATACTTAATGATGTGGAGTTGCCACATCATTATTATACCACTAGAAAGGGTCCACATCATCCAATTGGACATGATGTTTCTAAGTCGACAAAAAAAAAAGAATCCAATTATGCATAGTCACTTTCGTACCCAACAAATAAGACAAGAAAATGAGAGCTTGTACCTTATGCCCTGACAGGACCCACAATAATAAAATACAAGATTTTAATGCATCTAGTATGGAAAAAGGATATGAAAGTGTGGACCAACATATTAGAAAAATGGTATGTATACGTGGTCGGATCGCCTATACATACCGCTAGCGCGAACCATTTTTTTAAAATAGTATAAAGAATGTTCTTTGAATAGTAAAAAATGGTCTAGGCAGCGGTATGAAAAAAAATACGACTCCATGCCATGTCACTTTTTTTTTGGATTGTGATCGTGTTAGTTAATAAATAAAAGATTCATAATTGCATTGTGTAATTTTTAATTGGTTTTTGGTATGTAAAACAATATGATTTCGCGTCTTGCCTTGTTATATTTTAACACATATAATTTTAACATATATATATATATATATATATATATATATATATATATATATATATATATATATATATATATATATATATCATTGGACTGCTTTTTTTAACTTGAAAATTATATTTTGGGAAAAAAATAAATTAATAAGGTGACTGAGAGTTTCGGGAGTAAATGAGCTTAACTGGATAAAAGCTTCGGGGGGTAAACGAGCTGAAGAAAAGTCTTGATCGATGTTAAATACGTATCACCTCCACATCATTACGTATGGGTTTTATGTCCATAACCCAAGTCACTGTTGTTAAATTAATGCATAGCTGTTGACGCGACCATAAATGTGTCTAGTATGCGTGCTATGTAGACTCAAGTGCAAGCCTTTCGCTCAAGTAATAATTCAATAAGTCGGGTATCGATCCTCAGGGAAATAGTTTGCGAAACAACACTATATGCACTTTTGAAAATGATTAACTAATGAGATTATGAATGCAATTTTTCTAATGCAGAATTTCGAACGACTTGAATAAAACTGTAACTATGAATGGAGAAAAATAGGTCGGGTTACAATCCCTCACACCCTAGTAATTCACTTCGTAAGATACTAGAGTTAGAATTAAAAATTTAAATGAATCCGATTTTTTAATACTCCTAAGTATTACATATATGAGGGATCGTAGGTCGCACAATACGTAAGCAAATGTTGAATTAAAATTCGCTCTTTATTTCTCCTAAGTATTACACATATGAGGGATCGTAGCCCGCACAATATGTAAGCAAATGATGAAATAAAGTAGTATCATATGAATTACAATACAATTCATCTAATGTTTTGATTCCAACTTCTATTTCCACTATCGTGAATTATATCAGGTGGGGTTCATGCAACCTCAGCTCGTAAAAATTTAGCCAGACATATGAAAACTGGAAGAAAACGTTTTTTGGATGAAAGAAAACATTTTTATGAACATTTGAAGGTGAAGAAGAATGAAACTGCTTACTATAGAAATAACTACTGCATATATGAAAACAAGAACTGAAATAATATTACTTGAATTGCAAAACTGGAAGCAAACTAGGGTTTCTTATTGTTCTTGTTCTCTAAACTGATTACAAAGCTTCCCTAACGAATTAGAAGACCCCCCGTCATGTTTGGTAGGAGTTTACATTTTATAATCTAGGAATACTGAGAGTTTCAATCAGAAGCCCCCCCCCCCCCCCCAATAATTAAGGGTTCAGTTCGGTTCTATCTTTGACAGCCTTTATAGAAAGTTCTTCCAGCATAGAATCAGTTCGTTTTCCTTCCACTTCGGTTCAGTTCCGTCTTGTTAACTTTTCACACGAAGTTCTTCGAGCATAAGATCGGTTCATTTTTCCTCTCCTTCGGTTCAGTTCCATCTTTGTAGTGCTTTACATGAGCTTTTCCAGGATATGATTGGTTCTTTTTTTCTTCCCTTCGGTTCGATTCCATATTTTCAGGAACTTTTCCTCGTATTTCTTTGAAGCTTTTGGTATGAAACTCGGATTATTTTGGCGATCCTTCCTAAGAACTGAACCCTTGCGAAATAGATGGAAAATACACGAAACTCGGCGTACTCAATAGAAACTTATCAATATCAATGATATGATATAAATGCACTCGAATTACACTTTGCGGAGCGATAAAAGCCTCTAAATTAAGTGGATAAATGGAAAGAATTTATGCCTAATCAAACCCCCTAACTTAGAACTTTGATCGTCCCGAGCAATGTAAAAGAATCAAAACATGGTCTAACTCTAAAATGGGATAGAATACCTCTTTCGCGGGCGAGCGATTGCATTTAGCATATGCAATAAGCATTTAAACCCCTAGGTTACCCTAGTAGGACGAGTTGTGTCTCGTGAGGATTTGCAGAGAATATACTCACAAAATTCGACTCAAATAATATTGAAAATACGAAAAAATTGTATGATTCAAACTTTTCCAGAAAATAGTCATCATCAATTCATGTTCAAGAGTCTCAAATCATAGTGCCTGTGTGCGAAGCCATAAATTTAACCGCGAATTTCCACCGATTGACCATTACGTTACTTATCCAAAAATTCGTTTTGATTTCAAAATCTCACGGAATGCTCTCACAAACGAATCACTCGGAATGTGGCTTATTCTATCGTTATGCGTGAGTCATAAGAGTAAATGTATTGGAACCAAGATTAGGCACATAAGTAGAAAGACAGAAATTTTATGGTAACCGGATCTCATCATCGGAATACGGTTATAAAAAAGAGGGAACATTGCCTCTAATTCATATTTGTTTATCTCTTTTATTATCTTTTGGTGTATTTGCTCTCCACGCGGTAACCAATTTCGTATAAAGGACTCGATTAGGACTTTTTCGGGTTAAAGGTGTATTGGGTAAAATGAGAATGGTGCGGGAAATCTGGAATTAAAATTTTTTCGTATAATGCCCGTTAGTGCTATTCCGGGCTTTAACTCATTTTTTTCTTTTGACTTATTTATTTATTTATTTTTTAATTTTTCACACTTTTTCTTTTCATAATATTTTTTTGTTGAGCATAGCTATCTTTTTTCTTGCCCCTTTTCGGCACTTTTCGGCCTTAATTTCTGAGATTATCAGTCTTCACAATTCCGGGCCTTTTGGGGTTTTTCGGGTTGTCAAATGAAAGGAAAAATTATTTAGCTCAAGTTGGGGTTACAAACGGGATAATTTTTTGCTACTTTTTCTGGCCAATATTTTAGGGTGACAAACGAGGACCTACTTCATTGTCCAAAATACTAATTGCGTTACCATATGCATTTCGAGATGAATTAAGTTTATAGATCTATTTCGGCACATTTTTCAAGGCAATGTCACACACATTTTTCATAACCGATCAAAGTGAAAGAATTGAGATTCTTATCGACTTAAGAGGATGCTGAAAAGAACTTTGAGTTAACAATTAACTCGCATTGTCCTCAATCAAAAGGACTAAAATCTAAAGAAGAAAAGGAATAAGTGCGAGAAATAAAATAAGAACATTATCAAAATGCACCAAAACACTATATGACACTCATACATGACTCAAAATTACCAAAAAAATCACCCCATATGCGTTGGGGGTGCGACGACCTCTAATTTCTCTCCACAAATCACCCAACCCCTTGCACGAGATCCGTTGCTCTCGTAGTCTCTCCCATCTGCCTGTCATACACCAATAATCATAATAAGTTAGGCCCTTGCCCATAAATAAAGGAAAGACTTGGGAGACTCATCGTGATTAATCGAAAAAAGATTCTCGTGATGCGTACTACATGGGTCGGCCTTTAAGTCAGACGAGACTTGAGTATTATCTTCAATTACCTCCAAGGACTCAAGTTGCATGGGTGGATGGTCATTGCGAAGAAACTCATTAATTTTATCTTTCCACTCGCTCTCTCCTAAATGACTCCATGAGTCCAATGGAGATTGGACTTCGTCGTTAAGGCTCTCATCCACCCGCCCGAATTCTCTCTAAAATTACGCTAGGTTCAACTCCTCTAGATCTCTTTCTTGCTTTGTTTCCACATCCTTCCTTCCTCGCTCCATCTCAAAATTATTAGGTGGTGTGGGTGGGTAGCAATCGAGGAGAAAAGTATTTATCGTGTCTCTCCATTCGCTCTCCTCTAAGCACTCATACAAACCTCTCCCGATGCCCTTTAAATTATCGCTCTCTCTCACACTCAAGGTCTCACTCACACTCTTCATTTCAGTTACTACGCATACCTCCCCCACCCTTCGATCAATGTTTCAACCGTCGCTCTCACTTGATGTAACAAGACATACTCCTATCGGCTCTTATGTGTGGGTCCTCCCATGCTTATGTGATGCCTCTAAACAATCCATCTCTCGAGGTTCTCCTTCGTCACCCTCGTTCTTGATATTATTAAAAATATTTGTCTCGAGGGTCATGTTCCCAAATGTTAATTGCTTTTGTCCACTCCGAGTATTGATGAGTGCATTAGCCGTAGCTAAGAATGGGCGACTAAGGATAATGGGAACATGATTGCTTGGGAGAATGGAGGGCTCCTCGTCCCAAATGACAAAATCCATCGAGAAGTACAAAGTGTTTATTTGTACAATCACATCCTCAAAGATTCCCTGAGGCTTCTTCACAGAATGATCCACGAGCTGGAGAGTCATATTTGTGGGCTTAAGGGCTCCCAAATCTAGTTTCTTATAGATGGAATAGAGTAGAATGTTAACACTTGCCCCTAAATCTATTAGTGCCCTTTCGATTCGGTTCTTCCTCATGATGTACGAGATGGTGGGTGCACCCGGATCTTTATACTTTAACGGAAGGTCACTCGATAAAACCGAAATGACATTCTGGGCCAAAAAGACATACTTATTTACCTTTAGCTTGCGTTTCAACGTGAGTAAGTCCTTAATGAACATATCATATGCGGGAAGTTTCTGTTTAGCCTCGAGAAAAAGGTAAATTAATTTTTAGTTGCTTGAGGACGTCCAAAACATCGTCCCTAGAAGTCTCTTTGGAGTGTGGGACCAACCGTTGAGGGTATGGGGCCGCGGTGGGGGGTTTCACCCTGACCTTGGGTCCACCAGTGTTATCTTTTTTATCACTCTCAATTAAAGGGGCATCTTTGGCCTCTTTCGTGCCGGGTGAAACCTCCTTATTTGTAGGTACGTATTATCGGGGAGGTGACAAGTCAACTACTCTCCCACTACGTAGAGTGGTAATTATGCTACATTGCTCAGGATGGTCATGGGGTGTGGAGCCAACACTAGTTTGACCTTGGAGAGGTCTTTGGCCCTGGGCATAAAACTTGCCCTTCTCCTGGATACTCAACGATGATTGCATCTTTGAAATAGTAGCATTTATGTCATTGACAATGCACTCATGCCTATAAGTGGTTGCATTCTGGGCAGTGATGAATTGGTTTATCGTATCCTCGAGACTTCTCCGCGGTGGAGTGATATATGGCCTTGGAGGTGGTGGTGCTTGCACATGTCCTTGCATGTGTGGTGCTTGTTTAAAGTGTGATGGTGGTGGAGGGGAAACATGTGAATTAGGATTCATCGCAGCATTTTGTTGCCCATAGCTAAAACCAGGTTCGTCTTTCCATGAAGGGTTGTAAGAATTCCCGTGCGGCGCACCGAAATTACCCTTAAATCCTCCTATAGCACTCACTTTCTCTTGAAGCATAAATTTGTAGGCGGGTATCGTCGGGCATTCCTCTGTTGAATGTACCGCCTCACAAATATCACACACCTTCTCAATGGAATTCAGGATGGATCCAGTTGGTCATCTTGCACATATCTCAAGTACTTCTCGCATTCCTTTCTCAAGTAGATCGAGTCGACTGACCGTCATAGTATCCTTTTCTACGTGAAATAGGCCGATCGCCAATGGAGTGGTGGTCATTTTGCACGTTCGAGTATGAGCAATAGGGTCAGATGTATCCGATGCTTTGGTAGTCTTGGCGACATACCTCAGGTGAAGCTCAGCATCATTGGCGTCTAGGTCGACAAATGGGCCATCACATATGGTTTCAACGAGTTGTTTGGAATTTATATTATACCCATTACGGAGGAATGAGATGATTTACAATTTATTAAATCCATGACGAGGTCATGAAGTGATTAACTCATTAAAACACTCGTAAAATTGATCGAACGACTCATTTTCTAATTATCGAAAGGTTTGAATTTGAGCCTTAGTGGAGTTCGTTCGATGTGTAGGAAAGAATTTCTCGAGAAATTTAGATTGCAACTCGTTCCATGATGCAATCGAGTTTGGAGGTAAAGACCATAGCCAGGTCTTAGCCTTGTCCTTTAGCGAGAATGGGAAGAGTTTGAGGCGGATCACATCTTTTGTGAAAGTTTGATCACTGAGGGTCTCGCACGCCTCCTCAAATTCCCTAATGTGGAGATATGACTTTTTTTACTCCATTCCATAGTAGTTGGGAAGTATCTGGATCATCCCATTCCTAAAGCGAAAATCCCCTGCATTATACGGGAGTAAAATGCATCCCGGAGTGACAGTTCGCTCGGGATATAAGATTTCTCTCAAAGGGCGGTACGAGACCTCTTTCTCACCAGCGACTACACTACCGTGTTGTGACATGTCTCTCTCACTTGATGACTCTGTATCCTCACTTGGTATACTCGGAGCATGCTCTGTAGTGTGTCTTAAGAGGTATGTCGGAGTGTTACTTGCAATTGAGTGTGTAGGCGTGGGATATGGAGCCCAAAATTGTGGAACGTTTGGAGTGTGAGGGCTATCGGGGTCGTACTGAACTATCAGGTTTTCGTGAATGCTGGTTGGAATATTTTGGGGAGTTAGAGTGAGTTTAGGATTTTGCATTAACAGACTTATGAGAGATGACGATGATTTTTTTTGTGTATTTTTAAATTTTTTTATGTTTTTGGATTTTTGGAAATTTTCGATCGAAGTTTTAGATTGACTTGATCTAATCCTAAATCTACCTAATTTCCCGGTAACAGCGCCAAAAACTTGACGCGACCACAAATGTGTCTAGTGTGCGTGCTATGTAGGCTCAAGTGCAAGTCTGTCGCTCAAGTAATAATTCAAAAAGTTGGGTATCGATCCTCAAGGAAATAGGACGAACCAAGTCGTAACAACGTTGGACAGACGAAGGAAACCTAACTTTGACTCTAAAGGAAAGGAAAAGGTGATTTGATTTGCGAAACAACTACACTATATGCACTTTTGAAAATGATTAACTAGTGAGATTATGAATGCAATTTTTCTACTGTAGAATTTCTAACGACTTGAATAAAACTGTAATTATGAATGGAGAAAAATAGGTTGGGTTACAATCCCCCACACCCTAGTAATTCACTTCGTAAGATACTAGATTTAGAATTAAAACTTTAAATGAATTCGACTTTTTAATACTCGTAAGTATTACTTATACGAGGGATCATATCCCGCACAGTACATAAGAAAAGGTTGAATTAAAATTCGATCTTTATTTTTCCTAAGTATTACACATATGAAGGATCGTAGCCCGCACAGTGTGTAAGCAAAGGCTCAAATAAAGTAGTATCGTATGAATTAGGATACAATTCATTTAATGTTTTGATTCCAACTTCTATTTTCACTATTGTGAATTACATCGGGTGGGGCTTATGAACCGCCAACCCTTAAAATTTTAGCCAGACATATGAAAACCGGAAGAAAACAGTTTTTGGATAAAAGGAAATATTTTTAAGAACATTTGAAGGTGAAGAAGAATGAAATTATCACTATAGAAATAACTACTGCAGATATGAAAACAAAAATTGAAATAATATTACTTGAATTGCAAAATTGGAAGCAAACTACGGTTTATTATTGTTCTTCTTCTCTAAACTGATTACAAAGCTTCCCTAACGAATCAAAAGCCCCCCTCATGTTTGGGAGGAGTTTTCATTTTATAATATACGAATACTAAGAGTTTCAACCATGGAGGATTCTAATTTTACAAGTGGATAAGTTCGAATTTTCGAAACCAGAACCGATCCTATTAACGGGTTCGATTTAACTCCATCTTTGACAGCCTTTACATAAAGTTCTTCGAGCATAGGATTGGTTCATTTTCCTTCTACTTCAGTTCAGTTCCATCTTGTTAACTTTTCACAAGAAGTTCTTCAAGCATAGGATCGGTTCGTTTTTCCTCTCCTCCGGTTCGATTCCATCTTTGCAGTGCTTTACAGGAGCTTTTCCAGGATGGGATCGGTTCTTTTTTTCGTCCTTCGGTGCAGTTCCATATTTTCAGGAACTTTTCCTCCTTGTATTTTTTTGAAGCTTTTGGACGGAACTCGGATTAGGGTGCTGATCCTTCCTAAACACTGAACCCCTGCAAAATAGATGGAAAATACACGAAAGTCGACGTACTCATTAGAATCTTTTCAATAGTAATGATATGATATAAATCCACTTGAATTACAATTTGAAGAACGATAATACACTTTGTTAAATTAATGCATAACTGTTTTGTAGTTGTTGTACCTAGTGGTCCCAAAATCAGTTGGTTCTGTACCTAGTGGTCCTTAATGAGTTCCTTAGGGGCCCTAAAGTCTAGTCTTCCTATTATATGTTATAGGGAGAAAAATTAGCAGAACAATAATGCATCTCCCTTGTTTTCTTATATGTATTCAGCTGTCTAGAACTTTTAAAACGTGAAATGAAAAGATTATCTTCGCATGGTACTTCTCTTGCTTTCCTCTTCACTTCTTCTTATAATACAATAATATAGTTCTCATTTAAACTCTAACAAAGTGGTATCAGAGCCCTGTTCAGATCAAGAGCTGGGTGTATTTTCTTTGCTGGCAAGAAAACGAATCCGACAAAAAGTGACATAAAATTTATGGCGAGTTTTAGCACTCAAATGGGTACCCAACAGCCCTTCATTCCAATTTTTGATGGAGAGAACTATGATTTATGGTCAGTGAAAATGAAAAACATTTTCCTTTCATTTGATTTATGGGAGTATATTGAAGATGGGTTTGATGAACTAGAGGATATCACGGCTTTATCGGAGGCTCAAAAGCAAATATTGAAGGAGCACAAGAAGAAAGATGAACAAGCTCTAAGCCTAATCTAACAGGGGCTAGTTGAAACAATATTTTCAAGAATCATCAATGCAAACAAAGCAAAGGAGGATTGGGATATTTTATAAAAAGAATTCAGAGGTACTTTGAAGGTAAGGGCTATTAAAATTCAGTCCTTAAGAAGATATTTTGAGAATATGAAGATGAAAGATGCGGAAATATTGAAAGATTATTTCTCTATATTAATGAACATTGTGAATCAAATGAAAACATATGAAGAACAACTTTATAATCAAAGGATTTTTGAAAATATTTTGATTAGTTTGCCAAAAAAGTATAACCCCATTGTTACCATTGTTGAAGAAACTAAAGAAATAACCTCTTTAAGTGTCGAAGAATTGATGGGTTCCATTAAAACATATGAGCAAAGGTTGAGTATACACTCTGAAAAATCTATTGAGAGGGCCTTTCAATCTAAGCTCAATGTTGGGGACAAACTATATTTTGATCAACCCAAAGGTGAATCTTCAGGAGGTGGAAGACATGGAAGAGGAAGAAACACTCGAGGAAGAAGTAGAAATAATTTTGAAATAAGAGAAAGTAATGAAAGATTTTATCAACAAAAGTGTAGAATTTACAAGAGAAGTAGCCATATTGATAAAGATTGTTGGTTCCGGGGAAAGCCACAATGTCATAATTGCAAGAAATTTGGGCATGTTCAAAAAGATTATCGGCTAAAAAACAACCAACAAGCTAACTTCACCGAAGAACAAGAATGTGAGGGGAATATATTTTTTTCTTGTCAAAGTGCATCAGATCAAAGAAATGATTTTGGTTTCTTAATAGTGGGTGTAGTAATCATATGATCGAAGATCAAAATATTTTTACCTCTATGGATACTTCTTCTAATTCCCAAGTGAGGATGGGTAATGGTGCCTTAGTCCAAACAAAGGGCAAGGGTACTATAACCATTGAGATGGAGAAAGGAACAAAGTATATTCGACATATGTTACTAGTTCCGAATTTAGGGCAGAATTTGTTGAGTGTCGGGTAACTTACGAAACATGGGTACACTATTATCTTTGAAGAAGACTCGTGCAAAGTTTTTGATAAAGGGGGGACAAGCCAAGTTGTTGCAAAAATCAAGATGGAAAAGAATATAAGTTTTCCTCTCACTTTTCGATACTCAAAGAATTTGGCCTTGAAGATGAATGTGATTGACGCCATATGGTTATGGCATAGAAGATATGGGCACTTGAATTTTGAAAGCATTAAGAATTTTCATAAAAAGAGCATGGTTTACGGGGTGCCAAGCATTCAAGAAGTAAATGGAGTTTATGAAGGATGCGCTCTTAGAAAGCACCACCGAGATCCTTTTCCAAAGGAGAAAGCATGGAGAGCTAAATCACCATTGGAGCTTGTTCATATCGATGTGTGTGGACCAATGAAAAACACTTCGCATGCCGATAAAAAATACTTCATTACCTTTATTGATGATTTTACAAGAATGACTTGGGTGTATTTTATGCGGCAAAAATCAGATGTTTATGCCATTTTTAGAAAATTTCACAAACTAGTTGAAAAACAATGTTGTCACCACTTGAAAATTTTGAGAAGTGATAGAGGTGGAGAATACAACTCTAAGGAGTTTGATAAATTTTGTGAAGGTATTGGCATGGAAAGACAACTAACGATTGTGTATAATCCACAACAAAATGGAGTGGCGGAAAGGAAGAATAGAACCATTGAGGAAATGGCAAAATCCATGTTACATGAGAAAGGGCTGTCATATACTTTTTGGGCCGAAGTGGTGTATATGATGGTTTATTTGATGAATAGATTACATACAAAGGTCGTAGAAAACCAAACTCCATTTGAGGCATGGAGTCAATGAAAACCATATGTGAACCACTTGAGGGTGTTTGGTTGTATTTTCTTTGCTTATGTCCCTAAAAAAGTGAGTCACAAGCTTGATAAAAGTAGTGAAAAATGCATCGTTGTGGGGTATAGATCAAAATCAAAGGGCTACAGACTCTTTAGCTTAAAGAGGAACAAATTGATTATTTGTAGAGATGTGATTTTTGATGAGAAAGCTTTTTGGGATTGGAAAGAAAAAAATTACAAAATCAAGTTATCACCCTTAATAAAGAATCACAAAGCGTTGAAGAAGAGGAAGAGGAAGATGTAAAAGTTCCTCAAATGTCTCCAAATGCAGGTCCAAATGCAAGTTCACAATCATCCTCAAGTTCTCCATCAAGCTCAAACTCTTCATCTCCAAGCTCAAATCCAAGAAGAATAAGAAGTCTAAATTATGTGTATGCTAGTTGTAATTTTTTTGTAGCTGAACCGGAGACCTTTGAAGATTCTAAAAATGAAACAGTCTGACAACTTTCAATGGAAGAAGAAATTCAGGCTATTGAGAAGAACAAGTCTTGGGAATTGGTGGAGAGGACTAAAAATAAAGAGGTCATTGGTGTGAAGTGTATTTTCAAAAGCAAGGTTTATCCGGATGGATCAATCCAAAAGAACAAAGCCAGACTTGTAGAAAAGGGGTATGCTCAACAACCCGAAATTTATTTTCAAGAGACATTTGCACCCGTGGCAAGGCTCGACACAATTAGAGCACTTGTTGCCATGGACACTCAAAAAGTTTGGTTTTTGTATCAACTTGATGTAAAATCTTCATTCTTGAATGATGTGTTGAATGAAGCGGTGTACATTGACCAACCTCAAGGATTCTGTAACAACCCGCGTAATTTTGGGCTATTTTAATTAATTTTTGGAAAATGGAGGAAAATAAAGTTTTTGATAAAATTATTTTTATTGCTCAAATATGTTGGTTATTATTTTTAAAGGCGAGAATTTCAAACGGTTTCGAAAACAGAGTTAAAATGGATTTTAAAATGATTTTAAAATATTTTTAACTCTTGGAGTTGTTTTAACTTCCAACTCTTCATTTCTCTGCGTTATTTAAAGGAGTCTTTTGGCTTCCAACTCTTCATTTCTTTGCATTATAAAAGGAGGTCGTGGGCAACCCTTTTTAACATACTTTTGGCACAAATTTTGGCAGCAAATATATTTTATATTCCTCTTCTTTTTATATACACACTGGCCCTTGAGATTTGTGAGTTCCAACCTTAGATTGAAGGTGTTCTTGGGGATATTTTGTTGGAGGTTCTTGGAGGAGCTTTTGTAGATCTTTTGTGTTGATCTTGAGGATGTGATCATTGGTTTCTCATCATGGTTTGAGGTATGGGGTTTTACACAATATGCTCCTTAAATCTCGCGAGTGTCATTCTCTTTGAATTCTTGTTAATTGAACTCATATTTGAATTGATAAATTCATTGAAATCTGGAAAATAATTGTTGAATTTTGATTCATGTGGTATCAGTATATTATTGTTGAGCACGTTGTCATGAGATTTTAAGATGGCACGGATGTTGGGCACCCACCAAAATTCCTGTTTCCCGGGCTATGGCTTGATAAAGCATATATGGATGTGGTGAGGCCTGGTGACCCGATTAAAGTGTTGTTGAGAAATTATAATGATGAAATGCTATTGAGATTTGCATTTTAATTTGAATATTCGTACTCGTGTTGTTAGGCTTTGTTCATCGTTAATATAATTGTTGAGCATCTTTCTTGTCGTATTGTGTACTTCCCCATATTTTCTTTTAGTGGCAGGTTAGCGCGGATTTTTGGGCGCTATGGAGATTGATTTTAGCGAGGATTTTTTTGGAAAAGATTTGTATTATTTTGATGTATAGAGCTTTGGAGATTTGTATTTTATTTTCGAGTTAGTTGTTGTATGTAATTCGAGAGATTTGGTATTTAATTTGAAGAGATTGAGATTTGTAGTTTCTCTCTTGTTGTTGTGGGATTTAGATGCTCTATACCTTGTGATTGTGGATTTGGATTAATTTTATTGCATTAGCGCTCCGTTTGCTCTCCCCGGGCGGGCGGGGTGTTACAAATGGTATCAGAGCTTAGGTATACGTCAACCCTCGGGGCTTGGATTTTGGGTTCATTGCGTGGATAACAATTTTTGGAGATAGAAAATTTTAGATGATATTCGTGATAGGCATCTAGATTAGATGTGAGGAATTTATTTTTGGAGACGAAATTATTTTTGGAGATTGTTAGCCTGATTTTTGAGAGTTAGGCATTCGGCGAATTTCGAGGGCGAAATTCCATTGTTAGTGGGGAAGTGTAACAACCCGCGTAATTTTGGACTATTTTAATTAATTTCTAGAAAATGGAGGAAAATAAAGTTTTTAATAAAATTATTTTTATTTCTCAAATATGTTGGAATTATTTTTAAAGGCGAGAATTTCAAACGGTTTCGAAAACGGAGTTAAAACGGATTTTAAAATAATTTTAAAATGTTTTTAACTCTTGGAGTTGTTTTAACTTCCAACTCTTCATTTCTTTGCCTTATTTAAAGGAGTATTTTGGCTTCCAACTCTTCATTTCTTTGCATTATAAAAGGAGGTCGTGGACAACCCTTTTTAACATACTTTTGGCACAAATTTTGGCAGCAAATATATTTTATATTCCTCTTCTTTTTATATACACATTGGCCCTTGAGATTTGTGAGTTCCAACCTTAGATTAGAGGTCTTCTTGGGGCTATTTTGTTGGAGGTTCTTGGAGGAACTTTTGTAGATCTTTTGTGTTGATCTTGAGGATGTGATCATTGGTTTCTCATCATGGTTTGAGGTATGGGGTTTTACACAATATGCTCCTTAAATATCGCGAGTGTCATTCTCTTTAAATTCTCGTTAATTGAACTCATATTTGAATTGATAAATTCATTGAAATCTGGAAAATAATTGTTGAAATTATTTTGATTCATGTGGTATCATTATAATGTTGTTGAGCACGTTTTCATGAGATTTTAATATGGAACGGATATTGGGCACCCGCCAAAATTCCTGTTTCCCGGGCTATGGCTTAATAAAGCATATATGGATGTGGTGAGGCCTGATGACCCGGTTAAAGTGTTGTTGAGAAATTATAATGATGAAATGCTATTGAGATTTGCATTTTGATTTGAATATTCGTACTCGTGTTGTTACGCTTTGTTCATCGTTAATATAATTGTTGAGCATCTTTCTTATCGTATTGTGTACTTCCCCATATTTTCTTTTAGTGGCAGGTTAGCGCGGATTTTGGGGTGCTATGGAGATTGATTTTAGCGAGGATTTTTTGGGAAAGATTTGTATTATTTTGATGTACAGAGCTTTGGAGATTTTTATTTTATTTTCGAGTTAGTTGTTGTATGTAATTCGAGAGATTTGGTATTTAATTTGAAGAGATTGAGATTTGTAGTTTCTCTCTTGTTGTTGTCGGATTTAGATGCTCTATACCTTGTGATTGTGGATTTGGATTTATTTTATCGCATTAGCGCTCCGTTCGCTCTCCCCAGGTGGGCAGGGTGTTACAGATTCATGATAAAAGGTGAGGAAGAGAAGGTATACAAGATGAAAAAGGCATTGTACGGCTTGAAGCAATCTCCCCAAGCATGGTATAGTGAGATTGATGCATGCTTCAATGAAAGAGGCTTTCAAAGAAGTAAAAGCGAGCCAACCTTGTACATCAAAAGAAGTGGGGCAACAGGTATTCTTATTGTCTCTCTTTACGTTGATGACTTGGTGTTTACCGATAGTGATGAAAAAATGATCGAAGATTTCACAAGTGACATGATGAAAAATATGAAATGAGTGATTTGGGTCTTCTAAATTACTTCTTGGGCATTGAAATTTATCAACAAGAAGTTGGTATTTTTATATGCCACAAGAAGTATGCTAAAACCCTTCTTCAAAAATTCAAAAATGATGAATTGCAAATCGGTGGCTACGCCTTTGGTGGTGAATGAAAAATTATTGAAAGAAGATGGAAGCAAAGAGTTGATGCATATATTTATAGAAGTTTGGTTGGAATTTTGTTGTACTTAATGGCTATGAGTCCGGATATCATGTATGCTACTAGTTTATTGTCTCGGTACATGTACAAGCCGAGTCAAACTCATTTTAGGGCTACAAAAAGGGTGTTGAGGTACATCCAAGGAACTTCTGATTTTGGCATCATGTATAAGAAGAATGTTGAGATAAAGTTACTTGGGTTTTGTGATAGTGATTGGGCCGGTTCTATTGATGACATAAGAAGTACTTCCGGGTATGTATTTTTTCTTAGCTCCAGAGCAGTTTCATGGGCATCAAAGAACCAACAAATGGTAAAGCAATCATCCATCGAGGTCGAATATGTGTCGACATCATTGGAAAATTCACAAGCGATGTGGCTAAGAATAATTTTGGAGGATGTTGATGAAAAGAAAGGAGATGCTACTCCAATACTTTACGACAACCAATCCGCGATTGCCATGGCAAAGAATCCCGTCTAACATAGTCGCACCAAGAACATTGCAATCAAGCATCATTTCATTAGAGAGGTCGTGGAGGATGAAGAGATTCAACTCAAATATATCAAGACCGAAGAGCAAGTTGTGGATATCTTCACCAAAGCTCTACCCAAGGACAATGTTCAATTTCTTAGAGAAATGATGGGTGTTCAACAAATGCATTAAGGATGAGTGTTAAATTAATACATAGTTGTTTTGTAGCTGCTGTACCTAGTGGTCCCAAAATCTGTTGCTGCTATACCTAGTGGTCCTTAATGAGTGCCTTAGTGGTCCTAAAGTTTAGTCTTCCTATTATATGTTATAGGGAAAAAAATTAGCAGAACAATAATGCATCTCCCCTATTTTCTTATCTGTATTCAGCTGTCCAGAACTTTAAAAACATGAAATGTAAAGATTATCTTCTCCACAATACTTCTCTCGCTTTCTTATTCACTTATTCTTCAAATACAACAATATAGTTCTCATTTAAACTCCAACAACTCTATCATCTGTCTTCGGTGCTCTTATGGCAGGTGACAACACAAGTTTTTGTGCATCATATCATATATTCATAATGTAACGTAGACAAAAATGATAACAAAAGATGGTAGGAAATTGAAATAGTGCTTAGTGCTATAAAAGAGAAGGGTATTAATAATATGGTTTGTCTGGAATTATTGAATTACGTGTTGTAGTAGTATTGAAGTCATTGAAATACACGAAGTTTCAAATTCTACATAAGTAATAAATTCTTACACCAGCATGAACTTAAAAAGTCCATAAATGACGAGATATCTATTGGTTTTCGCTTCAGGTAACGAAACCTCAATTAAGACTGCAAACAAAATTAGATATTTTATCAATATTTAGCACGTGGAATTCAACTAAGATCCTCTCCTTCAAACCAATAATCCTTCCAAAATCAAAGAAGATATAGATGAATATTTTAATGATAAAGAAAAAATGCAAATGAAAACAAACATCAAGAGAACAAAAAAAAACCAATTTAATTTGATTTAGGGTACATTCGCGGGAGGGAATGAGCTTTATTCTTTTTCCTAGCAAGAAAAATGAGTACCGAATGTTGCATATTTAATCTCTTGCAATCTCACTTACACAATAAATAAATCTCTCGAAATTTAATTTCTCTCCCAAGGAACTCATGGTGTTATAGGAAAAGGAAAACTCTCACACGCTCTTTTGACTTTTCTCTTATTACAATTTGTGTCAAATGAGGCCCAAACAATTTTGAAATAACCCAAACATTAAAAAGTATTACGAGCCTTGTATGTGCAATAGAAAATGTGCAAACCCATACTAAACTAACCGCAAATATCGCTAAAGTTACACAAAGTGCTGCGCAACATTACCAAGATCTCTCTACATATGGTACCTTTATAGGCTAAAACTTTAAGTAATAAAAAATTTATTTTTATATTAACAAAAAAAAAATTATCTTAAACTTCCTTATCTTATTTTTTAAAAAACCCACTTGTTGACGAGAATGAGATATGAAAATGAAACTAGGGGCTTCTTTCCACTACACCAAAATGGCCACCTTTCAGCCGTTCACCCTTGTCACGATCATTGACCGTGATAAGAATCTCGCGTTTCGTGTCACGGTCATTGACCGTGACAAGACCGTGACAAAGTGTTCTCACTAGTCCGTGATAAATATATTTATCACCGACTTGTCACGGTCATTGACCGTGACAATTCTTAAAATAATTTTCAAGGTCAAGGACCTTGATACGACCGTGACAATATCTTTAGTAAAAAAAGCCATAGACTCTTTTTTTCCCACCATTTTTGGTTTCTCTCTTTCTCTCTCTCTCTACAAGCGATTTTAGCGCTCTCTCTCTCTCTAAGGTATATTTTTTTCCTCTCTTTCTCTTTCATTTCTATATGCGTGTGTATGTGTGTATATATGTGTGTATATGTATGTGTGTATATATATGTGTGTATATGCATGTGTATATGTGTGTGTATATATGTGTGGGTATATATGTGTGTATGTGTATATGTGTGTGTATGTGTGTGTATATATGTGTGTGGTGGGGGGGCAGAGGGTGTGGTGGTGGTGGGGGGGGGGTATACGTGTACGTGTGCGTGTGTGGTGGGGGTGGGGTGAGGGGGGAGCGGGTGGGGGTGGGGGCAGGGATGGGGGGTGGGTGGTCGGGTAGGGGTGGGGGGCTGCGTGTGTGCCTATGTGTGTGTGCGCGTAGTGTCCCTTGTAAAGAATTGATTGATTATTAATTTTTTTAGTAAATTAATATATGATTACCCCTTATTGTAAATTAGTAAATTAATATGTGCTATATATAATTATTAATAATTGAATTTGAATATAAATAAGACATAATTAAATAAGACATACTATATATAATTACTAATAATTGAATTTGAATATACACATTTGTTGTAGACATTGTTGTTGGATTATTTTGTTTAGTAAATGTTGGGTTGGTTAGTTTTAAAAGTGGCATGACCACTGGATTATTGTCCATATGGGGTTGGGATGTTTCAACTTTTGAATAATTGAATTTGAATATAAATAAGACATAATTAAATGAAACATACTATATATAATTATTAATAATTGAATTTGAATATAAATAAGACATAATTAAATAAAATATAGTATATATAATTATTAATAATTGAATTTGAATATACACATTTGTTGTAGACATTGTTGTTGGATTATTTTGTTTAGTAAATGTTGGGTTGATTAGTTTTAAAAGTGGCATGATCACTAGATTATTGTCCATATGGGGGTGGAATTTTTCAACTTCTGAATAATTAAATTTGAATATAAATAAGACATAATTAAATGAAACATACTATATATAATTATTAATAATTAAATTTGAATATAAATAAGACATAATTAAATGAAAAATTGTATAAATAATTATTAATAATTGAATTTGAATATACACATTTGTTGTAGACATTGTTGTTGGATTGTTTTGTTTAGTAAATGTTGCGTTGGTTAGTTTTAAAAGTGGCATGACCACTGGATTATTGTCCATATGGGAATGGAATTTTTCAACTTTTGAATAATTAAATTTGAATATAAATAAGACATAATTAAATGGAACATACTATATATAATTATTAATAATTTAATTTGAATATAAATAAGACATAATTAAATGAAACATAGTATATATAATTATTAATCATTATTGGATTATTGTGTGTGTGGTGGGGGTAGGGGGTGGTGTGTGTACGTGTACGTGTACGTGTGTGTGGTGGGGGAGGGGGTCGGGGTGGGGGCAGTGATGGGAGAAGGGGGTGGGGCAAGGTAGTTTAATTGAGTAGATAAATTAATTGAGTAGATGAATTAGAAGGAGTACGGGATATACATTTGTTGTAGACATTGCTGTTTGATTATTTTGTTTAGTAAATGTTGGGTTGGTTAGTTTTAAAAGTGGCATGACCACTAGATTATTGTCCATATGGGGGTAGGATTTTTCAACTTTTGAATAATTAAATTTGAATATAAATAAGACATAATTAAATGAAACATACTATATATAATTATTAATAATTGAATTTGAATATAAATAAGACATAATTAAATGAAACATAGTATATATAATTATTAATCATTATTGGACTATTGTGTGTGTGGTGGAGGCAGGGGGGTGGTGTGTGTACGTGTATGTGTGCCTGTGCGTGTGTGTGGTGGGGAGGGGGTGGGGGTGGGGGCGGGGGTGGTTTGTAGTAATTGTACATATTTGCATGTCTTCTTCTATTTTTTTTTATCTGTACTAATAACATTTTTTTACAGCAAATGTCTCCTTCAGGTATTAAGGCGAGGATGATGATGCTAGTTATGATGATGTCGTCTGGGCTCGGTGGAAGCGGAGGCGACGAGGGCTCCTCGTCCCCTAGGCTCCCCAAATATGACAAATTTGAGATTATCATCAGAACAAGTCAGAGCTATTAGCGAGATCCCTCGAACTGCTAAAGACGATCATCGGCCCGGGGTTTATGAGTTGGAAGGAGGTGCCATATGAGCTCAAGTTAGCTGTTTGGACGGAACTACAGGTAATATATTTATATTTATATGAATATTTTAATTTCAATTTCAATTTCGATTTCAATTTCATTTCATATTTATATTTATATTTATTCGCAACTGACATTGTATTTGTTGGACAGGAACAATTCAACTTGGATCCAAAGCTACGCGATTCCGTCTTGGAGCAGTTGAGGGAGCAACACAAGACGTGGAAGAAAAATTTGCAGACACGGTACTTTGGAAAAATATTAGAGTCCATTATCCAATGGCGTGGATCGGTCCCGCCCAAGGCGACGATCTCATTGGAACAATGACAAAAGTTCATTGACAATGAGATCGAGGAGCGACAATTGGCATCTCGCCAATCAGGGAGAAAAAATCTGGCAAAAAGATGGATGTGCACTACTCTGGCCGGACGTCTTATGCCGAGGTGGATCATAGGATGAAGGTAAGATTTAATTTTCTATAACTACATAAATATATTATTCTTCATTATTTTACTTTGCGGGGCCGATACTAATTTTACTTTATCTTATTTCAGGGGTAGGGAGTGGCCCAGGGGGTAAGCCACATAGGCTCGATACTTATGTGGCTCTTCGGACGAAGAAGGGGAAGGATAAGGAGGTTTCCCCAAGCTTCGCGTCCATGATTTTAAGTAATTCAACAGTTTAATTTTTGTTAATTACGTTATAATTTTTTAGTTTACTTATTTTTACTAATCATGTGCTTTTTGTCGTTTGAGGTAAAGCTTAAGGAAGTTCATGAGTCACAGTCTGATGCCGACAAGGTGTCTTTTTCCACATTGTCCACAGACGCACTCATCCAAGTGCATGGCTCTGATCGCAAGGGGAGGACAAGGGGGGTGAGCTTGCGGGTGGCCAAATCTAGGATCATCGGATTGGAGATGAGCGATACCGGGTTGGCTCGAACGGTGGATTCACATGACGCGAAGCTGTCCCGTTTGGAGGTGACGGTCCAAGATATGTACTCATTCATGAAGCGTACGTTGGGTGGAGACCGTAAGGGGAAAGGGAAGGAGAAGGCGGCGGGGGATGAGGAGGTGCGGGAGAACGAGGCGCAGGATGATGAGGATGTCGACCTCGCCGCTTCATCACCGACACGTGCGTACTTCGATGATCCACTTCCTTATTTTGCTCCCTTCCCCAGACCGATGTCGACAATTTATTGGCCGAGCGTGTTCATATTGGACGTATTTGATGGTCAGCGGATAGGGCGGGGGTTGAAGAGATCGAGTCCAAAGTGCTCGTCACGCATGTGATACCCGGGAAGGAGAACTCCCTATTGTGGTTGCACGAACAATGCGGCACGATGTACATTACTGGGTGTGTTAATTCGTATATCGTGTGGCCTACTCACCTCCTCACATTTACCCCAGACATATAGTGACATTTTTTTTAAGTTGGTACATTTGAATTATATTTGGATTATATCATCATGTATATTGTTTCTATTTTGAATATATATTTGCATTATCTTTAGTTTGTTTGGATATATGATGTTTGAACATGTACAACGTTGCTATAACAGATACAAATATACTGCTGGGCAGTGGCAGTGGCCATACTGCCCAACAGATTTTTTTTAAATTCTGCCCAAAATTGTCACGGTCATTGACCGTGACAAGTACTTGACATATAAGGTTATCACGGACTTGTCACGGTCATTGACCGTGAATTTGTTTTTAAAAAGGGTCAAGGCTTTGTCACAGTTATTAACCGTGACGAAACTTGTTACGGTCATGGACCGTGATACGGCCTTGACAAGACTAATGAACTTGTCACGATTAATGACCGTGGCACGTCCGTGACAAAAAAAGTTGTCTCGCCCCGAATTATCACGGTCATTGACCTTGAGAAGTTCAACTTGTCAAGGTCAATGACCGTGATAATTAAGCAAATTTGGTGTAGTGTTCATAGCATGTACTCACTAATAGCATGCATACAAAGTACCTTGGCTTTCTAATAGTTTATAACCCTATGCTGAAAAAGAAAGGATAATTGCTGAGAATCAACTGGTTTTTATACACCAAGAAAAAAGACATTCAAAGTTTTAGTCCATCATTCTGCAATATAAGTATAAAACAAGAACAATAATGTTATTCTTACACCGTCATTGACCTGCAACATGATTTTACTTGGATTGAAGTCAAATAATGGTGTCTCTTCCATGAAAATAAAAGTGTATAGGAGACATAATAAGTGGGCGTGCTGTCATGGACTCATAATTCACCACCCCTCACAATTGTTTCTGTATCTGTGTTTTCTTTCTTCGTTTCATAATTTTTTTTGTGTGCACGAGGGAGAGAGGGTCCCTGTTCTATGTTTGAAGCGGAGGCTCATGTACATAATTCCATTAGGGTGTGGGTGGTTCACATTCTTACTTTTTTAACACTAGAAATCCTACTCTATTATAATATAAAGCTACCTGGTGAGACTCAAAAATTGGTATAAGACTAAGGCGGAGAGGTTGACAATGTTACTTCGCTTCCTCTTTTTTTTTTTTTTATAAGAAAATAATACCATAAAACAACCTGCCTAAGGGGGAGGAATCCCGTACACAGGAAGTATACCAAGCAAAAAACAAAGGGATGGAGCTTAGAACAAACAAATCTACCACTTAGAACTCCTCCAAAAACTAAAGAAAATGAGCTAGCGACGAGTCATGCCTTTTCCTAAATCATGTAAGAAGAAGGCTCAGAAAGTTATACCGGACACGAGAGGGATCAGTTTCTCCCCCCTAAAAGCATCTCCTGTTCCTCTCCTGCCAAACAGTCCAAAAAATACAATGAGGAACCAACATCCACAACACCTGCGGGTCAGTCCAACCTCTACGGCTCCTCTAAGCCGCCATCACCTCACAAACTGAATGAGGCATAACCCAATGAATCTAGAAAAACGTGAAGAACAAGACCCAAAGGCTCCTAGTCACCTGATAGTGAATAAGGAGGTGATTGGACATCTCCTCCTCCTTCTTACATAACCAACACCTGCTGGCCAACCTCCTCCCTCTCTTCTGAAGCCCCTCAATAGTTAAGATCGCCAGTTTGGCACTTGTCCACACAAAGAAGCAAACCTTCGAAGGAGCATGACTCTTCCAAATGGCTTTCCAGAGGAAAGAGGCACCCTCATAACCCCTCAACACAAGATAATACCTCTTAAATGAAAACATGCCATCCTGAGACCTTGACCACCTCATTCCATCTGCTCCAGAGGACGGTATACGTGCCAAATTCATCCACTTAAAAAACTCCTCCGCCTCCTCCATCTCCCAATCCAAAAACCCCTCCTAAACTTCGGATTCCACACGGCCCGATCCCCTACCATCCTAAAATGATCCTCAACAGACCCCTCACCATCTCTCCCAATAAGGAACATCCCCGGGAAGAGATACTCTTAAAGAACCCCCCACCCCAATTATTCTTCCAGAAGCTGATACGATCCCCACTCCCGAGCTGGTAAGATGTGAACCTAGAGAACTTCCCCCACCCCATCGAAATGTACCTCCACCACTCCACCCCATGAGAACTGTGCCCCACAGTAGGACCCCACCCATAAGGGCCAACCCCATACCAAGCTACCACCACTATCCTCCAAAGTCTTTCGTCCTCTTTATTAAACTGCCACAACCACTTGCCCAGGAAAGACATATTGAAATGAGCTAAAATCCTCACCCCAGCCCCACCCGCTTTCAGCGGCTTGCATACCTCATCCTAACTCACCAAGCAGTACTTAAACTGATCATCATTCCCCTTCCACAAAAAATCCCTCATCAACTTATCGATCCTCTTACCAACGGATGTAGGTAGAGAGAGCATATACATCTCCACTTCCTCTTGAAGGTTAAGAAGTGGAAATCCGAGACAAGACCATGCGGATAGATGAACGTGTACTTGTAACTCGGGTATATTAAATAATTTTTTTCAAGTTAATATAATATTTTTTACCTTCTGTCAGAAGTCCATGTGACAATACATCATCTATGTATTTCCTTAGGCCATGTCTAAGGCACCCAATGGTTTGGGGTATTTTGGCACTCCATAAAATAGCGGTTCAAAAAAGCGTTTCAATTTACGCGTAAGTAACAGTCAATTTTTGCTTACATATGTTTACACCATGAGTGGTTTAGAATTTTAGGTCATTTTCAAGGGAGAATGTCCTGAAGATTACGACCACGTTTGCGACAATATTAGGTATACGGATGGGTACGTCCATTAACGCATCCAAAAATTCATCCCTTATGAAAAAGTGTTCTTGGCATACATGCGATGTGTTAACCGATAGAAGCGACCTGGGGATGAAATAAACCTATATTTTTATCACCGTGTGAATGTTAATGATAAGCCCGCTCCACGATAAGCTTCAGAGCCAGCATCAGTGCCTACTCCAAAGCTAGAGTTTGCGGAGTTACCTCTATCGCTAGAGCCATTAACTAAAATTAAACTTCATTTGTCAGTGATTGCCCCCATTCCCGATTTAGCGCAACTACCACCATAGATCTAGAAATCCTTCGAAGTAAGGCAAATATTTGTACAATACTTAGTGTAATGGCGACTTATGAATTACATTAAAAAATATGTACTTATCATTTTTGTATACTTGTTTACATTTTCAAAAACATATTTAAGATAAATCACTACATGTACCACACATTTTCAAAAAATGATCCATCAAATCAAATAGGAGAGAAACATTTGTTGCTGAGTATGAAGACGAGAATTTAAAAATATTTGTGTCACAACATTTATGTCATTGTAGTTGGCCAACTCATGCCGTATTTGACTCGCATTGACGATAATCGAGATGCCACAACTAGAGATCTTCGTCTCATTCATTATCTATGATCATGTTGGGAGAATTATGCAAGTCATTATGATGCACCTTAAATAGTCATGGTAACATAAATGAGTCGGCCCTTTAACAATGGCAAAATGAGATTATAAAACAAAAATAACTCAAAGACTTGTTTTGTGGTCTGCAATTGTGGAAATTATTGGACAAAAATGAACCATTTTGGGTAAATTGCTCCCACGAGGTTGTAATTTGTGTCATACAAATATCCACTAATAACTAATAGCATTAAGGGAATATATCATGCATAAGGGCCTCGGAAACATGCGACTAGTCCAAAACATTAAAATCGTTATTCGACCCCGACATAATAAAAAAATCGCAAAAAACCCAAAGGTTGTGGTCTACTACGGCCTATAGTATGCTCGTAGACTTTTTGGTGACCTTGTTGTGATCCCTCTAAGCAACTGAGTTTCCATTCTTAGTTCCTACAATCTATGCTACCTAGCATGCCCAGCAAAACATATTGCTCACTTTTATAAGAAATAGTTGAACACCCTAGGTTTTAGTTGTCCTTGAGTACTCAATCAAATAGACGGCTTACATATTATCATAAAACCTATTTAAAGTCATAATGGCACTGCTTTTCAAACTTCAAACAAACTTATCAATTAAAATGGATTGGAATCTTTATGTGGGAATTCTAAGTGTCGTCATAACATTTGCACACTATAAAAAATATATTTTCATGTACGTATTTCACTCCTATGAAATAAACATTATAATAAGAAAACCTTTCGAGGATATGGAACAATGACGACCACCGCATGGATAAGGTCCGCTAGAAAATTTTTACGTTTAAAGTTGTCTTTGCATCAAAATAATCTTTCATTAATTTTTTGTTCCATCTTTTTATATCTTCATCAATAACCTATCAAGAGGGTATTGAGCCTCAACGATGAAACCTCTTGCCTTCCTCTTCATATTCTACGAGACGAAGAACCATAAATTCCATTAGGCGAAACAAGCTTTCGTTATAATTTCGATCCGATGGTTACTCATTAAGAATTTTACTTAAATACTCGTTAGACCAAGAACAAGAAAATTTTTTGGAAGGAAATTTACAAATTAAAATATCTTAATTGAGGATTTAGGTGGGAGGTGAAAATTGTTAAAATTAGGACTTGGTAAATTTAAAAATATGACCTGTGGTTAAAAAAACTTGCTTTATAAAAATTTATGACTGATATTTAAAAAAATGTGGTCATTATTAAATTTTGTGACTAATGGTGAGAAAAAAAATGAGTTGTTATAGGAGTCTATGACCGACAGTTAAAAATAAACTAGCCAGTATTGCACTTAAATGATCCCATAATAATTGAAATGCCGCAAGAATGGGGAATGTATGGCTATTAGACTACTGCAGAAAGGATTAACATCAATGATACTATGTAGTTGGTTATAGTTTTAGATTAATTTTTTTTCTGACACAAAGTTTCCCAATGCTCTAAAGATTGTATTACCCTCATATTCCAAACTATTGTAGTTACCCCAAGTATACCATCTTATCCATAACCAACATAATAAAGGGGGTGACGACCATAATTTTAATGACTTTAATTTTTTTTTACCGCTGTTCAAAAGGGTCGTAGTACCCCTTAATTGTACAAAATTATTAAGTTGGATTTAATTGAGTTAATTTATTTATTTAAATATTTTTTACTTAAATTATATTTGGAGTGAAACATTGGTGTATATGGTAATAACGTACACATTATTATATTTAATGAACACAAACCAAAGAACAATAACGATTGCAAAAAATAATAATATCACACACACAATACAACATGTACATGGTTCGAAATGTGTCCCACGTCCAGATGGTGCCATGGCTTGTTCTCAATTAGTGAAGAACATAATTCGATAAAGTTACAGTACTGCTCGATGTTATAATAATGCATGACCATTCTCACAGGGACATTTTATATTTATAAGGCCTCTTTGGATAGTCTTAAGAACCATTAATCACTATCTCCAAGAGTTCAAACTTGTCATTTTATTATGGCCAGCTGTTACAAGTGAGAAAGTTTGAACACTCCTTTGACCGAAAGACTTCATTAGTTATGGGCGTGTGCTATTGAGGACGTGAAAAACTCATGGTAGTAAAATAGTTGACCCCATAATTGGAATATGATAATTATTGAATTTGAGAATTATTATAAACTGGGATTTAAATGAGATAGTGTTGAGTTAGTTGAATTGGTAATTAAATTGAAAGTTGGGTAAGGATTGAAACCCTAAGGACACATGTGACATTTGGGTTATCTTTGTGGGAAAGCTATGGTTTAGAAGAAGCTAAAACGTGGGAAGTAATTGTTTATGAGCTGCTAGAAGTCGGCATAGAAAAGTTATATGATAATTTATATGTTTTACCCTAGTTCAAATGAGAGGACGTCTCATTCAAATGAAGGGTGGTTTGGTTCCAAGGAGAAGGTATCTCATCCGAACTAGGGCCCGAATTATCCTGAGCACATATATTTGGCAGAATGTCTTGTTTATATTTTATTTTGGTGTCAAACCTATTCTAATAGCCTTAAACCCTACAATACAGAACATAAAAATCCTAGCTCTTTGACTAAAGATCCATAACCAAACCTAATTAAATAACAAGTTTGGAGAATTCAAGAGGAAATTAAAGGGTGTATTAAATATTCAAGAGGAGTTAAGAATAAGTTTAATTTTATAACTGGATTCCATAATTTGAGGTAAGTGAATTTATATTTTCCCCTTTTATGTATGATTGTTGATGGAACCTAAACATAGTTATAATTCGGGCCGATAATTAAAATTAAATTTGGATATTCATGTTGAATAACTAGAGTGAATTGTGATATGGAGAAATCATGATAATGAATTTGTTAATTAACAAACTCGTGTTAGTGAAATATGTTTATTGGAAAAATCATGATAATTGGAGATTTATTTTGGGAATTGGAAATTATAGTGATAAATCCATGATAATGTTATTAGTGTTACAGGAGTTTTGATAATTAAAATTTATAATGAAATAACATATGCAATTGAGAATATTTGAAATGAGATATTATCTATGTTGATTAGAATTCAAATTTGTGGAAGTTATGTAAACTGGAAAATGAATATATACATGGGTCATTATAATTACTGATTGATATTGGGTAGAATTATAGTATGATTATTCATCCATGTAAATAACTGAATGAATTAAAATAATTTATAGTGAACTAATATAATAAGGAGACTTTTATAATTTAATCATATGAGTTGGAAATTTAGAATTAGATGTTTAAGATTAGAACTATTGAATAATTGAAATATGAATTTTAATGATGAGGTCCTTATCCCAAAGTTAGGAATTTAATACTCATGACCTTGGAATTAGAGATTTGGTTTGTGACAATTAGTGAAGTTTTCATAAGATGGTTAAAGGTTATAATTTAGAAAATAGTACAGTGGATAATAATGAATTAGTTATTGATAAGGAGTTGAGAATCGTCTACCATATGATATTAAAGGTGTTAATGAGTTAAAGTTAAGGATGGTATTTCTTTATAAGATCTATAGTTAATCTATTTATTGGTTACCTTGGAGGTACATTGTGATGACATATATATATGTTATTAAGGGTAAAGGTTAGGAAAATGAATAGTTAATAAGTGAGGTATTAGGTGTGATACTGCAATGCATACATTAAGGTGAGTATGTGTGAGACATTAATATACGTTGTATCATTCGTGAATTAAGTCAGACATGGAGGTCATTAGTTATATAATATGGTAGTTGTGCATTATATTTGGGGTATGTGATACCCGGGGTCTGTGTAAGGTGGGGTTGGGTGCATTCCCCCCCCCCCCCCCCCCTAGATATGACATATGGTATCAATACATGAAGTATATATGTTATGACGATGTTGGGAGTGTGTGTGTGTGTGTTATGATGATGATGTTAGGCATCATTGTTTAAGATTTTCTACCTCTAATTGGGATCATATAGGAATTCCCTTGCAACGTGGGTTTGACCCGCATATTGTTGATTAACTTTTTCATGTTCAATTGAGTTAACTGTTAGGATCAGTATTGTATAGTTGATTTTGTATTGAAGATAGAGATAGATGGAGGAGTTTTAGTGTTGATTTTCTTTAGCTTCGTCAATCGTAATTTTTCAATTGTTAGTTTTGGTCTCATGTCACTGGTTTATGGGATTCCCAAGAATACTGATTATTTTACTTTAGTTAACTTAGAATCGTATGGATGTTTTGTTTTTTTATTTATTGTCATTCTTATGGTTTTTATTTTGCATATATTTATTGATATCACTCTTTATGTTATTCCACATACTTATTGTGGTGTCAAAAAATCTGGGATATGGAGGGTGCCCATGTACCATGATGTATATACCATAATAAATAAAAGAGACACAAAGATTTACGTGGTTCGACCATGAATGACCTACGTCCACGAGGCAGCTGTTGTGTTCCATTAGAATGATGAGAGAATTTACATGAATGTGTTTCTCTAGCTTTTAAGCCCCCTTTGACAATGGGGGGGGGGGGGGGTCCTCTTTGTATAGAGTTAGGGGTTACATTAGGGTTACAAAAATGGATGAGTCATATCTTCGTGTAGTTTGATTTTTATCAGATACTGCTCCTCGGTCTTCTAGTTTATCAAGGACATTAGTCGTCCTTATCTTGTTGGAGAGTCCGTTGCTCTCCACCTTGATCGGGTGCTCACCATGTGTCAGTCTATCATGTAGGCATATTTTTTCCCCTCAATAGCCCCACGGGTCGCAGTTCAGCTGAGTTGATTCTGAGATGAGCTGGGAGCTGGCCCATAATCTTTTTAAACGTGCGTAGTTATTGATGTGGACTCGACTGGAGTTCTTTGAGTTATCGTTCAACTTTTAAGCCTTCTTTAGTTGATCTTCTTGCCTTTATAGGTTTTTAGATGAATGTTTGGCTTGAGTTGAGAGACGTTCAATTGATATGGGAACTGGACTCGAGAGTGTCGAGCTGCCTACGTATCCTCGTGGGATCAGGTCGAACGTAGTTCATTGTTCTGTTTTATTGCATGGCCCAATTCGTGACGCCGACCATAGGCCTGCTAAGAATTCGTTTGCTGAGGCTTTCTCGAGCATGCATCAAGTTTAGGGCATCTCCCTGTATTTTGATCTTGTTTGGTCCATTTGGTGAGGCCGACCACATGCCTATGTGTGATCCTTGCTCGAGCATGTATCTAGTTAGGGTAAGACCCTGTATTGGGTTTTTCATATGTTCCAATTGGAGAGTTTGAAAAAAAGCCTATGCGTCGAGCCTTGCTCGAGCATGTACCTAGTAGGGGTAAGACCCTGCATTAGGTTTTTCATATAGCCTATGTGCCAAGCCTTGCTCGAGCATGATCCTAGTAGGGGTAAGACCCTACATCCGGTTTTTTATATGGTCCAATTGGAGAGGCTGACCAAAAGCTTGTGCATCGAGCCTTGCTCGAGCATGTACCTAGTAGGGTTAAGACCCTACATTAGGTTTTTCATATGGTCCAATTGGAGAGGCCGACAAAAAGCCTATGTGTCGAGCCTTGCTCGAGCATGTACCTAGTCGGGATAAGACCCTGCATTATGTTTATAACAATTAATATGTAATCAGTATGCTTATTGTACTTAGGCCTTTCTTGTGAGTCAATGTAATACCAATTTTGTTTGCATTTTTCCATCTTTTAATGCCTCACATGTAAATATCCATCTGTTTTACCTTTTAGGTTGTGTCGTCACACTTGTTTAGGCCTAAAAGACGATGGCAAAAATGCACCTGGTCTAAGGGACATCCACCCGTTCAGGATTTTAACTGACCAACATAGTTAGCGACCAACCCGAGTTGGCTTTTTGCCTAGGGATCCCACGTAGGGCTTTTATTGTTGCCGGGGCAACTCGTGAGGCCATCTGTGTTTGGAGATGACAAAGGCCTGAGGACTTCCTTAATTTAATTGAAACAAGAAAGATAGTTGTTGTAATTAAACCAAGGTTAATCTTGATCATCATTTGAAAGACTAATTTCGGTGTTAACTATGTTGGAAACCATCCTAAGTTGGACTCTTTTATTTTTCTTTAAATGTTGCGATAAATCTGTTCACGTGTCATCGTTGCCATGGAGCCCCCAATCGAGCTATGAGGAGAAGACTTCCCGACCGTCCATCAATTTATTTGATCTAAATAATCGAGATGATAAGTGTGTCCGACCATTCCTCCGGGCTTTGTTGTGTTGAAGAATATCGTGTCGATCTTTTGTTGAGCTTGATATAGCCTATAGGTCCATGTAATGTATCGTTCCTCGTGGTGCACTTGTTCATCGACCATGAATGGTGGTTCCTGGATGCTGTGGAAAACTCCATATAACTCGTACATTTGAAGAAATTGATATGAGTTCACAGCTTCTTCGTGCATAAGTGCGTTAATTTGATATGGCATTCAAGAAATGCCGTTTCTCAGGAGTGGATATCTTAGTGCTGATGACGCCATTTTGACGTCGACAAGTGAAATTTCATCACCTAGTGATCGCCGATCACCATAGGTTGTCTGACGATGTTGCTTGATACATTCAGGTTGGTCTAGTGTTGTTATCAACATGTTCTTTTCGCTGACTGTGATCTTACTGGATATGTGACTTCTTACATGTTGGATTCTTCCTTGTTGATAAATATAGCTGATCGTTGCTCTCCATGCTACTTTATGTGTTATTAGATCTTTGTTATACAGATCCCCCAACTTCTCATTCATCGAGGTTGAATTAAATAAGAATTGTATTGCCCAGCTATCCATTGGAGCTTGAGACGTGATCATATAATGTCAACTATCCATCGAAGCTGAGAGTCCGTTGAGGCAAAATTGCAAAGGATCTAGTAGATGTTGTGAACGATCCATGCTCGAGCATCTGTCGTAGCATTGATAAGATAAATGATACCTGAGCATCCGTCAAGGCAATATTATCAAGGACCAAATAAATATTACTAATGATCCTGCAATGTGAGTGAAAAATAGATTTCCAAATTAAATAAATGATGCCTGAATGCCTGTTGAGTCAAAAATGGTTGAGGATTTGGTAGATATTGCGATTGATCCATTCTCGAGCATCCATCGAGCAAAAAGGACCGAGCAAGTATTACGAAGGATCCTTCAGTGTTAGTGAAGACTGGATTTCCAAACCATTTCTTAGGGTTGAATAACAATAATAAATGTAACGTCGATCACTAATCGACTGTGCCAACCATCTGTCGGGACTGAATATAAGAATTATCCTGACCAACCATTTATTGGTGATAAAATGCAACGTGTGTGGCAAATATCTTTGGGACTAAATATATAGAAATATTTTTCCGATCATTTCCCGAGATGAACCTTGAATCTGCCTGATCATCCTTCAGGTCAAGAATCATAGAGTCAGATAATCAATACTGAAATTAAAGAAATATCAACGTCCGAGCATCCGTCAGTTATCATAAATAATATTGCCCAAGCATTTGTTGGGTCCACAGTGGTGTAACGTGCTCGACCATCCGTTGGAGTATTAACAAAATAAGTGGTGTCTGGCTCGTCTTTCGGGGCAAAGTTGTACAGGTGTGAGTAGATATATAGACCGATCCGTGCTCAAGCTTCTATAAGTGCATTAATAAGACTTCCTAGAGCTTAATATTATGGCCGAGCATTCGTCGGGACTGAATCTTGTACCTGTGGAAGCTAATAAATTTTTCGACCATCTGTCGAAGCTAAATCAAATAGAAATTATCATGTGATTCGCTTATTCAGTTAAGGAATATATGATGTGTACCTACTCGACCATGTGTCGAGGAAAAGATTCATAGTATTAAATGAATTACATAAATGATCCCATAATTTTCATGATAAAATCTCACGAGGATGGTCGTGCCCGAGCATCTATCGGTGCTACGCTAAGTATTAGTAAAGATATTATACCGACCATCCATTGGTATAACCAATAATAGCTAGACGAAAATATTAAAAATTAAATGATCGAATAAATGACATGAGTGCTCTATAAGTGCGCCCCAATATTTATGTGAACAAAATAATTTTAATAAAGTCGAATAAAAGATGCAAAATTTATCAAATATATCCAGATGTATGACATAGGATCTAATTTGGAATTTTTGCAAATAGCTCTAAGAAAATACTCAATTGTGAGTTGGTTTCAAAAAATTATTTTCACAGAAAATTTGTGTAGTGATAATTGTGAAGTATACAATATAGATAGCCCCCTGCTGACAAATTTATGATGATAAAAATCATGAGCATAATTTGTGAGAAAAAATATATTATGAGACAAAAACAGACAATGCACAAATAAATGTACGTATCCATCAGTTAGGGTTGTACTAAATATAAGAGTTATCCTGACCAACCATCCATTGAGGATAAAATGAGATTTGTGCGGTAGATATCTTTGGGATAAATACATGAAAATATTTTTTCGATCATCTGCCGAGATGAATGTCGAATGTGCTTGACCATCCTTCAAGTTAAGAATCATAGAACCCGAGCATCGATCGGAGTAATAATAATTTTGCCCAAGCATTTGTTGGGTCTGAAGTGTTGTAGCGTGCTTAACTATCCGTTGGAGCATGAATAAAATTAATGGTGTCTGGCTAGTCAGTCCGGGAAAATATGTAAAGTAATGAGTAGATATACCAAGTGATCTGTGCTCAAGTATTAACAAGATTCCCATGAGTTTAAGATTGTGGCCGAGAATCCGTCGGGACTGAATCTTGTACCCGTGAAAGTTAATAAATTGCCCGACCATCTGTTGAGGCTAAATCAAATAGAAGTTATCATGAGAATGTATTATTCAACAAAGTATATATAATATGCATCCTCTTGGCCATTTGTCGAGGAAACAATTCATACTAGTGTATGAATGTAATAAATGACCCAATGATTTTTACGATAAAAATCCCACTGACATAACCATGCCCGAGCATCCGTCGACGCTGAACTAAATAACCAATAATCTCCTTCTGGCGAGATTAACTTGAGATAGCTAGTTGACAATATGGAAAATTAAAATGATCGAATAAATGACATGAGTGCCCTATAAGTTCCCCCCACTATTTATGTGAACATAATAATTTGTAATAAGGTCGCATAAAAAGTGCCCACTAAAATCATTGTAACAATTGTAATAAGGTCACACGGTCCCTCGAAAATTTCGCAGATACAACCGAGCAGTACAAAAATCAGTCAAATATATCTCAAATGTAAGACGTAGGTTTGATTTATAATTTTTGAAAAAATATTTGGACTCCAAGCAAATATCCAATTATAAGTTTCAAAAATATGTTTCCTCATAAAGACACATAAGGATGTCAAGGAAGAAGAATATAAAATGTTAATTTCAACGTCTTTAAAGAGTTTTAAAGCTCCAGTGAGACTCGTGATCCAAATGGATTTTAAATGTGTTTATTAAAACACATGGAGGGTGTTGAGTTGGTGCCACCGACCAACAATCATGGTCCGATCCCTTATGTATGCCGCTGACCAGTACTTACGGTCCGGTGGTCATAATTTAAGGAAATGACCTACATGATTTGCTGCCTCCCAAGTCATTGATGTACCAAAGTAGCGGTCGCCGACCAGAAGGAAGATGTTGCGGAAGAAAACCATCCCCAAAGAGATCTTGTTCTGTGTTATAATTTTTGCCCAAGGGCTTGCTTACCCTCGAGCATTGATTAGGTTCAGTGGTGCTCCTCCGAGCTCGTCACTGTGGCACACTATTCGCCGACCTCTCATGGTGGTTTAAATTACTAGTTGTGCTTGATGCGTATCCAGGTCATAAGGGAGGTCGATTATCAGGTTGTCCTCATCGTGGCTGTTCATCGAGCTCGTCACTGTGGCTGTCACTGTTGGTCGCAGGTAGGTCAGCTGAGAAATGACAGTAGGTTGCTGGTCGACGTGGCCGAAGATATGACCTGAAGAGAGGGTGCGAGTTTACCATAACCCATAAGGTTGGTTGGCATGGCCCAAGAGGATATCGAGAGAAAATATTGTTGATTGCTATGGGAATGCCATGTTTGATCAGTGCTAAATGATTATCCTGATCATAGATCAAAAGTGAGCAGAGGATATGGACGGGGGTCACAGGCCGATAGGAGAGCAACGCTCGGTACCTGGTCGGCGATGTTGAAAAGATGAACGGAGGGGTACTGATCGCCCATAACCCCTGAGGTTGGTTAGCGCTGATCGTAGGGAAAACCGGAGGGAAATCCAGTTGATTTCCTCGTGATGTTCCCCAAGTCGTGGAGGATTTGTGAAGAAATCCTCTCTAACCCTGTGCTAGTGGAAGGGGTCCTGTTGGGCTTCACAATTTCATGATTGTCTCTCTGATGCTTATTCTTCGGAGTTTGGATCTTTTTTCTACGCTCTGACAGGAATTTTTATACTGAATTCCTCTCTTCAAAAGGATAACAAGCATAGGAAATGTGAGGAGAGAGAGTCTTCTTTTTGAATGCTGATCCCTTCCTGATTGTGTGCCAGAATATGTGAAAACATATCAGTCAAAATAACATCCCTAGAAATATTCTTTGAACTAGTTTTAAGCCCCGCACGATGTGCGGGCGCTTTGTAGTCCTTATTTTATGGTGGGAAATGAGCTAACATAATAAAAATTGTATAAAAACATTCAAACAATATTTACAAAATCTAATAATTTCAAAAGAATGAAAATTACAGAAGAAAAGTTTAAAAAACTGAAAATATTTTTAAAATTATAACAAAAATTTTAAAAATCTGAAAAATCCTGAATTTTTTTGGAATTTCCCGAAAAACTTTTTAAGATATTAAAAAATATTGAAAATAATTACTAAAAAACTGTAAAAAAAAAATTTCCAACAAAAAATCCAATCTTAATAAATAAATAAATATGTAATTTCCAGAAAAAAATGGAAATTTCGAAGACAAAAAAGATCCAAGTTTAAAAAACTGAAAATATTTTTAAAATTATAACAAAAAGTTTTAAAAAAAATCTGAAAAATCCTGAATTTTTTTGGAATTTCCAGGAAAACTTTTTAAGATAATAAAAAATATTGAAAATAATTACTAAAAAATACTGTAAACAAACAATTTCCTACAAAAAAATCCAATCTTAATAAAAAAAATTCAGAAAAAATGGAAATTTCAAAGAAAAAAAAGATCCAAGTTTAAATAACTGAAAATATTTTTAAAATTATAACAAAAACTTTAAAAAATCTGGGAAATCTGGAATTTTTTTGGAATTTCCAGAAAAGCTTTTGAAGATAATAAAAAATATTGAAAATAATTACTATAAAAACTGTAAGAAAACAATTTCCAACAAAAAATCCAATCTTAATAATTACTCAAAGATTCACTTAATAGTAGCTTTTTATTTCTAAATGTTGTATAGATTTGCATTAAGTCAAGAATGTTATGTACGTTTCTCTGTCAAAGGAAAAAGTCTACTGCCTCAAAAAAATAAAGAAGCTTACAAAAAGTTGTAAAAGAAGTATCACCCAGTCTTCAGATATAGCAGGCCAGAAGGTTAATTCTTTGCGTATACCTGTAAAAAAAAAGACGATATCTACCAACAGACCTCTTCCATGCCTGAGTCCCCTTGAGAATGTCCTCATTCCCAGTCCCTTTCTTCTGAAACAGCCCCTTCCCCACACCTAATCGCAACTCGGCACACATAGTACGATCAGTATATATGGGTTTTCAAAGGAGGAGTTAATGGGAGAGAGAAATACAAACCGATACAGGGCAACAAATTTTCTACAAAAAAAAAATAAATAATCAAAGTAAACAAATAAACTTCTACTGTAAAAAAATACAAATGAATGGGGAAAACAGTATTATTAGAAACCTCCTAAGTTGCAGATATTGGAGAGAGAGAGTAGAGGAAGAGCAACTATTTATTGGGTTTCATGTAGACTTTTTGAAAACCGAAAATAGGTATCAAATGTGGTGAGATGGATGATGTTGATATTTAATACATATCCTTTTAACTTCCAAGAAAGAGACGCAAGCCAAATACATGAACCAAAGAGGTGAATAGGTATCAATGATACGCTGATATAATAGCTGGCTTTTATTGTCGCCATGTGCCAACCTTACATAATTTGGGGCAACAATAGTTGAGGTTATTAATAAGAAGCATTTATTATTGCCACATGTATATAAATGATATTTAATGCATTAGTCTTTATTACTTGACATGTGTCTATTCTCTCTAAAGAGACACCAAAATTATATTATGTTATTAGATATGTAGAGATCATCTGTGATGAAAGAGAAAAGTTGTAGATTGTTATCTCCTACCGAAGAATATGAGATATGGGAAATAAGATACGATGTAACCCAGTAAATAAACGTGTTTGGCTAAGAGTTTCTCAAGAGAGTCCAGATATTTGGAGAGTCTTCATAGACATCTCCGATAGTGAATTTCATCTGAAACACACAATGAAAATTGTCTAGAATCAAAGTTGTTGTGCAGATTTGTAGATGCATAAAAATTGAATACACAGAATGCATGAATACAAATGTGCAAAGAATCGTGCATCAATAAAATGATGTTTGTACAAAGTATGCAATCATTCATACGGAGGTAAAAAAAAATTAAACTTAGATCTTGATTATCGTGCGTGTACACATTGAGGTCACAACTAAAATCTCCATCTCGTAAATAGGAACGTTTCCCCCAGACGATGCCAATTGTGGTGTAAAAAAATCTGGGATATGTGGGGTGCCCATGTACCACGATGCACATACCATAATAAATAAAAGAGAGACAAAGATTTACGTGGTTCGACCATGAATGGCTTACGTCCATGAGGCTGCTGTTGTGTTCCATTAGAATGATGAGAGAGTTTACATGAATGTGTTTCTCTACCTTCTAAGCCCCCTTTCACAATGGGGGGTGTCCCCTTTATATAGAGTTAGGAGTTACATTAGGGTTACAAAAATGTATTAGTCCTATCTTCGTGGAGTTTGATTTTTATCAGATATTGCTTCTCGGTCTTCTAGTTTATCAAGGACTCTAGTCGTCCTTATCTTGTTGGAGCATCTGTTGCTTGTCACCTTGACCGGGGTTCTCGCCACGTGTCACGCTATCATGTAGGCATATTTTTTTCCCCCACACTAACAATGTTATTAATTGTTGGGTACTCGTAAATGATGTGTCTATCCATAATCCCCTTAAATATGAAATTTGTGGGTTGTCATAGTTGGTATTTAAGCTAGATATAGATCGTTTAGGGTCTGTGTGATCCCAATTTATTTTCCTCTAAGCTTACTTTTATACACAGAGATCTTGTATTTGGATTGTTTTACCCTTGTGTCATGATGGTGCATGTTTTCATGTTGTTTGTTCCGGTCCTGATATATGCTGAGAACGAGGACCAATGTAGCTCCAAAGGATCAAGGCAACAAGTATACATGGGGGAAGAAACTACTGATTGAGTTTTAGGTGGATGAACAAGTATTTATGTCACATGTCGCAGAGATGATTAAGCAAGTTATTGCGAGGCTTGTAGGTGTGGTTCATGGATTGTCACAGGCACTGCGAGTGTATGTGTTATAAGTTTAACTGGCGTCTAAATAAGAGAAGATTCAATGAACATTTCTGAGAGGGAATCCACCAGTTTTTTGGGTTCCACCGACTTCCTTGTAGTGGTAGAGTGAGATAATGAGTCACCCTCATACGATTTGGTTCAACGAAGTGAAAAAGTTGTTGCTCGCTATGCTTCATCGTGTGGGAGATGCAATGATATAGTGGGAGAATGTAAGCACTTATTATTTCACTGGTTTGATTTATGAGAAATTTTTTAATGTGCCAAGAAGAATTATGGCTCTTAATAATCAAAATTAATTATATTTAGCCAACAAATAGCCAGATGATTGTTCTATGTTAGGAAGCTTTAATTAAGAAGGCTTTTTGTGGACTGCTAAGTTGTTGTGTCTGTATTCTTTTTTCAAAAATAAAATAAACTATGAATTTAAAACATGAAAATTACAATAAATGAACGACAAAAATGATTAAAAGAGGGGATAAACTATATTTGGAAATTTAAAGAAAGTAAACAATCTGACAGTAAAATGAAAAAATAAAAATGTTGGAAACTTGAAGTTGAATTGTTAACTGAAATGAAATTTATAAGGCAACTAGAATAAAAACTTAACCTAACCTTAACCACTAATTTGAAGAAACAATTAACTGATAAAAGTAGAAAGACTGGTAAAATAACTATTTTATGGAGAGTCATCATCCAATTATGTCCTCCAATTGCTATTTATAGTCCTCCAAATTATAACTATTTCTCAAATAAGTGATGGTAGTTTCTTTTTGAATCCAAGAAATATGCGTACCCACACGCTTAGCTACTCTCTTTTGGTAACTACTTCCATGGACCCATTTTCGTGTGCATCTTCCTTAGGCACCCCGATGTCCTTGCATGTACGTGACCGTTAGATTATATTTGGCCAATTACTTACGTTATTATATTCTTATTTATTTTCCATGTGTAACATATTGACCAACTGGATATGGTGTAAACACTAATGACGAAAAAGATGACTTTGATGTATGCTCAGTTTCAAGAAAATTTAAATAATATGTAAGACTATAGTATAATTAATATAAACTATATCATATGTTGTCTAAATTCCTTGCCAAAACATGTGTGAGTCTTTGTCCAAGAGGCCACCGAAAATCTCCATCAATTTCATCCCGGATTCACTCATACCAAATCTCAAGTACACCACTTTTGAAAGGTATACGACTTAGCAGACTCAGATTTATAGCTTGGTGAATGTTTTTTATAATTGAAAATCTTTCTAATAAAACTTGATTTTGTCAAATTGTTAAACATGAAATGCATATATACTTTTCAAATAGGAAATTCTATTCGATAAAGAATTTAATCTTTTTTCATGTATTTTAAATATGAGTGTTCTTTGATAAGACTATGGGTGTGTTCCGATCGGATCGAATCGAAAATGGCCTTTTTGATTTTTTTTTTTTCATTTTTTTGAAAAAATAAATTATTGTCTACTTTTTATCATGAATTTTTCTAAAATAAAAAAAAAATGAATTCGAATTGTAAAAGTTAAATTTAAAAAAAAAATAAAAAACTCCAAAAATATATTAAAATTTTCTTTAAGAAAAATTCTCAAATAAAATAAACAACTCGTCATTTTGTTATAATTGAAGCACAAAAGATAAAAATTTAACTTCAATTGTTATGTTCCAACATAGATTTAAAAAACCTTAAACATATAGTAAGTTTATTAAGGTGTGCTTATTTTATATCTTATTAGTTTTTAGAATTTTTTTAGCTGAAAAATGCTGGGAGAATCGAGTGAGTGCGTACATTAAAGTAAAAAATTAGTGTATATTTTGGGGAAAAAAAAGATTGACACACTTTTGGAAAATTAGATCGGAAAAATCGAAAAACAAAAAAATCATGATTACTTTTTATTTCGATCTGATTCTTTCAGAAATTTTGGAAATAAAAAAATAAAAATATTAAAAATTGATAAATTTATTATAAAATAAAAAAAAATCAGATCGGAATTCAGAAAAATCAAAATTTCAGGGAAAAAAACTACCCCCTTAGTTGGGATAAACATGGCGAGGGTTTAACCAAAAACTAATTTTTTAGACTTTTTTTGGACATTCTTGGAGCAACTTCGTCATAGTGATGACTTCGATATTGCTCTTTGCTAGTCTCTATGTGTCCCGTGTAACATCTCTAGAAGATTGCGCGACTTCTCTGGCTTCAGCTTTGCCACAATGAAAAACTACATCGCTGTAGCAATGCTCCAACGAAGCGCATCTAACAATACTGAAAGAACTTTTGGTAATACCCAGTCGCAACAATTCAATTAAATTTCATATGAATTATACTGATGTGGGGTTAATGATAATTATAAAAGAATTATGGGTAAAAAATGAAGAAAAATAAAAGAATTGAAAAAAGGGTCGTACTAACGACATCCCTATGTCATTAGAAGCGAGATGTACATGTCACACGAAGGCCTTATGATACAAGGATTCAAACGAGGCGTTTTTGCATTACATTGGTAGGACGTGAGAAGGTCGCAAGCAACCAAAGTTCGAATGAGGTTGACATGTCCTTCGAACGGGGTTCATATCATTCGTACGACGTGCCTTGAAATTATTTTATTCTGATTTACCCTTATGCGTTGTCACATTCCTAACCCTTGGATCTTTGAGTTGTCGACCTCAGATTACCCAGATTTGGAAAAACGAAAATTTAAGGTGTATGGGGTGTTTTATAAGGGTGTGCTTGGCTTATTTGGGATATTTTTAAGTTATAAGAAGATGAAAAAGGAAGAGAGAAAGTGGATAAGTCTTCCACTATTTTTAGTCCTCCGCCGACATTCCACCACCATTTTATATAGTATTTCACAATGTTCAAGCCTAGAACACCCATGTAAGTCCCCAACCCGGACCCGAACGTTAGGCGTGAAGTGCAGTGGAACACCTCATATAATGTTGCTAATCAAGTTTTATTTTAGTTACCATTTCACTTATTAATGTCCGATTCCAGTTTCAAGATAAACTACGCGAAGGAACCATGGGGAGAACCCCTAAGTCCAAGTAGATAGAGCTACCAATGTAAACATAAATAAAATATACTTACCTATATAATGCCCTCAAAATATGAAACTACTCCCAAACTTTCATAATAAAGTGAGGGTGTGAGCCTAGGCCCAGTGGTATTTATACAAGCAGTATAGAAACAAACAGAAGAAAGGAATACTCACATGCTACATCCACATGCATCTGGAAATATGTATATATCTACATGTGTATACCTTTAAGAATGCATGTTCCAATATATTAACCATTTTACTTCTGAAAACCTTACTTATCTAGGTTAATTTACCTTAACCTTGTGAAAACTTCATTCATTCATATATATAATTTCTCACTTTATTTAACACACCTGATTCAACACTTGAAACAACTACACTTAATTTATCCAAACCCATTCCTTTACCAGAATCACCCTTTAATTCATGCAAATATGTTTAGTATTTTCATTGAAAAGCACCACAACACACGCATTCCCCGTGTTAGAAAATACTCATTTAAATCTTTGAAAATCCTTTTCAACACATTATTGTGTTGAATATGGGTTTAACCATTTAGGTTGCTTAACCACCCAATTACACTCTTTCTTTACCTCCTTTGCTATTTTTAAGAGAACTGAGAAATGCTTCCATACCTCTTTTGCTATCTTACATTCAAGAAATACATGAGTTCCACTAACTGATTCAGACTAGCATACTCTGCAAACAAATGCTAATCTGATACCTGTTTTTTTGAATCTCAGACTCAAACGGCACAGAGATGTTTAATAATTTCCAAATGAAATTAGAGATTTTTATTGGGAATTTAATAGACCAATTAATTTTTCAGGTGAAAGATAAAGGTTTGGTCTTTCTACAAATATGGTAAGCATCCTTTTAGGAAAACTTTCCAGTTGTGGAAGGAGTCCCGACTTGATTTTTTACATAAATAAAATCATCTACTAGATTAGATAACAGAGATATTCTTTTAATATTATTTAAGCCATTTCTAATATTTAAGCCTCTTTGATACTTGGATCTCATAAAAATAGGCCAAAGGCCTTTATCAAATAGGAACAAACCCTTATAAAACCTCCCTTAAGCTAAAAAAATCCCGTTTTACCCTTTTTGGGATGATCTAGGCTCGATAACACATAAAATCAGTGCTCCAAATTATGACAGCGCACTAGGGCAATCCAATCTAAAAACTCAATCAACGTTGTTTGAACGATTTCCCTATGTCGTTCGAACGATTACCATGTTGTTCCTTCACATATTCGCGTGACTTGCTACTATAATTCAGTAGTACGTCATTAAAAGTCCTGCTTCTAACGACCCATCTCGCGACCTATGTACTGTCGTTCCCATGTCGTTTGAACAACCCTATTTTTTTCTTTTTATTTTCTCCAACTTTTCACCCATAATTCCTCCATAATTATTCCTCCTTAATTATAATCAATATATAATTTAATTAATTTACTGGGGCGAGATATTACAAACTTCCCTCCTTGAGAAATTTTTTCCTCAAAATTCTCGTTCCATTAATCCTCAAACTCATTGGGTCAACCAACTTCCGTCTTAAGTACTATAAATCCGCCAAGACAATTCATCGAGTTCCTTAGAAATAAATTCGCCAAATGTTTAACATGCAACATGCTCTAATGCTAACCATTTTGTCAACCACGACACTGCATACTCGACTCCGAGTCTTCACTCGCCTTATGACCAAGTACAAAACATTCCTATCACTACTTATGTTAGTGCCTAAGGAAAACCAGTGCCTCTATGGGCATACCCCTTTCTAGCGCCAATGCTCACCCTAGTAAATCATAATACAACCAACCGTCGTATATATATCACAAAAATTTGATCTCTATTCTAGGATCGTACATCCTAGTTTTTCACAACTTGTCGAGTTTTTATAACTATATAAGTCATATGAGATTTCCGAGAACCCCTCTGAGCTATTCCCCGACTCCAAGGGGAAAAATTTCCATCAAATCATCACCACAAGGCCGATTTACATCTTCTGCAATATCACTATGATGACCCTAGTACTACTTTAGGTTTCTCATCCTTAAGTACTCACTAGAGTCAAACCCCCAATCCACGAAGCAACATCGTGTGATAAGTTCGTCCTTGATTTTCAACCCTATACTGTAACCTAAGCTATAATCTCGCTCTTCACAACCTGAGCCACTAACTACCGAGCCGATTATTCGAGAGTCCACTAGTCTAAAGGGAGATTGATACTATGAGCAAGCCGAGTGGACAAAAGCGTAGACACCGATACCTAAAATTTTATGAAACAACAAGAATACCTCAGATGAGCGCGCCCAGTTACTGAGCTACATTGACCAAACCTGGTCCACCGTGCTCTCTTGGTCCTAATCGCGTCGTGCCATGACATGGCACCAATCTGAGTCACCACATAGGTGAGAATATCGATTACCGATTACCGATTACCGAAACTGAAAGTAATACGGGAGAGTCAGAAGGACAAGCAACTTCCCCAAGGAATTCTTCCCATAAGCATCCAATTCTAACTTATGGAAGAGAATCTACACCGTATATTCGAAGTCATGGCACTCATTTACAAAACTCTCACAGAGTACCACTTTAGGTCATAACGAATCGAATCGCAACCATTCATTCTCGTATATGAACGGACTTTATGAATCGTTAGTCCTTTAGGAAGGCAATGCCTAACTTCCCTACTTAGTGTAAAAGAATCATTCTGAGTGACGGATATATAACGCTTCGCCTACGTCGACATTATCCAATAATTAATGACGACGTCACCAAGCTATTTCACCTAGGTTATTGCCTGCTTAACATATCACGATTGAGATCCTAAACTCCCATATTCATTACATAGTCAAAAAAAGCACTCACCTAACCATGTCCTTTTTTACCATATGGTTGCCACCAATATACCTTATCCTTTCTATCCACACGGGATTTTCGTGATGGCCACGCCCGCTATCATTGGTATCCTAAGGGAAATTAATATCACACTGGTCTACACCTTCTAATCTGTACCACCTTGAAAATATGTGCCAATAACTAATCCTTCCATTGCTAAGGCTAGTCTAGCATACACGGTCGATACCCCAACATAATAATCATGTTTCAGTGCTACCCCACTTTAGCTACCATTTTCAAATCTCCACGTGGCGTTATCACTATATGTTTCGAATACATATGTTAGGACATCTCAAAACTGAGTAGTACCACACCCGTAATAGTCATTCCATAACATTCGAGCATCATTCCCATAAATACACAACTATGTCTCTAACTAAGGGATTACACCACCCATCGGTGCCGATTGGAAAGTCGTACTCGACACATATACTATACGGCTGGAAATATGGAATCACAATCCAACTCTCAACTCTATCATTACTAGAATCCTACTCCCTCTTTTTACTAGACTTAATTGGTCTCATAATAACACCAAACATATTTCATGTAAAGTACTAAAACTTGATAAGGTTTCATCGTATGTACTTTTATCCTTATAGGTTCACTCTACAAACTTTAAATACCCATGTCGATATTACTTGGTTCTCGCGAAGACATTAGTCTACTAACTTCTAGCCATAGTGTACCTTAAACCTCAAACATCTCAAGACATCACGACATTCAATATTTTTCCTCAATGATTCCACACACAATTTTTCCTATGGGGACCTCAATGTGCCTATGAACTATTCACATACTAGGATTTCCTCGCACCTAGCCATTACTTCGGTTGCTAAAATGAGTTTCAACACTTAGATACTAATCTTACCTTTCTGCCAATCGGCTGTAACTATATGTCTCATATAAACTATAATTAATGCTACTACGGGTCATGTCAAGATACATGACATCGCCTGCAGCCTATAAACCTCAAGGTCTGCCTCACCTAATTCTCACTGACTGTTCAACTATGGCAATCAGAATTTTCTCACTATGATAATATCATGTCAAGTGACAACCTACGAGTGAACACGACTACATAGATCTTTATAGGATACTAGCGTCGGATATTGACTCTAAACACCAAGGCCCTCACCACGGATGCCTCACGAGATCCTATTCCCCAATATCATATCATAACCAAGGTACACCCAACCTATGTCCTCAACAAAAGGGACTAATACATCATCATCACCAAAGATTGATACTTGTGAATGCTATTCACCTATTTTGTCCCCATGCATAAGATACTAAACCTTTACCATTAGGTCGCTGTGAACACCACTCATTGTTGCCACTAACAAGGATATTCTTATCATCAAAATTATCGTACTATACATGTCACACAGATGATCACGGGCGTCACCACTGTCCGCCTAAATGACTTCACGTGTTCACCGAACTACCATCAATTGCGATATCACCCCAAGGATCAAATTTACCTAATTATATCACTGACGTTAACTACCTATAAGCGTCGTACCTAAGGCTAATATATACCTTTTAATCACCAATCATTAGTGCCTAGTCGAGACACCCTAATCATCGACCTCTACTATCGACTATATGTTATATGCAATTTGTGCCACTTGCCCATTAGGCACCACTTCCTTCTATCGACACATCCCATGATTCTATGCCATCGAAATTTGGCACAATAGCCTCACACTAATAACCACGGTGTCACCACTATAGGCTTTCATGGACACCCATAAATTATTACAATTCTAATCATAAATGCGGAAGCGATTAATAACCATTAATATAATCGTATGTCACTTGGCACAAACTCAATTGTTGTGCTAACCTCTTAAACTTTACCGTCGACGATACGAACTAAACCGTCATCAAACTAGCATGATAGGCCTAAATAAAAATAATATCAAAAGATCCAATGCCGACCTCACCATGTCACACCTGAAAGGAATCTTTAACCTAGAGCTATGATACAATTTGTAACGCCCCGATCAGGATTTATGGGTTACCCGTGGGTCAACTCGGTTCGTCCCAAGCATTAGATGTGAAGTGCAATGGAAAACCCTATATAATGTTGTTAATCTAGTTTTATTTTAGCTACTATTGAACTTATTCGCACGTGATTCTAGTTTCAATATAACCTACATGAAAGACCTATGGGGCGAACCTCGAAGTCCATGTAATTAGAGAGCTACTGACGTAAACATAAATAAAATATACTAACTAGTATAATACCCTCAAAATACGAAACCGCTCCCAACATGCCATAACAAAGAGAGGGTGTGAGCCTATGCCAGGTGGGATTTATACAAGAGCATAGAAACAAACGACGAGGAGGAATACGCACACACTACAACTACATGCAAGCGAAAATATGTATATATATAGATATGTATACCTTTAAGAATGCATCTTCCAATATATTAACTATTTTACTTACAAAAACCTTACATGTCTAGATTAATTTACCATAACCTTATGAAAACTTCCTTTATTCATACTTAGCATTTCTCACTTTATTTAATACACCCGATCCAACACTTGAAACCACTAAACTTAATTTATCAAAACACATTCCTTTACTGAAATCACCCTTTTTATTCATGCAGATATATTTTAGTATTTTCATTAAAAAATACCATTTCGATACACGCATTCCCTGTGTTAGAAAATACTCATTTAATCTTTGAAAATTCTTTACATCACATTCTTGTGTTAAATATGGGTTTAACCATTTAGGTTGCCTAACCACCCAATTACCCTTTTTCTTTACCCTTTTTTCTTATCCTATGGACATAATAGATTTACGCATTAACCTGTCCATTTCACATTTACCGAAACATTTATTACATTCATTCAAGTTAGGTTGTATTAACACATTTTTACCACACAACCCATTTCTTGACATGTTCAAAATTTCCTTTATCTTTCTTGGAATCCTCCTATACCGTATACTTTCATGGGCTCCACACCATCGGTTATACACACCATATGTTCTTGCCAATGATTTTGGAATTTTAACCCAAGGGCTCCGGACCCTTCTTGCTTTATCCCGGTGTCATCCGATTTCCTTTTGTGTTTTAATATTTTACAAATGTCCACATTATTCCACTTCCCTTTATATGCGGCCGAAGCCAAAACTCGGTACTTTATCTCCCCAACTTGTATTGCACTTTGAAAATTTACCATTTTATATCCTTTATACTTTAACCATGATTTTTATTCCATAAATCATATTCGTTTAGGAGCACTTTTTGTAACACCCTTTCCAACATTTTTATGTCATAAAAATGTTTCACTTTAAGTAAAATTACCACTTTACTTATTTGTTTTCCAAATAACTTTTTACTTTATTTTCACAAGTGTTAATTTTTCAAAGATACAATTTAGTCATCCACGCTAACTTCTTAAGTGTTTTAACCCTTTAATACCCTTTTACACTTGGACTAATCTTTTAATTGATTGGAAATACTTTTACACCTTTAATACCTTTTTAAATTACATAAGTGTTAATATTTCATCACATCAGTAAGTTACAGTCACTAACCATTCCATGTTTACCCATGAACACTTAATGAATACTTTTTATCAACATTTCCCAAGAACATATTTCTTTACTTCTTCATTCAAGAAATATATTCACACTTAAGACTACTTTTATAAAAAAAATTACCATTTTTTTATTATTTATTAACTTGTAGTCTTTTAACCTCATACACATCATATTTTTAGTCCCGATTTCATACAATTTGAAGACCAAAATTTTAACTTTTATTATTTCACATTTAAACCCAACAAAATCTTCTTTAAACATGTTAATACATTCTATGTCAAAATACAACAAGTTTATATGCACGAGAAGATGAATTTTAAACCCAAAAATCCTACTATATGGTTTAAACATATTTTTCACCAAATACTTACCAAGTAAATCATTTTTTCTAAACATTTTATTTCATAAAATATTTAACACCAATATTTCTAGAAATGCCAATTTTTATAAAATACCATCTTTCAATATTCCAAAACCTTGAAATATTTACTTATTCTTTAATTTCAATAAAATATTATTTTTTTAATAAAATCACATCATTTGCAAACATTTTATTTCATGAATTATTTTTAATCAAAATCAGTAGAAAATACACTACTTTCATAAACGTCCACTTTTACTATTTCAAATCCTTGAAATATCATTCCATATTTTTAAGAAAATAACAATTTCTAATATTTGTATTTCATAAAAATATTTATTGTCTTCTACACAATAATTATATTATTTAACTAAATACACCCCTCTCAAATAGTCTAACTACAAGACTATAATTGCAAAAATAATATTCTACACTAAGAGTAAGATTTACCCACCTCTAATGGCTCTAATGGTGGTGATGGTGGTGGTGTAGGAGGAGCAACCTCCACCTCCAAAGGTGGCCTCATGGGGTTAGAAAATACTTTTGCCAAAGCAAGACCCACTTCAACTCCATTAAAACCCACCTTCTTCTTATCCAAAATTTTTCCAAATATTCCTCCCAAAATTCGTAGCTCTTCTTTGTCCATGGTTGAAATGCGTATATTTGGTCCAAATGTGGAAAAATACATCTTGAAAGTGGTGGTTTATGGGTGGTCTATGGTGGAGGAGTGATGGTTTGGTGCTGGGTGGAGGTGAAATAAAAATGTTGGTAAAATGTTATTTTGTTGAAGATAAAGAATGAATAAATATTTCAAAGTTTTGAAATATAAAACTTTGTTATTTTATGAAAATGGTGTATTTTCTTGAAAGATTGATGTTAAATAATTTATGTAATAAAATATTTGAATATAATGATTTATGTTGTTAGGCATTAGTGTGATAATATTTTAATGTATTTTTGCAAAAATGTAGATTTTATGAAAAATGGACAATTGTTGAGTTTGAAAAAAATTAAATGTGTTTCGTTCCTTGTAAGTATATTTAGCAAGTATAAGGAATTTTTAGAATATAAAATATGTTTAATACATTTGATGGGATTTTAAGGTTTAAAATACATCTTCTCGTGCATATAAACTTGTAGTATTTGGATGATTAATATATAATTAAGTTTAAAGATGATTTTGCTGGGTTTAAACATGGAATAAATGAAATATATGTTTTTTAAGGTGTGTGAAAAAGGGATTAAAAGTGCGATACGTACGAAGTTGTGAGACTACATTATTGATAAAACGAAAATGATATTTTCTTATAAAAGTCATGTTTAAGTGTAATTAGATTTGTTGAATAAAGAAAGTAAAGAAATGTCTAGATTGAAAAAATAGTCAGTAATGATGTTGAATAAGTGTTAATGGTTTAACATTAGAAAGTTAGTGTATTACTTAATAATGTTGTAAACGATTAACACTTATCAAATTGGAAAGGAAATAATTGAATAAAGGTGTTTCCAATTAAGAAGAATATTACTCCAAGGTTAAAAGAGTGTTAAGGTATTAAAACACTTAATAAGTTAGTGTGGATAACTTAATGTTGTTTTGAAAAAATAAACACTTGAGTAAATGAAGTAAAAGTTGAGTTTGGAAATAAATTGGTAAAATGGTAATTTTACTTAGAGTGGAGCATTTTAGGAAATTAAAATGTTGAAAAATGTATTACACAAATTGGTCATAAATTAATATGATTTTTGGAATAATCTAAAGGTTAAAGTGTAAAGGACAAGAAATGGTTAATTTCAAATTGTACTACAAGTTGAGGTGAAATTCCGGGTTTTGGATTTTGTTGGGTTAAAGGGAAAGTGGATTAATGTAGACATTTGTAAAATATTAAAATACATTAAAAGGAACTCATATAATACTGGGAAAATTAAGAAGGACCTGGAGACCTGGGGTGAAAGACCCAAAACTACTGGCCAGAGCATATGCTGCGCATAGTCGACGATGTGGAGTCCATTGAAGTATGTGGTATCTGGAAGATTCGGAGAAAAGATAATGAAATAAGGAACATGTCAAGAAATGGGTCATGTGGTGGTGTCCTAATTCAAACTAACTTGAATGAATAAATAAATATTCTAGTAAATGTTAAAATGGAAAAGTAAATGTGTCATCGATCAATGTCCATGAGGTAAGGAAAAAGGTAAAGTAAGTGGAGAAATGGGGTGGTTAAGCAACCAAAGTGGTTAAACCCATAATTAACACAAGAATGTGTTATAAAATGTTTTCAAAGTATTATTTTCTAACACGGTGTTCATACTAATGTGTATTGGATAAAACAAAAAGAGTGATTTCGAAAAAGAAATATTTTTCGGTCAAATCAAGTGTAGTGGTTTCAAGTATTGGACCGTGTATGTTAAATAAACTGAGAAATGCTAAAATGAGGAATATAAAACTTTTATGAGATTAAGGTAAATTAATCTGGACAAATCAGATTTTCGGAAGTAAAACTATTTCTTGCATTAAGTATATGTATATGTATATTTGTATATGTATGAAATGTAGTTGCACGTACACATAGGCATTGTTGATACCAAAATTAATATGCTGATGTGGACGAATAATACGAAGACACGTGTCGATCTACGTGGCACGATAGCAGCGAGGAAGTTCATTTCCCGACCAACCATGCTTCTTTCCGAGCAATGAGGAACTCTAGCACGCCGAGGAACTCTAGCGCACCGAGGTACTCTAATTCTCCGAGGAACTCCTGAGCAGCGAGCAGCTATGGCGGTCCGAGCTGTACCTCGGTCGTATCATTAATTGCCAGATAATCAACAGTTCAGATATTCATTGAATGCTTATATTCTTGACACGCACGCTGCATTAAATGTATTACCCTTTCACATGTATATCATTTAATGTATCGAACCTTTCATGTACAGCCTCAAGGCTATAAATACCTGGTATCAAACCCATTCAAGGGGACCGGAATTTCTTGAGAGAACTTGTAATCAAGAATTCCACAAACACTCAGCAATAACATAACAGTGGACGTAGGCTTTATTCCTAGCCGAACCACTTTAAAAATCTTTGTCTTATTTATTTATCTGTGATTGAATAATTAGAGCAATCTAGTTTTTTACATCAACAGATTGGCGCCGTCTGTGGGAAACGACTGTTATTATCGTTTTTCGCAAAAATCAGTTATTATCAATGGCAGATAATCCAGAATCCAGTAATCGAAATGCTGGAAATACTGGAAATCTTCCAAATCCATCTGCACCCCCAGATCTGACTGGAATTATGACAAATCTGGCTCAAGGACAAACCGCCATGCAAGAATCTATGAGGCAACTCATTCAAACTGTTCAAGGCGGTGCACCTACCTATTCAGGACAACGGAGTGATCGTGGACAATCACGATCCAGACGTACTGCGTCATATCGCAATGGGGAGTCTAATGATTCTTCCTATCAACCTGGGCGAACTTCATCGATACGGGCTACGGATACAAATCAACCTATATCTCTCTCTCCGGAGAGAACCAGCGCTTTGGAGAGATTAAGCAGGGCGTCTCCTTTCAGTCGATTAGGACCAAGGAGGAATATGAGTCCACCTAGAGCTCCATCGAGAAGTTTTCGGCCACCATTAGGTTTGAGAGAAGGATCAGCACAATCACGACCAGCTCTTCGTCGAGATAAATCTCAGGAAGCTATGTCAGAACAATCAGTTGCTCGTACTAAGCGGCCTGAGGAAGGAAATGAATCATGGAAAGGTTCCATTCAGCGGTTGGAGGATAGACTGGGCGAAATGGCTAAGGCAAGAAACCCCTTACAGAGAACTTTTGTTCAAGGGACACCTTTTGTGCAAGCCATTGTGGATTTTCCTACACCATCGAAATTCAAAGCACCTGTGGTGACCCCCAAGTATGATGGAAAGACAGATCCTGTACTTCATATAGAACAATACCAAGCTGCCACCGACATATATGCCGTCCCCGACGAAATGAGGTGTAGAGCATTCTCGGGAACTCTTACCGGATCTGCACAGATATGGTATAACAATCTTCCTCGGGGTAAGATTTCAACTTTTATTCAATTGGCCGAGTTGTTCATTGGGAATTTTTGTTTTGGGGCGAAGCCAATAAAGCGAGTAGCACATTTGTTAAGTGTTAGACAAAAATCAGGTGAAAGTACTAGAGACTACATAACTCGTTTTAATAACGAGAAGTTGGAAGTCGTAGATTACGAAGAAAAGACAGCAATCACTGCTTTGATGAGTGGTTTGCTGCCTAATAAGCTGTACTACACCTTGGCCAAAGATCCACCTAAAACTATGTCCGAGTTGATGGCAAAAGAAGCCAAAATTATGAATGCCGAGGAGGCTATGGCTGCGAAGAAGAATATGGATAAAGAAGTAAAAGTGGAGGTCGACAAGTCTAAGAAGAAAGATCAGAAAGGTAATGATAGTGACAAGCATTACAGGAATAATAGGACAACGTTGGAAGTCCTAAAGAAGTACGATAATTATACCCCATTGAAAATGGGTATTAATTATGTTTTGGAAGAAATCAAGAATAGCGAAGAAATCAAGTGGCCAGAGAAACTGAAGACAAATCCCGATCTGAGGAATAAGGCCAAATATTGCGAGTTTCACAAAGATCATGGCCATATGACCAAAAATTGCATAGCCCTTCAGAACGAGATTGAAACACTCATCCGAAGAGGAAAGTTGTCAAAGTATGTAGATCGTAGAGGTGAAAGGAAGAATGATGACAGAACTAGAGAGAGATCTAGATCTCCTCGTCGTGCAGAGGAGAAAAAGAAGAGGGATCGTGAAGATGATCCAGATGATGACCCTGATCTTCCCAAGAAGCCAAGGCAGCCTGAACGAGAGGTATTTTCCATTCGTTTTGGGTCATTTGATTGCAATGTTATTACAGGAGGAGATGCAGGAGGAGGAGACCTTACTGCAGAAAGAAAAGCTTACCTCGGAGAGGCTCAAGCTTGTTCATATATTCAGCGAATAAATCTGACCGAGGATGATCGTCCGAGGAAGGTAAACAAAGAGAAGCTAGTGATTGGTTTTTCAAAAAACGACCTGGCAGGTGTTCTTTACCCTCATGATGATCCTTTGGTGATCAAAATGAGGATGAAGGATGTGGTCATTTCAAGGGTGTTAGTAGACAATGGTAGTTTGGCAGACATCATGTACTATTCATGCTTTGATAGCTTGAATTTAAAATTATCTCAATTGGAACCTTATCACAGACCCCTTCTGGGTTTTGCTGGCGAGAAAGTTTTTCCACTTGGGACGATCAAGTTGGATATACTCATTGGAACTTGGCCTGCTTGTCGAACAGAAAGAATACGCTTCTTTGTGATGGATAAGAATGTGCAGTCAGCCTACAACATCATCATGGGAAGGGTTGGATTGAAGAAGTTCGAAGCAGTTCCATCTACAGTACATCAGTGTTTGAAATTCCCAACGAATTTTGGAGTCGGAATTATGAAAGGTGATCAAAAAGTAGCTCAGGAATGCTATTATTCGTCTGCCGAGCAAGAAGAACTTGAAGAATCAAGGAAAAAGACTACTACTTATCAAGTGGAGGAGGGTACAGAAATTGAAACTCTTGACCCTAGGGATGAATCTCAACTTGTAAAAGGACAGGTGGTGGAGTCTACAGAAACTGTTATTCTGGACGACGAGCATCCTGAACGAGTAACCCAGATAGGATCTTCGCTGGATGTTTCAATAAAACAGGAGTTGATAACTTTTTTGAGAAACAGGAAGAATACTTTTGCTTGGAGTCATGAAGACATGCCAGGTATAGATCCAAACTTCTTATGTCACGAACTCAATGTGAATAAGGAGATCAAGCCTGTGAAGCAAAGAAGAAGAGTGTTTAGTCCCGAGAAGAACTAGGCCATACAAGAGGAGGTCGAGAAACTTCAGAAAGCCCAATTCATTGAAGATGTGAAATATCCAGATTGGTTGGCAAATGTGGTGATGGTAAAGAAGAAGAACAACAAATGGAGAATGTGTGTTGATTTCACTGATCTCAACAAGGCATGCCCAAAAGATCATTTTCCATTGCCCAGAATTGATCAACTAGTGGATGCTACCTCGGGACATGAGCTACTCAGTTTTATGGATGCTTATTCTGGCTACAATCAGATCAAAATGAAGCCGGAAGACAGGGAAAGTACTTCTTTTATCACCCCAAGGGGAACTTATTGTTATAATGTTATGGCTTTTGGTTTAAAAAATGCAGGTGCAACATATCAGCGGCTGATGAACAAGGTTTTTGCCGAACAAATCAGTTGCAATATGGAAGTCTATGTCGACGACATGCTCACCTAAAGTAAGAGAGCTACTAATCATCTAGTTGACTTAGGCCAGACCTTTGATCAACTGGACAAATACCAAATGAAGCTCAACCCGACGAAGTGTACCTTTGGAGTACGAGAAGGAATGTTCCTCGGATACATCGTCAATCAACGAGGTATTGAGGCAAATCCAGAAAAGATCAAAGCTCTTTTAGGGCTGCGATCCCCAACGACGAGGAAAGAAGTACAGAGTCTTACCGGACGTGTTGCAGCGCTCAACAGATTTGTATCCCGGGCAACTGATAAATTCCTCCCATTCTTCAAAACACTGCGAAAAAGTTTTGAGTGGACTGATGAATGTGAGAAGGCCTTTCAAGATTTGAAGAAGTATTTGGGAGATCCACCATTGTTGTCTAGGCCAATAACTGGAGAGAAGCTGTACTTGTATTTGGCAGTATCAGAGAATGCAGTTAGTTCAGCATTGATCAGATTGGAGAATGGAGTCCAGAAACCTATATATTACACAAGTAAAGCTTTCCGAGGTGCAGAAATCAGATACCCAAAGCTAGAAAAATTGGCATTGGCATTAATTGAAGCAAGTAGAAGAATGAGGCCATACTTCCAGGCCCATACAATCATTGTGTATACCGACATGCCATTAAGACAAGCCCTTCACAAGCCAGAAAAGTCAGGAAGATTGATGTATTGGGCAATAGAACTCGGTGAATATGACATTGTGTATGAACCCAGATCATTATTGAAGGGGCAAGCTGTGGCAGATTTTATAGCAGAGTTCACATACCCTGATACCCCCGAGGAACAAAAGGTACTTGCTGACCTACCTGTGGACGATACAGTATCAACAGACACAAATCCAGACCAACTAAGGTTGGTAAAAAGACTTGTGGATATAGAAAAATCATCATATTCAAACCCAGACCAACTAAGGTTGGTAAAAGGGCGTGAACAGATGACCGATGAGGAACGAAAGATACCAGGGAATGATGAAACAAAATAGAAGATATTTTACCGAGGAACTCTGACGGACAAGAAATTTGAAGACGAGGTACCTACATGGAAATTATATGTAGATGGATCATCGTGAACGGCTGGTTGTGGAGCAGGAATTGTTTTAAACACCCCAGATGATATTGACATGGAGTATTCCCTGAGATTCCAATTCAAAGCTTCCAATAACGAGGCTGAGTATGAGGCTATGATAGCAGGTTTTCATTTGGCGAAAGTTATGGAGGCACGGCAAATAATTGTTTTCAGCGATTCTCAATTAATTGTGAATCAAATGATGGGAATATATGCAGTTAAAGGAGAATTAATGGTGAAGTACCATGCGAAGGTGATGAAGTTATTGGCAGAATTTGATGCTATTCAATTGGTGAGAATACCGAGGATGGAGAATGCTAGAGCAGACGCATTAGCCCGATTAGCGTCAGCTACGCGCACTGAGCTACGAAGAACGATACCAATTGAAGTATTAGAAAGTCGGAGCATAGGAGAAGACCTGATGGTGAATATAATAACCCTTGATTTAGGACCATCTTGGATGGATCCTATCAGGGCATACATTGAAGAAGGAGAATTACCAGAGGACAAGCTAACTGCAAAGAAATTGAAGTATAAAGTTGCTCGGTATGTGTTAACTAATGGTGTTTTGTATAGACGAGGAATTATGGCAGGTTTGCAGAGATGTGTGCATCCATCAGAAGTCAAAGAATTGGTTGAAGAAATCCATGAAGGATCTTGTGGAGCTCATGTAGCAGGTCGGACACTTTTGCAAAGGGTAATGACACAGGGATATTACTGGCCGACGATGAGGGCTGATTGTATAGCCTATGCCAAGAAGTGTGACAAGTGCCAACGTTTTTCCTCCATCCGAAGAACTCCACAAGCATTGTTGACACCCATAACTTCACCTTGGCCATTTGCCATGTGGGGGGTTGATCTGGTTGGACCATTGCCGACGACCCGAGGAAGGTTCAAGTATCTCGTCGTGGCAGTGGATTATTTTACTAAATGGGTGGAAGCTGAACCACTAATTGATATGACGTACGAGAAGGTATATCAGTTCATCTGGAAGAACATCATTTGTCGATATGGTCTCCCCCATGCTTTCATCACAGACCATGGAACACAATTCGATAATGAAGAATTTGCTGCCTACTGTCATCAGTCGAACATTTTGAAGTATCATTCAGCACCAGGCCATCCCCAAAGCAATGGACAGACTGAGGTGACAAACAGAACATTGCTAAATGGTTTGAAGAAGAGATTAAGTGAAGCTAAAGCAAATTGGATCAATGAGCTCCAATCAGTACTATGGGATTACCGAACAACTCCCCGAGCAGCAACTGGAGAATCACCATATATGCTAACATTTGGAAGTGAGGCTGTGATACCTGCCGAGTTGGGTCTCCCAACGCATAGAGTATTGAATTTTAATTCCCCAGTCAGCGATTTGATGAGAAGACTGGATTTGGATATGCTCGAGGAGGTTAGAGAAGAGGCAGCCATTAGGAATGCTGCTTACCAACAACGTACAGCTCTGTTCTACAACAAAAGGGTGAAGAAATGTGATTTAAAAGAAGGGGATTATGTGCTAAAGAGAGTCATTCAGAAGCAAAATAAGTTGGAAGCAAACTGGCATGGACCTTACCGAGTTACAGAGGTTGTTCGTCCAGGAACTTACAAAATAGCAACTCTAGAAGGAGAAGAATTTAAGAATGCGTGGAATGATGAACACCTACGCAAGTATTATCAGTAATGTAAAATTTACAGAGGTTGTTCGTCTAGGAACATACAGAATAGCAACTCTAGAAGGAGAAGAATTTAAGAATGCGTGGAATGCTGAACACCTACGCAAGTATTATCAGTAATGTAAAATGTAAAGCATTCCCTTCATTATGAATAAAGCGAGGAGGTTTCGCCATTTTCTTTCTGGTTGAAAGTTTTTCGTGGAATACTAGTGTAATACACTATGCACACGTGCTCTAAGGAGCCAAAAGCTCTAAGGAGCCAAAAGCTCTAAGGAGCCAAAAAGTGCTCTAAGGAGCCAAAAGCTCTAAGGAGCCAAAAAGTGCTCTAAGGAGCCAAAAAGTGCTCTAAGGAGCCAAAAGCTTTAAGGAGCCAAAAAGTGCTCTAAGGAGCCAAAAAGTGCTCTAAGGAGCCGAAAGCTCTAAGGAGCCAAAAAAATACTCCTTTGGTTAGGAGGCGCTCTAAGGAGCCAAAAGCTCTAAGGAGCCAAAAAAAAAATACTCCTTTGGTTAGGAGGCGCTCTAAGTAGCCAAAAGCTCTAAGGAGCCAAAAAAAAAAAAAATACTCCTTTGGTTAGGAAAAACAAAATATTCCAAAATACACCAAGTATAGTTGGTCGACGAGGACAAATTATTGACCTTAGTTGGTCGGACACATTTTTATATTTGAAATTGAACCAAGTATGGCTGGTCGGGGATGAAAATCCATCAACTGTAGTTGATCGACAAACATTATTTATCCACCTTGGTTGGTTGGAAACAGTTTGAACAATTTATACTCATTACTTTATTATTAAGTGATTGAACAACCTTGATACTTGTAACTTTTTATTAAGTTGCTCAATGAACAATATTATTGTTATCTTTTTAACAGATACATATGCACAAGTGTAAAGTGTTGGATAAAACACGAGATAATACCAATACAAATTTACAAAGAAAAATGAAGTCTTTCATTAAAAATTCAAAATAAGTTACATATTACATGTATATGCTGACTATTACATTAAGATTCCTATTCTATTGGTTTCTTGCCCTTTGCTTTTGAGACAGGCTCTTCGCCAGCAGGAGGATCTTCCAAGCAAAGAGAAGAATTAATAAAGTTTAAGTCCTTCAGCATTCTGACATTCATTATTGAAGGGGTATCCATTAGATGCTCTGGACGAGATACTTCAACTTGGGAATGAAGGCTATAATCACCGAGGTATTTTGAAATTAAGCTGCGAGGAATAGAACGAGCTGGGATCCAGGCCATGTCTAATTTGAAAGGTGGCACAGGCAAGTCAAGTAGCCCAGGAGCATGATAATCCCATAAGAAGTGCCCTCGCTCCAATTTTAACACACCCAGTGCATTCAACCATCCCTGTTTATAAGCTTCATTATTGGAATGTTCAATACGAGCATCCAAGTGAACAAGGGCTTCATTGTATCCTGCCATCCAGAATTCCCTTGGCTGTTTATGGAATTGGAAGGTTAATCTATCCAATTGTTCATGAAGGCTTTTGGCAAAAAGATCCTTATTATGCAGAGCAGATTTTGTCGCTGTAAGTTGATCTTCCAAGGATAGATTTTTCTTGGACATTTCTGATAGGGCCCGATCTTTGACGTTTAATTGGAATGCTTGAGTTTCCAAAGTAGATTGGGTACGAATCTCTTCAACATTGCGACTAAGAACTTTTGATCGGCTCCGAGAAACGACTGGAGAGCTTGGCTCCTCGGCAACATTTTGAGCAGCTCTTCCTCGCCCCCGAGAAGCTCTTCCTCGTCCACGAGCAGTCCCAGAAATAGAAGATCTTCTTAAATCATCCAGTTCTTGCCTTAATTTGGCATTTTCGACCTCTAAGAAAGAGAAACCTTCATCAGTAACGGGCACTAGAGCAGTGGAAGATGATGCTGCAGATTCATATTGAGCCAACTTTTTCTGTAAATTATTATTTTCTTGTTCCAGGATCTCGGAAATCTGCCTGCAAGCTTCAAATTCACCTTTTAAGGTCCTTTCCCTAATATCATATCCAGCAATGATCTTCTTATGGCCTGTTTCAGAAGAGAGCTGCTGGTATCTATTTTCATAATCCTCGTGCAACGAGGCCATTGTTGCATTGTGTTGATTTTGAAAATCCTCTATGGAACCATGAAGTTCCTCGATCAGTTCGTAATACGCCACATTATTGGCCACAGATCTGTCAAGTAAATCCTTCAGATACCGGTAAGCCTCAACTGCTTGTTCTGAGGCATCGTGACCAAGGATGTCAACAATCTCTGATACACTTAGGTCTGTATGACCATCTTTATAATATCCATTGCATTGTCGCATCAACTCAGTATCAGGAGCAGATATCAATTCCATTCTGGTCAAAAACTAATAAAGAAGAGGAAGCAAGAGTTAATAAATAAAAGCAGACAGAGTATCAATAAAGAAGAGGAACAAAGATGTATTTTATTAGATCATCAAAAGGTTACATTGTTCGATTACAAGAATTGAAATATAGAAATGATACCGAACAACTTCAAACCTTTTCCTTGTCCCCCAAGACTTTCTCGGGAGGCTGGGACGAGGAGCTCGGTTGCTCGGTGGTAACAACGGGTTGATCAACAGGAATCTTCTCGGCAGGAGGAGGCATAGAAGAAATGTCCTCGACTACAGAGGGTTGAGAAGCAGAGACTGGGTCACCCATAGCCATAGAAGACTCATCTGAGGCAGGCTCATCTTCTTCTTCTTCCACAATTGGTGGAGGAGGACCAGGGAGGTGTTGTTGGAATAACTCAGAATCGTCTTGGACCTTCAACTCTTCCAGAGCAGCTACCCAACCGTCATGGAAGTATTTAGACTTCCCATATTGGACTTGGGATGTCATGGCAGCAATCCCCTTATCCCATCCTTTCTCCCAACCAGCACTGAAATGTTTCTTGATTGCGACCTTTCTCCTCAATTTCTCCGAGGAGAGCTTCACATCCAATTCCTCTTTTTTGACCTTGATATCTCGCAGGGTAGATAACTCTTCCTCTGCCTTTTTCAACTGGCCATCATATTCCTGATGTTTAACCTCTAAACCTTTTACTTTCTCCTCCAAATTCTTGGAGGTTTCGGCCATTTTCACCTTCTCAGCTTCAGCCACAGCTAATTTCTTCTCCCAAACAGCTTTTTCGTCAACATACTGTTGACGAGATTCCTTTAAAGACTGGGTCAAACCCAACAGAGCATCCTCTACACCTGACGAGGAGCTTGAAGCCTTAATAGCTTCATCCTTCTTCACAATATTATTAAAACAGTTCACCAACTGAAAGATGAGAAAAATAGCAAAGTCAATACAAAATGCAAGCTTTCAGAGAAAGAAAGAAAAACCAGAAATATAAGAAATTTACTGAAGCAAGGTGACGAGCAGCTAAGGATGTCAGCATATCCCTAGGAATTCTTTCATCAATACCATGGACCTCGGGTACGACCGAGCTCATTGCAGAACATGGAAGAATGATGTTTGGAACATCAGTACCACCAGCAGGTAGGGAGGAGGCAGTTTTAGCCGGAGTAACTAAGGATGATTTCCTCAATCTCTTCAACGGGCGGTCAGAACCTTCAACCAAAGAGGTCTTGGTCGGAGAGATTGTAATTACATCTACAAGAGCATTTTTCTTGCTCGGAACCATTGGGGGCTTCTCGGTAGCTTTGGAAGACCCAGCATCCACTTTTTTAGTCCCCTCTGGGGAATCAGTTTTGCTTTTCTTGGCCCCAACAACAGAAGTAACATCATCGAAGAGAGCAGGAGGAGCTCTTTTCTTACCCATCCTTTGACTTAAAGGGAGATGAGAATCTGAAGATGAACCTTCTGGAGTTGAAGCTGGTTCGACAGGGCGAGCAGTATAAGAGGTTGTGTAACTCTTATACTGTAGCAGATATGAGCAGACCTGATGTGTTCGTCTGCAACGTTCTTGTGCAAACCCCAGATAAGTTTCAGATGCTTGATATTAACCTCTGATTCTTTTGGAGTTCTTCTTTTGCTATCAACTGCAAATAAATACATAACGAGATATCAATCATACATTTTGTCAAACATGATGAAAGCATAATTTCATAAGAAAAATAAAATGAAAAATAAACCTATCCCATTGCCATATGGGGGGCATCTGGGACCATTGTATACGCCATCTCCAGCTAAAGGGGCATGTTGCCAATTTTTTATAACCAATCCATGTTCAAAATAATCCCTATTTGAGTCAGGGAGGTTAACTACAAGGGCTCTATTTAGAACCCTAGTTTTTAAGTAATAAATATTATCTAGAGTGGCCCATTTATAGCAGTACATGATCTCTGGGATCCCAATACGAGTCCCATGAGTTAGATTTAATTTGTACACCCCATTAATTATTCTCCATGAATTGGGGGCTATTCTTGCAGGGACAAGATCAAAATATTGACAAAATTCGAGACTCAATGGATTTGGTGGAAACGAAAAACCACATTCAGCAATAAAAGGACTGGGGAACCAATGTCCCTCAGCCAAATGAAAGTAATCTTGAGTTCCAGAAAACTCTTCCAAAATTACCCAAGATGGGATGGAAAAATCAGAACGGAATTTTTCAACAGATTCAATAACATAAATTATGGTGAGTAAAAGAAGAAGGAAGAAAAAGCTTACAGGAAGAAGGGAGAGCTGTCAACAACGAACGAAAACAAGGACGAACGCACAAGACTGAAAGAGAGAATAGAAAGCTTGAAAGCAGAAAATTGGGAAAAGTAGAAGACGGTATGGTTACCTAAGAAGTTTAAATACTTTGCATTGGGAAGCGGCGAAAGAAATGATTACCAAAAAGAAACTATTGAACTTCCGGCGGCTAAAAGGACAAAAACTGCACGGAGATCGAAGCGCTTATAAAAAATTCAAAAAAAGGGCGGAAGCTGCGAAATGAGAAGGAAATTTGAACACAATGTTCCTGAAACCCAGGAAAAGTCATTTAATATTGCCATATACCGAGAAAGAATGTTCCATACTCCTCAAAATTCGAGATATGAAACATTGGGGGCTTCTGTTGATACCAAAATTAATATGCTGATGTGGACGAATAATACGAAGACACGTGTCGATCTACGTGGCACGATAGCAGCGAGGAAGTTCATTTCCCGACCAACCATGCTTCTTTCCGAGCAATGAGGAACTCTAGCACACCGAGGAACTCTAGCGCACCGAGGTACTCTAATTCTCCGAGGAACTCCTGAGCAGCGAGCAGCTATGGCGGTCCGAGCTGCACCTCGGTCGTATCATTAATTTCCAGATAATCAACAGTTCAGATATTCATTGAATGCTTATATTCTTGACACGCACGCTGCATTAAATGTATTACCCTTTCACATGTATATCAGTTAATGTATCGAACCTTTCATGTACAGCCTCAAGGCTATAAATACCTGGTATCAAACCCATTCAAGGGGACCGGAATTTCTTGAGAGAACTTGTAATCAAGAATTCCACAAACACTCAGCAATAACATAACAGTGGACGTAGGCTTTATTCCTAGCCGAACCACTTTAAAAATCTTTGTCTTATTTATTTATCTGTGATTGAATAATTAGAGCAATCTAGTTTTTTACATCAACAGGCATAATGTGTTAGAGTCTTATTTCTTTCGTTGGATTCTACACTGCATTTGTATGTCTCCCACTGAGCATTGGCTCACACGTTCGCTTTGTTATGGCAAGTTGGAAGGGATTTTGTATTTTGAGAGCATTATATAGGTAAGTACTTCATTTTTTATTACCTTCGTAGATCTAAGTACTTTATTTTTTATTACGTTAGTATCTCTATATGCTTGGACTTCGGGGTGATCCCTATGGGTCCTTCATATAGTCTAATTTGAAATTGTAATCACATGCTAAAAAGGTGAAATGTTAATCAAAATAAAATTTCACTAGTGACATTATATAGGTTGTTTCATTGGACTTCACACCGAACGCTCAGGTGGGACCAGTTTGAGTACGGGTAATGCCTAAATTCGGTCCGAGGCATTACAAATTATGTCAGAGCTCTAGATTGAAGGTCCCTTTAGGGAGTGACGTGGTGAGGTGGATAGTGAATCTTTCGATGTCGGTGATGGTTTGGGCCGATCATGCTAGTTTGTCGACGGTTTAGTTCGTGTCCTCGATAGTAAATTTAAAGAGGTTAGCAAGATAAGTAATTTTGTGACAAGTGGAGTGTGACTAAGTTGATAGTTATTAATTATTTTCATGCTTCTCATTATTATTGTTAGTTATTTATGGGTGTCCATGCAAGCCAATAGTGGTGACACCATAGTTGTTAGTGTGAGGTGCTTATATTCCAATTCTTAATGGCATAGAATCATTTAAGATGTCGACAGAGTGAGATGACGCCCATTAGGCAAGTGGCATGAGTTGAAGATATTCAATGGTAGAGGTTTATGTTTAAGGTATCATGACTAGGAACTCATGATTGGTGATTGAAAAGTATATAGACCTTAGTAGTGGCACTTGTGGGTAGTTAACGTCATTAATATAATTAAGAAAAATCGATCCTTAGGGTTCTATTGAACTTCGTGGGAATTGAACATATGAAGTTGTGTAGGCTAATAGTGGCAACACCTTGATCCTTTGCATGAGATTCATTGTGTGATAAATTTGATGATGAAAGTAGCCTTGGTAGTGGCAATGGTGAGAAGTGTTCGTTATGACCTACCTGTAAAGGTTATATATTTCATATATGGAGGTTATAGGATGGAATGGAATTCATAACTATTGATTCTATGGTGGAGAAATTCTTATGTTCCTTGGTTGAGGATCTGGGTTTCATGTATCTTTATTATAATGTGGTATTGAGGAATAGGATCCCGCATGGCGTCTGTGGTGTAGGCCATGGTATTTAGAGGCAATACCCGACGTCCCATATCCTACCAATGTCTATATAGTCATGTCAACTTGTAGGTTAGCACATGGTATGATGTTTACATAATGAGGAAATTTAGTTGTCATGGTTGAACATTTGAGAATTAGGTGAGGCATACCTTGAGGTTTATAGGTTGTAGGCGATGTCTTGTACCCTTCCATAATTTGTAGTACCGTTGGTTATTGTTTATACGTGCCTTATAGTCACTACCGTTTAGAATTAATGTAAGATTATTATCTGAGCATAAAGAATTATTTTATCCGCTGAGGTAATGGATATGTGGGAGGTAATCCCAATGTGAGAGTAGTTCATAAACATTTTAAGGTTCCCATAGGACGAATTATCTCTAGCATCATTGAGGATAAAGATCAAATTTTGTGACTCCTTCAGGTGTTTGATGGTTAAAGTTCACTATAGGTAGAAGCTCGTAGACTAGTGTCTTTGCAAGCACCGAGTAATCGTGATGTGGGTATTGAAAGGTTTATAGAGTGCACCTACAATGACAAATTAATGAAATATTGTCTGGTCTTTAGGACAGTTACATAAAATGTGTTTAGTGTACTTAGGAGACCAGTTAGTCTAGTAAGGAGGAGCTTTAGCATTCTAGTAATGATTGTGTTGAGTTGATGATCCCATATTGCAGGTCGAATACTGTATGTGTCGGTTATGGCTTCCCAAATAGGCATAAATGGTAGTGTATTCCCTAAGATAGGGTAATAGCTTGTGTTGTTATAGTAGTGATGCTCGATTTCAGTACGTACTAGGAAATGTATTCAAGACTGAGGGTGATGACGCCATGTGGAGACTTGAGAATGGAAACTATGGTGGCATAATGTTGAAGCATGATAGGTAGGTTGACATGTGTAGACGGTGTATGCTAGGGTATCCTTAGCATGTGAGGAATAGTTCTTAGCACGCACTACTAAGCCAGTAGTGATTAAAGGATGTAGCCTTGTGTGATGTTTATTACCCTTAGAATGCCAAGGGCGACGATATGGTCGTCACATAAATTTTGTGTGGGTAGAAACTGAAAGTAAGTTTGGTGGCAACCTCATAGTCAAAGAACACGGTTAGGTGAGTGCCTTACTTGAACTAAGTAATGCTTATGGGAGTTTGGGATTTCTATCACGACATGATAAGGCATATAATAACCTAGGTGCAGTAAGTTGGTGACGTTGTCATTAGTAATTAGACAAGGTCAATGTAGATAAGGGCAAGAGGTGTCCACCAATTGGAATGGTTAATGTATGCCAAGGATGTGAAAGGTAGGTCCTTTATCCTAAGGAGGGAAGTTGAGCGTTGACTTCCTAAAGGATTATCGATTCCTGAATTGTTTTCATGTTGCGTGGAATGAATGGTTGCGATTCAATTTGTGACGGCTAGTGGCCCAAGCCAGGGTATGTGGATAGGATTTGTGTTCCCTGAGAACTTTGGGAATGAGTGACATGACTTCAAGCATATGGAATAGGTTCGCTTTCGTAAATCATAATCGGACGCTTATGGACAAAATTTCTCGAGATGGTTGTTTGTCTCTTCTGACTTTCGTGTGTACTTTTTAATTTCGATAATTGGGGACCGATATTCTCATCTATGTGGTGTCTTGAGTTTGTGTCATGTCATGGTACGATGCGATTGGACCTGGGAGAGCGTGGTGGAATAGGTAATGTTAATAAAGCTTGATAACTGGCTATGCCCTATCTGAGGTTGTTTTGCTACTACTTAAAATTTTGGGTGTGGGTGGCAGCGCTTTCGGCCACACGATTTGCTCGTAGTGTTGATATTTTTAGGGTTAGTGGACTTTTGACTGACCGACACGACAGTTAGTGTCTCGGGTTACAAATAGAGGGATGCTGACGTGACGATACGATATAGTGTCAAAAATCAAGAAAAACTTAGCATACGATGTTTCTTTGACACAATGACTGGATTAGAGCGAGGCTCCAGCAAGTACTCGAAGGTGAGACACCTAGGGTAGTACTAGGTTAATCAGACTGATGCAGCTAAAGGTGTAAGTCTGACACACGGTGATGACTTGATAATAATATTACTCCTTGGTGTGAGAGAATATCATAGTATGGTTACTAGCGAGCTCGTATGAGTTGTGTAGTTAGGATAGTCCCCCCCCAAAAAAAATTGTGGGACACAGGATGTGCAGTCCTATGAGGGAATCGACATTGGTGATGAATGCGATGATTAGTTGTATTACGAGTGACGTTGGTTGAGTGTTGATCATTGGAAAGGGGTCGCTCGTAGATGCGTAAGCATGCCTTGGGTTCTAGCTTGGGTGGAACTTGAAATTGTTTGACGTGATCATCAAGTGAGTGGAGATTCGAAGTCGATTGTGGGACTTTCATCGTTAGCAAAGATGGGCGTTATATCATGTCGAATGTTGATTAATTGGTGACAGACCCTGTATAGAGGAACGTAGGGTGACCTTAGTATTGAGAACTTCGATGATTTTGTCTTGAAGGATTTCTATGGCTTTAAATAAAAGTTTGTGAATCCCAAAAGCTTAATGATTAACGGATCAAGAATTTCGGGGAAGAAATTCTTCTATGAGGGAAGTTTGTAATACCTTGTCCCAATAATTCAATTAAATTTCATATGAATTATACTTAAGCGGGGTTAATGATAAATATAGAAGAATTGTGGGTCAAAATTGAAGAAAAATAAGAAGAATAAAGAAAGCGGTCATTTTAATGACAACCATTTGCCGTTATAAGCGAGATGGACATGACACACGAAGGTCGCGTGATACAGGGATTCAAACGAGATGTTTTTTCATTACATTAGCATGTCATGCGAAGGTTGCACGAAATATTGTTCGAATGAGGTTTACATGTCGTGTGAATGAGGTTCATGTCGTTCGAACGATGTGCCTCGAAAATATTTTATTCTTATTTGCCCTTGTATAGTGTCACATTCCTAACCCTTGGATCTTTGAGTTATCGATCTCGGATTAGCCCAGATTCAGAAAATGGGAATTTAAGGTGTTGGGGATGTTTTACAAGGGTGCTTTTGGTTTATTTGGGTTGTTTTTGAGTTAGAAGAATATGGAAGAGGGAGAGAGAAAGTGTATAAGTCTTCCACCATTTTTAGTCCTCTACTGACATTTCACCACAATTTTATATCGTATTCCACCATGTACCATCCCACAACACCCATTTTCATCATTGTTTAAGTGGATCTAAGAATTTGGAGAAGTGGTGGGTTATTTTTGGAGAGGATGATAAGATCTTTCATGGAGTTTGAAGAGATTCTTAGCTTGGAAGAACAAATGGAGCATTTGGAGGATGAATTTGGTAACCCATTGAGGCCATCTTAGGAGGTGGGGGTTTCTCCTCCTACACCACCCTTTCTACCACCATTTGGAGTCTTTAAAGGTGAAAAAATCTTATTCTTAGTATTAAGACTCTATTTTGCATAATTTATAGTCTAGTAGTTAGATTCCTTGAGTAGTGTGCATTTGATTAAATGATGAAATTATGTGTAATAATAATAAACATTTTTATGGAATAAAAATAATGGTAAAATATTATTTTGTTGAAAATAAAGAATGACTAATATTTCAAAATCTTGAAATATAAAAAGTTGTTATTTTGTGAAAATTGTGTATTTTCTAGAAAGATTGATGTTAAACATTTTATGAAATAAAATGTTTGAAGACAATGATTTATGTTGTTAAGCATTGGTGAAATAATGTTTTTAAGTTTCTTGCAAAAATGAAGATTTTATGAAAATTGGACAATTATTGAGTTTGAAGAAAATTAAATGTCTTTTATGACTTCAAAGTATATTTTTGCAAGTATGATGCATTTCTAGAATGAAAAATGTGTTTAACCTATTTGATAGGAGTTTAACTTATAAAATTCATCTTCTCATGCATATAAACTCGTAGTATTTGGATGATGAATATATAAACAAGTTTAAAGAATATTTTGTTGGGTTTAAATATGGAATAAAGGAAATATAATTTTTTTTATTTTTAAGGTGTGTGAAAAACGGATTAAAAGTGCGATACGTACGAAGTTAAGTGTATTTAGATTTGTTGAATAAAGAAAGTAAATAAACGTCTTGTTCGAAAAAATGATCAGTAATAATGTTTAATAAATGTTTTTGGTTAAACATTTTATATTTGGTGTATAAATTAACAATATTGTAAAAGATTAACACTTATGAAATTGGAAAGGAAATAATGGAATAAAGGTGTTTCCAAATAATAAAAATATTACTCCAAGGTTAAAAGGGTGTTAAGTTATTAAAACACTTAACAAGCTAGTGTGGGTAACTTAATGGTGTGTTGACAAAATTAACACTTGCGTAAATGGATTAAAATGCGTGTTTGGAAATAAATTGGTAAAATTGTAATTTTACTTAAAGTGGAGCATTTTTATGAAATAAAAATATTGGAGAATGTGTTACACAAATTGGTCCTAAATGAATATGATTTTTGGAATAATCTCAAGGTTAAAGTGTAAAGGACATGAAATGGTAAATTTTAAAGTGTAACACAAGTTGGGGTGAAACCTCGGGTTTTGGCTTTGGCTAGGTAAAAGGAACTCAGATGACACTAGAAAAATTAAGGAGGACTGAGAGTGCGCTTGCAATCAATGAAAAACTTATTTAATTAAATTCCAATTTTATTCCTAGAATTTAATTAAGACCCTAAAATGTGTATCTAATTATGATTGAAAATTAACACGAATTATCTAGCATGCATAACCAAACAATCAGTAAACAAATTTGAGGAAAAATTCCCAAGAGGGGTAAAAACTTTTTATTTCTCTACAAACTTTAAATATCCAACTTACAATTACATTGAATAAATACAACATTTTTGTGATGACGAAATAACCTCAGATGTCAGTTTGACGTCTTCAGCAAGAGATCCCGCAAGAGCTTCAATTTGGTCAGCAACGAAGACACTTTTTTTCTCCACAAGAGTTACTTTTGAATAAGCAAGATGAATAATCACGTAAAGAATGATTCACATAAATGATTTGGGATTTTTATAGTGAATCAAAAATAATTTAAAGCCTAAAAGATGAAGTCTTTTGGTGCATAAAAAAATGCAAAAACGGAGTTTTGGATAACTTACAAAACCTAGCTTGATAGTAGGTATAAATAGGTTGAATAAAAAGTTGAGGTGGTGTAAGTTTTTTGAAGTCATTCAAACGACATCTTCATGTTGTTACTAATGACCATACAAACGGCCCTTAAAAATGTAAAACAATACGGGTTAGTTTGATGCAACTTAAAAATGACCTTGTGCAACCCTTCAAACGATATGTGTTGTCGTTAAAAGATGTCATTTGAACGACATCTCAATGTCGTTTGAGTGACAGTGCTATGTCGTTAGAACGACACAATCGAAAAATCCTTGTTTAAAAAGTCTCGCCTATAGGTCTTAAAAAATAATTTTTGACTTAGAAAAATGCCTCAATTTTGATAAAAACATTTTATAAACATATCCCAAATAAATACGTGAACATTAATAACTTCAATGAATCATTTTACCTTCAAGCGAAGTGGAGTTATTGGGAATAAACGCAGTTGAAGATGCATGGCGAATGTTGTCATTGATAGGTGCGTGTTATTTATGCGTGTAGCTCAAGATTCAGATTATGTACATAAAGGTGGAACGTCTGAAGACTTGCCAAAATGTAAAGGTATATGACATACTAACTGTGATATAGGACAACAAAGAAATTACTACATTCTTGATGGATATTTATAAAGCATGTCCTTACAAATCTCCCCATATGTGTATGCCGGTAAATTAAAAAAATCCGAATTATGCTACCCAATAAAAAATGACACATACAATCTAATATCCCCCCAAAGCCGTAAATGGAAATATTAAATAATCATGTCTTCAAAAATCTTCAACATCTTCGAAGATTCAAATCTCTAACGTTTCTTTGTCATCATCAGGGTGTGCAAAAAAATCATAATCCTCAATTTGTACCTACACATATGGGACAAGAAACAAATACCTGTGACGCACAAATGTTTAAAAAATAATGATAAGCATAAAGAAAGAATCAATTAGGCATAAAAAAATCATTAAATCAAACAAGAAAGCAAAAACATCGTCCCCATAATTCATTCTCCCCCTTTTTATGATGTCCCCAAATAGACAAATAAGAAGAACACAAAGCAATGCATATGGAGAGTGTCACAAGGTAATAAACTTCTCTTTTTCAATTTTTAAAATTTTTTCTAACAAATAAAATATACAACAAAGAATCACACCATGTAAGAACACGAAAATAACCAAGTCGGTGATATCGTAAATGAAGGGATGTGAACAAATTTGATAGGAAAATAAACGCAAACAATCTTAACATATGTGCATAATGAATTTTGGATACTCCTAACGAATGAACTTAACATCTTCCTTAGGTGTAAAAATAGTGTAATTTTAAGAAATTGACTCAATCCAATCAACAAATCAAAGTACAAAGTGATTTCCACACAAACGACGGCCAAAAGTACTTAATGCTTTTTTTGAGATTTTGAAGAAAATGCAAACCCATTGATATACATACCCAACCAAACTACCTCAAATGTAATAGTGATCATATATTGATATTTATGTTCTTGTGAATGATCTTATCAACCTAAACTAGTTTGGCCTTGGCTATTTTTTTTAATGCCACACTTTTTTGGCTCTTTTTAATTCTTTGGGTCTTTGTTATTGTTTTAAATACCACACTTTTTTTACCTGAATTAAATGATGGATTAATCGTAAGGGATATTCTGAGTACCTTTCGTAGCCCTTCCCAATTTTTCACACAATATATTTATATTGAACCAAATCCCTCACGGGCAACGTGTATTACATGCAGTACTATTATTATTATTATTATTCTCATTTTATCGCATTTGGTTTGTTGTATAGGTAGAATTGAGATGAAAACACTCAAACCAACATGTGACAGACAAGTACAAAATTTAAATAAAACCATGCATGCCTGCATTAACGGAGATAAGGAGCCAAACATATAGAAAGATATCACTAATCGTATCTTAATGACTCCAAACGATGTAAAGCACATGGATGAAATGATGTAACATCTTAAATCACTATTAAAAAGTCACGTGGAACATGCAAATGAAGTTGTGACTTTGGCTATCTTAAATGTTCATCCATAAAAGTTGAAAACAAAAGACATTTTTTTTTTCAAAAAATTTTATAAAAAGAAAATCTTATTGCCTTTTTTAAAAATTTATCAAAAATAAAACCTTTTTGGATTTTTCAATTTTTCAAAAAAATAGAAAATCTTTTTGTATTTTTCTAAAAATATTAAAAAAATGAAAATATACTACAACAATGATATAAATGATACAATCTAGCAATAGGAATCATATGATATGAACATGAAAATGCATCATATTCTAGACATGGTAACCAACCCTCAGTCAATTATGAAAATTTCTAAAGACTTCCTAAGACTCTCAAATCTAAGGGCATTTAAAGGCTTCGCGAAGATATCGACTAACTGGAGGTCGATAGATACCAAACAGAAGGACATGACTCTTTCTTCAACTAACTCACGGATAAAGTACTTGCACATCCTAATGTATTTTGTGAGTGAATGCTGGAATGGATTGCGAGATATATGTATTGTGCTCATGTTATCACAGGAAATAGTCATGGTGTTTTGTGATATCCCATAATCCTCCAGCATCTACTTCATCCACAAAAGTTGCGTACAACAACTCCCTGCATTTATATGCTCAGCCTCCATGGTGGACAAAGAGATGGAGTATTGATTCTTTCTCAACCAAGAGACAAGAGCAAAACTAAAGAAAAAACACCCACCAGAATTCTCCTCATCTATTTTCATCCATTGCCCAATCGACATCTGATTAAGAGGATAAACGGTCGTCGGTATCAAAGGAATACCAAATGTCGTATGAAGGAGTCCCACTCACACATTTGATAATACTTTTAAGAGAAAGTAAGTTTGACCCTTTCGGGGACGCCTTATATGCGCACATACTATAACACTAAAGGCGACGTCAGGACGACTAGAAGTCAAGTAGATAAGACTACCTATAATACTCCGATACAAGGTTTTCTCTACATCATTGCCTAAAGTGTCCTTACTAAGCTTAGTTGAGGTACTCATCTGGGTATGGGCATGCTTAGTGGAGTCTAAACCAAATTTAGTCACAAGGTCTCTTGCATACTTAGATTGGGAGATGAACATCCCATCCTCTAGCTGACGATTGTGGAGACCAAGGAAATATGTAAGCTCACCCATGATGTGCATCTCAAACTCACTATTCGTCTTCTTCTCAAAGTCATGAGCATGGCGGTATCATGTCGATCCAAAGACAATGTCGTCCATATAGACCTGGATAACGAAAATAGCACCATCTCCTCTCCTAATAAATAACGGCTTATTAAGTCCCAATCTCTTGAAGCCACGGGCTAAGAGATAGGAAGTAAGCCTCTCATTCCAAGCACGGGGTGCTTGCTTCAAATCATACAGAGCTTTTCTCAGATAATAAACGTGTTCAGGGTGCTTAGGTTCCTCAAACCCTTTTGGTTGTTCCACGTAAACCTCCTCCTGTATAATGCCATTTAGAAATGCACTCTTGACATCCATCTGATATAACTCGAAGAGTAGTTAACATGCGATGGCGACTAGTAAACGGATGGACTTAAGCCTCGCAACAGGAGAAAATGTCTCCTCAAAGTCGACACGCTCTATCTGTGTGTAGCTCTAATCGACCAACGTAGCCTTATTTCGGATAATGGTACCATTATCATCCATCTTATTCTTATAGATCCACTTAGTACCATTCACATTCTTCTCACAAGGTTGGGGGACAACTTCTCAGACATCATTCTTTCTAAACTGAAGCAACTCATCCTGTATAACGAATATCCAGTGTTCATCTTTGAGTGCTTCTTTGACGTTCTTGGGATCGATTTTAGATAAGAATCACATAAATCTAACCACGTTCTCTAGCTGAGCACGAGTCTTAACCCATAAAGTTGGATCTCCTAGAATGGCTGAAGGGTCATGAATCTTGTGAACCCAAGTAGGTGTGTTCCCTAAGTCATGAGTAGGGTCCACCCTGGGTGTGTGAGGGATAATGGGATCATCAGCTGGAAGTATGTCTTCCTCACACAAAAGGATAGAATCAACAAACTACAGTGGTTGGTTATCTTCCACGATGAAATTTATTGACTCCATAACCTTAGAGCTAATCAAGTTAAAACCCGATATGATCTGATCGTCGATGAATAACCTAATAATATTCCATCATCGCTTCAGGAGTTAAACATTCCTAAATGCTCTCTATCCTGTAGGATGTAGCATTTTCTCCTAAAAATTCAAAAATATAAAAGGGTGGGATTCTTTACTATTCACAATTCATAAGGCGTCTGAACTGTGTGTGGACTAAGATCAACCCTATTCACCGGGTGGCACGCAGTAGACACCGCCTCTGCCCAAAATATCCTAGAAACTCTATGACCTAGAAGCATAGATCTAGTTATCTCCTGAATCATCCGGTTATTCCTCCCAATTATACTATTTTGATGAGGAGACTTCAGAGTTGAAAATTTGTGTTTGATCCTAAGGCTATCGGAGATCCATCTTTTCTTCCTTAAATTCAGTGTTGTTGTCACTACCCATTTTATTGATAGTTACACTGTGTTGATTTTGCAGGACATGACACTTGGTCATAAGAAACTCTATAACATTAGATTTCTCTCTCCTAAAACCTACTATGGAGTAACGAGAGAAATCATCTACCATCACGAGGATATAGCTCTTACCGCCTAAACTCTCAATGCGAGTAGGACCCATAAGATCCATGTGAATGAAATCAAGCACTCGTGAAGTGGTAATGAAATTCATCTTCCTATAGGGGCTATGGACTTTCTTTCTCAATTGACAGGGTCCATAAACCATGGAAGTTGTCTTTCTAAGTGACGAAAATCCACATACTAGGTCCTTTTTATCTAAGCACTCCAAAACTCTAAAAATTCACGTGACCTAAACGTTGATGCCACATATCCATAGGAGTGATCGTGGCGCTGCTATAGATAAATGAGGGCTTCGGTACAATCCCATAATAATAATCTTTAGTCCTCACCCCATGCAATATAAGTTTACCTTATTAATCATTGACATTAAACTCCTTCCGATCAGACTTTACTATAAAGTCAGCATCGCCCAACTGGCTAACGTTGAGAAGGTTCGCTTTCAGACCTTTGATGTACAAAACATTCTCTAGATTAGGAAATCATGGTATCTCTATCGTACCTCATTCTACTATGCTAGACCTTCCTTATGATTCTCTAGGTAGGAAAAAAATGAGATGCCACCTGTCATGTGCTTGGAGCATCCACTATCAAAATGCCACTGTGAGGTATTATGTGGTTTAAGAGAAACATGAACAACAAGAGATTTTACATCATGCTTAGGTACCCAAGAAGAGGTAACCTTATGTTTGTCCTTCTCATTGTTTGTTCTAGTCGGGATGTTGGGAGTATCCACTAACGACAAAGACAGTCATTGGAACTCTTCCATTAAACTATGAGATGTGGTGACTAGAATCTCAACATTCTCTTTAAGACCAATAAGATTTCTAGTGGTACGTGGCGGAGAAAATTTATGTTGTGTCCTACCCAAACTATAGAAAAACTCCCTAAGGTGGCCTTTTCTCTTTCAATAGGTACCAAAATACACAGTCTTTGGCCGACCTTAGTTTACTTTTCTTGGTCGAACTCTTCTTTGGGATTTTGGTTGATGGCCATTTGGATTAGTTGTAAATCAAGAATTGGTTACGATGTAATATGAGATGTGGAAGCACCATCAAAATCAATTCCCGACCTTTCACCAAAACCTAAAATAGGGTCAAGGAGAATATTTCCCATCTTTCCAAATCTGTCATCTTCTTTACGTTGACCTCTCGGGTTCTCTTAAGGTCATGAGTGAGTTGGGCAATAAGGGATTCAAGTTTCTTCTGAGCCTCCATGGATGCTAGGAGATCACTCGTAAGACTATCCACTTGCTTTGTTAAGTCCCCTTTATCTATTTCAAAACTAATCTCTCTCTCTCTCTCTCTCTCAAAGTTGCCTCTCTCCAAACTAACTTTCTCTCTCTACACAAACTCTTTCTCTTTCAACACAAACTTTCTCTCTCTCTCAAGGCATTGCTAATAAGGACTCTCTCTCGTCCCTCCTAAATCTTTTTCTAAGTCGATGATCCTAAGAACTAACACTTTGTTATTATTTTCATCTTTAAATGAACCAGCATACAAATCGGCGTAAGCGCGTCGTAAGTCACTCTTTCTCACACTTGCAGCATCCTCCCCCTCACTCACGTCACTTTCACTGTAAATGTGTCCCTATGAAGTAGATTCCTCATCATTGTGAGGTGTACTATTTGTACTCACATGACTAGCCGTGAATGCAGTGAAGTTACATTCATGCAGTGACTCATCTCTAGAATATACCAACTCTACCGTATTGTCGTCACTAAGGGAGGCATTTAAAGCAGCTTTGCCTTTTCATTAACATTTTAACCTCGTTGGACACTGAAAAGCTTTATGACCTCTACTGTCACACTCATAACATCTCTCTTCGTCTCTTTTAGGATTTTTCTTTTTATCTTTATCTTTATCAACCTTCTTTCTTGATTTATTTTTCTCAAAATTCTTTTTATCTTTGAAATTGCCATTATTTTTCAATTTGAGAAATTTCTTGAATTTTTTTGCAAACAATGCCAAGTAGTCTAAATCAAAATTAAACTCAAAATCTAATGTTTCTTCCTCTTTTCTTTTAGATGACTCACCCTACTTTCTAGTTGACCCCTCACTGTTTCTAGCCTGGGCTTTAACTGTTACTCCTTTATCTTTAGATTTAACCATATTAGGAAACATGCCAATTTCATATATTTGGAGGTCTCCTACCAGTTCTTCTAATTTAAGACAACTCAAATTTCCAATTGAATTTAGTACAGTGACTTTAGGGATAAAATGCCTAGGCAATGATCTCAAAATCTATTTAACTACTCTATCATCAAGAATATGTTCACCAAGATTAAAACTAGTATTGGTAATATCAGATAAATGAGCATAGAATTCATCAAAACATTCAGATTCAAGCATGGTAATTGTTTCAAATTGAGTAGTTAAATTTTGCAATTTGGATTCTTTAACCGCATTGGTTCCTTCATGGGTACGTTGAAGAACATCCCATGCTTCTTTTGACGTGGTACACATCATGATGCATCGAAACTCATTGAGTGACGACTCCAAAAAATTTACTTAGCCCACGAGAGTTATATGTTCTCTATTTAAATTCTTCCTCAGTCCAGTCTGGCACTGATTTAAGGTTTGTCACATTATCAATGGACTTTAATTGGGATTCCAGCCTCTTTCACATACAACCTAGACACATTCATCAATGACCTTCAATTGGGATTTCATGCTGTCTTTCCAATAAGCATAATTAGTCCCGTAAAAAAATGGCATCCAATTATACAAGCTTTCCGATTAGTATGCGATTTTTCAAAAATGAATTTTTAGCCAAAAATTGATATCCAAATTTTTTTCTAGAAAAACTACATGCTATAATTATGTAGTTGGCTCTGATACCAATTTGAGGGTGTGTTTGCAATTAATGAATAAAGTTTTTTAATTAAATTCTAATTTTAAGCCCAAATTTTAGTTAAGATCCTAAACACATGCACCTAGTTATGATTGGAGATTAATAAGAATCATTAAGCATGAACAACCAAACAATCACAAAATAGATTTGAGGAAAAATCTCTAGTGGGGGTAAAACCTTTTATTTCTCTATAAACTATAAATATCCGACTTATAATTAGATTACAAAAATATCGGATTTTTATGACGACAAAATAACATCGGGTGTCGATTCGAAGTCTTCAGCAAGAGATCCCACAAGAGCTCCAATTTGGCTAGCAATGGAGACATCCTTCTTCTCCATAAAGGTTACCCCAAAATGAGTAAGATAAATAATCAAGTCAAGAATGATTCACATAAATGATTTGGGATTTTTGTAGTGAATCAAAAAGGATTTAAAGCGTAAAAGATGAAGTCTTTTGGTGGATAAAAAATTTAGAAACGGAATTTTGCAAGACTAGAAAAACCTATCTTCGTAGCAGGTACAAATAGTCTGAATAAAAAATTGAGGTGGTGGAAGTCATTCAAAGTTGTTCGAACGCCATCTGCATACCGTTTGAACGACATCTAATGTCGTTACTACAGACAATACAAACGACCCTTAAAAATGTAAAACAATACTGGTTCATTTGATGCAACTTAAGAATGACCTTCGAGCGACCCTTCAAGCAACATGTGTTGCTGTTAGAATTTGTCATTTGAATGACATCTCAATGTTGTTAGAACGACACGAGAGAAAATTCCTTATTAAAAAAGTCTCACCTACAGGTCTTAAAAAATAACTTTTGACTTAAAAAAAGGCCTTGATTTTGATAAAAACGTTTTATAAAAATATCCCAAATAAATACATGAACTTTAATAACTCCAATTAATCATTTTACCTTTTAACAAAGTGGATTTAGTGGGATTAAAGCCGGTTGAAAATTCATGAAGCACGTTGTCAATGATGGGTGCGTGTTGATTATGCGTGTAGCTCAAGATTCAGATAATGGACGTCAAGGTAGAATGTGTGATGATGTGACGAGATATAATGGTATATGATATGCTAACCGTGATCTAGGATAACACATAAATTCCTAGATTCTAGACGGATATTTATAAAACATGTCCTTAGAAGGACACCGACCCCTAAGTTGAAAGACCTAAAACAACTGGCTAGAGCATATGATACGCACAACAAGCGATGTGGAGTCCGTTTAGTTATGCGATATTTAAAAGATTCTGAGAAAAGATAAGAAAATAAGGAACATCACAAGAAATGGGTTATGTGGCGAAATGTGTTAATTTAAACTAACTTGAATGATTTAATAAATATTCTGGTAAAGGATAAAATGGAAAAGTAAATATGTAATCGATTAATGTCCATGGGGTAAGGAAAAAGGTAAAATGAGTGGATAAATTGGTGGTTAAGCAACCTAAGTAGTTAAATCCATAATTAACACAAGAATGTGTTATAAATGTTTGCCAAAGGCTGAATGAGTATTTTCTAACACGGTGTGAATGTGTGTTAAAAATGCAAATTCAATGTGAATACTAATGTGGATTGGACAAAATAAAAAGTATGATTTCGGTAAAGAAATATTTTTCGGTCAAATCAAGTGTAGTTGTTTTAAGTATTGAACTGTGTACGTTAAATAAAGTGAGAAATGCTAAAATGAGGAAACGAAAGTCTTTTATGAGATTAAGGTAAATTAATCTGGACAAATAAGGTTTTCGAAAGTAAACTTATTTCATGTATTAAGTATATGTATATGTATGTTTATTTATGCATACAAGGTAGTTGCATGTGCATGTATACATAATGTGTTAGAGACTTCTTTCTGTCGTTTGATTATACACTGCACTTATATGTTTCCCAATGAACATTGGCTCAAACCCTCCCTTTGTTACGGTAGGTTGGAAGCATTTTCATATTTTGAGAGCGTTATATACGCAAGTAATTTCTTTATTATTACGTTAGTAACTATGTTTGCTTGGACTTCGAGGTTCTCCCTATGGGTCCTTCACATAGTCTAATTTGAAATTGGAATCTCATTCTATATAAGTTAAATATTAATCAAAATAAAACTGAACTAGCAACATTACATAGGTTGTTTCATTGCACTTCACACCTAACGCTTGGGTAGGACTGGGCTGACTACGAGTAACTCAGAAATTAGGGCCGGGCATTAAACTTTTTGCACAAGATCGTTATCTAAGATTTTCTTGTTTTTGTATAAAGTACACCTTTTTGGTTGAATAAGGCCTTGAAGTAACTACTTGACTCCATAAGAACGTGACATCTAGCCGATTAGTTTTTAAACAATTTTAAATAAAAAAGCTATATAGTCAAGCATTCCATACTCTTCCAAACCAAGAGTGAGAGCTTTAAAAAAATATTTGGCCGATCAAAACATTTAATATATATGGGAGAATATTTTTTTCATTCCTCTTGTTTAAGCTCTTCAAGCCATTATTGTTGGGTATTTTCTTCGAGAAAAACTTAGAGATTTATTAACTCACATTTTTGTTCGAAAAATCTTTTTCTAAACTATTATGTTCTTGAGTAGAAATTTTCTCTTCCTTGGCTTCAAAAATTCATTTTGAAATTTAGAACACCATTACCTTGTAATACACCAACACAAACTTTTAAGATTCCCTCAAAATCCTTAGCGTAGCTTTTTTGGTTGCTTGAACATTCCATTATTGGAACAAGTTTCTTTAACTATAAAGAAGGAATTTTTGGCAAGAGATTTGATAATAATGACGGTGGACCAAAATCGATGGTGGTTGTGCAACATATGTCAACAGTCGGTGCTTTCTTCGAAGAATATGGTGTAAAAGTATTTCTAGTCTGTCATAGCATCGCGTTGTTGTAATTATTTATCTTTTACTTGTAATATCCCTACCATAGTGCATTTTTAGTTCTTTTGGGCCTGAGGTTTTTCCTCACACATCAGGTCTTGTGCTTATTTTACGTTTTGCGCATTTTTTAGAACAATTGTCTTAACTAGGAAGATAAAATTTGGGACTCTAAAATATATTAAAACATTTTTATCACGTAGAATTTTGGATTGTTAAACCGTTTTGATAAAAACAAATTAGTAAACCTTTTTCTTGAACTATGGGAATTAATTTTTACACGAGTAGCTACCATAGAGAGGAACATTCTCATAATATATATCTACCACATCTAATTCATGTATTAAATATGAGATAATTTCTTACTTCGGAGAAAAGTCACCCCATGGTTGCAGAACATGAGAAAATTTTGTGAGGTTTGATTTGTTAACACCTGAGGAGGTGGATACCGAGGAGAAGATATGATGTTTTTTTATGGGTTGATATTTCCCATTAAGAGTGTTGTTACGGAATCCTTATAATACATATGTTCTCAAGTGGATAGTGTGACGCTTATGCATTGTCAAAATATGAAAGTCTTTCAAATATTGACAAGTGAAGTCCTTAAACCACAAGTCAGATTCTCCAGATAAACATGAGGAGTATCCATGTGAGTGTTAAGAGAAGAAGCATAAGAAACCTGTTAGGAGGAAACAAAAGGAGGCAAAGTGAATGGAACCACAGGCAGGGTCCAATGAATATTATTGTATATACGGATCATATATAGATGGGGAGATGTTCAAGAGTCAATTTAGAACCATATGAATAAGATTGATTTATAATTCAGCAACTTTAGATGATTTTTCCATCGTTTATATTACCATGAGAGAAGAGAAGAAGGGACCGCCACAGTAAAAACAAAGTTACGATAATCACGTTCTACGTTGGTCCAATGAACATTGTTATATATACGAATCATATAGTTATGGGAGGATGTTCAAGAGGCGATTTAGAACCATATGAACAAGATTTATTTATAATTCATCCGTTTCAGATGATTTTTCCATCGTTTATATTACCAACAGAGAAGAGGGGACCACCATAGTAAAAATAGAGTTACGATAATGAAGCTATATGCTGGGAGGAGCAGATTTAGTCATGAGTAATTGAGAGAATATTTTAAATTATATCAGGCTTGTTAAGGTCATTCATAGTTTTCATTTCCTATCTAAAATGATATAAAGTTAATACCATGTTTCCCTAGGTATTGTGATGACCTAAGTGAATTATAATGTTGTGATTAGATAATATAGTTAGAGGTATAGTGTGGCAGTGCATGAGAACTCACATTTCGATGTTATTTAATGGGTACGACTACTAACTATTACATAGGCCGAGATACGAGCCTATAATATATATATATATATATATATATCCCTCTCTCTGTGTGTGTGGTTGGGGGGGGGGGGGGGTTGATATCTTTGTTGCTATTATATGTGGATAAAGTTTATGTGCATGCCAATTTTTATAATGTTATATGGAGAATTTTTTATATATATCATATGGTAATAGTCTATAGGGAGTATGGTGAGGCTTCCCTGGATACATGTAGTATGTAATGATAAGGGATCATCTTATTGTATCGACCAGGATTTGGATGTATGGGTCGTGTGAGTACCTATTTCATTTGATGGTGATAGACATGTTGGTTATATGTGGTGACAATAAGAGGAGAGTATGCTAGATCCTCCTTAGATGCATACATATATTTTGTGATTATCAGGGGATGGCATATGGAATCGACTGTGATTTGTCTACAAGGATTTTATGAGTACCACATTCTATCATGGGGATATAATAAAGCGTGTGACTCATATATGAAACCTTAAGTAGGTGTTAGCTGATTACCTAGTTTCATAAGGAATATAGGACATGATCTATTTGTCCAGGGTTATAAAAAAATTTCATACCTAGTTACATGTCTCACGTGAGTATAGCTCAATGCATTCACTCTAATATGATTTTGTTGATGACATCGGCACATATCGAAGTGAATACGTTATTGACGAGTGACTCAGGATTCACAAAAATATCGTTTATCGGGCTACATTACCCATATGTAAGTGGATGGAAAGCTTGACGTGTGAATTAGAGATTCTATATGTTATTGGTCACAGTGCTCAAATAGGTAGGGCATGAGTAAAACTGGCAATAAGGTGGATTGGGTTAAACTTGGGCGGGTCAAATATGGGTAGGGTCATAAATGAGTGGTCAAAATGGGCCATGTCAAATGATCGGGCTGGGTTTGGACAGGGCCACACAACTAGACAACAAAATAAAGGATCAAAGGATCTTCTAAGAGAGAGAGAGAGAGAGAGAGAGAGAGAGAGCAGAGCAAACCCATAGTTCTGGCTGCATTCATAATGGTTGAGGAAGAGGGAAGGGGAAAGAGAAGGTTTAACCCTAATGGTTAGTGACTTGGGGATCTTTTAATTCAAAATGGTTACCCACTTCTAAACTTTCATGAACCCATTTGAGCCTGTGTTTTGTCCCTCTCCAGAATGTGGGGCCCATATTAAGTCAAAATGGGTGAATATGGGTTCCTCACTAAATGTGGACTTACATTGCCACTTCTAGGTATGAGTATATAGAGCGTTTCCCTGTTTGTATTCCATATCCAATATATGAGTTCCTAATTAATGTTGATATCTGAATCCAAAATTCTATTGTTTTTATAAACATATATATATATATATATATATATATATATATATATATATATATATATATATATATATATATATATATATATAGAGAGAGAGAGAGAGAGAGAGAGAGAGAGAGAGAGAGAGAGAGGATCACAAGTGGACCAAAAAGAATGGACTTTTTAATGGACTTAACAAAAAACACTAAGCCCTTAATTTTAATTCCTATAGTTTCATTGGTCCGCGCCAGCGGCACCCGAGACCCACTTTCACCGCCTACCCACCCACCCCTACCCCCACCCCTTACCCCCACCCCACCCCCACCCCCACCCCAAAATCTGGGTAGAAATGCATACTACCCCCGCCGAACCATGAACCCAATACCACACCACCTGAACTGGAAACCCCCAAACCCATTACCAACCCATAACGAAATCGGAGCCCACACGACCATAACCCACTGACAAACCTCCACCCAGCTGCTGCCAGTGCCAGCTACCGACCCCTAAACTCTGGCCAACAGTTAACTCACCTCCGGCCACCTCACCCCCAACAGTGAAACCACTTCACCTACGCCACAACCCAACTAGACTCCAGCCCAAACCTAGATCGGATCGAACCCAACTGTACCTCCATACTCAGCTGTCCAAACCGACCTTACTCGACCACCATACCCATCTAAGCCCATTTCTATATCAGCTCTGGCAAGAACCCTCCTAACCCGACCCAAGTCTGAACAAAACCCGTAAATCCCACTCAGTTGCTCACCTAAACGAAAATACATTCAACATGTATTTGCAAAACCCAGCAGCTGTTTGCAATTCGGTGGGTGGGTGGGGTGGAGGGGTGGGGGGTGGGTAGGGGGTGAAAGTGGGTCTCGGGTCTCGGGTGCCGCTGGCGCGGACCTATTAAACTATAAGAATTAAAATTAATGGGTTATTAGTGTTTTTTGTTAAGTCCATTAAAAAGTCTATTTTTTTGGTCCACTTGTGATCCCCCCCCCTCTCTCTCTCTCTCTATATATATATATATATATATATGATTGCACAAGGAGTATTATTTTAGTTAGATACGTCTAATTTTGGGTTGGTAGTAAATGATGAACATGATAGTTGTTATGTGTATGAGACTTTGATCCATTGGAAGAAAAAGGTTGTGAATTCTGATGGAAAAATTCCTTTCAGAAAGGGAAGACTATAATACCCCTGAATTTTGGAAAATTATATTGTATTCAATTTGGTAAATTTATTTATTTGGATATGAGTTCAATTATATTTGGGTTGAAACATTAGAATATGAGATTTATTTAAATGGAGAATTATTATAGAATTGGTCCTTAAGTGATATGGAAATGAGTTAATTAAATTTAGCTCAAATAAGTTGAAGGTCGGGTGGGGGCTGAAAACCTAAGGGTGCTAAAATTTGGGTGAAAATAGTTATAGCATAATTTATATTTTTACTCTCGTTCTCATTTGAAGATGTCTTGTTCGAGAAAACTGTGATGTGGTATATATATATGGCGAAGCGGAGCGCCACCTTTTTATTTTGGCTCCAGACCTATTCTGGTAGCCCTAAACCCTATAAAAACATAATAAATTAACTCTACTTCTCAGTATAAACCTCTATAAACAAAACCAAATCGAATAACATGTTTGGCAGAATTCAAGAGGAGATTATATTCAAAAGGACTGAAGAGTAAAAGTTTAACATTAGATTTGGATTGCGCAATTTGTGGAAAGTGGATTTTTTTACTTTTTACCATAGATGAATGGTTATAGTTGAAACCTAAACATAGCAATAATTAGGGTTAGTAATTTAATTGAATAAAAATTTGAAGAGTTATGTTGAATAATTGGACTGATTTTTTATGTTAGAGACATCATCTACTCGCCCTGAATCAAATAATGTTTTTTTTCTACCTCGAAAGTTACGATATACTTAACCCCTAAGTGGAGTTATCTATATATGATTTATTGACACTCCTCCAACTTATGGTTCCACCTTTGAAATCAGACACATATCTCAAGGTAGATTTTCTATAATACCTATCAAACTAAAATATGTGCCGATGTACTATATGAGCACACAACTCTCAACTTAATAAACTAGCATATAATCTATAATCCTTCTAAACTATCAGAGGATATGCTTTACTATTATCTAGTGTCAGAGTTTGTAGGTAAAGGGAGTACATAGTTTTGAGCATATAGGTTTAGGGATAATATTATATTCTATATCCTATTTTTACTATAAATTTCACGATTTTTTAAGGAAAAGGATAGGACGTAAATTGCATAGTTGAAATGGATTTGATTTAGTTTGATGATCAAATGTTTACATTCTTATATTCATATGTTTCATCTTATTACTCTTATATTTTTAAAGCTTTATATTAAACATTAGTATTTGATGAACTAGTTAGTGTGCGGTGGAAAATGGTACAAGAAGCTTCTTAAAGAAATTAAGCATCTTGGTTTTACATTACTTGTAATTGTATTTAGTCTTTCTTATACACATTTGATTAGAATGTTTTATGTTTGGTGATTGATATTATTCATCTTCTTGTAATTTTTTGTATTTTGTCATGAAATCGACAAAGGGGAAGATTGTAGGAGTATATGCATACTCATATGCCCCTTGTGATTTGGATTATCGTATTTTTTTTTACGAAACACACTTTAACTCTAGTTCAAGAGGTCTCCTAAAAGCTTCATCACACTCATACTGGATAATTTTTATCATTGCCTCGAGTTTATCACTCAGACAATTGATATATTTTATGGAGGACTTAGATTCACCCCTCAGTTAATATTTTGTTAGATTGATTTTTTTAATTTAGCCTTATGATTTTTTAGATTTTCCAAATACACTATGCTATATATTATTCCCATATAAAATATATGTTTGAAATTCCTATTTTGTGTTAAGAAATTACTTGGTGGTGGGTTAGATAGGAATGTTCTAAATTCTGTGAATTTATGAAAAACTAACAAACAATGGCTTTGCCCACAACCTTGTTCGTTGGCTATTTGTTGTAGTGATGTAGTACTTTGAGTTTGTTAAGCATCTCCTTTTTTTTCCTAGATCTTTTGGAAAGCTCGTAAAAATCTTTGTCTTATGGTGGGAACTAGTGTCATTAGCCTTCTTTGGGACATAGACTTTCTTCACGTTCACGATAAGTCAACGAACCTACTAATTTTTTTACTTTTTAAAATAACTTTCAAATAGATTTATTTTATAGTTATGCCTAAACAAAATCATGGTTGGGTGGAAAATAGGTCTTGTATTTCCCTTTGGATTTCCCACACTTGAGTTATATCCCATTTATCTTCATATATTTATGTATATAATTAAAAGTTTATCCATTGCTAAAAAATAAGTTAGAAGATAATTTTTAAGGAGAGAGAATATCTTTCCTTTCAAGAGAAAAATTCTTTTATCTTCTCATTGTGTTCTTCCATTGTCTTTTGATTCATTCTTGAATTAAAGAAATCTAAACTTTTGTATTCAATCTTGTTTTGACAAATCGATTTTCAAAACACTTTTGCTCTTGAATTAGGTAGACTGACTGAAACATGAATAACACTTTGTGAGCTTTTAGAAAAACCAAACCTTTCTTTATATCTTTTAAACAATAAGATATCCTCCCACATCCAAGTGGTAGTCAGTGGTTACTCGGTAGTTCCATTTCCTCGGAACAAAATGTTCCTCCACTTCAAAAAACTATTTGATTAGTTCGATATTTGAACACATTATTTGAGGCCAAAACTGTTCCTGGTCATATCGAGTACTCCTGATCTCTATGCTATGCCCGGAGAATATGGTGTGAAAGAGTTGATAGGATGTCAATGAATCATAAGTCATTTTTTCCTATTTTTGTAAATCTCTACCTTTGAACATATTTTTTTTTTATTTTGGCCAAGTTTTTTTCCCTTTAGTGGATTTTTATCGCAAATCTAGTGTTATGTGAATTGTTATCTTTACATTATATTATAATAACTTATATTAAGAAGAAGATACAATTGTATTAGATTCTAATCTTGATAAAACATCTTATCACATAGACTTTTAATATGCTTTATACCCTTTGTGAATTCAAAAAATAAATTATCTTTTAAATTTGTAATTAATTTTTAATTGGGTACCACTATAGAGGGATCAAATTCTCAATATGAATAACCACACCCGTATAGTGGAAAATGCCCTACATTATTATAACTGAGTAAGCTATCATCAACATAAGTACTACCACCACATTTTTATCACACTTCAGATACAAACAATATTAATTCAGAATTTGGTTGAAACAAAAATAGTTGATCACAGAATCAAACTGCATATCCCAATACTTATATTGATTATAAGTCCATATGTATACCGCTTAAACATGCACACGTTATGGCTTGGGCCTCCTATTATGTACCCCTATAATTGCACGATATATATGCATTCGTTAAAGTTACCATTGAGGGATTATCATATTGACATCCATTTTGCATGTCTCCTAATCATAATAAGTAAAAATTGGTAAGTCAATCCTAAAATACATTAGCATGACTTTAGGTTAAAAAGTCACCTCAAAATAAACCCCTTATTTTTAAGTACACCATATCCTTACAACCTTATATCTTAAAGGTCCCTCCTTCTTATCTAATCCTATCTTACTCTTGTAGGACCATTTTCACCAGATTTGTTTTATCACGTGTAGTTTTTAGAAACCCTATTTTGCACTCCTACACTCCATATAGGTTCCCTTCGGAGTTCCTCTTTCCCATACCTCTATTTTCCTCATCGGATAGGCTCGGGCACCTTCCCAACCCATGAGAATTGTTTAACACTGGTAAACTATCAAAACATAGAGTCTAGTCTCAGTGAAAATCATAGAATTTTGATTTCTCTTTCCAATAATTTTAATTGTGCGCGAATTGGATATCTAGATCAAAAGATATGTGCACAACTTGATTTGGGTCTACAAGACATGCCTATAGGAAGAATTGCTCACCTTCTTATCGACATGTGTGGACTTACTTACGATCTAAGAATCTCAACCTACCCATAGGAAGTTTAGGTACTTGGAGGTGAATCGGGGCTTTGTTCCTCTTTAAGGCCCCCTATATAAATACCAAATTAGCTCATTATCACGAACCTAAAAAATGATGCAAAACCTTACTCCATTTAAAAACCTCAAACATTCCCTTATTTCTATCATTCTCCTCAAAATCATCTAACATTCCTCTTTTGCATCATCCTTACATCACCCCATTTTATAATCTTAGTAATATTTAAAGATATTTTCAAAAAGATTATATTTCCATTCTCAGTTTGAATGTTGAAAATATCTCTAAACTCTTAATTATTTCATACTTATATTTTCTTCGTATTCACATGTATTGTTTGTGCTTTATTTTATTATTACTCACCCTAATTACCCTTTTATCTAGTATATATCTCTCAAATTATCTTTAGAAGTTCTCAAAAACAAAAATAGGGTTTATAGAATATTTACCAATATAGTGGTGTCTGGCATTTTCTTACACTAAAAGAGTTTCTATAACCACTTTTACATTAACAATGACTCCTAAATTGGAAATATGATATAAATCCACTCCATTATTATTTTTCAAATTACATGGACTTTGATTCCTTTTAGTGAGGATACATAGGCCTCCGAAATTCATTTAGGAATAAAGTCCATTTTTTTATTCTCTTAGTTCATTTTATCTACTCTTTATTTATTTTCTTTCATCCTCATAAAAAAATGGGATATAATGATCATCGCTGGTGAATGGAGTTTGTGAATATGTGAGAATTAGAGTCACCATCCTATTTTACTACACATGAGCAAAAGTAAATGGTTAACCTCAAAATGAATCTACAAAGGAAAATTATATATGTGAAACCAATGACATGTGGGACCAGTGACTGAGTTACAAAATAAGGGGGTGTGTTAGGCACCCTCTCTGCCCTTTCGGTCTCTACTTGGTATACAAAATATATTATCCTCGTGTATGAGTGATTAAAATATTTGTGCAAATAAAGTAAGTGTTAATAATGTTATTATGTTTCTGAAGTGTACAAGAGTGAAATAAGCATGAACATATGTGCAAGCATTATATATATATATATATATATATATATATAATTTGGCCCAAGAAGGGTTTTCCAGAGAGTTATTGGTTTTCCAAAGAGTTATTGGAATGTGGATTATATATATATGAGTGTTCATGTGTGTGTGAAGAGGTAGCTAACGTATCACCATGAGAGTGATAGACATGAATCATCATATGGACATAAACTATGAGATAACTCCTCATTATCAGAAACTCACTATAGGTAAATGGGCCGAAATAAATTGATATCTTTTAAAAAGGATAATGAAAAAGAAATATCATATGAAAAAAAAGTTAACATGTTAGAGTAATTCCAAAGATCGTAACCTTAGAGTACATATCCACCGCCTCATTATTCACACGAAACCCTTTCTTAAATGTTATTTTCAAAAGGGGTTTTAAACCATCAAGGAATGGGGAGATGCATGAGTTCTACTTGGAGAATTCCATGTGCGCGCTTGCAGGTCCGGATGGCCACGGTAAAGACTCCACTTAGGATATTTTTAGGACTAGAATCTGTTTATACGGGTTTTGTTTTTCTTGTTATACTTCTTATTCACTCCACTATATACCCTTTGTACATATATTTGCATTATTATCATGCCTTTCTTATCGTACATATTCATCTCTTTCCATATGTTTCCTATATGTATCCTTCTCTTATCTACTTGAATATATTTCTCCCATGCTACATATGCCATGCTTTTACTATACAATCCATATTTTGTTACATTCCTTTTTTTTATACATCTCTTATTCTTTATTTGTATATATTCTCTCTGCGAGTGTGCCTCTCAAAGGTAGCCACTCAAATAATTTTTTTCAATAATTTAAGAAAAAGATATGATAAGTTTTTATTATAAAAAGGGTTAAACTATTTAAAAGAATATGTGACAAAATATTTTACTTGATTTTAGAATCCAAAATTTTATTTGCTTAGTTATGAAAATGATTCTAGAAAATGCAAAAAAGTAAAATATGCATAATACCAGAAGTACGAGGAAATAACCACTGACGAGAAAAAGCTCGAGTCGATAAGAACAACAAATGCAATGTGGTAGAGATATTACAACTAGAAGACAATGAATTACATCCAAGTGATGCTCTATCCGACTAGAAAATATTTCACAAAAGAATTACTACCACATGATGATATGTCCGACTAGAAAATATTTCACACAACCGCCACCAGTTTTAGTCCATGACCAATGTTACAACAACACGATGCTATAACCGACGAGTGTCGACCGCTGAAGTATGTTGCACAACTGCCACCATTTTTAGTCTGTGACAAATGTCTTCAAATCTCTCGCCAAAAAATTGATCTTTAAAGTTAAAGTAACTTATTCTAAGAATGGAGCCTTCAAACGACAAAAAAAAAAGTTACGTAAGGGATTTTGAGGGAATCCTAAAAGTTGTGTTGGCTTATTATAAGGTTATGGTTCTCTAAATCTCAGAATTAATTTTTTGATCAAAGGAAGAGAAAATATCTGCACACAAACAAAATACTTTGCGAAATGTTTTTTGAATACAAAGGTAAGTAAATAAATCTCTAAGGTTTTCCCAAAAAAATCGATAATAATGGATTCAAGAACTCAAAGAAGAGGAGTGAAAAAATGTTCTCTCAAATATATGAAATGTTTAATCAACCAAAGAGTTTTTAAAGTCTCTCGCTCTTAGTTTAGAAGATTTTGGAAAACTTAACTATAAATACTTTTAATTTGAAAGTGTTTTAAAATTGACATGATATATGTCACACTCTTACGGCGTCAAGTTGTCACTTCAAAGTCTAAGTCAACAAAAGGTGTACTTTATACAAAAAAGTAAGAAGGTCTTTTAGAAAGAACATGTGCAAAGAGTGCTTTCGGTGTTATCAGATGCACCCCGCTAGAGTATCGTTGTAGCGAGGAAGCTATTAGGTCATACGATCTTCCAAAGATTTTGTACGGGACATAAAAAGACTAGCGAAGAGTCATCACAACAATGCAGAGCCGTCATTGGAACGAATAGTATCTTCCCTCGGGCATCACTGTGGCGAAGCAGATCACGAAAGTGTCCAGACAATTGTTCAGTTTTGGTTTGGAGAAAAAATTAAAAAACAAGTGTTTGACAAACCCTAAGTATGTACGTTCTAACCAAGAACACTCATACTTAAAATACACACAACGATGCAATTATTTATTCAAAAAATAGATTTTTTATATATGAAAAGTATATTTGCATCGTGCATTTGAAAATTTTGAAAAAAATCGAAGGTTAATTAATAATATTCTTTAATTATAAAAACAATTTAAACAAGGTGAGAATCTAGGCCTGCTAGTTATTATATCTTTTCTATATAGTGTACTTGAGGTTTGACATGAGTGTATCCGAGCTAAAGCTGATGAAGCTTTATGATGACCTCTTGGACAAAGACTTAAACATCTTTTGGCATAAAATTTAGACAATCTATTTTATAGAGCATATTGACTACGATATACTCTTACAATCTCCCTCTTTGTCGAATTTTAGGACATAACATAAAATGAAAAATTACAACCAAATGAAGGAAATCTATAATTTTACGACTCGTGTGGCCAAGGGAAAATACAAAACATAAGATTATATTTTTTTTCAAGTAACTAATCACTACAAGAGACTCAACCATATTCATGGTGTAGGAGGGTAGTGAGACTGGGGTCTAGGAAAAACTGAAAAGGGTGAGGCGTGCCCCACTCCAATGAACGTTGTCTATAAGGTTCTCTAAAACTTCTGGAGTAGCTTCTGATGAAACCTTCTACTTTTGGTAAAAATGGATCTCAAGCTGTAACTGCCTCCCTGCAAGAAGATGAACTTCCACAACAATAATAGTATTTTTCTCAAGAAGAGCTCCTGAAAATGATGGCTGTTAGTGAGGAGTGAAAGAACAAGGCACTTAGCACAAGAGAGAGTGTAAGGAGAGAATACTGGGAAGTTCTGTTGTGATTCTGACAGAGTAACAGCGCTATTGAGTTTTTTCTATCTCCTCCTCTTGACCTTGCTCAGGGATCTTATTTATACTTAGGCACTAGGGATGAGTTGGCACTTTTTGGGACCAAAAACTTAGAGGGTTGGTGAGGGACAAGGTCTGCAGTGTACCATTTGTCCCTACCTGTGTGCAATAGCCTTTCCCCTCAGACAGGTGCCACCTAGGGTAAACCAAAGTCAAAAAGCAAATATGTCTTCTAATAGAGACAGAATATCTGATTTGGTAAATATCTTTTAAAACGGTAACTTTTGGTACAAACTTTATAAAATTGAGGGGGTCTCAAGGACCACATCCTCTAAAATATTTGTAAGCTTCAGGGGGGTATTGAGGACCCCCCTCTTAAAATCATTTTTCTTAAGAGGGGCCTAGAGGACCCTCTCCCTTAAAATCATTTTACAAACAATTATTTTCTTATAAGTAACCCTTTGGATGCTCACCCTGGTTGTGTCTGACTGTAGGGTATGTGAGGACTGGGCGACCCTAGGGTCTTTCTACTACAATTATGTCAACCCTAAAGTGATAAGTAGTTGAGCTTGATCAACAAACCTTATTCCTCATCCGCAAAGCCAAAACTCCGAAGAGATCCCAACTATCATGTTTGAGCCTTGCCTGCTTAACTAGGATACATGTACAAGAAAGTAAGTGTTAGTACTTTTGTTCTTTTAAAGAATGACTTTTCGTGATGAGGGGTTGCTCATGGTAGCCACCCCCTCATCCTTGATTATTTTCTAAAAACTGAGGGGGAGGACCTTGAGGGTCCCTCACCCAAATGTTTTCTTGCAGTTGAGGGAGAGGACCCTTGAGGATTCTGTGACCAAATGTTTTATGGGGTTTAAGCAACCCTGGGGGGTTCCTTCTCACATATGTGTTTTCTTTCGGTTGAGGGAACCAGGGGGTTCCTTCTCAATATGAATTTCTATTGTAGAGGGACCCTAGGGTTTCCTTCTCAATATGAATTTCTATCATAAAGGGACCCTGGGGGTTCCTTCTCCCATATGAGTTTTTTTGTGGTCATGAGACCCTAGGGCTCCTTATCAATGTGAATTTCTACTATAGAGGGACCTTGGGGGTTCCTTCTCAATATGAATTTCTATCGTAGAGGGACCCTAGGGGTTCTTTCTCAATATATATTTCTGCTGTAGAGGGACCCTAAGGGTCCTTCTCAATATGAATTTCTTCTATAGAGGGTCCCTTGGGGTTCCTTCTCAATGTGAATTTATAATGTAGAGGGACCCTGAAGATTCCTTCCCAATATAAACTTCTTCTAACGAGGGACACTGAGGGTTCCTTCTCCAGTATGAATTTCTGCTATTGAGGGACCCTGAGGGTTCCTTCTCCAATATGAATTTTTGTTGTGGAGGGAACCTAGGGGTTACTTATCCAATATGAATTTCAACTGTCAATGGACATTAGGGGGTTACTCAATTAATATGAATTTTGGGTGTTCCTCAACCTCATTTTATTTTGTAAGCTGAAGGGGGTAGGGGAGACCCTCACCTTAAAATATAGTAGTCAAGCTTGAAACACCCTTTTACACTAGCCCCTCGTGAAAAGTCTTTTGTGTTGGGCAAACCAAAAGGTTTTGTACACCATAAATTAAATTTTCAATTTTGAGGGACCCTAGGGTTCCTACATCATTCCCCTTAGGGTCATTAAATGCTCTGTCACCTCATCCCATATTTTATAGATAAGGCTACTTATGGTGGACCTCCTTATCTAGGTATCAACTTGGGCAGAAGTATTGCTCGCGGTGATCCCTCATCCTTGGCCTTTTTATGTTGCCTTCTATCTTATTTAGAGGGGTTACTCATAATGAGCCCCTCCCCCTTGGCCTTCTTCTTTATCCTTCTATCCTTTTTAGAGGGGTTATCTTGGTGAGACCATCCTCCTTGGCCTTTTTATAAGGACTTCTACCTTAGATAGAGGGGTTACTCAAAGTGAGCCCCCTCATCCTTTGCCTTTGTTTTGTGGCCTTGTATATTGAGTAGATGGGTTGCTCGCGGTGAGCCCCTCGTCTTTAAAGTTTTTTTGTGGCCTTCTATCTTGGGTAAAAGGGTTTCTCGCGATGAGTCCCCTCATCCAGGTTTTACACCTTGTCAGAGGGACACGTAAGGTGGACCCCCTTGCTCTAAATATTTTCTTGCTAACTTGGACAATAGGAGTCCCTCTAGGTGGGATCACTCGCCCTTGGCTATTCTATAATAGCAGCTGAACACCCCTCTACATTAGTCCCCTAATACAAAAATCTTTGTGTTGGGTAGACCAAAGGGTTTTGTATGAAATAATCACTTCATCTTGGAATGCAAAAGTTTCATGCCTTTACATCATTACACTGTTCAATTTGGAGTAACTGAGGGGTCCTTAGTGGTGGACTTCCTCATCCTTAGCCATTCGCTTTTCTGCATCGATTTTGTGCAGAGGGGCCACTCTAGGTGAGTCCCCTCTCCCTAAATCATTAGTTTATGCAGTGATAAGGAGGAGCCCTTAGGGTAGACCCTCTCATTTCTACGTCTGTCTTTGACAGATGGTTCACTTATCTTGGACTCCATCGCTTTAGGTTTTCCACTTTGTATTTGCCTTTGGCAAAGAGGGTCACTCGAAGTGAACTCCCTCGCCATAAATTATTCGTGCCTTTGATTGTAGCTGAGGGGCCACTCGTGGTGGGCCCCCTCACCACCAGCTATTTTGTAGCATTATGGTTGGTCGAGGGGTCACTCGTGGTGGACTCCCTCGGTATAAACTATTTCTTACTGTAATCTTGACTGAGGGACCATTTTTGCTGGACTCCCTCATCCTAAAACTATTACTTGTGTTGGTCTTGGCAGAGGGGGAACTCGAAGTGGACCCCTCACTATAAGTTATTTCTTGTATTGATCTTGGCAGAGGGTACCACTTATGGTGGACCCCTCGCCCTGAGTCATTTTCTGTAGTATCAAGTTTAGGAAAAAGGGCCACTCAAGTTGGATCCCCTCACCCTAGGATATTTTCTGTCAAACTTGAAATATTGGGAAGGTGGAGCCACTCTAAGTGGATTCCCACGCTCTAGGCTATTTTGCTCTTTATTCACTGGCTTGAGGACTTCTTAACATTAGACCCCTCATGCAGAAGTGTCTTATAGTGTCGAGAGACTTGTGCACGAAATATCATAATCAAGATTTTTCTCTTTGTTTACTGGCTTGAGGACTTCTCAGCATTAGCCCCCTCGTGCAGAAGTGTCTAGTAGTGTCGAGAGACTTATGAACGAAATATCATTATCAATATTTCACTCTTTGTTTATTAGCTTGAGGACTTCTCAGTATTAGCCCCCTCTCAAGCAGGATACAAGTTAATAGTATGGGCGCTCCAATGCCCTTGGATCCCCAGGTACTAAACTGTCGTACCTTTTATTTGTACTTGACATTTGCTCAAGACTGTTAGTGCTCCTATGCCCTTGGAGCCTGAGGTACTAAATGATTGTATCTTTGTTACTATTTTATTCATACTTGGAACTTTCTCGGATTTTCAAGTTGATGCTATGAGCGCTCCGGGGCCCTTGGATCATGAGTTACTAAAATATCGTACATTATATTTATACTTGGCATTTGCTCAAGACTGTGAGCGCTCTGGTGCCCTTAGAGCCTTAGGTACTATATTATTGTACCTTATATTTATACTTAGCAATTACTCTAGACTGTGAGCGCTCCGGTGCCCTTGGAGACTTTAAGTACTACACTGTCGTACCTTATATTTATACTTGGCACTTACTCACGAATGTGAGCACTCCGGTGCCCTTAGATCCTTTAGGTACTAAACTATCATACCTTAAATTTATACTTGGCACTTTCTCAAGACTGTGAGTGCTCCGGTGCCCTTGGATCCTTTTGGTACTAAACTGTCGTACCTTATATTTATACTTGGCACTTGCTTAAGACTGTAAGCGCTCCTATGACCTTGGACCCTTAGGTACTAAACTGTCATAACTTATATGTATACTTGGCACTTTCTCAATACTGTGAGTGCTCTGGTGCCCTTGGAGCCTTAAGTACTAAACTGTCGTACCTTATATTTATACTTGGTACTTGCTCAAGACTGTGAGCGCTCCTATACCCTTGGAGCCTGAGGTACTAAATTATCGTACCTTTTATTTATGCTTGCACTTGCTCAATACTCTGAGTTGCTCTATTTTCTGTGACAACTTCAAGATTGAACATCCCTGTGGTATGTGGGGTACTTGTCTATGATCTGAGAAAAATATCATTTTAGAGATTCCCCCTCTAACTATGGGGTACTTTCATATGAGATGAGCAAGTTAAAATATGGAAGTTGTCCCTCTAGCTGTGGGGTACAATATAGCCGAGCAGGTTAAAATTTTGGTTCTACCCCTCTAAATGTGGGTTACTTGCATACAACAGAGCAAGTTAAAATTTTGAAGCCACCCCTCTAACTGTAGGGTACTTGCATATGAGCTGAGCAAGTTATTATTTTTGAAGCTACCCCTCTAACTGCGAGGTACTTGGATATGAGCCGAGCAAGTTGTTTTTTATGAAGCTTCCCCTCTAACTGCGGGGTACTTGCATATAATTGAGCAAGTTAAAATCTGGAAGTTGCCCCTCTAGCTATGGGGTACTTGCATATAACTGAGCTAGTTAAAATTTGAAAGTTGCCCTTCTAGCCGTGGGGCACTTGCATATAACTGATCAAGTTAAAATTTTGAAGCTACACCTCTAACTGCGGGGTACTTGCATATTACTAAGAAAGTTAAAATTTGGAAGTTGCCCCACTAGCTTTGGGGTACTTGTATATAACTGAGCAAGTTAAAATTTTGAAGATTCCCTTCTAACTGGGGGGTACTTGCATATAACTGAGCAAGTTAAAATTTTGAAGCTGCCCCTCTAACTGTTAGGTACTTGCATAAAATACAGCAAGTTAAAATTTTGAAGCTAACCTCTAACTGCGGGGTACTCGCATATAACTGAGCAAGTTAAAATTTTGAAGTTGCCCCTTTAGCTGTGGGGTACTTGCATATAACTGAGCAAGTTAAAATTTTAAAGTTGCCCCTCTAAATGCGGAATACTTTCATATAACTGATGAAGTTAAAATTTGGAAGTTGCCCCTCAACTGCGGAGCACTTATATATAACTGATCAAGTTAAAAAAATTTAGCGTATCCCTATGTGACTGTGGGGTACTTTTTAGCGCAACCCCGTGTGATTGTGGGGTATTTCGTTACGCACATTCATTTATGAGGGAGTAACTAGGAATGGGGTTAGCCCTTCTCCTTCCCACAAACTTTGAATAAAATTTTGCACGTATCATAAGTGAAGATGCAATTATTTCTTTATAGATAAAATTTCCCTTGGTCTGCAGGGTCCTTGTTCTAAACTTTTCTTAGGAACCTTTTTGTCTTGGAAAAATAACAACTTTATAGGGGGGAGTGGGCCTATTTCTCCCTATTTTCTGAAAACTGGTCACGTAAATTTGTTTATTGAGAACAGAGGTTAGGACTTGTTCTCTAGGCTATAAATCTGTATGGAATAAAAAAATGTAGTGAATTTTTTTTAATTATTATTACTAGGAGGATTACCTCGTGTTGGTCTAGAGTAAAAAATTTATCCGTTGTGTCTATAAGGACTTTGCTCAATATACTTTTCCCTTGGGATGGATATTCCCCCAAGTATAATGAGGAAAGTTCCTTGTATCATGGACCCTCTTCTAGTCTAGTAGAGGTTTTACTATTCTTTTAAGAAAGAAAAAGCATTAGTCTAGTGTACCTTTTATTATGCGACTCTATGCCTTTCTGCCTATATTCCGACCGCTTCTACTTTTTCGAGTTTAAATGATTCAGGGGGTTCCTCGTTCGGAGTTTTTGTGCCAATGGGTTCCTTGTCTGAGACTTTGAATATGGGGGTTCCTTATTGGAAGCCTTTGTGACTGTGGCCCACGAGATATGACTTCTTTGTATTCCAATAAGTAAAAATGTACTATGAGGTACCATGGCTGTGAGAAAATATTTGGTGAAGAAATATTGACAAGTAAAAAATGCACTATGAGGCACCATGGCCCACGAGATATGACTTCATCATTAAAGAGCCCTATCATTGCCGATTCCCACCCCCAACATTTGTTCCCCAAGAATATTTTGATAATTTTATAATTTTGGAAGCTCAAAGTGAAAATATTAAAATGCGCAGTCAGAGTTTGAATTTTTTTAAGACTTCTCACGACTATTGATAACCCACAATAGCCTCTTAGACTTGGCTACTTCTCTGTACCATAAATAGCTGTTGGTTTTTATTTATGGAGAGAAATTTTATTAAGTCATTTGACTTTTTTTCTTTGCTTCCTCTAAGCTTGTGAATCTTAGTAATCAAAATTTGGTGTTGTTCGTGAAAATCAAGCCACAAACATTGATTCGTGATGTTGAGCAACAATTCTTAACTTATGATGTCGAGCAATAATTCATGATGTCGAGGAATCCAAGGGAGTTCCTTGTCGCTACCTGAGATGGTGAGGTCCTTGCACAGAGGATTTAATGGCACGACATGTTTTTCATTCGCACACTTCTTCGTTTGCTGCATTTATGGTGTGGGGTTTCTCAACTAAAAGCTTAATTATAAGGGTTCCTAATTGGGGGTTTTGTATACTTTAGATTCCTCTACCTCGTTTCCATTCATGAAGGGTTCCTCACCGGGGAGTTTCACTACTGAGGGTTACTCGTGTGCGATGCTGCTATCGAAGGGTTCCTCATGTCTAGGTTCAATATGTGAAACTTACGCCACTGATGGATTTTCACAAACCTTACTGTTAAAAAAACAGGGGTCCATCGCACATGCCAGTGCCGCCGGAGGGTTCCTCAATCGTCGGTTGCTCGTCTGTTCCTTTGATTGCGGGTTCCTCATCAGAGGTTGAGGATATGAGGGGTCCCTCGTCCGGGATCTTTGCCACGACAAGGGGTTCTTCGACTGGTTATCTGTCTAAGGTTTCCTCATCAGAGGTTGGGGATATGAGGGGTCCCTCATTCAGTCTCTTTGCCATGGTGAGGGATTCTTCGACTGGTTCTCTGTCTAAGGGGTCCTCGTCAAAGGTTGGGGATATAAGGAGTCCCTCACTTATTGGTTGTTCACTTGGGGTTCTTGACCCGGAATTCTTAATGGAGGTTTCGCGTCTAGCATTTATGTTGAGGGTCCTTCGTTTGGAATTGAATTCGTCGGGGGTTCCTCATCACTGTAGCGAACTGAAGGGGGTTCCTCATTTGGAATTAGATGCAGTGAGGGTTCCTCATTCTTGGGTTCCCCATGACCACAGTTTACTGAAGATAATTCCTTGCGAAAACTCTCCATTGCAAGAGGTTGCTCGCATGGATTTTTGGCTAAGGGTTCCTCGCCCAATTCTTCTACTGGGGGTTCCACGCACCCTATTCCGGCTAAGGGTGCCTGGCTTAGATTTTGTGTTGGGAGTTAGTCACACCCCATTTCTGCTGAGGGTTCCTTACTTGTATTTTCTATTGGGATTTCCTAGAACCCCATTTCTGCTGAGGGTGCCTCATTTAGATTTTCTGTTGGGAGTTCCTCGCACCTCATTTCTGCTGGGGGTGCCTCACTTGGATTTTTCGTTGGGATTTCCTCGCACCTCATTTCTTCTAGGGGTTCCTCACTTGTATTTTTTTATTGGGAGTTCCTTGCACCTCATTTCTACTGGGGTTTCCTCAAATAATGGAATATTCATCACAATGACGACCTTGGGTTCCTCAACTAGCATTCATCCCGTTAAGGGTTCCTCGTAAGGGTTACTGCCAATGGGGGTTTCATCATTAACCACAACTTCTGCCAATGTTGGGGGTATTGAGCATGGGAGGTTCCTCGTCTAGGCCTTCTACTACTGTGGGTTCCTCACTTGGACCAATATTATTGGGGGTCCCTCGTTAGGAACCCATATCACTGAGGGTTCCTCACATGGGACTTCTATTACCCTTGGGTTTTTCCTTTTGTCATTGAACTTGAAAATTTTGGTAGGAACATACCCCTTTGGGTATGGTTTCTCATTCACCACTTGTGGGTAGGGGTCTTGCAACTCCTCATATAGGTGAGGACCCTCCATTTGAGAAAAGGAGGGCAACTTCCTTACCTCTTACACAATAAAGGATTTGGAGGGTAATTCCTCCAAACTCATGCCCTTAGCTGCTGGTGAGCTTAGTGGTGTTATACCTTTCTCCGGTTCCACCCTCCACGACGGAGCCACTTCCACCGAAAGCGCTGTTGCAGTGACTACCCCTCCCCAGGGGGCTGCTTCTGGTGTGACATAACCTTAACTTAATATCGCTAATTCTATGTTGTTTTTATTCAAAAACTCAAGAAGCATACTCATAAGATTGATACCTGCTACTGGTGAACTGTTATGCCTTTCCTGAGGAGCAAGTAGTCTAGCTCCAGTCACCACCACATCCTCATGAGTGGTCTGGTCACTTTGAGCTCCATTCCCAGATAGAAAGTCTTCAAAAACTAGTTGCTTAGAAATATTGAAACCTTCTTTTTCCATTGAAGTGAGGATACCTCACCAAAAGAGTCGCAAAATGTAAGAGGGCAGTGAGACTGGGGTCTATGAATAATAGGAAAGGGTGAGGCATGACCCACAACAATGGACGTTGTATGTAAGGTTCTCAAAAACTTCTGGAGAAGCTTCTAATGAAACCTTCTTCTTTTGGTAAAAATGGAGCTCAAGATGGAACTCCCTCCCTTCAAGAAGATGAACTTCCACAACAATAATAGTAATTTTCTCAAGAAGAGGTCCTGAGAATGATGGTTGTCAATGAGGAGTGAAAGAACAAGGCACTTAGCACTAGCGACAGAAAAGGAAGAGAATACTAGGAAGTTCTGGAGTGATTTTGACCGAGTAACAGTGTTGTTGAGTTTTTTGTATCTCCTCCACTTGACCTTGCCCAGGGTCCTATTTATACTTGGGCACTAGGGCTGAGTTGGCCCTTTTTGCAAGAAAAATATAGAGAGTTGGTGAGTGACAAGGTCTGCATTGTACCATTTTTCCCTACCTGTGTGCCCTAGCCTGTCCCCTCAGACAGGTGCCACCTCGTGCAAACCAAAGTCAAAAAGAAAATATATCTCCTAATGGAGACAAAATATCTGATTTGATAAATATCTTTTGAAACGGTAACTTTTGGCACAAAATTTATAAACTTGACGAGGGGTATCAAGGACCACCTCTTCTAAAATCTTTGTAAGCTCTATGGGAGTCTTGAGGACCCCCTTATAAAATTATTTTTCTTCAGAGAGGCCTAGAGGACCCTCTCCTTTAAAATCATTTTATAAACAGTTCTTTTCTTATAAGTAACCCTTTAGCTGCTCACCCTAGTTGTGTCTGACTATGAGTTGTGTGAGGACTGGGTGACCCTAGGGTCTTTCTACTAGTATTATCTCAATTCTAAAGTTCTAAGTCATTGAGCTTGCTCAATAAACCTTATTCCTCAGCCTCCAAACCAAAACTCCTAAGAGATCCCAACTGGCCTATTTGAGCCATGCCTGCTCAACTAGGCTACATGTACAAGAAAGTAAGTGTTATTACTTTTGTTCTTTTAAAAAATTAATTTTCATGATGAGGGGGTGCTCATGGTATCCACTCCATTATCCTGGATTATTTTCTATAAGCTGAGGGGGAGGACCTTGAGGGTCCCTCACCTAAATGTGTTCTTCAAATTGATGGAGAGGACCCTTGAGGATTTTATGGCCAAATGCTTTTTGGGGTTTGAGGGACCATGGGGTTCCTTCTCCCATATGGGTTTTTCTATGGTCGAGGGACCCTGGGGGTTCCTTCTCAATATGAATTTCTACTATAGAGGGACCCTAGGGGTTCCTTCTCAATATGTATTTTTATCACAGAGGGACCATGCGGGTTCCTTCTCCCATATGATTTTTTCTGCGATCGAGGGACCTTGGGGGTTCCTTATCAATATGAATTTATGCTATAGAGGGACCCTGGGGGTCCTTATCAATATAAATTTCTACTATAGAGGGACCCTGGGGTTTCCTTCTCAATATGAATTTCTATTATTGAGGGACCCTTGGGTTTCCTTCTCAATATGAATTTCTATTGTAGAGGGACCTTGGGGGTTCCTTCTCAATATGAATTTCTGCTATTGAGGGAACCCGAGGGTTCTTTCCCCAATATGAATTTCTTCTATTGAGGGACCCTGAGGGTTCCTTCTCCAATATGAATTTCTACTGTGGAGGGACCCTGGGGGTTCCTTCTCAAATATGAATTTCTGATGTCAAAGGACCCTGGGGGGTTCCTCAACTAATAGGAATTTTGGGTGTTCCTCAACCTCATATTTTTTGTAAGATGAAGCAAGGGTCGTTAAGGGAACCACACCCTAAAATATAGTGGTCAAGCTTGAAACACCCTTCTATACATGGATTAAAAGAAACTCTTGAAATATACTTTCCTATCACACGCTTGTAAATTCATCAATGTAGAGGCCCTTTTTGTGTGTCATTTACGTGAAAACACTTTTTTTAAAACTTTTTCCAATTTTAATATGAACCAATTCCGTGAACCAATTTTACTTGAACCAATTTTATCTTGTTAATCATAAGCATGCATCTTGTGTGATTAATCAAGCAAAAGAAAGTAAAGTCCACAAAATACATTGATGTAGAAGAAAGACACTAAGGGAAAAAATCTCAGATGACCCAAGCTAGATAATCATTACTATACGATATTAAAAAGTACAGAAAGTAGACTTACTCAACGAATCGATCCTCACAAGGCTTGACGCTCTTACATGCTTCAACCACTCCTCCACAATGAAACCTAGGAGTCCACCTATGTCAGGTCCACAATACATGAGTTCACATGTGGCTCGGTATCCACCGATACTACTAACATCCGTCTATGATTTAGAATATGGAGTCCACCGCTTCTTCACCGCAATCAGCACGTACGGAGGCCACCGCACGAAAATAGGTTCTTCAGTGATGAAAGAATAAAACTGTGGTGCAAACATAAAATCTCTATAACATATGGTATGTAAAATCGGATCTTGTAAATAGAAAGGATGTTTTTAACTTTGAAAACCTCTGTAAACAAGTGCAGAAAAATGTATGGGTTCTGTTATGTATTTTATGTTCTTCACACTCTAAATTCTAAGTCAAAGACGCCTCAAATAAAAATTTGGGTTGACAGGTCCTTTGAACAATAGCACCATGTCGTTAGAACGACTTACACATCTCGTTAGAACGAGATATACATGACGTTAGAAAGACAAGCTGATGTCATTTGAATGACTACTAGTGTTATTTGATCCATCTAAACACAAGGAGATGTTTCATAGGACTCTAAACATGAGATAAACTCTAAAACACATTTTAAAATGTGTTTGTAAAATAACTTCCTTAGAAAATAGTTAAATAGAGTCCATAAACCAGTATGTGTCCATAGATGAGAGAATCTTGGAAAATCAATATTTTTGAAGACATGAAACGTGCATCAAAACTACAACATAATCTATCTTTGAATCTTGTCTACTATGTTTTCAACATAACGTCATATACTATATGGAAATCATGACAAGTAAAATCTATCTGTGACTCAGAGTGATTTTTGTCCGGAAAAATGCCAATGCATACAAATTGACACTATTTGGAAATTTGTCCTTACAAATCTCTCCCTTTGGCTATTCCAGGAGAAAAAAAAAAGTGGAATGCCTAAGCCGATCCTCCAAGACGTATGGTCTAAATCCCATACCATAAACCCCAAAATAAAATATAGGACACGATCTAGTACAAAAATGTTGGACCAGCAACATGAACTCTCCATATGATGTAATCGCAAGATCTCAAATCTATAACGAATACCTACCAAAAATCTCCACGTGATACCAATAAAAATAGTAGAAAAAATCTCCCCCTACATCACATATCTATCTCTCCCCCTTTTGTCTCGAATAGACAACTAGTGAGAAAAATAAACAAACATATATGTATCTATCATGAGGAAAATCATATGAAGCATATATAGATAAACATGATGTAAACACCTAATATGAATAAGACTATGTCAAATTGTATCTGTAAACAGTCCAAAAAATAATCATCAATATCAAATGATGTGACTAAAAAAAATCAGTGAAATGTATAATCAAGTCATGGATAATCAATATCGACTGCATATAAACTGTCCAAAACAACCTAGAAGTACCAAAATAGTTAAATATTAGCATATATACTAAGTAGGTACAAAAACATAATGAAGACTCAAAAAGTCAACATAGGTCATTTTAATGACAAAAATATCTCGTTCGATCCAGGCTAAGAAACCACCCAAAATAAAATTACGTCGCACAAAGAATCTATCTAATGATTTATATCACAAACCATCTAACGACCATACCTCACACTTACTGTAGGTCATTTGAAGCGTCATTTGATCAAACCATCTAAGGACAGGGACATGTCATTTGAACGATAGCCACAAGTCGTTCAACAACTTCAAAAACTTTCTATTCCAACTCTAAAAACATGCATGATTTGCCCAATGAAGAAATTTTTTGAAAACCACAACTATAAGTACGAAACAGTAGCAAAACATACTCAAAACAAAACATATGAGTTACATGCTAACATAGTAAAAACATGCCTAAACATGGGTACGGAATGAATGGGCGTGCACTACAACAAATGAGTCATAACTTAAACACATCAAAACAATCAAGAAGATATAATTGGTAGCTAAATATCATTAAACTAAGTTTTAGCCATGTGTGATAATTAATATATTGAGCTTCATGAACAAAACAAACAACATGAACACAAATTCGGAATTTTGATGGTTCTACCAAATAAATAACGGCATGACATAATTTTTCAATATTAGGATTCATGGAGCAAACCCGTTGTACTTTTCCATCCAAATTCCCTCATAGATTCACATATCTTTTTATAGTTCCTTTGAGGTTTCTACTTACTCTCATTAGAGAAATCCTATTGGCCCTTTTTGGCATATATATGATGTTTTTAAATATCTTATTTTTTTTGGATATTTATAAACGGTGACTTTCACAACAAGTTTATTATACTCTCCCAGTCCTTTACCATGCACACTTCTCATTTTTTCAATTTAGACAACATATATCCTCTCGGGCAAAGGTTATTACAGGCACACCTCCTCCTAAGTCTAATTACGCATAGATAACTAAATTGAGAGGAGAATGTATCACCAAACTCAAATATGCATGAGAAGTCAAACATTCATGTAAGCTCATCCATGTGTATGCGATGTCATATATACAAGGTCAAATCCAAATGCAAATCAACTTCAACATAACCCCATTAATCAATGGTTAAGATCATTCTAAGCATCTACAGTCATACCCAAATGTCCTAGCCACATGCATAATGAAATTATAGGGTCCAAGCATATCAATATGCCACATCAAACATGTAAACTCACGATACAAAAATAAATCAAAAATCTTTTTGTATTTTTCAAATAATTTTGACCCAAAAATAAAATCTTTTTGTATTTTCTCAAAAATATGTGATACCAAAAATCTTTTTGTATTTTTATTATAAGACTCAATAAAAGAAAAATATAATACGAAATGATACACATGTCATAACACTAGTAAGAATATATCATGAAGCACAACTAGCGTATGACAGATACGACTAACACAATCATCTGTTAGATTTAGCATGAGAAGAATCAAGTGAAACCGAACGAGAATCATGAAGTTTATTTCCTAAAGCCTCCAAGTCTGATTTCCTAACCAAGTAGGTGTGTAACAAAGCATGAGGGTTTTGGAAACCGAAACTACTTTATTCTTAAATTTCCTAGGATCATTCTTAAGGTAATAGTAATAACGTCTAAGGTGACCCTTCCTACCGCAATGAGTGCAAGTGTAAACACGGCGATGCATGTGACCTAAATATGGACCTCTTATAACGTTCCTAGTTGTCTCTCTCACATGATTGGTATTGTCTTTAGGAATGGAAGCAATACAATCATCGAAGCCTATACCACACTTATCATCCTTGATTTGGACGGTGCTTAAAATCCTATCCAACTTTTTGACCTAACCTCCAAATAAAACTTCACCTTACTCGAGTTTCTCAATCTCTCCTCAACATCACTAATCATAGACTCAAGAAAATTCCTATACTCCTTAAACTCTATAATCTCCTTCTTCATATCCTCCATCAAACCATGGAGACTATCTCTCTCACCCTTGACATACTCTAGTTTCTCCCGAAGAGTTTTCTCCCGTGCCCTAAGATCCTCAATCAATCCATCATTATTTTCTATGGCACGCTCTTTCAACTTAGCTTGCAACTTCAAGTTTCCCTTCTTCACCTTCACCGTCTCCTCATACATATCATTAAAGACAACTTTCAACCCGCTCATATCTATCTCCCCATCCTCACTCGTTTCACACTCACTCTCTTGGGATTTTCACATATTGGCCTCGAAAGTGTCGATCACATGAGTATCTTCATGAGAAGATATATCATCGCCGCTCACATGACAAACCATAAATGCGATATAATTGCACTCAACGGGGGAATCTCCTCCATCTTTTTGTTCACTATCAGTTAAGGTGTCATTATATCCTGTTGATTTCTTTCCATTCTTCTTAGGTCTACTAGAGCACTCCGCTACCCTATGGCCATAACCCTCTCAACCAAAACACCTATCCGACTCATCCCTTTTATCACTCTCACTTTCATTCTTAAGGAAGTGATCGGCCCTTTTGTTTTTGAATTTATCAAGTCGTTTAGAATCTTTCGATTTCTTTTGGAACTTAAGAAACTTTTTAAACTTCTTTGTTAACAAGGCTACATCTTTAAAATCGGTGGTTGATTCATCATCCTTCGAAACTTTTGTTTCCTCCTTTCGGGATTTCAACGAAATGCCATTTTCTTTCTTTAGTACTTGTTTGGAGGTAAACATGTCAAGCTTATAAGTTTGTAGATCACTTACAAGCTCTTATAGGTTTGTTGAGTCAAATAAACCCAAGGAATTTAAAATGATTACCTTTGGATCAAATTTACTAGTTAACGACCTTAATATTTTCTTTATGACTCGGTTGTTAGGTATTTTCTCTCCCAAGTTAAACGACGAGTTGATAATATGGGATAATCTAATGTTAAACTCATCAAACGTCTTACTCTCTAACATCTTAATCATCTCAAATTGGGCAGTGAGGTTTTGGAGTTTAGACTCCCTAACTGTGCTAGTTCCCTCGTGTGTAAGTGCAAGGACATCCTATACTTGTTTCAAAGTTTCACACATCATAATACGATTATATTCTTCTAGTGTGACAAACAAAGAAACAACATGTAAACCTTAAGAATTATATAGTGAAAGTCTATGTTCGGCTTCGGACCTTGACTCAACATGTTTTAAGTGTGTGCCCTCACCCTCTCTCGTGACTAGTGTGTCCACACTTTTTAAACCACTAACCAAACACGCTCATCTATGGCATTAAGTGAACTCTTCATTCGCATCTTCCAATAAGCATAGTTTGACCCATCAAAAATTGGTGTTCTAAAATCTTTATAAATACCGAAATTCATACCTAACGACACGTGGGATCACTCACACAATAAACGAGCATTTATAGCTCTAATAAAAATTTGTAGAGGCCCTTTTTAGTGTGTCCTTTAGGTGAAAACACTTTTCAAAAACTTTTTTAATTTTAATATGCAACAATTTTGTGAAACAACTTTACTTAACCCAAATTTATCTTGTTAATCCTAAACATGCATATACTGTGATTAAGTAAGTAAAATAATGTAAAGTCCACAAAACACGCCGAGGTACGAGGAAAGCACTAAGGGAAACTTTGAGCGACCCAAGAAAGACAATCACTATGATACGGTATTACAAAGTAAAGATGATCGACTTACCATGACTCGATCCATGCAATCCTTGATGCTCTTCTATGCTTCAACCGCTCGACCATAGTGCAATACCGGATTCCACCTACGTCAGGTCCATAACACATGAGTCCCCGCGTGCCTCGGTATCGACCAATATAGCTAGCAATCATATATGATTCATAACAACGAGTCCATCGCTTCTTCACCGTAATCAGCACGTACGGAGTCCACCACATGAAAATAGGTTCTTCAATGATGGAAGAATTAAATCGTGGTGCAAACACAAGATATTTATACATATGGTATGTAAACCCAGATCTTGTAAACACAAATGATATTTTTAACTTTGGAAACCTTTGTAAACAAGTGCAAAAAGATGTATGTGTTATGTTATGTATTTTATGTTCTACACGCTTGAAATTATTAGTAAAAGGCGCTTTAAATAAAAACTTGAGGCAGCAGATCATTTGAACGATATCACCATGTCATTAGAAAGACGTAAACATTTAGTTAGAACGAGATATGCATGTCACTTGAATGATAATCTGATGTCATTTGAATGACTATGAATGTCGTTTGATCCATCTAAACACAAGGAGATGTTTCATATGACTCTAAACACGAGATAAACTCTGAAAAGCATTTTCCATAAAATAACATCCTTAGAAATTTTTTATCGAGAGTCCATAAACTAATATGCATCCATACCTGAGAGAATCTCGGAAAACCAATATTTTTAAGACATGAAACTTGCACCAAAACTACCACATGATCTATCTTTGAAGCATGACCGTTGCGTTTTCAACATAATGTCATAGACTATATGGGAATCATGACAAGTAAAATCTATCTATGACTCAAAGTAGTTTTTGTCTGGAATAATGCCAATGCATACAAATTGACACTATTTGGAATTTTTTTCTTACAATCAAAATACCTTTGTGAAAGAACAAGACTAGAAAATATGATAAATATAAATATGTGGATATAAGAATAAAAATATGTGACAATAATATGTATCTAATGTAACTCCCCCTAAAATATAGAATTCCTCTCAATAAGCATTATATAGAGACAAATAACTCTAATAAACCTAATATTCTTTAATAAATATTCTCTCCCTATCTACAAACTTATCCCCTTTTTCTCATAGAAAGTGACTAAGGAAAGAACTAAGTACATAATGGGATTATGTATGCAAGGAATTTCAAGAGAGTGAAATATGATAATCAAACCAAAAAATATATAAGGAATCATGTAGTGCATGAATAATTAAAATGAAGTCTAGGAAAGATATAATCAAGAGAATAATAGGCTTAAGATCATTAATTTCAACTACACGTTGAGAGATAAATTATATCATGAAAAGATATGTAAATAATCCTAAAATGTGATAAGAATGAAAATAAAAGTTAAGAATTTCCAGGATTATAATAAATGTGATCAGTGCAAATCAAAATCCAACAAATCTTGAAAATAAAAACAAAATAAAGTACATCACTACTTCAACATATTGAAGGAGTCCTCGAAAGCTTTCCCTTTATCATCAAAGTTGCATTGGAAGTCGTTGTAAAAGGAAGAACTCGTGTAACTTAAGAAAGAAAACTGATTCCTAGAGTCCTCAAAGATAGGTAGCAAACTATAACGCAATTGAGTAGATAATTATGACATGGTATAATCCAACTCACTTTCAGTCAAAGGGAGTACACTAGGTGCACATGCTGTAGGGGCGGGACGTGGAGAGGAACCCCAAAGTCTAAAAGCAAGTTTGCAATAAAATGGCTGAGGGGTAAAGCACGCGTTTTCTTATTGCACTTTGTGTAAGGAAATATTCTATCCAAGATCAACCCACATAGACGTATATCGACTCCCTATCCAATGACATACAATAAATGTTCATGTTTAAGAGATATGTTGTAGGGGGTAGTATGTAGGGTAAAGACATGAGGACAAAACCATATTCAAAATTTAAAATTCCTATGCAACAAAAGCTTGAGAAAAATGAAATTCAGTCCAAGATTGAAAATGGTTATCACTCACAATTGTGATCATCTCCTATTGAGATGGTAGACCCATAATCAGGTTGTAAGTAAATTTGGGTCATTTTTCTATCGGGGACTTGTAGTGGTTACTTATCCATTTAGTAGAAATTGTAACATGTACTCTTATCACTTCCATAGATAAAACTCTAATGGCTAAGTGATCCTTCCCATCCACATGTGATGAATAAAATTCTCTCAACATCTTGGGGTAACAAGCTTCGATTTCAAAACAATATCCAATCTAATATTTATCTTATCCAATAATCACTATAAAGGCATCCAACAAAAAGAATACAAACCAATTGATCTCTCCCAGTTCACAAAACGTGTAGAGAAGATTTCATCAACTTTAGAACGAACGAAAAAAGTCGAGGCACGTGAGCGAGATTTTGGAGCCATAGAGTATTGCAAAACACATGCACCAAGACACATAGCACAAAAATCCAATAATAAATTCTATAAATATAAACCAAGGATCTTATACTAAAAAATATGAGAAAGAGTCTCATATATGATAAAAATCATCAAATACTCATAAACTCAGACACATATAAACACAATAGTAGACATAGCCTAAAAAAATGTAAAGCAAAGCTAGGAACAAAAAAAGCTACTTAAGAGAATTAATCTTTACTCAAGATAAGTAAAACTCATCAATCACTGAAAAAATCCATCAAAATTCATTAAAAATACTATCAACGAGACTAAACTCTATAAATGGAATTAATTTGAAAATCTAGGATATATAAACTTACCAGGATGAAGATTAGCCTCTAAAATGAGGCTGAGAAGACCTAAAAATAACTTCCAAGATGCTAAGATAGGAGGAAGACAGACGGGCTCTAAAGGTGAAAGAGGATTTTGAGGGATAAAGTTGGTAAAATATTTTAGATCCCAGATTTTGGTGATTTAAATAAACCAAAAGCATTCATCATAGCAAGGGATGTCTTCCCTGGATGCAAATGCTTGGCTATGCTGAAGTACCAACGATAAAGGTCGCGAACTTTTCCAGCAAAAGGAAAATATGAAAAACACTACATATTCAAAAGGAAATGAACACAAATGATTTATGATCCCTAGACATTTAGAATGATCAAATAAGCTCCAAAAGATCATACAACAATTATTGGTTATGTCAAATACTTTACACAAAGAATGATTTATCATTGAAAGGTCTAAGGTCAAATTAAAGCCATATAGAAATAGAGTGATTGAACGACATAGCTCGTGATTAAAAAATGAATAAGATGAGCATTAAACCTTGAAATAAATAATGTAAATAAATGTTTGAACTCACTTTTGAAAAAAAAATAACTTTATGCAACAAAGTGAAAGCCTCATTTTTATCATTGAAAACAAATGAAAATTTTAACTACCATTTTTTCTGCTTGAAATAGAAATTTATGATTTAAACCTTTTAAGGCTCATATACTTGATGTTACTTAATTTTTTGGATAGATAAAAATCTTGGAGGCATCGCTTTTTGAACAAATGTTTCATGTGGTAGATTTTGCTCATTCATTATATAGGGTGGGGAAATATTTCCAAATTTTTGAAGGTACTTATCACAATCCAAAAGTTGCATCCCTTACCTCATCATCACTAATGATTTTAAAATATATATATTTTAAACTCCAACCACGATGATAAAAACTCCTATCTACAAAAAGTATTAAAAATGACACCCTTTAAACACAACTTCACATACAACTTGTAATTTTTTGTAGAAGTAAAAAATAAATCCCTTCATTATATTTTGCATGGAAATTACTCAAGCTATAATGGGGTGTAAAGTGCACAAGTTATGACAAATACTATAATAAATCAAGCCTAATTTACCAAGACATTTCAGCTATAAATTTTGAGCAGGGAGTATAAAAGTCATAAATAAAATAATTATTGCAATAAATAAGCATATAGGTTTGTATTTAAGAACTTGGGATCAAGTAATACCTAACAACCATAGAATACCAATTATGCACAAGGATAAAATCTAAATGTATGGATAAATCAAAGAACATATCTTAAAGAATAAAGATGATAGAAAAAGAGCAAAATGACTATCAAAAGAGTAAACCAAACATTCCGAGACACCTAAATCAAAAGAGTATTTTTTTTAAAGATGAAAAATAATTTATCTTAGCTAACTCTCTTAGGATATTTTTCTCCACTCTATAGATAATTTGTTTCTTAATCCAAGTAGTTTAAGTCTTTAAAGCATTAGATTTTAAAATCACCTTGGGAGGGTCAACCATTTTTCCCTTTTCCTTTCCTTTGGAAACCTTTTTAGGGGACTCCACCTTCTTTTTTTCCTTTCCTATCGACATTTATACCCTTTTCAAAATTACCTAAAGGTAATGTTGGTTCAAGTAAAACACAACACTCATCAAGTTGTCCTATCTTATGGAAATATGTACACCAATAGGGTTGTGGAAAAAATGGGTCGACGGGGCACTTGAGTTGTCGTTTACGAAGTCTAAAGAAAAACTCCTTCAAGTGTCATTCCTTATTGAAAGAGGATCACATGAACATCACCTTCCTTTGGTTTTCTTCGAATACAATGTTATTTGAAGATTCACCAATTGTAAATGTAAAAATGGATTATGAAGCTATGGTAGCTTGGAAACACAAAGAGCTTTCAGCACCAAAACCTAGACCACATTTATCCTTAGATGATAGTTTGGATCCAAAAAGCATATCATCTTATTTTTTAGACCTATCTCCTAAATTTAGCTTAAAAGTGGAAGTTGATAGTAGTTCGGTCTCAAGTAAAGGATTTGGTTCTCTAAAGCTATTATATATCTTTCACTCTTATCTAAGGACATCATAAGGAGATCAATCTCAAGTGGAATAAAGTATTTGGAACTTCCATAAATATGTACTTCAGTACACACGACATGTGAAGCATCAAAATAGCTCACATAACTCTCATAGACTATAGCCATTTGGTTCTCGGCACTGGCTAGCATAGTGGGCCTTTTAAGGTTTATGGACTCCTTGTAGATCCTAACATAATCGACTCGATGATCATTTTCTTCTTCTCCGTACTTAATAGTGATAAAAAAAGGAGTTAAAAATAAGCATTTCCTCCCTAGACAGATGTCGAACATCAAAATCATCCAACTCGTCAAATATCTCTCTTTTCATAAAGCACCATAATTTCATTCTTAAGAGTCACCATCGGAGTTTGAGTTATCATCGCCAAAATTTGATTGATAAGAGCTTTTACCACCACCATAACTCATATCCGAGGGAATTTTTTTTGAAATATTCCCTCAACCACCACATGTTAAACACGTGATGGATTTTGGAGATTTAACTTTTGTATCTTAACTTTCTCGACCATTTTCAAATATATGCGGGTAATTCTTTGGACAAATTTGTCTTGAAATTTTTTTTCCACTTCTTGAAAAACTTAGCGATAATTTCCATATCATCCTCAGTAACATCAAGGAAACTAAAATCAAGAGATGCCTTCTTAGCCTTGAAAGCCAGATTTTTCTCCTTACGGTGCATTCCTTGGCGATAAGACAAATTCGCCTCGTAGGTTTGGGGAGAGCCAACCAATTCATCCATACACATTAGTTTCGAAAGTAAAGATCTAACCACATAAAAAAATCCACTTTTCCACGAAGCCTACCCCAGGGAGAGACCATAGGATTGTATCAACAATTATATCCCCTTTAATAGTCTTACTAAAAATAAAGGCGAATGTCACTATGTTATTGAGATCGACATAGAATGTGTCAAAAGTTTCATTCTCCTTCATGATAAGAAGTTCGAAATGGGTTATCATGTGTTAAAGCTTAGTGTGCTTCATGTTGGAGGTGCCTTCATAGGTCATTTGTGAAATTTCCCATGCTTTCTTAGACATTGTACATGTGGATATACGTCTACACTTAATCGGGGTCATGCAAGAAAAAATATCAAGTCCTTTTATGTTCCATCCAACCATTTTAAGATTGTTGTCATCCCAACTTGATCTAACCTTTTTCTATTAGGAATTAATTTACAATAACCTTAGGACAAGTCCATTCCAAAATCACACTGTTACTTATTCAATCATCCATAGACATAAAGTAAGTTGTCAAATGGGCTTTCCAATAAGAATAATTTCTACCATCAAATGGAGGAGATAATAATGTTGAACTTCCATGCATTGCACATAAAAAGAATTAAACCTAGGTTATTACACTAAAAACATCGAGACCCACTCTGATACCAGTTCAGAGTGTGCCTCTCGACGGTAGCTACCCAACTAAAAATTAATTCACCTAATTTAAAAAAAAAAAAGTTTACTAATTTATTATTGTCAAAAAGTATTTAATGATCCAAAAGTCTACATGATAAAATATTTTATTAGATTTTAGAATCCTAAATTTTATCTTCTTAGTTAAGACAATGATTCTAAAAAATGTAAAAAAGTAAAATAAGCACAAGACCAGATGTATGAGGAAAAAACTCAATGGTTGGAAAAGCCTCAAGCCGATAAGAATGTCAAATGTACTATCATAGAAATATTACAATGAGAAAATAAAAACTTATAACCACATGGCGTTATAATCAAGTAGAAAATCTTTCTCACCATATTCTTCAAGGAGAGCACTGACTGGTGAAGTATGTTGGACAATCGCCACCGATTTTGGTCCGCGACCAATTTCCTCACATCTCTCGCCACTTTCTTCTTTAAAGTTAAAGTAATTTTCTCCAAGAATGGAACCATAAAGAAACAAAAACAATTACACCAAGGATTTTGAGGAATTCCTATAAGTTTATGCTAGTGTATTACAAGGTTATAGTGCTTTAAATATCAAAATGATTGTTTCAAGCCATAGAAGAGAAAACATTTACTCACTCATAAAATAGTTTACAAAATATTTTTTGGACACAAAGGTGACTAAATAAATATCTAAGGATTTCTCAAAGAAAAAACCCAACAGCAATAGTTTTCTTGGTGAAGAAATGTTCTAACATTTATTTCGTAATTTTGGGAAAGTTTTGGATTTTTTTGGCATTTTTGTGGACTTTTTGTACGAATTTTCAGGGGTACTGCCTATTGCATGGTGGCTGGAATTTCCAATCGGTAGTGTCATGGTCTTTTAGGCTGCCTTGGGAAGGGTAAAAAGTGGGTTCCAATCAGTGGGTGTCAAGAAAATACCGATTGGCATTTCTCTTAGTCTCCTATAAAAAGGGGTGAATTCTTTTCATTTTTCACAGGTTCTAGCTTTTCTATCTCCTTCTTATCTCTTCTACAATCTACTCATGCATTCTTTTTTCATCCGAGACTAGAAAATGGTATATATCTCAAGTAGAGAGACCCACATAGCGTGGTAGGGCATCAAAGATTGGGCGAACCTGCAGAGGCGAGCTTGGGTGACCCTACTTTTGGCAAACGAGAGTGCTTTTAACCTATTTGAGCCTATGGATGATGATCACACTCTCTTGCACGAGCCTTTTAACAAATGTTCATCTACGGTGAGGAACCATAATGGCTATAGAAGTAGCACATGACCTTTGGCATTGTTTTCCATCTTTGCATTTTCTTGTTTCTTTCAATTTTGACAAAAGGATTCCCTAATACTTTGGCAAACTAACATAGCTGCTATGAGCTTTCACTCTTGGGGGACGATGGGATTTAGGAATGTGTGAGAGAACCTTCCTGCGGTTCCTACCCGAGTTTTGGTCATTTGGCATCTGCTTTGTATGAGATGTCGTGCTCTATGGTCATTTTTTGCGCACTGGGGGAGAGATGGTAGGACACTTCCCACACCATATAATTGGGATTTGGGGTTTTGACCATGACCCCCATTGACGCCCAGCAGCTGTTGTGGATTGACTGCGAGGGTACGCATATAGTGGTGGACCGATCTATGAGGGTGATACCGATGGAAGTTTATACGACGCTGTGAGATGTGGGGGGATAGTCTTGGGGGACTCGATTTGTATTTCTCTTCCTAAGGAGGTTTTATTGAGTCTTAGGTTTGACGAGACTGATGGGGTGCAAGTGAGGCAAATGGCCTACATATTCATTAATCTACAGTTGGGAGGGTTTTGGTGGCGTCGAGCGGCGAAGTTGTTCACTTGTGGTTTTTATAATTTTTTAGGGTATCTTTGAATATCACTCGCTATGACTAGGGTATCCTGACTTTGGGGACCATTTAATCTTCTTTGGATGCTTTCAGCCGGTGCTACTGACAAACTTACTAGAGCCATATATCTTTTAGAGGTAATTTTCTCATTTCTCTTTATTTATTTTCTCATATTTTTCTTTTTTATTTCTTTTGATTATTGACTCTTGTCCTTTTGTAGACGTGGTTCTATGAGGTTATTAGGCTCAATGCCCATTTGAAAGGATAGCTTTTCTGACTGGATTGGCATGGCTTTTTGGCACCCAAGAGGTAGCAAACTTGGAGATGTTGTTAATGGTCGAGACTATAGAAGGATTCTTATATTTTTGGGGGGTGAACTGTCTGGATACTTCCTTTGGGTCAGTTTCTATCTTAGCAACACTGTAATACCCCGCATTTTTATCGATATTTGTTTATGGGATTAATTGAATAAAATGTGAATTAATTGAGAATTAATCCGGAAAAAATATTAATGAGATGTGAGTTAGTATTTGATTATAATGTGTATATATGGCAATATACGAATATTGGAACTATTGAAATTGTTGCGAGATTGAAATACGGCAATTTGGGAAATTTTGTTGGGACGCGCGTGCAAGTCGCGTCAGGAATATAATTGTTTGAATTAAAAAGTGAATTTTATTTTTATCACCCGTATGGTCATTTTGAGTGCGCCAACATGTCCGAAAGGGTCGAAATAGTCAGAAAACACTAGCCGGGGGTTAAGTTTGGGTCCCGGGGCATTATTGGGCCATACCGGTAACTTAAAAGAGCATTTTGGTAATTTCGGAAATTTGGGAATTAAAACCCACGAAAATTAGAAACAAAAATCTGACTTATTCTTTATCCACTAAACCCACTAACTACACTAAGGGACTTAATGCGCTACGGGAGAAGTTAAGATATAGTTCCAACTTGCCAAAAACCAACCACACCTCCATTGTCATCATCCTTAGAGAAAAACTTGTAGAGAGAGAGAGAGAAGATAATTCTGCAGAAAGAGAGAGGGAGAACAACTCAGCCTTAAAGATTCAACATCAAATTCAGAGAAAGATTAAGGCAAGTGGTTTAATTATAATTGATTCAATGCTATGCTTTTCCATGTTTAAGATTATCAGCAAATTTATCTTGGAAGATTGATTAGACCCATGAATTTGAGGATTAAAACTATAAACTATGTTAGGAATTGCATGTAGAAACTTTCTGGACGAATTATGTATTCAAAACAGAACTATTGATGATATAAAAACGGATTTTAGAAGAAGTTTATTAATGTTCTTGAAAGAAATAGAAAAATTGGAATTCTTGATGAAGATTTGATCCAAACAAAGGCCTTGAATGATGAATTATTGGTTTTAGAACGTTAACACTGTTGTAGGATGGTTGTATGATGATATTATAACGTTATCTTAGAGTTTCATGGTTTTTAATGGTGTTTTGGGTTGATTTGAAAACTGCAAAACGAAGCAGTCTGCAGCCTACCTGGTGCGTTCGATCGATCGACATTCATCAGTCGATCAATCGACCACCATCGATCGATCGAAGGTCAAGGTCGATCGATCGACCTTCCCAGAAAGAGTAAAATTTCCCCTAGTTAAATTTTAATGATGTTAACCCTTGGAAAATATTATTGGAGACCTTATGAATATCCTTAGACTTAAGGAAGACCAGTAGGTATGGTTATAAAGTTCGGACCTTAATTAGACTTTAATTTGAGGAATTATTCTAAAAGCTATTGAAGCTCGATAAGTGAGATAATATTAGGATTAATAGAGTAATTTTGAATAACTTGATGAATTGAGGTTTGGGGCAGAAGTAAGGACCTTAAGAATAATGATGTAATATTTGGGAATATTAGGAAACTTAATAACCCCTTTGAGATAGGTTTTAAGTATAAGGATCTATGACGTGAGATGTGTCGACAGTCTACATTATATATTATCGGAAGACTAAAAATGGATACAATTGGAATAATGGTATAAGGATGTAGAAAATACCTTTATTAATATTGATATATCTATGATGTGTGCATGCTTAGTATATAATCTTATGTGTATGACATACCTACCATACTTGCTATCACGGGAGTTTTACGTTCGCTTAGGGCCTTCTAATCCTTGTGTGCCCGGATTTAGTTTGGTACCTAGAGGACATAGTTGAAGGGAACGACTTAATTTTGAGTTATTAAGCCAGGTGACTATGGAGCGTAGGTATGTACGTGACCATGGATATGTTGAATTATGTTCGCCTCCATTTTTGTGTGTGGTGTTTATTCTAACAATTCTTGAGAGATTCGGAATTTGTAATCCTTATGTACGTGATGTACCGGGATGGATAGCAGAGTATGTGTGCACCACAGCTTAGCCTCGGGGTGCTTATATTGTATATTTATGATGTGAATAATATACGGTAGAATGAAAAGGAATTGTGATGTTTACCTATGAGAATCATTTATAGTAACTCCATGAGATGATAAATAAGGGGATAACCTCCAGTAAACAGTAATGCTAACAATTGAGAATCCGAGTTCAAGTAAAGCTATCTATTTAAATAATAACATTGGGAATTCATATTGTGAATCGAGTAGTTGGGTTAGAACTTATGATGGTTTAGTTAGATAAATAACACATGTATGGGTACAGGAACGTTAGGAGTGCACTGTTAGACGAGAGGTGAGTATTTTATGTGAGAGCACGTCCTAACATGTATCTTGCATTCATTGTTTGAATTGTGTTTAAAGCACTTGCTGTTTTTAAAATACTCTCCACATTCGGGCTCTGACCCGTTTGCTTTCAAATCTATATTTTTGTAAAAACCATTTTTAGGTGCCCAGCCACAAGGACACCATGCATAGTATTCCCAGTCAGGTGACGAGCTGTAGCTGTTGTGGAAGTTACAGTGCCTTGCTAGTAGACGCTTCATTTGCCTTGATTCTATATTCAGATTTCATCAGTTGTAGGGCATGTCCCCCCTTTCTTTTAGAGACTTTTCATTTTATATTTCAGTTATTGAGACTTTGGTTTTGTAATTAATTCAGTATGCAGACTTGTTCGATTTCATTTCATATTGGGATTGTTGTGAGGAGTATTTCCTCGAGACTCATCTTTACTTGTTGATTCATTATAGTTGAACTTTATCGTGAATGGTTGTGTTACATTTCTATATTTCATTTATTGCATGTTAATCAAATTTAATTTAAAACTTGACAACTCACTTTTTAAATACAAGGTGGTTAGTAATCATTAAAAATATTTTCGATAGTGATGCTATTAACTGGACCAAGTTGGCATTTTGTATTGATTTAATATTGGAGTAGCTACCCGGTATTTAATTAGTCGGGGTGTCACAGGTGGTATCAGAGCATCAGGTTATAGTGTCCTTTAGGATCTGTACGGCTTATTATGTTTCCACTGAGCTTTCTTTGATGTAGAGCCCTATATTTTAGGACTGTTGTATTCTTTTGTATATGCTACGTTCTTCAGCTATTTTAAGTTTATAACTGAAAACTTATAAACTTTATTCTCGTTTCAGATTCCTCCACGATGTGCGCAGCAAGTTCCCAGGGATGCAACGCCAGAACCACAGCCCGCACCAGTTCAGGGCACGATGAATGCCGCCGAGGTCGCAGCCATTGTGGCCCAGGCGGTAAAGGCCGCACTAGCAGTAGTTCAGTAGACACCTCCGTAGGCGCCGGTAGCTACGCCAGTTCAGGCATATGCATTCCCGTCTGCTTGGGAACGAGTTCGAGATGCTTTTCAGAAAGCACACCCTTCGGAGTTCGCAGGTAGCTCCGATGTTGTGGTATCTAGTCAGTGGAGGAAGAATATCCAGAGGCACTTGAGGATGTATGAGTGCACCGATGTTCAGAGGCAGATACTAGCTACTTTCAAGCTGGTGGGAGCTGCATTGCAGTGGTGGGAGTCTATTACCACCGCAGAGGAGAGAGATACTCTCACTATACAAGAGTTCTGGGTGCGGTTCGACCGCAAATATTTTCCATCAGCTGTTCACAAGGAAATGAGGAGGAAGTTGATGAGCCTTAGATAGGAGGGTAAGACTGTGGCCGAGTATGAGGCCGAATTCACAAATTTGCTGAACATTGTACCGGATGAGATACCGACGGAAGAGAAGAAGATTCAGAAATTCATAGATGGATTGACTTGGAGGATCCGTCAGCATTTATTGGGGAACCTCTCGTTGGCCACTTATTCTGACGTGGTTAACGTTGTATTGCTCCATTTTCAGGACCACCGCTTTCACTTGACAGAGGGGAAGTGATCAGGAGAGTCCAGCCATCAGGGCAGGACAGGGGAAAATGGTGCCAGCGGGGCACAATCAGCTCAGGGTCAGTATAGGCAGAATGATCAGGGTTCCCAGCAGGGGATCATAAGAGATTCCGATCAGGGGGTTTCAGGAACGGTCAGGGAGGATTCCGGAATGGCCAGCAGGGTTATAACGGCCATCAGGGCCAGCAGGGTCAAAATGGTCAACAACAGCAGTTTCACCAGGGCCAGCAAGGCCAGGGTAGAAATGGTAATGGCCACCAGGGCCGAGGGCAGTAGGGACAGCGAGGGGGAAACTTCCCGGGGAAGTGTTTCATTTGTGGTAAGATTGGCAATAAACGTCAGGATTGTCCTGATAAGGGCAAGGCCCCACAGCAGCAGCAGCAGGGTGCTAGACACGAGCCACAGAGGCCTATATTTCCCGCCGCCCTCCCAGCACCACCGTAGATGGCAGCATTACCACCCATTCCAGCGGTCCCAGTTCAGCAGGGACAGCTTCAATATGGGAGAGTGTATCAGCTTCAGCAGGCCGTAGCCCCACAGAATCCGCCAACTATTGAGGGTATGTTCTCTATTCAGGGGACTCTGGGGCGCATTTTATTTGACACGGGGGCTACACACTGTTTTATTGCTATGGGATTTTCACGCACCATTGGGTTGTTAGTCACCGCGGAGAGCACCGCTACTTATGTAGACTCACCGTTGAGTAGGGGTTCCATGATTTCTCTTATGTGTAGAGGTGTGGGTATAGAGATCGGGAGGTTTACTTTACCCACCGATATGTTAGTGTTAGAGATGACCGAGTATGATGCCATTATTAGTATGGATTGGCTAGTAGCGTACCGCGCCATGATTGACTATTTTAGTAGGAGTATTATCTTTTCCATTGCCGGGCAGGAGATGGTTTTAGTGGCGATGCCTCATCCTGAGGGAGGATCATCCACTCATTTGTACTACATAGAGGAGGAGACCTCTAAGGAAGTGGTGATACCACTTGATTCGATTCCGGTTGTTCGAGAGTTTGCCGATGTATTTCAGGATATACCTGGATTACCTCCGAGTAGAGAGATAGATTTCGTGATTGATTTGATGCCGGGCACTCGGCCTATTGCCCGCGCACCTTACCATATGGCTCCAACTGAGATGAGAGAGTTACGGGATCAGATTGAGCAGTTGTTGGGTCAGGGGTTCATCCGGAGGAGTACTTCACCGTGGGGTGCCCCTGTGTTGTTCGTTAAGAACAGGGATGGATCGTTGAGGTTGTGTGTGGATTACCGAGAGTTGAATAAGGTCACGATACGGAATAAGTATCCATTACCCCGAATCGATGACTTATTCGACCAGTTGAGAGGAGCTTTTTTCTTCTCGAAGATTGATTTGCGATCTGGTTACCATCAGTTGCGTATCAGGGAGGAGGACGTCTAGAAGACTGCTTTCTTAACGAGATATGGTTCCTACGAGTTTCGGGTTATGCCTTTTCGTTTGACCAACGCTCCAGCCGTGTTTATGGACTTGATGAATAGGGTGTTCAGAGAATTCCTAGATCAATTCGTCATTGTCTTCATTGATGATATTCTGGTTTACTCCCAGACAGAGGAGGAGCACGCCGAGCATTTTAGGCAAGTTTTGCAGACACTACGTCAGAACGAGCTGTATGCAAAATATGAGAAGTGCGGGTTTTGGCTGAAGGAGGTCTAGTTTTTAGGACACATTATTTACGACCGGGGAATATCTGTTGATCCGGGGAAAGTATTCGCGGTGAGGGAGTGGGGACAACCCATGACACCAACTGAGATCCATAGTTTCTTGGGCTTAGCAGGATACTACAGGAGGTTTATTCAGGGTTTCTCCAAGATAGCGAGTCCCATGAAACATCTGACTCGTAAAGGTGTGCCGTTCATTTGGAGTGATGCATGTCAGTTAGCATTCGATGAGTTGAAGGACAAGTTAACCTCAGCACCTGTGTTATCATTACCGAGACCGGGAGTTGAGTATCTTGTTTACACCGATGCGTCCTTACAGGGACTGGGAGGTGTACTACAGCAGGAGATTTAGGCCATAGCTTATGCTTCCCGTAAGCTTAAGCCTCACGAGAAGAATTACCCTACCCATGACTTGGAGTTAGCGGTAGTGGTATTTGCCCTTCGGATATGGAGACATTATCTTTTGGGAGAGAAGTTTCGATTGTTCACAGACCACAAGTCCCTACAGTACCTATTCACGCAGAAGGAGCTGAATATGAGGCAGCGAAGGTGGATTGAGTTTGTGAAGGACTATCAGTTTGATATCCAATATCACCCGGGGAAGGCTAACGTGGTAGCAGACGCATTGAGCCGCAGACCTGTTGATGAGGTGACAGGGGTGTGGAAGGCCAAGTGGAAAGAATTGGGGCACCAGGATGCAGTGGCCCGATCATTCATGTCGGTAATGACGGTTACGCCGCAGATTGTCACGAGAGTGGTAAAGGCACAAGCAGATGACTCGTTCTGTCAGGAGCTGATAGTTCGATTACTAGCAGAGGGATCCGAATTCTATATCGTTAGCTCAGACGGGGGATTACACTTCAATGGGAGATTAGTAGTTCCGGAAGGGGAGGAATTGCAGCACGAGGTGATGGCAGAGTCGCACGGCTCATGATTCGCGGTACATCCCGGTGGGGACAAAATGTACCAAAACATGAGACGACAGTATTGGTGGAGCGGGATGAAGAGAGATATTACCGTGTTTGTCAGCTTGTAAAAGTCGATCATCAGAGACCGGCAGGACTTCTACAGCCATTGGAGGTCCCGATGTGGATGTGGGAGAGAATCTCCATGGACTTTATCACGGGGTTACCTACGTCACAGAGAGGTCACGACTCCATTTGGGTAATTGTGGACAGGTTGACCAAAGTCGCTCATTTTCTACCCGTAAGGACAGACCACTCTACGGGACAGTATGCCCAGCTCTTTATTGCAGAGATAGTGAGACTTCACGGTGTGCACCTAAATATCGTGTCTGACCGAGATAAGATATTTGTTTCACGGTTTTGGGAAAGTTTTCAGGAGGCCATGGGCACGGAATTGTGGTTGAGTACGGCTTATCATCCGCAGACCGATGGGCAAACGGAGCGTACAAATCAGATGTTGGAAGACATGTTGCGGATGTGCATCATTGACTTCGGGGTTGGATAGGAGCAGTATCTTCCACTGGTGGAGTTTGCTTACAACAACTCCTACCAGTTCACCATTGGCATGGCTCCATTTGAGGCGTTGTACGGTAGACCTTGTCGTTCCCCAGCATGTTGGTTGGAGGTGGGGGACAACAAACTACTTGGGCCGGAAGTGATTCAGGATACTTCGGCAAGGATAGAGCTGATACGGAGTCGCATTCGGGTAGCTCAGGACATGCAGAAGAGCTATGCTGATGCGAAGAGATCCTTCAGGGAATTTGAAGTGGGGGACTAGGTTTTTCTCAGAGTATCTCCTATGAAGGGGATTATGCGTTTCGGGAAGAAAGGGAAGTTGGCACCGAGATATGTGGGACCATTTCCTATTATTGAGCGGATTGGGCCGGTTGCGTATAGACTTGGGTTACCGGAGCATTTGCATCAGATTCATGATGTGTTTCATATTTCCTCGCTAAGGAAATATCTTAGAGACGATTTGGCTCATTCTCATATTGCTTTGGAGGACATTGATCTCCAGCCTGATAGCTCCTACGAGGAGGGGCCGATTGCTATTTTGGACCGAAGTGAGCGGAAACTGCGGTCAAAGATAGCTCCGTTAGTGCGTGTTCTGTGGCGACATCATAATGTTGAGGAGTCCACATGGGAGCGCAAGCATGAGATGCGCGAACGTTATTCAGAGTTGTTTTTACCAGGTACTTTTTAGTTCCGAATTTCGGAACGAAATTATGTTATTAGGGGGGAAGTATGTAATACCCCGCATTTTTATCGATATTTATTTATGGGATTAATTGAATAAAATGTGAATTAATTGAGAATTAATCCGGATAAAATATTAACGAGATGTGAGTTAGTATTTGATTATAATGTTTATATATGGAAATATACGAATATTGGAACTATTGAAATTGTCGCGAGATTGAAATACGACAATTTGGGAAATTTTGTTGGGACACGCGTGACAGTCACGTCAGGAATATAATTTTTTGAATTAAAAAGTGAATTTTATTTTTATCACCCGTATGGTCATTATAAGTGCGCCAACATGTCCGGAAGGGTCGAAATAGTCAGAAAACACTAGCCGGGGGTTAAGTTTGGGTCCCGGGGCATTATTGGGCCATACCGGTAACTTAAAAGGGCATTTTGGTAATTTCGGAAATTTGGGAGTTAAAACCCACGAAAATTAGAAACAAAAATCTGACTTATTCTTTATCCACTAAACCCACTAACTACACTAAGGGACCTAATGGGCTACGGGAGAAGTTAAGATATAGTTCCAACTTGCCAAAAAATCAACCACACCTCCATTGTCATCATCCTTAGAGAAAAACTTGTAGAGAGAGAGAGAGAGAAGAGAATTCTGCAGAAAGAGAGAGGGAGAACAACTCAGCCTTCAAGATTCAACATCAAATTTAGATAAAGATTAAGGTAAGTGGTTTAATTATAATTGATTCAATCCTATGCTTTTCCATGTTTAGGATTATCATCAAATTTATCTTGGAAGATTGATTAGACCCATGAATTTGAGGATTAAAACTATGAACTATGTTAGGAATTGCATGTAGAAACTTTCTAGACGAATTATGTATTCAAAACAGAACTATTGATGATATAAAAACGGATTTTAGAAGAAGTTTATTGATGTTCTTGAAAGAAGTAGAAAAACTAGAATTCTTGATGAAGATTTGATCCAAACAAAGCCCTTGAATGATGAATTATTGGTTTTAGAACGTTAACACTGTTGTAGGATGGTTGTAGGATGATATTATAATGTTATCTTAGAGTTTCATGCTTGTTAATGGTGTTTTGGGTTGATTTGAAAACTGTAAAACGAAGCAGTCCGCAGCCTACCTGGTGCGTTCGATCGATCGACATTCATCAGTCGATCGATCGACCACCATCGATCGATCCAAGGTCAAGGTCGATCGATCGACCTTACCAGAAAGAGTAACATTTCCGATAGTTAAATTTTAATGATGTTAACCCTTGGAAAATATTATTGGAGACCTTATGAATATCCTTAGACTTAAGGAAGACCAATAGGAATGGTTATAAAGTTCGGACCTTAATTAAACTTTAATTTGAGGAATTATTCGAAAAGCTATTGAAGCTCGATAAGTGAGATAATATTAGTATTAATAGATTAATTTTGAATAACTTGATGAATTGAGGTTTGGGGCAGAAGAAAGGACCTTAAGAATAATGATGTAATATGTGGAAATATTAGGAAACTTAATAACCCCTTTGAGATAGGTTTTAAGTATAAGGATCTATGACGTGAGATGTGTCGATAGTCTACATTATATATTATCGGAAGACTAAAAATGTATACAATTGGAATAATGGTATAAGGATGTAGAAAATACCTTTATTAATATTGAGATATCCAAGATGTGTGCATGCTTAGTATAAAATCTTATGTGTATGACATACCTACCATACTTGCTATCACGGGAGGTTTACGTTCGCTTAGGGCCTTCTAATCCTTGTGTGCCCGGATTTAGTTTGGTACCTAGAGGACATAGTTGAAGGGAACGACTTAATTATGAGTTATTAAGCCAGGTGACTATGGAGCGTAGGTATGTACGTGACCATGGATATGTTGAATTATGTTCGCCTCCATTTTTGTGTGTGGTGTTTATTTTAACAATTCCTGAGAGATTCGGAATTTGTAATCCTTATGTACGTGATGTACCGGGATGGATAGCAGAGTATGTGTGCACCGCAGCTTAGCCTCGGGGTGCTTATATTGTATATTTATGATGTGAATAATATACGGTAGAATGAAAAGGAATTGTGATGTTTACCTATGAGAATCATTTATAGTAACTCCATGAGATGATAAATAAGGGGATAACCTCCAGTAAACAGTAATGCTAACAATTGAGAATCCGAGTTCAAGTAAAGCTATCTATTTAAATAATAACATTGGGAATTCATATTGTGAATCGAGTAGTTGGGTTAGAACTTATGATGGTTAGTTAGATAAATAACACATGTATGGGTACAGGAACGTTAGGAGTGCACTGTTAGACGAGAGGTGAGTATTTCATGTGAGAGCACGTCCTAACATGTATCTTGCATTCATTGTTTTAATTGTTATTAAAACACTTGTTGTTTTTGAAATACTCTCCACATTCGGGCTCTGACCCGTTTGCTTTCAAATCTATCTTTTTGTAAAAACCATTTTTAGGTGCCCAGCCACAAGGACACCATGCATAGTATTCCCAGTCAGGTGACGAGTTGTAGCTGTTGTGGAAGTTACGGGGCCTTGCTAGTAGACGCTTCATTTGCCTTGACTCTATATTCAGATTTCATCAGTTGTAGGGCATGTCGCCCCTTTCTTTTAGAGACTTTTCATTTTATATTTCAGTTATTCAGACTTTGGTTTTGTAATTAATTCAGTATGCAGACTTGTTCGATTTCATTTCATATTGGGATTGTTGTGAGGAGTATTTCCTCGAGACTCATCTTTACTTGTTGATTCATTATAGTTGGACTTTATCGTGAATGGTCGTGTTACATTTCTATATTTCATTTATTGCATGTTAATCAAATTTAATTTAAAACTTGACAACTCACTTTTTAAATACTAGGTGGTTAGTAATCATTAAAAATATTTTCGACAGTGATGCTATTAACTGGACCAACTTGGAATTTTGTATTGATTTAATAAAGGAGTAGCTACCCGGTATTTAATTAGTCGGGGTGTCACAAACACTTTCTTCAGTCTCCACTCATGTTTCCTGAAGGGCTAAAAGATATGGATAATATTGTCCTCCCATCGTCGCTTGAGCATGGGGTAAGAAGATTTTCTTCACAATACTAACTTGCTCCTCTTCGAAAGGCCAGTTGGTCATAGTGGCCGCTTTCTCCCTCCACCTTGCTATAAAATTACAGACCGTTTCTCCGGGATTCTTATTCAGATGTTCTAAATCACGACATGTAATCTCCAAATAATATTTTGTATTTGTACTGTGACATGAATTCACGAGCAACATCCTCTCAATTGTAAATTCTCGATTCCTCGTGGGATAGGAACCAACTAAGAGCGTTGTATTTAAGAGTTTGTTGGAATACTTGGGCCATTATTTCCTCATAGGAACCTAGGAGAGTCATTGCTCGATGGTAACTTTGGAGATGAATAACTGGGGACCCACTACCCCAGAACTTCTCTCTTGAACTTCTACGGTAACCTTGATTTAGGGTATGGAGACATATGGGTGTAATCCATGTAGTTCCTAGAGATTTGGGCTTAGTCAAATTTTCTAGTTAATAGCTTAAGGTCCTACTATACCTTGTTCAACTCTTCTTCCTTTGGAACAACGGGTACTTGTAGGTTATCCCCTAGCTGTGGAAGATTCGGCATATGGATCTAATCAGTTGGTAGTCCATTAGCAAGAGGGGCACGTGGAGTGTGAGGATATTCTTTCAGGACCCAAATAGGATCAGGTGCAGTGGGATCCATAGTGCGAGGGAAGAGGACCTTGGGGTATTAGGGAATAGGGAGACGATTTCGATCCATCTCACGAACCTCAGTTTGAAGGTTATCAGTCGTGGAAATAAGTTGTACTAGTGAGGTCATCAAATTAAAATGCACATTTCCTACTTGGTATGTGTTCCCCTTAGAGAGTTGGTAAAGGGGGATCCTGGACTCGGAGGAAGTAGCGGGAGAATTTATGGAGCTTCGGGGTGGCTCGATGGAAGAATGAAGCCAATAGGGAGCCAGGCCAAGGATCGAGTATGCGATCAACCTGAGACAGAAAATGATTTGAATTTATTTTTAAAAGAGAAAAGGACGAATCTTTTATTGGATAAAAGGAAAATGTTTTTGATAATTTTTGGAAGGGGAAGACAAAAAGTTTTTGGTATTTTTTGATAAAATGAGGAATAATGCTTTTGGTATTTTGATTAAAGAGGAGAAAAATGTTTTTGACACTTTTGGTAAGAAAGGAGGCAAAATGAGAAAAGAGTCTCAACATTATTATTATTATTATTATTATTATTATTATTATTATTATTATTATTATTATTATTATTATTATTATTATTATTATTATTATTATTATTATTATTATTATTATTATTATTATTATTATTATGTTTATGTTTATGTTTATGTTTATGTTTTCACTTGTATTAGGTTTGCCTAAATGCAAAAAAGAAATGTCGAACGGGACCAGGGAAGATTGGGTTTGAAAAATATGTAAAACATGGTTTGACTTGTTTCCAGGCTCATGGACAGGGTCCCATTTTGGAAAAAAGACGAAATCGCACGAAAATTTGGGCGACATGCCGTCCCCGCATTTGGACAGAGTTTCATGTACGAACTGGCAAACTAAATATGAGTGCCCAATATTTGATGACTCTATGAGGGTATGCAGTTGTTGGGATAGTGGAAAGGTTTCCTCCTTTGGCGTAACTTCCACGATATATATCTTACTTTTGAAGGGAATTGGTACGTGTTGACAAGACATTTGATATACTTGAGTGTACGTGAATTGCCTCATTATATACCTCATAGGGACATTACATGTGATAGCTAATTCCATATACTTGCGTACGTGAATGAGTTTAATATAGGTCGAAGGTACTAAGCCAATGGAAGATGAGAGTAATATTGCTTAGACTAATTGTAACCTGCTGGACCAGTGCCCATCACAAAGTGGCCCCCTAGTATGATAAATTTTTTGGTCAAAGCCAAGCTCTTGGAGATGTAGTGTGCAAAATACATTATTCTTGATTAGTATATTATAGAGAGAGTATTTTATTCATGATGAACACTATGCTAATAAGGAAGAATGTACAAGTACATGAAAAGTAAATCTATCATGGAGCATGAAGATCACACTAAGCATGGATACATGAAAGTGAACGATGTGTGAATATCTATAAGTGAGTGCGTGGTAGTGAATCTAAGCATGGATCAACTACAAGTTGTGTGTGATAATTATAAGTAACCATGGATATATACAAGTGTAATAAGTGGAGGTGTGTGCTAGTGACACCTAATCATGGATATTCTAAGTGGTGTGTGAAATGTGAGCATAAATGACCCTATATACAAGTGTAATTAGTGTGAGGTGTATATGGATATTATTTACCAGTGTGTGAAGTGAAAAATGAGTGAGAGGTGACATAAACTTTAGGTAGATATATACAAGAAGTAATAGAGGAAAATATGGAACATATATGTAGGTGCATATGCACACAAGTAGAAAATTATAACACCCATGCAAATACAGTCTAGCCTTCTTAAGTAGATCCCCAGTAGAGTCTCCACCGTGTCCATCCTAAGATATTCCCCTCCTCGGTGCTTTTGGGGGATTAAGAAGGAGGATAAAGGTCGCATTACCCTCACTACATCTGGGGGGAGGGGTGGCGATCGTCTTCGATTTAGGGGTGATTAAAGAGATAGAGTCCCAGCCTATTTTACACAAAATAGGAAAAAGAACATGTCTCCTCCTTGAGAGAGCGGCATCAAAGACTAACTGATGCTTGCAAAACAAATATTTCAAAGGTTCGGGGGCTAAGTTACGTAATGGGAAGGTTTTAGTCACCCATTCCACCCTTTCGGTCTCTCGTGGTCTTATGTTACTATTTTCCTTAATTTCTCTCTGAAGTGTGTGTGCGTGTATATATAAAAAGAGATCAGAATCGCTCGACTCGCATCATAAAAAAGATGGAGTGAGGTCATTGTGACACCCCGCCTAATTAAATACCGGGCGATCACTCCTTTATTAAATTAAATCAAGGTTAACAGTTGGTTCATTCTCAGCATCACTGTCGATAAAAATAAATTTTCCAATTTAACACCCTAAATAATTAAGCTAAGTGTCAAAAACATTTTTCATACAAACTTCCAAATTTTAATTAAAGAAAAAGATTTATTTATATAAAACAACATTTCTACAATTAAGAATCACACTACGATAAACCAAATAATATAATACATTCGTCAATCGAATGTCAACATATGAAAACTAAAATCACAAGTCCATACTGAATAAATCCCAAAGAAACAATACTGGAATGACTGAAATATAAATGTCCTGATAACAAATGAATAAGGGAAAGGGCGACACGTGCCCAATAAATGAGAGTACTAGAAGTGGAGTCAATAAAAGAAGCCGTCTACTCAAGTGACCTGCAACTCCCACCTAAGCTGCAGCACGTTCCTCTCAAGGGATCCTAAGCAAGACGCCCCTGTGGCTGGGCACCTGAAAATATACATATATATACAAGAGAGAGAGAGAGAAAAAGAAACGGGTCAGAGCCCGAAAGTGTGTTTGATTTTAAAATACGTTTAGCAAGTATTTAAAATGATACAGGCCAATGCAATAACATATTAGCACGTCACTCTCTTGAGAAAATACTCACCTCTCTTCTAATGTGCACACCTATCGCACTAACCTTCCCCACGGTTTCTTATCATTTAACGCACTAGTCTTTCTAAAAGATTTAACTTAACTAAGATTACTCGCAAGATTTATAATTCACAACTCCATTTTAAAAGAATGTTCCAAACAGTAATCAAAGTCCTCCATTTTAACTTTATAAAATCAATAAAGTTTTACAGTGACATCTTATACTTTTTCAAAACAAGTATTTAATAATTTAGTTCAGAATTATTCCTCACTTACTACGTTACAGCAATAGTTTAAATTCCTCTATCCAGATATATATATAAGGTACTCGTATAATTTATATATATGTATTCTAACTGCACCAACGTATAAACTATGGTGTAAGCATACTCTGCTTTCTCAAAACAAGTATTTACAATTTTTAGTCATCAACCATGTCCTACATATCAAATCACGGTAGGCAGTTCTAAATTTCAGAATTTCATATATATATATATATATATATATATATATATTAACTACTCGTATAATATATATTACAACAGCACCCCAACTAAATTATGGTGCGGGCATACTCTACTATCCAAAGCCCCATATCACTCATATTAAGGGGAATACATTCGGAATCACTCTCGAAATGTATTAACAATACATACACAAATAATATTGAGGCGAAGAATAGATTCCAAGTCTCTAAGAGGATGGCACATACCGGCGTCTCTTAGGACCGTCTGAACTATCACGTCGATAGCCTGTACCAAGGACATCTATCTTCTAGGGTACAAGTCAATATCCCCCATAAAGGTCCCATCGAGATAAGACTTGTCCCAGCGCGGAAACCTCAGGGATAGTAAGTAGCGTGGGTATGATTTTCACATGCATATAATATATGTACACACAATCATATAAATATACCACCTTATCCTATTAACATAGGTTCTTCACATTACCCATAATTATAGCATTTATCCTAAATTTCACATTTATAGAAATACGTATAAGGTTTTGTTCCTAACCTTAACTCGAAGGGTTTTCTCACTTATTACCTAACACTCGTGGGCTACATCCTCACAAATCTAAGTTTCAGTAAGTGTCTTTATTAGGTTCCAGCGTAACTCTCTTACGCACCTCACCCTTTTAAATTCATAAAACTACCAACCTACAGTAAATATCCCATAATTAGCATCCTCGTTGAAGATTAAAGGTCCCAACAATTATTCATATACCCTACTGGTCCTCAATGTCTCCCAAATTATTTTATCAAGAATGCTCAAGAATTATTTCACGATAAACTTAATTTAACTAATTAAACAAGGGAAATAGAAGTCTGCCAGGAGGGGTCGATCGATCGAAGCTTGGTGCTCGATCGATCGAACCTTCGATCGATCGAAGCTCTGGGCTCGATCGATCAATCAAGCAGGTCTGGGCAAAATTCTGCAGAATGCAGTTACGGGTTTCATCCAACTTCTTCATCTAAAACGATGTGTTTCCATTCTAATCTCCCCAAAAATCCTACTATCATCATTATAACATAATACCAGGTGTTTATAACGTAAAGCATGCGTGTAACTATCATTAAACATGGGTTTTCAACCTAAAACCATGTCCAATTATCAAGAACCCTAGAATTTCCTTAAACAGATTTCTAATGAATCTTTCTCTAATATTTCTTTATTATGATGACCAAATTTCGTGGATTATTACCTCTACATGGCAAGGTTTTCCAGAATTAACATGTACATCAATACTACATGGGTTTTTTTCCTATCAAAGATTGGGTTTTCTTCCATAATTTTTATCACAATTTATTCCTAAGCTAACATGAAGATTGCATCAACGAAAATAGAAAGTTTAAACACTTGCTTGGGATTTTGGGTATGCAGATTCCTGGATGATTTTGGTACGGATGCGTTCCTTGTCTCGTGATGTACGCGGTGGTGGTGGTGGCGGTGAAATCCGGTGGCTTTTTGGCCTTGGTTTGCCTTGGAGCTCTCTCCTCTCTTCTCCAATGGCCGTCACTTGATTTCTGAAAGTTCTAACCCTAAAAGGCTAACTTAATGGCTGATAAAGATGGCTGAAATTCGTGGGTTTAGTTACCCAATTAAGTAAAATGACTAAAATGCCCTCCCGGGGCACCAATTAGGCCTAAAAACGCCCCGAGACCCAAACTAAACCCCCGAGTACACTTTTCTGACTATCTCGACCCTTCCGGACGCGTTGGTGCACTCAAAACGACTATACGAACAACTTATAAAATATTCACTTTTTATTTAACAAAATTAGTCCCGACGTGACACGGGCACGTCCCGACTTAAATTTCCGAAATAGTCATTTAATTCACTTATGACATTCAATATAACCAATATAATATATTACTATGCTCATTAGTAATATTCAACAAGTTTCCCATAATTACTAACTCTCGTCACGTTAATAATTATAACATATTTAATTTTCGGATTTTTATTAAATAACATTCTCATTAAATTTAATAAATCCCCAAATTAATATAGCATAAAAATACGGGGTATTACAGTCATCCATAGTAATGTTCCTAAAATAATAATTAGAAAAATATGATGTGTGCTCTTATCGAGATATTGATCGTTATGATGAAACGATAATATGTGTTAGATAAGACGCAAGTATGAATCACAAGTATCATATAAATGAATAATATAGGAAAAATATGAAAATATGAAAATAGGACACGAGTCTAGAGTTTTAGCCTGAAATGCCTATGTATCGTATAAAGTCATCAAAGTTCACGTAGTTCGCATCCGGCATGAGGATGGGGTTTATCCATAGATTAAAGAGGGAGAAGGATGTTTGGACGTTCTTTGGAGACTTGAAGCATGACCTTGATCCTTGTTGATATTCCTTGCAAGTTGTGATGAATTTATAATGTGAGAAAAGGATATTTTTGCTAAATTGGTATGAAAATGATGGGAATGTAAGGTGGAGAAGAATTTCAATCCAGGAAACATCGTTGATTGCAGAAGAATGTTGCTGAGATCACTGAAATAGATGGTTCTCAGGAATTTCTAAAGTGATCTCATGCTCTCCTTATATAAGTTATGGGGACTACCGATCGACATTGTCCTTTACCTGCCTATCGGTAGGTAACCCTACACACACTACCGATAGGTAGGGAAATGGACCTACATGGTAGTCTCGTGCAAATTTTTTAAGAAAATAATCGTGAAACGTAATTCATAAGTCAAAATGGCACATAGGCCATATCTTAAGAAAGATAATTCTGATACATATATGAATACATGGGTCACTCTTGGGTTCGGGAGTTGACTTTGGGTCAAACGGGGCTCAGGAGAACCCTTTGGTCCTTTGAACAGAAGATCATCGAATGACGATGGGTCATTTATCCAAAATATAAGTTTGAATTGCAAACGAGGTAGACCATTGGTAAGTTTCTGCAAGGTACTTCAATGTTCCAAAAGAGTTTCTCAGTTGGAAGAGTTGACTTTGGTCGAATGGGGCTTGGAAGCGCCCGATGACCTTTCGGAGTAAAATGAGTTGTTCGTTCATACCGTACAATTGATTCGTGCATAGGTTGGACCGTTAGAAAGGGTATTCATTTCCTTTCGAAGATTCATTCAGTCTCATTCGATCAAAATAGTTGACTTTGTTCAAACAGAGCCTGGGAGCTCCCGGTGGGGAAAATGGATTGTTCATCCGGATGGTTATGCTATTTTATGCATAGGGCAGACTGTTAAAAAGGGGTTTTAGTGACCTTTGAAGATCCATTGATCTTTCGCTCTGACGGTGAAGTTGATTAGGGTCAAATTAGGACCTGGGAGTGCCTGGTGGCCTCCAGATCAATTTTTGGTAGTAAAACGGTACGTTCGTTTGAACTGTTATGTCAATTCATGCATGAGGTGGACCATTGGAAAGGGGATTCACAACCCTTCGAAGATTCATTGAGCCTTTGCTTTGATGATGAAGTTGACCAAAGTCAAATGGGTCATGGAAGCCCCTGATGGACTCTAAATCAGTACTCAAAGTATACCGAGGTTTATACTAAATTGGGAAGGTTCGAGGGACCTATAGAGTGACTTTGGGGGTAATAGAATGTGGTGTCTACAAGTTTGATCATAGCCTAGCTAAGATATAGTACAACAACCTTCTTAGAGATAAAATTACCTATTTCCATCTGTTGGCTACGCTAGTTAATGATAACTTCTATTTTGGGGCCAAGCCAATCAAAAGTGTCACTCATCTCTTGATCGTACCTAAAAAACCTGAAGAAATTACTTAGGAGTACATCACATGCTTCAATAATGAGAAACTAGAGGTAGTTGATTATGAAGAAAAGACTTCCATTACAGCACTAATGAGTGGATTACTTGCTAAGGATCTTTACTATGCTCTAGCAAAAAATCCTCCTAAAACTATGATAGAGATAATGGCCAAGGCTCGAAAGATTATGAACACCGAGGGGGTTGTGGCAGCTCAAGAAGCACTAGACGTGAAAATTGAAAGTAAGAGGAATTCAACCAAAAAAGATAAAAAAGACAAGAAGGTTAAAAAATCAATAAGTATGATGAGTATACTCCTCTCACCAAGGGTATCCATCACATATTAGTGGAAATCAGGGGTAGAAAAGATTTAAATTGTCCTAGAAAGTTAAATTCACCTCCCAACGGGAGAGATAAATCCAAATATTACGATTTCATAGATATCATGGGAACACTATTGATAATTGCATTGCCTCGAAGATTGAAGCAAAGAATCTTATTCGGTGAGGAAAATTGAAGAAATTTGTTGATCAAAATGGTGGTCGAGACACCAAAATAAAATCTGAGTAGCTGGACAGAGGAAAGGATTACACAAAAAGGGCGCACAATAACAATTATGAGGATAATCCTAACCTACTGAAGAAAGATGAGCAAATTGAATTGGAGGTAGGAATGATTTCTTTTTACTATCATTTCATTGTAGGAGGAGATGATGGTGGAGGAAACTAGGTTACCGAAAGAAAGGCTTACATGAATGAAGTCAAATCTTGTCCTTTTGTCAAACATATTGACATGTTTAAATGCACAAATGGTCATCCTAGGAATGTCAACAAGGATAAATTAGTGATCGATTTCTCCAAGAATTATTTGAGCAGAGTACTTTACCCTCATGATGATCCACTAGTTATCACTTGCAGGGTTCATCAAAAAATATTTACAAGAATCCTTGTAGACAATGGAAGTTCTATAGACATCATGTTCTATAACTATTTTCACATCCTAGGGCTACGAGACAGTAAGCTGCAACCTTATCATAGGCCTCTCATAGGGTTCTCGGGAGAAAGAGTGTATCCCATAGGGACAATCAAGCTGGATGTATTTGTCGGCACTTGGTCGATTAGAAGAAAGGATTCATTTATTTTTGCTAGATAAATATATACCTTCAGATCACAACATAATTCTCTACAGAGTGAGAATGAAGTAGTTAGAAGCAGTACCATCTACTGTGCGTGAAATTTCCTACTAATTATGGAGTTGACTTAGTAAATGGCAACTAGATGGAAGCTAGGGAGTGTTATTACACCTCGACCGACCAATAAGAAGTATAAAAGAGCACTATCACCTATCATATAGACACCTCGAATCCTTAGGAAGAAGAAGATTTAGTCAAAGGACAGGTTATGGAGCCAACAGAATCTATTGCACTTGACGATAAAAAATCGGAAAGAACCACTCAAATTGTCTCAAATTTAACACCTTATCATAAATAGTAATTGACTGTATTCCTAATGGAACGAAAGAATGTTTTATCTTTGATCCACGAGGATATTCCAGGAATTGGTCCCAATTTCATTTTCCATGAGCTCGGCATCTAAAAAGACTCTAAGAGGAAGTAAAAAAAGTTACTGAGAACGCAGTTTATAGATGATGTCAAGTACCTCAGTTGGTTGGAAAATGTGGTGATGGTCAGAAAGAAGAATGACAAGTAGTCCATGTGTGTAGACTTCACTAACCTCAACAAAGTATGTCCAAAGGATTATTATCCATTACCAAGGATTGTTCTATTGGTAGATGCAACTACAGGTCATGAGTTGCTTAGTTTCATGAATTCCTATTTTGGGTACAACCCGATTAAAATGAAGCCAAAAGATAAAAAGATAGAGCTTCCTTTATCACTAGCCCGAGAACATATAGCTCTGATGTTATGCCTTTTGGGCTAAAAAACACTGGAGCAACATACCAAAAGCTGGTGAACAAAGTATTCCAAGAATAAATAGGCAAAAACATGGAAGTATACATGGATGAAATGATCAATAAGAGCATGTCTATCACCGACCACATAAAAGACTGGCTTAGACAATTGATTAGTTGAAGAAGCACTAGATAAAGCTCAACCCGACCAAATGCATATTCGGGGTACAAGAAGGAATATTCTTAGGATATATTATGAAACATAGGCTAATCGAAGCCAATAATGACAAGATATTGTCTTTAATGGAGATGCACTCCCCTGCTTGCAAGAAGGACGTGTAAAAAACTGACTAGAAGAGTGGTCGCTCTGAACCATTTTGTGTCCCGAGCAACAGATAAATCTATCCCATTTTTCAAGGTGCTCAAAAAGACCTTTGAGTGGAATGACAAGCGCGTCAAAGACTTTCTAGGGCCGAAGAAGTATTTGGGATCTCTAGCACTCCTCTCTTGACTAATTTTGGGAGAAAAATTATACCTATACTTGGCTATTTCAGAATCAGCTGTCAGGTTGGCTTTGATTCGACTAGAAGGAGGAGTTCAGAAGCCTATGTATTACACTAACAAATAATTTAAAGGAATAAAAATTAGTTATCCACGCTTATAAACGTTGTCATTTTCACTGATTGAGGCCTGTAGGAGAATGAGACCATATTTCCAGGCTCGCACTATCATGGTATAGGCTAACTTACCTCTACAACAAGCTTTGAATAAACCCGAAAAGTCAAGAAGGTTGATGTCTTGGGCAGTTGAACTTGGGGAATATGAGATTGTCTATGAGCTAAGGATTGCATTAAAAGGGCAGACAGTAGCATACTTTATTGTAAACATACGCATAACTGACCAATTATCCCAGTTTTCCTAATGAGCATACTTATTCGGAGGGGAGCTCAGCTCAAAAGCAAACTGAGATTGTCGTCAACCAACCAAAATCATCGGATGCTCAATAAAGAGACCATCAATTGTCTAAAAAAAGAAAGAATATATTTAGATATGGAGAATAATCAGATACAAATTTCAATTACGACAGTCTAGTATGGAAGTTGGTTGTGGATGGATCTTCATGCACCATTGGCAGTGGAGATGGACTTATCATCAAGACTCCAGATGATTTAGATGTGGAATATGATTTTTTATTTCAATTTCAAGATTACAACAATGAAGCCAATTATGAGGCATTAATTATAGGCTTGGAACTAGCTTTATTACTGGGTGTCGAGCAAGTGATAGCAAACAATGATTCTCAACTCATTGTCAATCAGATGATTCATATATATAGAGTTAAAGGAGAAAAATGGTAAGATATTCAAATAAGGCTACGGAGGTTGTCTCTCAGTTTCCTACAGTCAAGATGTTCTAGATCGCAAGGGTGGAAAATGCCCAAGTAGATGCCCTTGCTCTACTGGCCTCAGAAAATCAGATAGAAGTCAAATGAACTATTCCAGTAGAGGTCCTTGCACATAAAAGCATTGATATGAAACACTTAAGCATTATATCTGTAGAATTAGGACCTACCTCGATGGATCCAATCAAGGACTATATTAATAAAGGATTGCTTCCATCCGACCAAAAAGAAGCTAGGAAATTGGGATACAAAGCAGCTAATTATTTTTTAGAGAAATGAGTTTTATATAGAAGGGGATACACTATCTCCTTACCTAGTTATGCTCATCCATCCGAAGTAAAAAAATCGATCAAAGAGGTGCATGAAGGTTCATTTGGATCACACTCAACCGGTCGGTCATTAGTATAAAGAATAGCCATGCATAGCTACTACTCGGCAATGATGAAGGAAGATTGTGTTTCTTTTGCCAAGAAATGTGATAAATGAAAAAAAATTGCTACTATCCATTGAAGACCAGGGCTAACCTAACTCCCATCATTTCTCCCTAACCGTTTGATATTTGGGGAATAGACTTGGTTGGTCCATTACCGACCACCAAAGGAAGGTTCAAGTATTTGTTTGTAATAGTGGATTACTTCACCAAATTGGTAGAGGAAGATCCTTTTATTGATATGACTTATAAGAGTGTTTTCTAGTTCATATGGAGACAAATCATATACTGATATGCTATTCCCAATACTATCATTACTAACCATGGTACCCAGTTTTATAATGATGAGTCTGATGAATATTAAATCCGGCCAGGGATTCAAAAGCTTCATTCAGGACCTAAACATCCATAGTGAAATGGTTAGACATTGATTACTAATAAGAATCTGTTTGACGGGTTGAAAAAAAGGTTGGATGATGTAAAAGGAATTTGGATCAACTAGCTGCACAGTGTCCTTTCAGCTTATAGGACTACACTAAGAACATCAATAGGTAAGACTTCATACATGATCACTTTTGGCACTGAGGCAGTGGTACCAGATAATATAGGTCTATAGACTCATAGAGTACTAAATTTTGTCTCCCCCAAAAGTGATCTCATGAGGCGGCTAGATCTAGACATGGTTGAGGAAGTCATAGGGGATGCTACAATTTGGATGGCTACTTATCAACAAAGGACTTTTAGGTTCTGCAATCGAAGCATCAAGATGATTTATTTTAAATAAGGAGATCATGTACTTAAGAAGTTAATCCAAAAAGGAAACAAGTTTGAGCCAAATTGGCATGGACCATATCGTATCTTGATAGTTTTTTTACCACGAACACATTGCATGGAAACACTGGAAGGAGAAGAATTTTATGATCAATGGAATGCCGATTATCTTCTCAAATATTATTACTAATGTTGATTTGACTTAATTAATCATTCTAGTTAATTAAGATGCAAGTTTTCACCAATTTTATGAGTATGGTGATATGCCACCACTAACTAAATAAATTTTTCCAACTTTAAACTTTTCCAATTACAAAAAAGTTTACTTTGGAGGTTCTTCTAAATCAAACTTTTCCAATTTCAAAATAGTTTAAACTTTTCAAACTTCAAAATTTTCCAACTACAAAAAAGTTTAGTTTGGAAGTCTTTCTAATTCAAACTTTTCCAGGTTCAAAAAAGTTCAAACTTTTCCAACTTTAAAAAAGTTTATTTTGGAAATATTTTCAAACTTCATGTATGATTTCGTCTTCGACAAATCAATAACAAGAAGTCAATAAAACTTCATGTTTGACTTAATGTTAAACACAAGAGGTTTTACCCGACCGAGTTAAACAGAGGAATAATTATACATTCCTAACATACTTTATCGCCAATGATAACTAATGCATAAACGTAATTGAACAAAACTATTTACTGTTTTTTCTTAGTGCATTGGTCAAATCTAAGACATTACAAATAGGTTCAACCATAAACCAATCACTTGTCATTTAAGCAGATTACTTAGTCGGCAAGCTTATTCACTAGTCATAAGACATATTACCTAGTCAAAAAACATATTACCTGGTTGGTATGCTAATTAAAAGCTAATCATAAGATTAAATAAGTATGAAAATGAATCAACATCATAAACATTGAATAATAACTTCATTTTTAAATATTTGTCATTACATTACATCGACCAAAAAGCAAGAAATACAATCTTATCTTACATGACGTTTTCCTTCAGCTTTACTCATCCAAGTAGGAGACTCATCAAGGGTGATCGACAGAGTTGTAGATATAAATCGCTTACTCTAGTATGTCTGATGTTGCTTGAACGATCCAGTAGATGTTGGGGGGGGGGGGGGGGGGGAACATATTCATCCTCTCGTTCAAGGCCATAATTTCCAATATATTTTTTTTATTAAGATTTGAGGAATGGCATCAGTTGGAATCCAACTAACATCAATTTTAAAAGATAGATCAGGACAATCCAACATTACTTAATCATGTCATGCCATAATTCATTACCCGTGGGTATCTTCAATAGTCCCCACAAGTTCAACCAACCCCATTTATACCCATCCGACCTAGATTGATCCTTGTGTTTTCCAAATAAATTAAGGCTTCATCATATCCAGCCATCTAGATAGCCTTGGGTTGCTTACGGAAGATGAAGATGAGTCGGTTCACCCTGTCTTGAAGTTTTCTGATAGCCTTGTCCTTCTCTTGGAGAAGAGAAGCTTAGATGGCTAAAGTTTTCTTGGTTCTTTCTTAATCTATTGTTGGTCGAGCAACCATGACTTGCCTAGAAAACTGGCCAGATTTAGTTTTTCTCTTCTTCAAAGCCTCTAGTTACTCCAGAAGTCTGCCATTTTCCATCTCCAAGAATGAGACCCCCTCATTTGGCCCTGTGTTTGTTGTCTTATTTAGCATATCAAACTCATTCTTCAGAGCATTATTTTCTTTTTCCAGGAATGTAGCAATATCTCGAGAAGTTTCAATTTCTTTATTCAGCATAATTTCTTTCTTATTCAAAGCAGAAATGATAACTTATACAATTTTATCAAACCCCAAATCTTCGCTCAAGGATTTGTATTTAGTTTCATAATCAAAATAAATCAACGCCAGAGAAAGTTTGTATGGTCTTTCTATAACTGTTCAATCATTTCAAATTATGCAGCGTTATTTGCCACACCCTATTGAGAAGACAGTAAATATGGATATAAGCATATTTCATTTAGTGGAAGGCATCTGAGTTGAGTAGTCCCACTAAATATTCTTCATTTAAAGGCACGTGACCAGCCTCAAGAAACTCTTGTATTGCCTCAATAGGTCGAATTCAGCAAAAACTATCACATTTTTCCTAACATCAAACTGGAAATTTATAAGTAAGTATATAAGCCCGACCAAGGAAGACAAGCAATATTGATTAAATAAGAAAACAACATCAAAGAAAATTTAAAAAGATTGGAAAAATCTATCTCATTTCATTAATAAGTCAGAAATTACAGAGGTGATTCCATTGCATAGGATAAGAAGAAGAATTGGAAAATACACGAAAGGAAAAGCAAAAAACTACCTGAAAAGAGTTAAACCTTCTCTTTGTCCTTGTCCTTGTCCTTGTCCTTATCTTAGTCAATAGGAGGAAAGTCTGTAGTATCCAAAATAACCATGGAAGATTCCCCAGAACCCTCATCATCATCAAAGTACTCATCCAAGGTTGGAGTAGTTCATGGGTAATGTCTCTGAAACAACTCAGTGTTTTCCTGGGTGTCGACATCATTTAGGTCATCTGACCAGTCCTCCTTGTAGGAAAGATTCTTAGCATACTCTATATGAACGGTTGCAACACCAAAGGCTTTATTCCATCATTTATCAGTAGTCTTCTCCTTATCCTTCTTGCTCGTGGCCTTTAGAATAAGGTTCTCAGTAGTTAGAATAGAGGACTTGTATTTAACAACCTTTGCCCTTCTCTCAGCTTCTATAAGTTTCAGCTTTGTCAGGGTCAATTTATCATCAACATCCTTTTTCTTATCCTCTGTTGCTTTTACCTTGTCCTTAGAAGCCTTAAACTTATCCTACCAAGTTTCTCTCTCTCTCTCTCTCTCTCTCTCTCCAAGGCTTTTCCAAAAGCCCATAAGGAAGTTTCCTCCACATTAGTTGAATAGGCCTTGAATTGGTCATCTTTCTTAGCATCTGATTGTACTTTACCAAGAAATACAAAAGAATAAGTATGTTATATTAGTACAAAAATAATGTAGTAAACATTATTAAAGATAAATAAAGAGTTATGAACTTACCAATGCCAAGTTTTGACAAGCCCTCTCAACTAGTCAGGCTCTTATCATGGGGGTTGTCACCTACCTATATCCTATAAGAGTAACAAGATATATCAAACCCCTTTCCAAACCAAGGTTGATTGTTACATAGGCAAATTTAATTTTTCCTCAATTAGCAGAGGACTTCTTAGACAACTCTTGGTGGTCGGGTAAACATTTTTCCAACCTCTTGAAATGTGGTTCAATAACTCGGTCTTCTTTCCTAACGAGGACTTGAGGCCTCTTCTCAGTAGCTTGAGGCCTATTATCAGTTGCAGTACTCTATTAAGAAGGAGGTGGAGGAGACCCATATCCAGCCAATAAAATTAGGATCTCTCTTTTCACCATTTCTACAGTAGGTGAAGAGGGGATGGTAGTGATGTCAAGGGACTTAAAGGAAGAAAAAGTTCCTCCTTAGGAAAGATATATTCCAGTTGACTCGATATAAGAACAAGTTGACACTAATTCCTCATCCAAGTTAATGGGTGATTGAGGCAAAACAATTAAAGGTCGTGCAATAAAGGAAGTAATAATACTCTTGTATTCCAATAAGAAAGAAGCTGCATAGGGATGCTCATCTCTGGCTCTATGATGAATAGCCCACAAATACTTAAGGTCGTCACTATTAACCTCACTCTCCTTTGGTCATTTCTTTTTGTCTTCCTCTCAGTCGACAAAGCTTTAAATAGTTGATAAATATGGTAAAAATTGTAAAGTAAAAGTAAGACCTATGCCACGCCCATATTGGGGGCACCTCAGCCCATTGTATGTTACCAACTCAGGAAGGGGGCATATTGAATATTCTTCACTACAACACCATAATCCTAGTAATATTTGTGGAATCTGGCGAGTTCACCACCAAGGCCTATTGACCTGCCTAGTCTTCATGTAATTACTATTATCTTTAATGGTTCCCTGCTTATAGTAGAACATGAACTCATGAATCCCAATACAAGTCCCATGAAGTTAATTTAGTCTATTTACCCCATTTATGACCCTCCGTGTATTGCGAGCTACTCTTTCTGGGACGACATCAAAATACTGACAAAATTAAAAAAAATTGGGTTCAGGGGAAACATGATACCACATTCAACAACAAACAAAGTGGGAACCAGTGACCCTCAACCAACGAATACACATTAAAAGGGCCACTGGGAATCTCTAAACCTACCCATCTAGGAATTTTACTTTTTCCCCTAAATTCATGTAAAGAACTTTCATTTACAACGTATGCCATGATTTAAAGACAAAAAAAAAATAAAAAATGAAGGGATAGCTTACAATGATTGAAAAAATAACAACAAATAGTAAGCAGCAAAAGAGGAGAAGAAAAGCTTGAGAAGTAAAGAAAACTCTCAGTTCAAAAGGTTTAAAGTAAAGAAACATGGATGGAAACATCCATCTTTTTATAGGTTACCTCGAAAGTAGGAAAGAAATTATTATCGGAACGAAAGATTGAACTACTTACGATCGCACGCTTCCCAACAGACAAAAAGACCAGCATACCCTTTGGCGATTCGCTAAAGTTTGAGTTATTCACAAAAAATCCAATGGTAGAAATATTGACAAAAAATTTAACAAGTCCTAGAATTCGGCAGTCGACCAACCCTCAGGCATTACGCTGAGAAAAATTTATACTTTTGATCAATCATCAAGCATGGAGAAATGGGGGATTTTATTGTATGCAAAAATTACTCTCCTACATGGAACAATGAAAATTAAAAACCTATCCTCCAATGTGGTTACCCAACTATCTTGGTCGGCTCGATAAATATTTAGTCGATTAGCAAACCGACCAACTCCAAGAATGTGAACCATCAAGAATAGCAAAGGTTACTCGGGTGGAATGGTGATCTGCACTGAATATCAAGAGTCTTTTTCATTGTATACATATGTAAATTCCTAAAAATATAAAGGCATTGCATATCTTGGTCTCCTAATCAGTATAAATGAAGGATCCCCACTAGATCAAGAGGATGATTCAACCAAGCACAAGCCCAACCTATACTGAGTTATTGTGATCACCTGAAATAATACCAACAGTGGACGTAGTCACTTCTTATAGTTGAACGCCTTTAAAGACATTATTGGTTGTATTTTTACATGGTTGTTTATCTTTATTTGTCTGTGATTATAAATTTGGATTCCTTCTATTTTTAGACATTACTTGGCTCAAGGAAAGTACTCACCCAACTGTGTCCTTTTGACCTTAAGAGATTTCCACCGATTCACCATTGGATTGCACCCATACACTATTTATGTGATGAGCCGCCGTCATTGGTACCCTCGGGCTAATTAATATCACACTAGGACACATTTTCAAACCCATGTCATCTTGTCAAGATGCGTCAATTACTAATCCTTTCATTGCTAAGGCTACTGTAGAATATACCGTCGACACGCCAACATAAGAATAATGTTCGATGCTACCCACCTTAGTTTCCATTTTTCAGTCTCCGCATGGAATCATCACTCAAAGTCTTGACTACATTTCTTAATACATCCTCAAACCGAGTATTATCACACCCATACTAGTCATTCTCTAACATCTGAGCACCATTCCAAAAGGATAAAAATATCACCCTACCTTAGGGCTTACACCACCCTTTTGTGCCTATTGGAAAATCATAACCGTCACATACACTATGTGACTTTTAATCCGGGATCATCACCTGACACTCAACACTATCGTTACTAGACATCTATTTCCCTTTCTTATCGAACTTAATTGGTCTCCTAAGAACACTAGACACATTTCATGTGGAAGCCATAAATTTATCGAGATTTCATCATCCACATTCTTTTCTTCTTAGGTTCACTCTTCAAAACCTTCGATACCCACATCGATATTACTTATTACTCATAAAGACAATAGTCTACGAGATTCTAGGCATAGCAAACCTCAATCCTCGAGCACCTCAAGACATCACAAAATTTGATATCCATCCTCAAAGATTCCACACACAATCTGACCATGGGGTACTTCAACGTGATTATGAACTACACATACACTAGGATCACCTCACAAATAGCCATCACCTAGATGGATAAAATGAGCCCCAAAACTTAGATACTAATATCACATTTCTTCTAAACAATTGTGACCATAAGTTACGCATAAACTATAATTAGTGCTACTAGGGGTCATGGCAGGACACAAGACAACGCCTGAAGCCTATAAACCTCAAGTCCTGCGTTACCCAAATCCTCAATAAATTTACAACTATAGAAACTAAATTGACTTGTATGTGAATATCACACCATGTGATAATCCACGAGTTAACACAACTATATTGATCTTGGAAGGATATGGACGTCGGGTATTACCTATAAACACCAAGTCCCTCACCTTGGACGTTGCACCAGATCTTATTCCTCAATATCATCACCAAGGTACAACCAACCTAAGTCCTCAATCAAAGGGAAAATATGTTTTCACCATAGAATCAATACTTGTGAATGCTATTCAACTATGCAGTCTCCATACGTGAGATGCACAACCTATACCACTAGGTCGTAGCAAGGACTACTCATTATTGCCACTAGAAGGCTACTCTCGTCTCCAAAGTCATCCCATGAAACCTCTCACATAAAATATTATGGCATTACCACTATTCGCCTACACGACTTCATGTGTATGCCGAAACGCTATCAATTGCAATATCACCCCATGGATCGAATTTACCTAATTACATTAACGGAGTTAACTACCATACATTACGTACCTAAGGGAGATATATGCCTTATAATCACAACTCATTAGTGTGTGACCAAGTCACCCTAACCAGCGACCTCTACCGTTGACTATATGCAACTTGTTCCACTTTCCCATCGGGCGTTATAGCATTTTATCGACATCTTAATTGATTCTATGTCACCAAATTTTAATGTAAGCACCTCACACTAACAACTACGTCACCACTATAGGCTTCCATGGACCCCCATAAATTATTAAAATTCTAATCAGAAACACTGAAGAAATTAATAACCATCAATTTAATCGTGCCACTAGGCACTAATCTAACTTGTCGTGCTAACTTGTTAGACTTTACTGTCGAGGACATGAACTAAACCGTTATCAAACTAGTATGATCAGCCCAACCACAATGATGTCGAAAGATCCAGTACGGACCTCACCACGTCACACCCAAAAGTAACCTTAAACCTACAGTTTTGATACCATTTGTAAGGCCCCGACCCAAATTTATGTGTTACACGTGAGTCAACCCAGTTCGACACGAGAATTAGGTGTGGAGTGAAATGGAACAACCTATATAATGTTGATAATCTAGTTTTATTTTAATTAAAATTTCACTTGTTAACATGCGATTCCAGTTGTAACATATACTACGTGAGGGACCCATGGGGAGCACTCGGAAGTCCAATTAAACAGAGCTAATAATGTAATCATAAATAAAATATACTTACCTATATATTGCCCTCAAATTACTGAACTTCTCTCAACCTTCCATAACAAAGTATGAATGTAAGCCTATGCCCAATGGGATTTATACAAACAGTATAGAAACGAACAGCAGAAAGGAGTACTCACATTCTACAACCACATGCATGTGAAAATATGTACATATGTACATACATATACCCCTTAAAAAATAAATATTCCAATGCATTAACCATTTTATATTCGGAAAACCTTACTTGTCCAAATTAGTTTACCTTAATCTTATTAAAGTCTTTCTTTATTCATACTTAGCATTCTCCCTTTCTTTAACACACCTGATTCAACACTTGAAACCATTACAGTTGATTTATTCGAACCCATTCCTTCATCGGAATTTAATCCTTTCATTTATTTCAATACACTTTTGTATTTTCATTGAAAATCACCATTTCAACACACACATTCACATGATAGAAAATACTTATTTGTCTTTTGAAAACCTTTTTCCATACATGCTTATGCAAATTATGGATTTAACAACTTGGTTGCTTATTTTCCCATTTACCCACTTACTTTATCCTTTCTACCTTACCTCATGGACATGAATAGATTTACGCATTTACTTGTCCATTTTACCCTTACCGGAACATTTATTATATTCATTTAAGTTAGGTTTTATTAACACAGTTTAACACACAGCCCATTTATTGACTTGTTTCATATGTCCTTTATCTTTTCTCGGACTCTTCCTATGCCTTATACTTCCACGAGCTCCACACCGTCGGGTATGTGCACCAAATCGCTCTGGCAAGTGATTCCACATTGTTACACTTATCCTTTTTATCTGGCCGAAGCCAAAACCCGAGACTTTACCTCCCCAACTTGTGTTACACTTTAGAATTTTACGAATTCATGTCCCTTTCCCTTGAATCTTGATTTTTATTCCAAAAATCTATTCATTTAGGACTACTTTGTGAACACTCTTTCCAATATTTTTATCTCAAAAAAATGTTCCACTTTAAGTAAAATTACCCCATTTGTTTCCAATGTCACCTTTTACTCCAATTTCACAAGTGTTAATTTCACTAGAAAAACACTAATAAGTTATGCATACCAACTTCTTAAGTGTTTTTAACCCTTTAAGACATTTTTACACTTGGAGTGATATTTTTCTTAATTGGAAACACTTTCACACCTTTAAACCCTACATAATTTCATAAGTATTAATATTTCACAACATTGGTGAGTTACACCCACTAACCATCCCATGATTACCCATTAACACTTATTTAATGCTTTTAATCAACATTCCCAAGTACACATTTCTTTCCTTCTTCGTTTAAAAAATAAATTCAGACTTAAGACTAATTTTATAAGAAATTTGCCCATTTCTTTTTATTCAACATGTAGTGTTTTAACTTGATGTTAATCATACCCTTTAGTCTCAATTTCACACACCTTGAAGGCTAATTTTTCAATTATTCTTTTTTATATTTAAACTCAACAAAACCTTCTCTAAACTTGTTCATACCTTTAATATCAAAATACTGCAATTTTATTTACACAAGAAGATGGATTTTAAACCCCAAAATCCTAATATATAGTTTAAACATATTTATCTTTTTGAAAATTTATTATACTTACAAAATTACATTTTTAAGGCATAAGGGACATTTTTATTTCTTCAATCTCAACAAATGTCCATTTTTCATAAAATCATAAATTTTGCAAGAAACATTAATTCACCAATGTTTATCCAAATATAACATTATCTTCAAACATTTTATTTCATAATATGTTTAATACTAATATTTCTAGAAATGACCATTTCATAAAAATACCATCTATCAATATTCCAACCTTGAAATATTAACTTATTCTTTGATTTCAACAAACTATAATTTTCCAACAAAATCACACTATTTCCAAACATCTTACTTTATAAAATATTTTTCATCAAAATTACTGGAAAATACACAATTTTCATAAGACTTCAACTTTCATTATTTCAAACCCTTGAAATAATTATCCATTATTTATTTTTGACAAAATAATATTTTTCCAACATTTTTGTTCCATTAAATGTTTATTGTCTGCTACACAATAAATATACTATTTAACTAATTACACCCTACTCAAATAGCCTAAAAACAAGACTATAATGGAAAAATAACATTCTTACACTAAGAGTAAGGGTTACCCACCTCTAATGTCTCTAATTGTGGTGTTGGTGTAGGAGGTGCAACCCCCACCTTCAAAGGTGGCCTCAAGGGGTTACCAAACGCTTCCGCCTAAGCTTCAATGCAAGACCCACTTCATCTTCTCCAAAAAAAAACATATGCAACTCCAAAATTCGTAGCTCTATTTTTTCCATGGTGGAAATGGGTATTTTGGTTAAAATGTGGAGAAGGACATCTTGGCAGTGGTGATTATATGGTGGTCTATGGTGGAAGAGTGGTAATTTGGTGGTGGGTGGTGGGTGGTGGTGGAAGACCACCCACCCCCCTTTATCTCTCTCACCCTCTCAGTCCTTCTTCCATCTTCTCCTAACCATAATAAACCCCAAATAACCCTCAAACAAGCCTTATAAAACATACATTGAGCCCTAAAACACCGTTTTACCGTTGCAGAATTGATCTAGGCTCGACAACCCCCCAAATCAACGCTCCAAATTATTACAGCGCATAGAAGGAATCTGATTTAAAACCTCGACCAAGGTTAGTCGAATGTGATTTTAACGATCCTTCTAACGACCTGAACATAGTCGTTCGAACGACATCCCTTGTCGTTTGAATGACCCTATTTCTTTTCTATTCACTTTTCTCCAACTTTTCACCTACAATTCTTTAATATTTATAATTAACCCCTCCTCAATTATAATCGATATATGATTTCATTAATTTACTGGGGAGGGATATTACAGCATAAATTACATGTTGAACTTAACCTCTAGGTAAATCATGTGATTTATTGCCCTTACTTATAAGGGGTAGGTAAAGATGATTAAAAGATGAAATCCATTTCTTGAATATCATTAATCTAACACTATAATCCAAATATGGTAATTTCGTTATGTTTCAAGGCTGAGGTTAGAATCATAGCCGTGTTATATTATTTATATTTTATGGAAGTGGGCAGAGGAGTGTATCGATTATGGAGTGGGGGAAGAGGGTGTACCAGTTTGGAGTTAGGGAAGAAGGGTGTGTTGTTTTATTATGTTTGCGCCAGCTAAAAAGTGGTGGACTTACATGCTAGTGGCCCAGTATTAATAGGGGTTATCACGATTTATTTCGGGGATTAGTTACATCTCAACAAATGTGGTTTCCTTGAAGATGTCTCATATAAGAAGAGACAACTGGTAAATAATATGTCCACAATACTATAACTCAGAAGTACCCTTAAATATATAAACTTTATGTCATGGGTATTTAGGGTACTTCTCAGTTATGGTATTGTGGACATATTATTTACCAGTTGTCTCTTCTTATATGAGACATCTTAAAGGAAATAACACCGGTAAGGGTGGGGTATAACAGTTATTCTAATAATTATAGATTTATTATTTACTTTCATAATTGATAGTTTTACTAATTCAATGCGTAGCTATTATTTTGTTGTGATGGGACTGACTCATTGCGTTATTTCAGGTGCTCCAATTTATCTAACCTAGTTTTCCTAGTCGATCTCTTAGTTCATCTAACCTAGTCACCATCAGTTTTGGAGATGTAGTTGTTGAACCCAATGTTATCTTATTTTATTTTATGTTTGAAATATGTGAGGTTTACTTTATTCCCAGCATTGTACTCAGTTTGGAGATAATATGGTTTTGAGATAATACGATCTTTTAGATTATCATGTTTTATTTTTCTGTTAGACATTCTTTATTTTTACTGAACGATGGTGATTGACTCTTATCCATTATATATACATTTTTAGGATTTCACACATTCTTTACTTTGATTTATTATCATTCATTGAGTCTTATTTCATACTAAGGATGATATACGATTATTTTAATAGTCTATGTAGATTTAATAAATAGACTTCTTTAACTTAATTATTAAAAATATATGGGGTGTTACACTGTAAGTTTCCCCTTTTGAATATAATGAATGATCGGATCCATTTAAGAGGTCCTGAGGTTAAGGTTCTAAATTTTAATTTTTGTATCTTCCCTTTTATTATATTGTTTGGCCAAATTTTCTATTCGCATTATCCTTTGAATTTCAATTATTGTTGCTGTAGTAAGTATATCCAAAGCATTGGCTCTAACATTTTCTATTCATGTGACACATCTATATTGTTTCCTTTTCAAAGAGAGATATGAAAATCCTAACTTTGGCCATTTTTTCATCTTTATCATCATATTTTCCTGTAATTTGTCTTACCACTAGTTATTAATCTATATGTGTTTGAAGTTTTCCTACCCCAATAGAGAGGGTGATATTTAACCTTTCTAGAAAATCTTCATATTTTACCCCAACTCTTTGACCCTAGAAATCTTTACTTTTAAAATACACAAGCTTCTGAACCCTATTATCAGTTGCAGTACTCTTTTTAGAAGGACGTGGAGGAGACCCAGATCCACCCAACAAATTTAGGATCTCTTTTTTCACCAATTCTATAATCGGTGAAGAGGGGATGGTAGTTATGTCAAGGGACTTAAAGGAAGAAAAAGTTCCTCCTTGGGCAAGATCTATTCTAGTTGACTCGGAAGCAAAACAAGTTGACACTGGTTCCTCGTCCAAGTTAATGGGTGATTGAGGCAAAATGATTGAAGGTCGTGCAACAAAGGAACTAATAATACTCTTGTATTCCAACAAGAAAGAAGCTGCATAGGGATGCTCAACTCCCTCTCTTTGATGAATAGCCCATAAATACTTAAGGTCATCAATATTAACCTCACTCTCCTTTGGTCACTTCCTTTTGTCTTCCTCTGCACAAAAATAGAACAAATCAGTCAGTTGACAAAGCTTTAAATGGTTGATAAATTTGGGAGAAATTGAAAAGTGAAAGTATGACCTATGCCACGCCCATCATGGGGGAACCTTAGCCCACTGTATGTTACCGACTCAGGAAGGGGGCATATTGAATATTCTTCACTACAACACCATAATCCTAGTAATCTTTATGGAATCTGGCGAGTTCACCACTAACGCCTATTGACCTGCCTAGTCTTCATGTAATTAGTATTATCTCCAATGGTTCCCCACTTATAGAAGAACATCAACTCATGAATCCCAATACGAGTCCCATGAATTTAATTTAGTTTATTTACCCCATTTATGACCCTTCGTGTATTGCAGGCTCCTCTTGCTGGGAAGACATCAAAATACTAACAAAATTAAAGAAAAAGTGGGTTCAGGGGAAATGTGATACCACACTCAACAACGAATAAAGTGGGAATCCAGTGAGCCTCAGCCAACGAATACACATCAACAGGGCCACTGGAAATCTCTAAACCCACCCAACTAGGAATTTTAGTTTTTCCCCTAAATTCATGTAAAGAACTTTCATCTACAATGTACATCATGATTTAAAGATAGAAAAACCAAAGAAACTGAAGGGATAGATTACAGTGATTGAAAAAATAACGACAAATAACAAGTAGCAAAAGAGGAGAAGAAAATCTTGAGAAGGAAAGAAAAATCTATGTTCAAAAGGTTTAAAGTAAAGAAACATGTATGGAAACATCCATCCTTTTATAGGTTACCTCGAAAGTAGGAAAGAAATGATTAATTGAACGAAAGATTGAACTACTAACGATCGCACGCTTCCCAACAGACAAAAAGACCAGCGTACCCTTTGGCGATTCGTTAAAGTTCGAGTTATTCAAAAAAATTCCAACGGTAGAAATATTGACGAAAAAGTTAACAAGTCCTAGAATTCGACAGTCGACCAACTCTCAGACATTACACCGAGCAAAATTCATAGTTTTGATCAATCATCAAGCATGGAGAATTGGGGGATTTTATTGTATGCAAAAATTACTCTCCTACATGGAACAATGAAAATTAAACACCTATCCTCCAATGTGGTTACCTAACTATCTTATTCGTATCGAGAAATATTTAGTCGGTTAGCATACCGACCAACTCCAAGAATGTGAACCATTAAGAATAGCAAAGGTTACTCGGGTGGAATGGTGATCTGCACTGAATATCAATAGTCTTTTTCATTGTATACATATATAAATTCCTAAAATATAAAGGAATTCCATCTCTTGGGCTCCTAACCAGTATAAATGCATGATCCCCATTAGATCAAGAGGACGATTCAACCAATCACAAGCCCACCCTATACTAAGTTATTGTAATCACCAGAAACAATATCAACAGTGGACGTAGTCTCTTCTTATAATTGAACTCCTTTAAAAACCTTATTTGTTGTGTTTTTACGTGGCTAGTTTATCTTTATTTATCTAGTGATTATAAATTTGGATTCCTTCTATTTTTAGACATTACTTGGCTTAAGGAAAGTACTCACCTAACCGTGTCCTTTTGACCACAAGAGATTTACACCGATTCACCTTTGGTTTGCACCCATACAATATTTTTGAGACGATTCGTCGTCATTGGTACCCTAGGGGTAATCAATATCATGTTGGTCCATATTTTCTAACCCATATAATCTTTTCAAGATGCGTCAATTACTAATCCTTGCATTGCTAAGGCTACTCTAGCATATAGCGTCGACACGCCAACATAAGAATAATGTACTATGACACCCACCTTAGTTTCCATTTTCAAGTCTCCATATGGAATCATCACTCTAAGTCTTGACTACATTTCTTAATACATCCTCAAATCGAGTATTATCACACCCATACTAGTTATTCTTTAACATCCGAGCACCACTCCAAAGGGATACAACTATCACCCTACCTTAGGGGTTACACCACCCTTTTGTGCATATTGGAAAACCATATCTGTCACATACACTGTGACTTTTAATTCGGGATCATCACCTGACACTCAACACTATCGTTACTAGACATCTATTTCCCCTTCTTATCGAACTTAATTGGTCTCCTAAGAACACCAGACACATTTCATGTGAAAGCCATAAATTTGTCAAGATTTCATCATCCACATTCTTTTCTGGTTAGGTTCACTTTTCAAAACCTTCAATACCCACATCGATATTACTTAGTACTCGTAAAGACAATAGTCTACGAGATTCTAGGCTTAGAAAAACTCAATCCTGGAGCACCTCAAGACATCACAAAATTCGGTATGCATCCTCAATGATGCCACACCCAATTTTTCCAATGGGTACTTCAACGTGACTATGAACTACTCATACATTAGGATCACCTCGCACCTAGCCATCAACTAAATGGATAAAACAATTCCCAACACTTAGATACTAATCTCACCTTTCTTCTAAACAACTGTGACCATAAGTTACGCATAAACTATAATTAGTGCTGCTACGGGTCATGGCAGGACACAAGACATCGCCTGGAGCCTATAAACCTCAAGGTCTGCCTCACCAAATTCCTCAATAAATATACAAATATAGAAACTAAATTGACTTGCTATTTGAATAACACACCATGTGATAATCCACGAGTTAACACAACTATATTGATCTTGGAAGGATATGGACGTCGGTTATTACCTCTAAACACCAAGGCCCTCACCATGGACGTTGCAAGAGATCCTATTCCTCAATATCATCACCAAGGTACAATGAACTGAAGTCCTCAATCAAAGGGGAAATATGTTTTCACCACGGAATCAATACTTGTGAATTCTATTCAACAATCCAGTCTCCATATGTGAGATGCGCAACCTTTACCACAAGGTTGTAGCAAGGACTACTCATTTTTGCCACCGCAAGGCTACTCTCATCGCCAAAGTCATCCCATGACACCTATCACATAAAAGATTAAGGCATTACCACTATTCGTCTACACAACCTCCTATGTTAATTGAAATGCTATCAATTGTAATATCACCCCAAAGATCGAATTTGCCTAATTACATCACTGGCGTTAACCACCATAAGTTTCATACCTAAGGGAGATATATGCCTTCTAATCACAAATCATTAGTGTCTGGCCAAGACACCCTAACCATCAACCTCTACCATTGACTTTATGCAACTCGTGCCACTTGCCCATTGGGCGTCATAGCATTCTATCAACATCTCAATTGATTCTTAGTCACCAAATTTTAACGTAAGCACCTCACACTAATAGCTACATCACCACTATTGCTTGAATGGACCCCCATAAATTATTAAAATTCTAATCAGAAATGCTGAAGCAATTAGTAACCATCAATTTAATCGTGCCACTAGGCACTAATCTAACTTGTCGTGCTAACCTCTTAGACTTTACCGTCAAGGACATGAACTAAACCGTTATGAAACTAGTATGATCAGCCCAACCACAATGACGTCGAAATATCTAGTATGGACCTCACCACATCACACCTGAAAGGAAGCTTAAACCTAGAGCTCTGATACCATTTGTAATGCCTTGACCCAAATTTATGTGTTACATGTGAGTCAACCCAGTTCAAAACGAGAATTAGGTGTGAAGTGCAATGGAACAATCTGTATAATGTTGCTAATCTAGTTTTATTTTAATTAACATTTCACTTATTAGCATGCGATTCGAGTTGTAAGATATACTACGTGAGGGATCCATGGGGATCACCCTGAAGTCCAAGTAGACAGAGCTACTAATGTAAACATAAATAAAATATACTTACCTACATAACGCCCTCAAATTACGGAATCGCTCTCAACCTTCCGTAATAAAGTGTGAATGTGAGCCTATGCCTAGTGGGATTTATACAAACATTTTCGAAACGAACGGCAAAAAGGAATACTCACATTCTATAACCACATGCCTGCGAAAATATGTACACATGTACATACGTATACCCTTTGAAAAATACATATTCCAAATTCATTAACCATTTTATATTCTGAGAACCTTACTTGTCCAGATTTGTTTACCTTAATCTTATTAAAGGCTTTCTTTATTCATACTTAGCATTCTCCCTTTATTTAACACACCTGATTCCACACTTAAAACCATTACAGTCCTCACTTTGGCCATATTTTTATCTTTATTATCGTATTTTCCTATAATTTGTCTTATCGCTAATTGTTAATCTTTGTGTGCTTGAAGTTGTCCTACCCTAGTGGATAGGGTGATATTTAACCTTTCTAGAACATCTTCATATTTTACCTCAACTGTTTGACCCTAGAAATCTTTACTTGTAAAATACACAAGCTTCTGAACCCTAATGAAGTTATACCATTGTTGCACAAACTGCTAATTCTGAAACAACTAGATATATGTATAGCTTTTCACCATACATTGGTACTGATAACAATGTATACATATCAAAATTCTTTCCTCAAAACTTTAAAAAATGTTAGGAACTTTTTAGTTGCTCTTAAGATGAACTTGTTTCAAGCTTCAATGCACCTTATGAGCTTTTGGACCTCCTTTATGCTTCTCAAGGATTTCATATCAACTAGTGCTTTATTTTCTCCAACTGGCCTCAAATCCTTTTTTTATTAGCAATTTATCATAGGAACTTTATTAAGCCAACCCAAGATACATAGTTTGTGGGATTCATCTATATTTGATGCTTATCCATGCGGTCAAATGTTCTGGCCAAATCTTCCATATAGCCTTTGGCTTTAAGGCACCTGGTAAGCATGTCGTCTATATATATCTACATGGTTTAGTCAATTTGATCTTCGAATATGTTGTTCACTAATATTTTATAAGTGGTCCCACATTCCTCAAAATGAAGGGCATAACCTTATAATAGTGTGTGCCCTCGTCAGTGATGAATGTTGTGTTTTCAACATCTTCTTCGTTTAATGAAAGCTTACTGTGTCCGTCGTACACATCCATAAAAATCATAAGTTCATGTCATGTGGTGGCATCGACCATTTGGTCAATCCTAAAAAGGGGAAAATAGTCCTTCGGGCATACTTTATTCAAATTTATAAAATCCCCACACATATAATAACCCTCATATTTTTTCTAATGAGGGTGGTCACGCATTGATACCAAGATATATAGATTGTCATGTCTAAAATATCATTCTTATCATGTGATAGATGTATGAGAAATTTTAAAAAAATCAACAAGTTATAATATGAGATAAACTACAATAAATAAATTATCCACTACCATAAAATCCATCATCGTGTTAAAAATCCAGTACTATTAAACTCAAATTATATAATGTCATCAACAAAAATCTCTCCAAATAAAAGACTAAACCAACTGTGGAGTCTAAATACACAATAAATCCAAATACAACTATTTCATAAATATAAACAACTGGAATGGAAAACTAAAATATGCAATAGAATAGATCTCAAGTTTTATGTCCCACTAATCTCCAAACTATGTAGGTCATAACAACCTAAGTTGAAAGTTTATTCAATAACAATGGGTTAAGACCCACTGCAAGAATATGAGTTATTCTTCCTAGTTATGGTTACGTGAAGCAAACCATATGCATTAGATGAGATAAATATCATAGTACAATATTTTAATTAATGAACAAATATAAATAACGATGCAGGTAAAGTCAACTAAACCAACTATCCGCATATTCAATTATGTTTCTTTAAAAATTTATTATATATATTATCTTTATCAATATTAATTTATTATCAAAGGCAACACAACTATGACCACTTTGTCTTTCCTACGACCGTGCGCATACCATGGTGTTCCAACCATCTCATCACAACCAATTCCATGCATCACTATATCCCGACACCCATACTGTCACCAACACAAATCGTGACGTATCTTCACACAATAATTGTCATATTAAAAAGGATTTTTATAGGTCATGCACTTGCTCATTCATGGACATTTAACACTAAACACAACACAAACCATGGCGCACACATAAAATTATTACTATAGCCTGTTTGCTTAGGGTCCTCACACACTATCATGGACAATCAACAATAGTCCCTTCACATATAGTAATGACCACGTAAAACTGTCAAAACAGCCATGTCAATATAGGTCCCACAGATACAATGCATCCAATCGACGTACACCCGCACATATAATGACATTAAAATCCATCAATCTCTAATACTCGTTATTTATCCAATGTATTAATTATGTTCTCATTATTTTATTATGTTCACATTCTTTACTGCTAGCTCCTAAAGCACTCGGGCATCACAAATTAAATTCTTCCCTAGTCCCATATATAGAGATCACCAAAAAGATATGTGCCTCCTAGTCCCTCACTGAGGAAAATATCCAGCATCATAACCATCAATTAGTTTCGCACAAATGACAAATTAAAAGTAATACATATCTCCTAATCCTATACCTAGGAAATAAGCAATGCCATAACATTACATAGTCCCATACCTAGGACGAAAACCAACCATAGAAGTGACCATTCTTAAGTCCTATACCTAAAAAGAATCAATCGTAATAATGACCACTCTCTAGTACCATAGCTACAAAGCATCGACTACAAATAATATGGATCAAAGTACAAACTAAAGTATTTAATCAAATAAACCCAACGATATCATTATTTTAATATATGTCAAATCCACAATTTTTTCTTTCACACTTTCAACTTCATTTCCCTTTTCTTTTATATTTAAAAAAATATAATTTCATGCAAATTAAACCAATATCATCATATGATTGACAAGTTCAACAAAATATCCCCAAAAATTGTTCGAATTCAATATTCTAATGTGGGTGATATTTAAGCAAAAAATTCATAAACCATTTTAAGCATGCGAGTTAACAATTTTCAGCAACCTCTTTTAATGTTTTAACCCATAATAATCATTTGTATGATCTTATAAACCTTAAAATATTTAAAGATGCATATAATTTTTAACATGAGATTCGATCCAATACCCAACAATATCTAAGCCCAGTATTCTAAACATGCATAATTTAAAGTATTAAATCCAATTTCATAAGTTTATAAAAGCATACTTATAATCGATTTATCACTTCCCCTAATTAAGTTGATAATCATATTTACAAAACATACTTGATTAGAGTTTAGTCAAAATTTAATTCAAATAATACTAAAGGAGAAAATGAAATATATTTTTGCCTTTTATGAAAGTATTCTAAAAATCTTTTTATCTCATGATGTTCATAATTTAAAAATGTACACTTCCTCTTCTTTGGACTTATTCAAAATCTCTGTGTAAAGCCTCCTAAATAAAGTTTTAAATTTGTTTAATGGTGTTTGGGTGTTAAAATAGTAAGTCCTGTAGGATTATGTTATGAGAAGAAGCATATATGCTCACAAAATTAAACTCTTAAAACCCTATATAAACTAAAGAACTGTGCAACAAAAGAGTCCTTTAAAACTCTCTCTCTCTCCCTCGCTACAAAAATGTCTTACACTTGCTATAGCGGTTAGAGAAGTCACACCACTGATCATGTGTTGGGGAGCTAGAGGGTGCTGAACCCCACATAGCTATGAGTATACATGTGTTTATCTCTCTCTCTCTCTCTCTCTCTCTCTCTCTCTCTCTCTCTCTCTCTCTCTTGTTTTCATTTTCCTTGTTTAATTAGGATAATTTCTACAAGTCCTCGAGATTTCAAACTCTAAATTAGTAACAAATCTACTCATGATGGATTTTTAAAAACTCTTAGCCTGGATTCCAAGGAAATACAAAAAGAGTAAAATACCCCATAAGTTTCTACAAAAACCCCAACTAACTAATTAATTCATTAAATTATCGAATATATTCATTTAAATAGCAAAACAATACAAAATAATTTTCAATTAAATATTTTCTAATTTAATTCAAATTCCACTTCCATGATTTATTTTAATTAATTAATTAATTAATTAAATATGGGTACCAAAAATACTGTGTATTGCAATCTTCCCCCTAATATAGGATTGTCGTCCTCGAAATTCAATAAAGCGTACCCATAGCAAAGTAATCCATAAAAATACCATAGGCTCATATACGCCTACCCATTCCACTATCATCATAAGATCAAAGTAAGGTTCACATACTGCTACCACAGTATGCCACAGGTGAGGTGCCCATACTGCCTAATCCCATATGCGAATGCCCCGCAATTAACATATACATACAACACATGTATATAAGGAATAAACTATTAAATACAAAGCATCCCATACTAATTCCACTACCCACGTCTATGCTCCTGTTCAAAAACCCTAGCATAGGTATAAATCCTCATATAACTAACACCAATATTATCTCCCATATAATCACTAATGATTCCTCAACTAAAATCACTAAATACAAGTGCGATGAACAAAATGGCCCCAACACAAAATCCCTCCATAAATATAAAAACAACAAGTATGCTAGACCCAAAGACTAGAGAGTACAAATCAACAAAACATATAAAATGTCGGCACACGAGTAACTATAATGCACTTATAATCCTCAAGGCCAAATAAATTTAAATTAAGTCTTTCCTCATTTAATTCAAACTTCACTTACACAATTTATTTTAATTAATTAATATGTTTAATTGATTAAATTTGGGTTCCCAAAATATGGGGTATTACAAAACATTCACCATTTGTCATTCTTCTTCAGCATCAACACAACATCTGAAGGCCAAGAGGAATACTAGACTTATTCTATGAATTCATATTCTATAAACTTCTTCAATTCCTATTGGATGATTAGATAACGGTCTAGAGAAAATTGTCCTCTCTTTTTCTTGACCTATTTGGCCAAATGATCAATATTTAGATGGTGGCAGATAGTGCTAGGGTCTATCCTAGGCATATATTTTTACAAACATGCAAAGATATCCCTTTTTTCCTTATAATTACGATTAACCTCTTCTTGAAGTTGGTATTTAGCCTATTTGCAAGGTTTTTTTAGGGTCCTTTATGTCAAGAACCATCGACTCTACCTTCTCAGCCACCAAATCTACGTCCTTGGTTGCCTCACACTTATTCAGTTTCTGCTCATCTTTAGGATCGAGTTTATCAATGTTATAAGAGGTAGTCTTCTTCTTGTATGCTTATTTATGTTCAGATGACATGAAATAGCGTTTTCTAGATTATTCTTTATCTCTTGAAATTCCTCCTACCCCAAAGTGGGTTGGAAACCTCACCATTTTATGGAAAGTGGATGGAATGGATTTAAAAAGATTCAAGAAGACTCGTCCAAAAAAAAATGTTATACGTTGAGATCGCATTTTGGTCCATTAAAAAGAAATTGACTTTCATTGTGAAGCAGGTTGGCCATTTTGCCATGCAGACATATAATTCTACCATTCTTAGAGGGAATACTTTCTCCCCCACTGAATCCGATCAGAGTTTGATTTTAAGGTTTTGGTTTCTTAACATTGAGTTTAAAGCCTTTAAAACAATCCTAAGATATCATGTCGATCGAACTGCTACCATCTACAAGTATTCTGAAGATGTTATATTGATCAAATGTAAGGATTACCACCAACATGTCATCATGTGGATATATAATGGTTTTTAAATCAATCCTATAAAACCAAAAAATTAGATGATCGGTTCTTAACTTCCTAGGAAGATTTTCTTTTACATTCTCGTTGTTAAGATTTATATACATATACCGAGAGTCAGATCTAGACTCTCCAATGTAAGATTTCCTATCACTGACTTTATTCCACCCCAAAAGACTCCTCCTAAGATCATGTCCATGACGAATGAAATAATATATATATCTCCCTTAGGGTCTTTTGGTTTTTCCAGGCATGTGTGGATCATCTTTGATATTAACTTTCGAATCCTCATCTTTAGACTTCTTACCCTCCATCTAGCGAGACTTGTCCTTAGTAGGATAACATTACATTTTTCTCTTCTCATGGGGTCCTTCATTCTTATCCACTAACATTTTCAATTAACACTTCTTATTAATCATTTCAATCTCACCTTGAAGGCCATAATAATCATCTGTATCATTTTCATGGTTTTGTGGAACTCACACTATTTATTCTTATTCCTTTTGTTCGATGGGGACTTCAACTTTATTATCCATTTGATTTATTCATCATCCTTGATCTTGTTAAGGATATGATGCACTTGAGTAGTTAGGGGAGTGTAGGTTATGAATTTATGCTCTAATTTATCGTGATACGTCTTACTCCCTTTATCTTTATTTTATCTATACTTTCCAGATCCTTCCTCTTTGAGCTTCCCACTTTTAGCAACCATTGCCTCCTATATATCCATGACTTTCCTGACCTCTTAACAAATTTCATTGATACTGATATAAATCTCCATTGAGAGTGCCTGATATAGTTGACCATATTGGAGCCAATCTATGATGGTTTTCATCACAATCCTTTCATCATAATTAATCGCATACAATTTTTCTTTGGTGAACCAAGAGATGATGTCTTTAAGGGCCTCTCCTTTTTTTACGATGAAAAAGTGGATTACCCTACATGAAATTTTTAGACCAACAACAAAAATTGGTATGAACTTATCTGCCAACTCATATACCACACATGTGTTGCTCTACTGAAAGTTATTGAAAACACATGGCATCTCATTTAGTTTGTTATGAAGTATATGTTCGTCGACAGCTAATATGTTTCCACATGATTGATATGGTTGGATCTTCCATCATACGTGGGCATAACCATTAGTGGTTTGAATTTGGTTAGAGTAGGATAATTAGCAAATTATGGAACAAAGGGTGACCTTTCCATGTACCATTTTTCAAAATGATTGTAACTCTTCATCAGGTTTCCTAGCTTGTTCTCCAGTCTCTAGATCGAGATATTCCACAGATTTTTACTTTTAGTAATTATCCCATGATCCCTCCTTCTTTCACTCCACTCTGCTCCACTTAGTCAAGGTATGAGACAAGTCCCGAGTTTCAACATGGGTCGAAGCTTTGAGGTAGATTTTCCCCTATATTTCTCAATAAGTTGCCTCATATCACACTAACTATGAACGATAGGAGTGGAACGACGCATGGTCCCTACCATATCCAATGTTAAGGGCTTCATGAGCCTAGTGAAGGAATTTTTTTTTTTTTTTTGGGGGGGGGGGAGGGGGGGGGAATCATGGTCCAGGTTGCCCATTATATTTTCAAGATAGAATAAATCACACTAGGTTTATAAGAGTGGTTGTTATTTATTGGTTAAGATTATTCTTTCGCCCATTGTTTGTTGGACGCTTGAACTTCGTAGCTAGTCTCTTCCACTTCATATCCCATGTTAAGTGAACGAGATCCTATAACATTCGTCACCTCATCCCACATAGAACAACCTTCCTTGGGTCATAGAGTAGATCCTTAAGGAGGTTTCAGCTACCTCTTACTATTGGGGCATGAATGTTGGACACTCCATCTAATGCTCATCCCACTAACTTTTGCATAAGATCAAACATTTGTGATTGTATTTTTTCTTGATTTTCTATCATCAAGTTGATTGCTCCGGTGAGCTCATCCACATCTGACGGAGGAGCACTGCTTGACGAATTCATGTCTCCCAAAGGGGAAGGTGGTGGCAAATCTGATTCCATTTCTAATAACCAGTTTGGATATTAAATGAGGAGATCTACCCATAAATGTTTACGAAGAGGATGAACAATAACAACAAGTTAATGAACTTGAACTAGAAAATTTCCTACAAAATTCCATATATTCACTTAAATAAACGGAGATAGAATTAATTTTCTCACAAGTTTAGGATCAAACGAGAAACATTATGGTGGTCACCTAGAAATCTACCCAAATGAGGATTAAACGCATGAAAAGTACATAATTATCCAATTAATCAGAAAAAATATAAACAATAAACTATGTTGTCCAAAAAATTGGGTGTTCCTAATTATTCAATTAATTAGCACGAAAAATAATGTAACAAAAAAATAGATATATGAAAATAATAAATAAATGGAGAATAAACTGAAAGGACAATATTTCCCTTTTCCACCATGGCCGAAAATCAACATTGATTACGTTTCTTAAATAAATAGGACTCTTTGAAAAACAATATATATTGGAGAAGAAATAATTGAAGAATAGTTCTGGTGAAAATAGTGTGAAGAAAAACAATCTCGAAGGAACTTCCAGACCCCTTGCCTCTCATTTTCGGTCACCATAACGGTGGGATTAGGCAGTTATAGCGATCAAGGCCCAACTATAGTAGGCCTTAGGAAGTTGCTATAGTGGTTGTGACCATATTTCCCAATTTCGATTTCCTTATCTCCTTCTTTGTATTGTTTCTTCTTTTTTTTTGTTTCTTCGATAGTAACTTCTATAAAACTTCATTAACTTCCATGAATAACTCCCAAAATATGACGAATCCCAAGAAAAACCTTTGTAATGAAACCCATTAAAAAATATGAGATTAAAAATTACATCCACTCTCTTCTAAATCCAATACATCAATTATAAATAATAATTACAAAACACTAATTATTATAACCAAATTGAATCCAGACGAGAAAATAACTAAAAATAAACCACTTTAGGAAACATTCACAACACAGACAATCATGTGACCATGATTGAAGGGATATAAACATTCACATCCTACAAAAAACATGTTAGTATATAAAAAAATACATTCGTGCACATATTTTTAACAAGAAACCTAGGGTTTAAAGGTGGACAGTCTAGGTTTTCCTAAACCATGATCATTCTACAATGTGGGCTCTAATACCAAGTGACGAGGATCGATATATTCAAGTTAAAAATTTTAACCCATGAATCTTCGAATGATTATGTAATATGAAGAACAAACTACAAAAAACTAGGTTTGAAATCAAAACCTTGGAATATGAATACAATACATTTGTGAATCCGGTTCCAATCTTATATGGAGAAAGGTATTTTTTAGTGATGAAGGACTATCTTTTTTTGGTTCTCTAAAATCTTTCTTTTGTCCACCAAAATGATTGGATCTTCTATTATATGATCAACCCAAATCAAGGTAGGTGTGTGGGAACCTTTGAGATGAAAACTCTTGTTTTCAAGTGAGATATGAACCTCTTTATCTCTCTCTTAACATTTTCATAAAAACATGAAAAGTGTTTTTCTCCCTCTCTCTAACACTTAACAATTAATATATTCTTAAAACCCTAGCTTACACCAATATATATTAGTATAAGTTATGAGCTTGGGCTAAACTGGTCTCCCGGAGAGATTGAGCCTGTATACTTGGGTATATGGAATATTCTAGGGAACCAAGACAAATAACTAATTTTTCTTCCAAATAAATACTCAAAAATTGCATAATTTATTTCCTTTAATTATTTAATCATAATTAATTCCTCAAAATTAGTTTGACGACACTCCAATTTAATTATCTCAAAAATCACTCAGATATAATGAGGTATTATTTGAAAAGTTCATTATGGTGCATAATGTGATTCCCCACGTTAAGTTTCTGATACCCTCTTGGTAAAATCAATTTTTAACTTATTAATTTTAACCAACATCTAATCAATTCCTGGATTCTCAGACTTAACTTATTTTTCTATTCCATTGGATTATAAAATAATCCATCGATCAGGTTTTTACTGGTGAAAACAAATATTATAAGTCTATCTAGGAGGTATCACAATCCAAGATATCTCCTGGATGCGAATTCTTCTGAATTATGATCGCAGACCCACTTACACAACTATTACCCCATATGAGGGGACTTATTGACCTGATAAAAACACTAATTGGACCCATAGCAATCAAAGTAATAATTGTGCAAACATTATAATTATTACTATTAAGAATCTATGCACCCACCCAAAAATAGTGTGATATTACCTAAGTCTAATCAAGGAAACACTTAGGCTTAAAATCTCACGGGTTGTCATCTTGAATATAATCCTAGATACACCAGTCACAATCATCATTCAAACTATCAAACAAGTTCTCAACCCATCGGTAAGGATCTCGTAATTTGAGATAAACCCCTAGGATTTTACCACAACCATTCTGAAAGGATGTCAACACTATATCTAAGCCATAAATTATTCAATAGTTCTAGAACCTAATTCTGATCTCCTGTGATCATGTCAAACCAAACTCACCAGAATTCCTATTATGTACAATGGCTGACATATATAGAAAAATATATTTAATAAACATAGATATAAAGAATTATCACAAACATGATTCTCGTTTCAAAATGAAATAGACAGTCCTTTTATTAATAATTAAAAAATGTCATTACATGGTTTTAAGAATAAAGTCGTAATAATAACCCACTTAATCTTAAATACATGTGCATATGATTTTGAATAACACCCCCTCTGCATGACTATCAAAATTCTTAGATGGTAAGATCTTCATAAAAGGATCCTTTAGATTTTTCTGAGATGCAATCTTGGTCACGATGATGTCGCCACTCTACACGATCTCTAGAATCAGGTGATTCTTGTGACACCCCGCCTAATTAAACCTTGGGTGATCAAGCCTTATTTTAATATAAACAGGTTTCTTAAATGGTTCATTCTTAGCATCACTGTCGAATGCCTTTTTAAAATTTCTAACCACCTAAATGTAATTCAAATGGGTGCCAAATTTTATCTTTCTTAAAACAATAAATAATCCAAACCACACATAACCAAAACTAGATATGAATGCTCAGTACATAAAAAATCTGAAAGCAAATAAAGTCTTGCCGTAAACCATGGCCCAAAGACAACTACAAATCCATACCTAGAATAAACTGTAATAGTAAAGGTGGAACGACATGTTCCAACTAGAAATAATAAAACTGAGATCCTGCACTAGAAATGAAAAAGAGGAAGCGTCTAAACAATCCCTGCAACCTCCACACTGGCTGCAGCTCCCAAATCTCTGACATGAAATCAAGCTGGGTGTCCTTGTGGCTGGGCACCTAAAAGGTTTTTAAAAATTTACATAGCAAGAGTTAGTACTCAAAACATTTGAAAATATTTTGCAAGAGGTTATCACAATTAAGTTATTGATTACACACATTAAGGTTTCGCACTCTCCGTTGGACCTCCTCACCTCTCTTACATAGTATATAACTATCGAGGAAACTTGGTCTACCTAGTTATACTATCCATAACTGTAGTTAACTCAATAACTGCTCGTTACCTTATTCTTGTAATAATTACATCATGCTATAAATTATTACTGAGACATTTACTTATCATTTCATTGTCTACTATTCTCAATTTGTAGATTTAGCACATAAAACATTTTATCCCACAACAATGTATATAATATTAGTTACCACTAATATATCCTTTTATTACACACAAAGGACCCTTGGCTCGGAATAATTCATCGACTCCAAGTGAAAGTTGGTTCGGAATGGTTCATCGACCCCAACTATCTATAAATATAAATATAGACACATATTCTGGTTCGGGACTCTTTCATCGCGGCACCAGTTCAAAGTTTGGTTCGGCATTAAACATCGACCCCAAATTTATAATAGTCTTATGTTAGTTCGGAATGTCACATCGACCCTAACATAATTAATTTAGGTAATATTCTCTTAACCCAAAACTATTTATATAAATTTAGTAGGTACGCACCCGACCTAGTAAATCATACCCGTACGTAATATATTTTTCTTATATTTTCCGTACTTATTAATTACAACATATCTCACTATTGTATTTATTCGAGTATTCGTGTAACTCTAAGGGTCCTAGTTACCCCTCCCTTAATTCAGTAGTTAAGTTAACTTTAACCTACTGGTATTTTCTTTCCGGAATTAAGTCTCACTCTTTCCGTAATTAAATTAACCATTTCAACTCACGGCTAAGTCAATCGTTCTACCGTCATTCCATTTCTCCAACATTCCTACTCAATCATTAGTGGAGGAACCTAATGGTACACCTACTGGTAATTTCCAAGTCCCCTCATAGGAAAAATATCAATTCTAAGGTTCCCATTAAGTAACGGCAATTAAAGAAATTTCTTCACAACTTTCTATAGTTCAGACAGGGTCGATTGATCGAAGGAAGATGGTCGATCGATCGACTGCTTCGATCGATCGGTACTCCAGGGTCGATCGATCGATCAAGCAGTGACAGACCCAGTTCATCTTATTCCTATGGGTTTCACCATTTTTACATCTCTAACTTTCATGATAAGCCATCAAATTCACAACCAACAATTTCTAATCATTCCTACATGTTCTGGGATGATTACTAATGATTTAAAACAAGAAAATCATTTTAAATCTTGGCTAAATTCACTGAAAATATCCATAATATTCAAGAACCCTAAAACTGCATTCTTTATATTTTTCATCAAAATACCAGATTTTCATACGAATTTCTCATCAGATTTTCTATGATATAAACCTACTTGGTAATTCAAAAACGTCCTACATACAAATCCTAATCAATCATGGATTATTATCAACTGTTTATTCCCAATAATATCATAAAAATCATGTTCTTCCTCAAGCTTAAACATGGGTATTATAACTCAATTATTTTGCAAATAACCACTTGCCTTAAGATTTGTAGGGTCTGATTTCATGGTTGTTGATGATGATTGATGATATTGGTGTCTCAATCCTTCTTCCCAACAATCTTTGTGGTGAAATCTTCCTAAGATGATCCCTCCTTCCTTCTTGCCTAAGGAATTTGCCTCTCTCTCTCTCTAATGGCTATGGTGTAACTCCAACTGTCTAACCCTAGCCACCACTCTTATAATCAGATATAGGGTTACAAAAATTCGTAGGTCTTCTTTCCCATAATTGTAAAGAGACCAAAATGCCCCCGAATGGTCCCGGTTTAGCCCGAAAATGACCCGGCACTCAACTAGTACCCCCGGGTACACTATTTTGACTAATTCGATCCTTTCGGAATCAACTGTAGACTCTAAATTATCATTTGAGTCTCGTAAATATTTTTCTACTCTCATTATTAATTTTTTCGAATTATATCCGGTACGTCCATATAGTCACTAGACCGTACATATCAGCATTGAAAATTTCTACTCACCTTAGTAAATTTTCTATAACACATATTCTTCTTTATTAGTATAATATCTATTTAAATTACTCTACTCACGTAATTTAAATCAAACATATTTAATCACATTAAATTACTCTACTCACGTAATTTAATTAAAGCGTATTTAATCCCATTAGTATAATATCTATTTAAATTACTCTACTCACGTAATTTAAATCAAACATATTTAATCACATTAAATTACTCTACTCATGTAATTTAGTTAAAGCGTATTTAATCCCATTAAATTAATCTACTTACGTAATTTAGAATTAAGCAGAATTACGGGGTGTTACATACTTCCCCCCTTACAAAAGGAATTTCGTCCTCGAAATTAGGAAAAATACCTGCTATGAATAATTCTGGATATTGTTCTCGCATATCCTCTTCCCGTTCCCAAGTGGACTCCTCCATATTGTGGTGTCCCCACTGTACTCGTACTAAGGGCACCACCTTGGATCTTAGTTTGCGCTCACTATAATCCAGGATCGCCACGGGTCTTTCTTCATACGAGATATCTGGCTGTAAATCGATCTCCTCCAGTGGAATGTGGCAGAAGGCTCTCTCGCTCCTCTTGTATTTCTTCAGCGATGCTATATGGAACACATCGTGTATTTGCTGAAGATGCTCAGGGAGTCCCAATCTGTAAGCTACCGGTCCCACTCTCTCAATGATAGGAAACGGCCCCACATATCTCGGTGCTAACTTCCCCTTTTTACCAAACCTCGTAACCCCTTTCATAGGAGATACTCGAATTAACACCTGGTCTCCCACATCTAATTCCACATGCCTTCGGCCGGCGTCAGCATAACTCTTCTGCCTATCCTGGGCTATTCGAATACGTCCTCGAATCAACTCTATTTTGGAGGAAGTCTCCTGTATCATCTCTGGCCCTAAAAGTCTGTTATCCCCCACCTCTAACCAACAAGCGGGTGAACGACAAGGCCTCCCGTAAAGCGCCTCGAATGGAGCCATGCCAATAGTGAATTGGTAAGAGTTATTATACGTAAACTCCACCAAAGAAAGATATGGCTCCCAATTTCCCCCAAAATCTAGAATACACATTCTCGGCATGTCCTCTAGCATCTGGTTTACTCTTTCCGTCTGGCCGTCCGTCTGTGGGTGATATGCCGTACTCAACCGGAAATCGGTGCCCATGGCCTCCTGAAAACTCTGCCAAAAGTGCGACACAAATATCTTATCTCGGTCCGACACGATATTAATAGGAACTCCGTGTAGCTTAACAATCTCTGAAATAAAAAGCTGCGCGTATCGCATCGTATCGTAATCCGTACGAACCGGTAAGAAATGTGCGACCTTAGTCAAACGATCCACTATCACCCATATGGAATCGTGGCCCTTCTGCGAGGTTGGTAACCCGGTAATAAAATCCATTGAGATACTCTCCCACTTCCACACGGGAATCTCTAGTGGTTGTAGCATTCCTGAAGGCCTCTGATGGTCAACTTTTATGAGTTGGCATGTAACACACTTTGAGACAAATTCTGCAATATCTCGTTTCATACCTGACCACCAATATACTCGTCGCATATCCTGGTACATCTCGTCCCCACCTGGATGTACTGAGAATTTTGACCCGTGCTACTCTGTCATAACGGCATGCCTCAAATCATCGTCTTCGGGTACTATCAGTCTACCGTTGAAGCGTAGTCCACCCTCTGAACTGATGGAGTAGAACTCTGCCCCCTTGGCTAGTAACTGCCGTACTTTATCCTGACAAAATGGGTCTTCTGCTTGTGCCCTCACTATCCGCATAACGTTCTCGGAAGTGATAGCTAGAACTGCCATACATGCTTTTGCCATATCATCCTCGTGTCGGAGCTCACTCCACTTTGCCTTCCAGACTTCTTCTAACTCTCCGATAGGTCTTCTGCTTAACGCATTTGCCACCACGTTAGCCTTACCAGGATGGTACTGTATATCAAATTGGTAGTCCTTCACGAATTCAAGCCACCTTCTCTGGCTCATGTTCAGGTCCTTCTGAGTGAATAGATATTGGAATGACTTATGATCCGTGAATAGCGTAAACTGCTCGCCCAGAAGATAGTGTCTCCAAATCCTCAAAGCAAAAACAACCGCTGCCAACTCTAGGTCGTGGGTGGGGTAGTTCTTCTCATGTGGCTTAAGCTTTCGTGACGCATAATCTATAGCCTTCTCCTCCTGTTGTAACACATCCCCAATCCTTGTAAGAACGCATCAGTATAGACTCGGTATTCCACTCCGCTCTTAGGCAAGGTAAGAACGGGGGCTGATGTCAACTTATCTTTCAATTCGTCAAATGCTAACTGGCAACTATCACTCCATACAAAGGGAATTCCCTTCCGAGTCAGATTCGTCAACGGTCCAGCAATTTTTGAGAATCCCTTGATGAAGCGACGATAATAACCAGCCAAACCCAAGAAACTGCGGATTTCTGTCGGTGTCGTGGGCCGTCCCCACTCCCTCACCGCCGATACCTTACTCGGGTCAACAGCAATGCCCCTGCTAGATACGACGTGGCCTAGGAACTGCACCTCCCGAAGCAAAAATCCACACTTCTCAAATTTGGCGTATAACTTATGGTTCCGCAATGTCTGTAGGACCAATCGTAAGTGTTCTGCGTGCTCCTCCTCCGTACGGGAGTAAATCAGAATGTCGTCTATGAATACAATCACAAACTGATCCAAAAACTCCTTAAATACCCTGTTCATGAGATCCATGAATACCGTCGGTGCATTAGTTATCCCAAAAGGCATCACTCTGAACTCATATGACCCGTACCGCGACAGGAAAGCGGTCTTAGGTACATCCTCTTCACGAATGCGCAATTGGTGGTAACCCGATCTCAAATCGATCTTTGAGAAGTATGCAACCCCTCTCAATTGATCAAACAAGTCGTCAATCCTCGGTAATGGATACTTATTACGTATCGTTACTTTGTTCAACTCTCTGTAATCTACACACAGACGAAGTGAACCATCCCTTTTCTTCACAAACAGTACTGGCGCACCCCATGGCGATGTACTTCGTCGAATAAAACCCTGTCCTAACAGTTGCTGGATTTGCTCTCTCAGTTCCCGCATCTCTGAAGGAGCCATGCGATATGGTGCTATGGCAATCGGTCTCGTCCCCGGTGTGAGATCAATTACGAACTCTATCTCTCTGCTAGGTGGTAACCCTGGTATCTCCTGAAAGACATCCTCAAAGTCCCTCACAACTGGGATTGAGTCCATTGAAACGACCGCCCCATGTGAGGTCTCCTCCTCAATATAATATAAGTGAGTTCGTGATCCTCCCTCGGGAAGTGGCATAGCCACAAGGAACATCTCCTGCCCCGGGATAGAGAACACGATGGTCCTCTCATAACAATCTACCATTTCCCTATTATGTGCCAACCAATCCATGCCTAGGATGACGTCATATCCCTCCATATCCATCACTAGAAGGTTCGCCGCTAGACTCAATCTCCCGACCATAATGCCCACACCCTTAAAAATCGAGTGTATGAGGGACCCACTACCCATCGGTGACTCTACACACATAAGGTGAGTGTCTTCTGTCGCTAATAGGCCGGCTGCCCGTGCAAATCTAGTGGAAATAAATGAGTGCGTTGCCCCAGTGTCAAACAAAACATTCCCTTCAAGCCCATGAATAGGAAACATGCCCGCAACTGCCGGTGGTGCTGGCGGTGCCGGCTGAAATGGAATGTCATGGATGTTGAACACACGTCCGTACTGCATCTGCCCTGGCTGTGGGGCCTGTACTGCTACTGGAGCTAACGGTGCCTGTTGCCCCTGTTGGGCATCCTGCTGTCGTGCCCGGTCTTGCTGTGGACAATTTCTGCTCTTGTGACCCTGCTGACCACAAGTGAAGCACTGCCCCTGGAACTGTCTTTGTCCTTGGCCCTGTTGGCCCTGACGTTGGCCCTGTCGCCCTTGGCCTTGTTGTCCCCCATTTTGATTACCCTGGCCCTGTCGACCCTGAGGAACTGGTTGTGAGGACCCTGCTGACCCTGTCGATCGAAGCGATACTTCCCGTGCTTAAACTTCTTGGCAGGGTTCCCCTGTCTGGAATCCTGTCCCAACTGACCCGTTGCCTGCTGCTGTGTTGCACTGCTGCCACTCCCTCCATCCACCTTGCCCGGTTGGCTAGGCTCACCCCTCTTACTTCCCTTAGTATGAAAACGATGATCCTGACAGTGTAGTAGAGCGGCATTGACGACATCTGTGTAGGTTACCAATGCCGAATTACCAATTAAGTGCTGTCTGATTCTCCAGGTTAGGCCCTCCATAAATTTGGACTTCTTCCTCTCCTCATTGCTCACCTCGTTTGGCACAAAATTTGCCAAGCGGGTAAACTCCTCCTCGTAGTCAGCAACTGAGCGATCACCCTGAACCACTTCACTGAACTTCTTTCTCATCTCTGACTCTACTGCTGGAGGGAAATACTTGCGGTCAAACCGCACCCAAAACTCAGAAATAGACAAAGTATCTCTCTCCTCGGTGGTGGTAACTGACTCCCACCACTGTAGGGCCGCTCCTGACAGACGGAAAGTGGCTAGCATCTGTTCCTGCACTCCAGTGCACTCTAGCATGCGCAAGTGGCACTGGATATTCTTCTTCCAGTTGCACGCTTCCACTATATCAGTACTACCCTGAAACTCGGGTGGGTGCCCCTTCTTAAATGTCTCTTTGACTCGTTGCCAAGTAGATGGTCCCGCCGGAACTTGCACTGCCGGTGCCACAGGGGGAGGTACTTGGGGCTGTGGAAAGTGGGTTGCCATTTCCCTCATTGCTGTCTCAACTGCTTGAGTCACTATCACTGTAACCTGAGTAGTGGATATTAGATCTGGTGGGGTGGTGGTATCGGTACCTGTGGCTCCTGATGAGCCTCCCTCACCTCCTCTCTGGCTTCAGCCCTCTCTACTCTCAGTCTCCTTGGCGGCATCTGAAATAAGATTCAAATTGTATAAGTACACAGTTTATACAAAGTTTAAGAGCAGAAGTACGATAACGCAACAGTTGGAAATTTATCAACAATCCTAATAGTAGGGCTCTAATACAAACAAACGTAACGCTGAATCGTAGAAAGCCGTACAGATCCTATGGACACTAGAACCTGATGCTCTAATACCATCTGTGACACCCCGCCTAATTAAACCTTGGGTGATCAAGCCTTATTTTAATATAAACAGGTTTCTTAAATGGTTCATTCTTAGCATCACTGTTGAACGCCTTTTTAAAATTTCTAACCACCTAAATGTAATTCAAACGGGTGCCAAATTTTATCTTTCTTAAAACAATAAATAATGCAAACCACACATAACCAAAACTAGATATGAATGCTCAGTACATAAAAAATCTGAAAGCAAATAAAGTCTTGCCGTAAACCACGGCCCAAAGACAACTACAAATCCATAACTAGAATAAACTATAATAGTAAAGGTGGAACGACATGTTCCAACTAGAAATAATAAAACTGAGATCCTGCACTAGAAATGAAAAAGAGGAAGCGTCTAAACAATCCCTGCAACCTCCACACTGGCTGCAGCTCCCAAATCTCTGACATGAAATCAAGCTGGGTGTCCTTGTGGCTGGGCACCTAAAAGGTTTTTAAAAATTTACATAGCAAGAGTTAGTACTCAAAACATTTGAAAATATTTTGCAAGCGGTTATCACAATTAAGTTATTGATTACACACATTAAGGTTTCGCACTCTCCCTTGGACCTCCTCACCTCTCTTACATAGTATATAACTATCGAGGAAACTTGGTCTACCTAGTTATACTGTCCATAACTGTAGTTAACTCAATAACTGCTCGTTACCTTATTCTTGTAATAATTACATCATGCTATAAATTATTACTGAGACATTTACTTATCATTTCATTGTCTACTATTCTCAATTTGTAGATTTATCACATAAAACATTTTATCCCACAACAATGTATTTTATATTAGTTACCACTAATATATCCTTTTATTACACACAAAGGACCCTTGGCTCGGAATAATTCATCGACTCCAAGTGAAATTTGGTTCGGAATGGTTCATCGACCCCAACTATCTATAAATATAAATATAGACACATATTCTGGTTCGGGACTCTTTCATCGCGGCACCAGTTCAAAGTTTGGTTCGGCATTAAACATCGACCCCAAATTTATAATAGTCTTATGTTAGTTCGGAATGTCACATCGACCCTACCATAATTAATTTAGGTAATATTCTCTTAACCCAAAACTATTTATATAAATTTAGTAGGTACGCACCCGACCTAGTAAATCATACCCGTACGTAATATATTTTTCTTATATTCTCCGTACTTATTAATTACAACATATCTCACTATTGTATTTATTCGAGTATTCGCGTAACTCTATGGGTCCTAGTTACACCTCCCTTAATTCAGTAGTTAAGTTAACTTTAACCTACTACTATTTTCTTTCCGGAATTAAGTCTCACTCTTTCCGTAATTAAATTAACCATTTCAACTCACGGCTAAGTCAATCGTTCTACCGTCATTCCATTTCTCCAACATTCCTACTCAATCATTAGTGGAGGAACCTAATGGTACACCTACTGGTAATTTCCAAGTCCCCTCATAGGAAAAATATCAATTCTAAGGTTCCCATTAAGTAACGGCAATTAAAGAAATTTCTTCACAACTTTCTATAGTTCAGACAGGGTCGATTGATCGAAGGAAGATGGTCGATCGATCGACTGCTTCGATCGATCGGTACTCCAGGGTCGATCGATCGATCAAGCAGTGACAGACCCAGTTCATCTTATTCCTATGGGTTTCACCATTTTTACATCTCTAACTTTCATGATAAGCCATCAAATTCACAACCAACAATTTCTAATCATTCCTACATGTTCTGGGATGATTACTAACGATTTAAAACAACAAAATCATTATAAATCTTGGCTAAATTCACTGAAAATATCCATAATATTCAAGAACCCTAAAACTGCATTCTTTATATTTTTCATCAAAATACCAGATTTTCATACGAATTTCTCATCAGATTTTCTATGATATAAACCTACTTGGTAATTCAAAAACGTCCTACATACAAATCCTAATCAATCATGGATTATTATCAACTGTTTATTCCCAATAATATCATAAAAATCATGTTCTTCCTCAAGCTTAAACATGGGTATTATAACTCAATTATTTTGCAAATAACCACTTGCCTTAAGATTTGTAGGGTCTGATTTCATGGTTGTTGATGATGATTGATGATATTGGTGTCTCAATCCTTCTTCCCAACAATCTTTGTGGTGAAATCTTCCTAAGATGATCCCTCCTTCCTTCTTGCCTAAGGAATTTGCCTCTCTTTCTCTCTCTCTAATGGATATGGTGTAACTCTAACTATCTAACCCTAGCCACCACTCTTATAATCAGATATAGGGTTACAAAAATTCGTAGGTCTTCTTTCCCATAATTGTAAAGAGACCAAAATGCCCCCGAATGGTCCCGGTTTAGCCCGAAAATGACCTGACACTCAACTAGTACCCCCGGATACACTATTTTGACTAATTCGACCCTTTTGGAATCAACCGTAGACTCTAAATTATCATTTGAGTCTCGTAAATATTTTTCTACTCTCATTCTTAATTTTGTCGAGTTATATCCGGTACGTCCATATAGTCACTAGACCGTACATATCAGCATTGAAAATTTCTACTCACCTTAGTAAATTTTCTATAACACATATTCTTCTTTATTAGTATAATATCACATTAAATTACTCTACTCACGTAATTTAAATCAAACATATTTAATCACATTAAATTACTCTACTCACGTAATTTAATTAAAGCGTATTTAATCCCATTAGTATAATATCTATTTAAATTACTCTACTCACGTAATTTAAATCAAACATATTTAATCACATTAAATTACTCTACTCACGTAATTTAGTTAAAGCGTATTTAATCCCATTAAATTACTCTACTTACGTAATTTAGAATTAAGCAGAATTACAGGGTGTTACAATTCTTTCACTCTATGTGCTTCTACTTTTTATGAGTCCTTAGTTATTTCAAATTTAAAATTGACCCTATATTGTTACAATAAATTGTAATAGCTGACTACACTGAAAAAACAAAACCCAAATCACTTAGGAAGTTTTGGAGCCAAGCAGCCTCCTTTGTTGCCTCTGAAGCGATAACACATTGGGCTTCCATCGTAAATAAAAAAATACATGATTGTTTGATACTCCTCCAAATTATGGCTCTACCTCCTAAGGTAACACCCATATCCTCATGTCAATCTCCTGGAATCCATATTCGACTAAAACTATAAGTCTGTTTATCCAAAGGGTACTAAATTATGCGCTAAGTAAACTAGCACATGATCTCTAGTCCTTTTCAAGTTCTTGATAATATTTTAAAGAGCGATCCAGTAATTCTCACCTGGGTTAGACAATAATCTAATGACCATCCCAATAACAAATCATATATTCAGTCTTGTACATATTCTAGTATACATGAGGTTATCCACTACTGAAGCATAAGGTATATTTCTCATCCTCTCTATATGATCAAGTATTTTAGGACAGTAATCCCTATATAATGAAATTTCATGAAAAAAAGGAGAACCCATTTCTTGGAATCTTGCATGCCTAAAATTATGAACACATTATCGATATAAGTGACTTAAGATAATCCCAACATCCAATTTTTCCAATCATGCATAAGCTTAATCCTAAGGATGTGATTGGATTCTCCTAAGTCCTTCTTATCAATCTCATTAGACAATCACAATCTTCTACTTAACAATAGGAAAACATTATTCACGATTAGTATAATATCATCCACGTAAATGTAAAACCCTTGGTTTACACACCTAATTGATCAGGCCAACCACAAAACACCGAGTGTGCTAAATCTACATCATTCTTATAATCATCGATAAACTAAAAACTAAAATTATAAAAACTATCCACAATAAAACTCAATAAAGGATAATAAACAAAATACTAAACTGAGATAAAAACCGAATACAAATATTTTATAATAATTGTTTCAACTGAATAAAAGAATTCAACATAAACCTCATTTTATTACAACTACGGAATTCAAATGAATACAAAACAAAATAGCTCCCCTACTCTAAGGATGATATCTGGATATTCAAAATTTGCAAGTCTGATCGCTCAGCCCTGCTAAACTTGTATATAAAAAAAAATAATTCATATGGGGGAAAACATTTGTAGATTTATTTTAGAGCCCTAAAGTTGTAAGAAATATCTGCAATACATCAATATAAATCATGGGATAAATCTAAAATAAAGATGCCACCCATGGACTCTCATGTGCAATGAGTACTTCACCCTCGTCTAAGTGCAATACTATGCGCATGTACAAACCCAAGGCTTAATTATACCAAAATTCTCCATCTTTAGAACAAAAATATTATCTATAACGACTAACTATCACGAAAAGCAAAAGAATACCCAAGTAGGATTACACACTAATGCCAATACATATATTTTTATTAAGATATTCACAATCTCATCAAAGTACCACTCTCTTAGTTTTAACATCTCTTAATTACACGTGTTCATCTCTGAACAACCATAAAGAATAAACCACGACTATCTATCATGCAAAATGGATATAACTACTATGTGTGTAAGAATAGAACATAAGTGCTAATCCCACAATGTCATCCACAAGCATATACAAGTAAATCACATAATGTATTTAACATGCAATCAGATTTATTCTCAATTTTCCATAACTAGAATATATTAAAGTATTTCTTGTTAGTTATTACACCACACGAAGGCCATTACCTTCGAGGAAAATCTCATGCTTCTATTGGAAAGTTTGTTAAAATCCATTACCTAACAGCCTTGAGCTAAACACGGAACAACAATGGGGGGATCGTTATGCAGAAGCACCATTAATGAGCCAAACCTCAACACGAATAATGTCTCAAGTCATTCATCCTCCTCTCGTCACTAAGGGGTGACACCACCGAACATATGATATAATATAATGGTCTCCACTACATCCTACCTCACTTAGCCAGGCGTATGGAACATGACCCTGATCACAAACACAACCCCAACCAATGGATTCCCCGCGAATAGCGGTATGTTCACATTATTAAAGTAATGCATATATATATATATATATATATATATATATATATATATATATATATATATATATATATATATATATATATATATATATATATATATATATACATCATAACGCATACTCTTAAGCATACCCAAAACATTCCAATCCCCAAACAGTGGACTGTCATCACAATTAGGTTTTGAAACCATATCAAACAAATACAACCAAGTAGGATACTCCAAACAACCACGCGTATCCCAAATCTTTCGCAATCCCCACCGTCAAATTATCTACCACATATCTAGGTTCATTAACTCTTAAACCTTATCATATCGAACTCTTAGTTTAGTACATCTCTAAAATGTGAGTGCTCGTCTATACATATAGATATGTTCTCTCGTAACATACATATATAACTCCTCTTTTGATTTCTAACTTAATCATACGACGTATAATTTCTCAAGACAATATTAACCAAGAAAAATACTTTAGCTAGTCATTCTCCTAGCTCAACCTGTATCTATGATCATAAGGTACCGCGCACCCTCGCATTTACCTAATTTAACCGGATTCCCACATTGGAGGGTTTTAGAATCACTAAGGTAATCACATTCAAAAATATATAATCTCATTCTACAAAATGACCAAGTATCTCACCTAAGTATAAAGCCCAGTCATCACTAATTAGACCCCAAACCAAAACTAGGTCCAAAAACCTAATTAATCAAACAAAAGCCCTAACCTAGGCAAAACTAGAGGCATCGATCGATCGAAATTGGTCGGATGATCGATGGCCTCTGTATGCAGATTTTCTTCTTACTCATGGGATTCCCTTCCCCTAAACCTCCATTAGTGATTCACAAATCTCTATATCAGTAAGCAAACATTACCATAACTAAATCTAAGCATATGAACATGATTTTAATAATTCTTAATCATAATAATCAATGCATTTTTTTATTTCAAGATTTAATCATCCAAACCCATAATTTTGTAGAAAACATGAACGGGTTTTAATTCTTCTTCAATTCCATAGCCAAACTTCAAATTAAAAAATGGAGTTATCTTAAAGATGAGATTAAGGCCTAATACACACATTTTAACTCAGATTCATACCGAAAATATCATCAATTTCAGATTTCTTCTTAAAAATCCTCAATATCTAATCCTAATTAGTCCAACACAACGACATGATTAAGGCATAACAAATTTTAACCTAAACATGACTTCTAATCCAAAAAATAACATAGGAAAACACTAATTATAAATCTGTTAGAGATTAACTAGAGTATAAAATTGAAGAACACCTAATATAGGCTTGAATCATCTTCTCCAATCCTTCTCCAATTATCCTATAAGCCTAACACTGCTAGGTTTTTTTCTAAATGTAAATGAATCATTAAAGATTCCTAATCCCAATATGTATCTCCAATTTCCGCACCTACATTTAGTGTCAATTTTCAGGGCCCCAAATGACCCCAAAATACACACCGGAATACTCCAAAACTTACGCTAAGGGTATACATATATTCCCTGGCCCAACTTAAGATTATAAAAACATGTAACTGGTCCTTGTGACACTCCAGTGTCCAATCCAGATGATACTGCCCACAACACGCGATAATATCATATGGCGTAAATAAATTATACACTTATTTATTCTACGTATACAAATAATCCAATAATCAATTAATTAATATTACCAATTCATTATTCCAAAAACATGTTACAAAAAAATAATACCGCGAGAAAAATGTAATTATTATGTAAATTAAGTATTTTCATTATTGTCAATTACACAAGTAATAATTTATCCCATTACATATTTTATTTCTCACTTAATAAATAATTTCCTGAAAATATGGGGTATTACATTCTACCCCCTAAAATAGGAATTTTTTCCCCGAAATTCTCTGATGCATAACGTCAAAATGTAACCCACACAAATGTCACAGGCTTATTCATAATTAGCCCGCACCCATATCCAACGAGATAATAAAAAAAGGCTCACATACACTTATTATAGTGTTCCACGGCTGGGGCACCCATAAACCCTATACCACGTGTACACATACACAATTATCACATATGTATAACACATATATACGATCAAAAATTAAGGGTATACTCGAACATCCTACTAATCGCAACTCAACTATTGTTGAGATTTCCCCCACTTATTCTACTAATGGTGAACCTTTGAATGTCTCACCCCTCAATTTGTTATCTTTGCACAAAATAACGTACCACTTTTTCAACCAAACATCCATGACTCCTCGCCGAATTAAATACTGGGTGATCAGTCATTTATTAAATTATTTCAGAATCCAGTTGGTTAAGAATATGCATCACTGTAGAAAACTTTATTATTAACACTAACCACCTAATATTTAAAAAGTTTAGTGTCAAAATTTTATCTTTCAATTAACATAAAATAAAATTAACTAATTACTCAACATACACCATTCAAACGAATCTCATATGAAATAAAATGACTAAGGTTATAAATGTGAGTGGAGTAAACACTTCCAACCTAAATCCCAAATACAATAATCCAACAAAATAACCCAACAACTGAAAGGAGTAAATAAGTAGATCCACAATCTTTGATTGTCTGAAGAAGTAAAAAGGGAAACACGTCCTATCTGAAATAGATAACTCCAGATGTAGGAATGAGAATCATGGAGGTGCCTATTACCAAGTCTTGTAACTTCCACAGTAGCTACAACTCGTCAAATGAATAAAACTGCTATAATTGGTGTCCCTGTGGTTGGGCACCTAAAATGATTTGACGAAAGAAAAGAGATTTTCAATAAACGGGTCAGAGATCGAGTTGAAAATAGTTTAAAATCAGTAAGTGCTTAAATCGAAACAATAGAACATATAGTGTACATGTTATATTCTCGTACTCTCACTTGAGATACTCACCTCTCATCTAATGTGCACACCTAACGCGTATATTTAACCCATCCTAGTTATGTTATCCCGCCTAGCTAGTTTGAAGATGACTATTATGACACAATTAATCTCATGCATTTACCCATATCACCCGTATCACGTATTACCATATGTTTAAAGATAGTTATTCAACTACACAACCATTATTCTCATACGTATTCTCTTTCTCGCTAAGAATATTTTTAAATATCGTTATTTCTATAACTACGAAACACATATTGTAGAATAACTAATAGGTATACATATATTTATCTCTCTATATATATACACTAATTATGCACCACTGGGTTAGGTCCACCTTGGTGCAATGCATACTCTGCTATCATGTCCTGATGCATCACTCATTGGATGAAGGACTACAGATTCGGTCTCTCGTGAACTATCAAAATAAACACACATATTGGAGGCGAACATAGTTATAAGCCTATGGGATACGCACATACCTACGCACCCATATGATTGTCAACACTATCGTTCTCATTGATAGCCCGTACCAAGGTTCTATGTTCTACTGATACGAATCAAAATCCCCCCGAATGTTGCTCAAGATATGATCGTCCACAATACTCAACCTCCACTCGATAGTAGGCAGCGTAGTTATGTAATACACACAATAATTAAATCAATAGGTACATACACACAACCTATAATAATCATTAGGTATTCACGCAACCCAAATCTCCGAATTTATATGTACTATTATTACCTATAATATTCACGTTACTCTATCCATACGATTAATATCTATATCATATATATTCCATAAGGTCCTATTACTCTAACATATTCCCTTTGTAGTTACGTAATCACCTCACCACTAAACTGTGTGACGAAGTCACTCAAGAATAGCGTAGGTAAGATTTTAACTTGTACGAGCAAAAATTAAAATTTCTGAAATCTCGCTAGAAGTGGGGAAATTTTCGTTCGAACGAAACTTTGAATGAACTAGGCACTGAATTTTCGTTAGAATCTCATTCGAACAAGGTCAGGTGGTAGAAGAGCATCAGGTTCTAGAGTCTTTTAGAATTTATGCAGCTTATTACATTACAGCTTAGCATTCTTTGATATAGAGCCCTATTATAGGATTGTTGTATTCCTCTACGCATACGACTTATGTTCTCCCGCTATTGGGAATAATTTATGTGATTCATATACGAGTTCGGGTGGACTAGGTACACCAAACAATATGGGATAACTAGTAAAGGGTAGATATGAGGACTGTAGGAGGAGAGGCTTAGCAAGCCATGGAATAGTCGGGGAACGGTGATCGCAATAGAAGTTACCGAAATTGTTGTCTAGGTAAATGATAAAAGGATAAGCACTAGGGGACAATAATTTCCCAAACACTGTCACAGATAACAGTAGTGAAATTTTTTGACTCACCTAGCATAGTTGACAAATTAGAGAGTCATAGGAACTCTTTAGAAGAATCACCTATAGAATCTGAAGAAAAGGTGAAGTGTGATGGGCCAATGGAAGAAGATACTCTAAAGGCAATAGTGTAGGGTGGAGTGCAGTGACACTCAAAATTTAAATTCGGATGAAACTTTTAGCTGAGCATCATAGAGTGATGATAGCCAATCGTCACATATAAAGTAGTATAAATGGAATTAAACAAGAGATTGGGTGCAGTTTGACCGTAAGATCTTCTATCTACTGTTCAGATAGAGATGCGAATGGGATCACGAACTTATCACCAGTAGGTCAGGTAGAGACCGACCGTAAAAGATAAGTTAACTTAGTTAACAAACTTTGTAGCCAAATAAAGGGGATGCGAAGAATAACAAGGGTCCGTAAGTTAATAATGGACTTGTGGGTGAAATACCCAAGCATGAATGGGAGATACGGCTAAGGTTATTAGTGTCGGCATCATCAAAACCATATGGTTATAAGAGTACATCAACGCTTCCAGGAGAAGGGAGCCAAGAGGATTGGAAGTTCTAGTCAAGGAGAAACACTAAATTTCATGGTATCAGTGAGTTACCATAAGAGGGTATACCCGGTAGGGGACCCACTTAAATTCTTTAGATCATCTGAATTCTTACCAAGTGACAGTAGATTCAGTTAGGACTATCAGAGAGAACAACAAATTCCATAAGGACCAGTGGATCCAAAGGGACAATAAGGGTAGCAATAGGGGTTAAGAAAACCAGGTCCAAGAGGGGGATAATTGACACGGCCCATGGGGACAGAGATAGAGGATGGGCATAAAAAGGTGTCCTATGTGTGATGAGTAGGACCATCGGCACTAAACTGATGTACGACGAGAAAATGAGAATAGTCGGATTGGGAAAGTAAATGAAAACGATGCTAGTGGACCATAGTAGCAGCATGAGAGAAATTCCCCACAGAAGAATCTAGTGAACAGATGTAGACCTAGAGGTTATCAACCTGAGAAATCATTGAGTTCAGGAAGGACCAATAAGGTCCTCAACAGTAATAACAACATTCTCGTTCCTCAAAATCCTCAAGACTAAGGAGATGGTGAGGCAGGCCAGTAGGGCCAGGGCCAGGTCCAGAAGTAATAAAGTTCCTCTAGAAAGTTATTATGGTCATAAAGAGATGGGTCGTACGAAGAAGGATTGCCCAAAGCGAGACATAGGACGATGGTAAGATGAGATCTTGGATATGCAACCGTTACAGTTGAACAAGGGGTCAGTTTCGGCATGAGGGTTATGCTCTGGGACCCGTTGACCATAAAAGGTAGGTGAAAAATGGAGTTAGAATAATTGCCTTACCCTTATAAGTAAGGGATGACATTTTAGGTGACATGAGTGAGTCACAATAATTGATTAGTAACACTACAATTCAAGTGTGCATCGAGTTTAGTGGGTGCGCTGGAGATAGTAGCCTTATTAGGTATATGATTAACATTGGGTAGCGAGACTATTGGTGTCGCCTGTGGGGGTGGAGAAGGCGTGGACACTAAGAATTTTTTTATATTACGTGACAATTTTTGCCCTTTTTTGGGTGTTATAATAGTAGAACATATTATTACTATATTATGTAGTGACTGAATACCAAGACTTTGATCGGTAGGAAATTGTTAGTAAGACAATCATACTCGTTATTTCAGGGTAAAATATATGGCTTTAAGAGGCATCACTTGAAAAACCATTGAGCCTGCATATATATTGTATTGTATCGTAGACTTCGATGAGTATTTTGTCTTACTATATTCGATCTCAGTGAGTAGGGAAATTCACTAATTTGATTTAGAGTATATTGATTTATTCTCAAGCAGAGAGATATAGTTCGTTAATTATATATAGCGCTGAGAACTTTGTGATAGTGAGGGTGCCATGTTAGAAGTCGTCTTAGAGACATGAGAGTAGACGAGTAAACTTTTTGTCCGCAGACGGAAATTCGGGGGTATATGTTATGGACTAAGGGATTAATGGATCTCAACGACTGATATACCAAAATACACCCTCGTCCAGGCCGAGGGTAGTCTCATCTAGGATGAGGGTTCAACTCTACTTCTACCCCCAGGGGAACATACTGATGATAGGCAACACAGTTCAGACGACCCTATGGAGGCCGACCCCACTATTGACAAGTTTGATGACCTAAATCATCCCAAGCCCATGGGGACAAAAGGCTCGGCTTAGGGGATATTCGGTTGACCAAGCGACTAGCCAACCCTATGGGGGTGATAGTACGAAGATCCTACATCCAGGATTTAGGACACCTAATAGGTCAGCATCAATCTCATCCTCGGCTTATCGCCATAAGCCGAGGGAAACACCATTATGGCGCGTGATTTGGGAGACGCGTGGGTCGATGCGCGTGGGACTCATGTAGCATGTTGACAAAACTGTTATAACAAGATCATTCCCTCATGTGAGGGAATATTAAGTCATCATTACCTACCAGTGGCCCAGCCAGGTGTCAATAGGGGGTCGGTTAGATCATCATTCACATGCTCATTGCATGCTTGGGGGGTACACTATGCCCTATATATACTTGTCATCTACAACCTTATAAAATGATGGATAATTGGAACCCTATCGAAAACTCTGTTTGTACATGTAGTAGAGAGAGAAATCTTATGTGCATTGTATCCAAGGACAATAGTGCCCATGCTTAGTGGATCACACACTCATAGTGGGCGTAGGCCAGATTGGCTGAACCACTATACATCATTGTCTTTATTCCTCTTCTACTCACCCCCTTCTATACAAATAGTTGTATATATATATATATATATATATATATATACCATTATTTCTACTATTTGAGCTCACCACCTCTTATCTTGTGGTGCTATTTCAAGCATCATCAGTTTGGCGCCATCTGTGGGAACGAGAAGTTATATCTTTCTTTATACATCTTGACCTCACCAAAAACTATAGTGGTGAACCAATTCTCCCCCTGCGCATGGATTTGTTTCACCATTGAAGGAGGTCCATTAAGGTTATCAAGCCCATCAGTCTTTTGATCATTCAGCTCATAACAGCTCAAACATATGGCAACGGAGTTACCACCACCTCCTCCACCGGCTAGTGGAGTAGGACCCAGTTCCATCCATATACCACCTCAGTCTGAGATAGTTGAGGCGGCTTCCGCCCTGAAGTCTTTGGCAGCAAGCCATCAAGTTGTAGGAGAGAAATTTATAGCTCTTATCCAAAACATACTGAGACCACCCGGAGTCTCACCGGGGATGATTACTCTAGCGGCTGCACCAGGACAACATGAGGCCAGGGGACCACCCCAGGAACCATGCAAACACTTGCCACCTCCACAACGGTGGAGGGATGTTGCTGACCCCTAGCGTCTGCGGCTGGGGAGGCATGGAAAACATTTCCCATAGAATGGATATGATGACGTGGGAGTGGAAGAGGCTCCCATAGATTTTTGGGAGCCATACGAGGTCTCCAATAATACTGTACGACCCATACAGGGGAGACAAGGAAGGTGCATAAGACAAAATCCTGACTATCGCCCGAGAGGCTCAGCTTTCGACCGTTAGAGTAGAGGGTTGGACTTTGAGAGGTTGGGACTAGCCAATGACTTGAGGAAAAGATTGTGTAGATCGAGAAGTCTCGAATGATGCAGAAGAGAGGAAGTATATGGCTAACCCCACGAGGGACGACCCCCTATAGATGAGACGACGGTTAGGGAGAAGTAAATAGCCGATGAAGGTTGGCTGTAGCAGAGCCCTCAATTCACCCCAGGGAAGCGGTCGGGGATAACAATAGCCAAGATAACCCTATAAGGTCATGGAATGAATCGATTCAGAGGCTTGAGGATAAAATTGGTGATATCCTAAAAAGTCGAGACCCTCTTCAAAGAGGATATTCCATAGGCTCACCCTTTGTGGCGAAGATAGTCAACTTCCCAACTTCATCCAAGTTTAAGCCACGTGTGGTCACCCCAATGTATGACGGGAGTACCAACCCGATCCATCATAATGAGATGTACCAATCAGTGGCACACATATACTTTATCTCAGATGAGATGAGTTGTCATGCTTATTCCGGCACTTTGATTGGGGCTTCACATGTCTTGTATATCTTTCTTCCAAAGAACTCCATTGAAAGCTTTAAGCAGCTGGTAGACCGGTTCATTCACAACTTATGCTTCAAAGTGAGGCCACAGAAGAAGACTACTCACCTGCTCTATGTTAAGAAGGGAAGAACGAGAGCCTCAGAGACTACATAGCCAGGTTTAACAAGGAAAAGTTAGAGGTTGAAGACTACGAATAAAGTATAGCCATGACGACCCTCATTGGAGGACTCCAAAAGGGTAAGCTATTATGGAAGATTGCTGAAGACCTTCCGAAGTCAATGGCTGAGTTACTGACAATATCGGGGAAGGTGATGAACGTCAAAAAGGCGATGGCTACCAAATACGAAGATGAAAAAGGAGGCACTAGTGGAGGTAAGTACCAGAAAAAGAATAAGGGGGGGAAGAAAAGACTAGCAGATGACAAGTTTACAGATTACACCAATCTGACAGTTACCTGCGAACACATTCTGAATGAGATAAAGAGAGATCAAACCTTGAAATTGCCTGAGAAGTTGAGAGAACCACCCCACAAGAGGAACAAAAACCTATGGTTTGAATTCCACCAAGACCATGGTCATTTGATCGATAAGTGTTTTGCTCTAAAAGATGAAATACAAAAAATGTTAAAATACGAGAAGTTAATAAAGTACATGGACATGGGAGCCTTTAAGAGAGACCGAGGGGCTGACCCTAGGAAGAAAAGAAGCAACATATACAGAGAAGATCCCCCCAACAGAAAAGACGACCCCTCTGAGGATGATAATGATATTTACCTTCCATCGAGAGACGACCATGGCCCTGTGAAAAAGCTTAATATAATTGAGCTCGGTGTTGGAATGATCTCTGCGGGCCTAGAGGGAGGAGGATCAAAAGTCACCGACAGGAATGCCCATGTAGCTGAGGCCAAGGTAGTGACGAAAGATGTGCGCTCAACCTCTATCGAAGCCCAGCCATAAAAGAGGAAGAAGGTTTATTTGGATACTCTGATAGTGGGTTTATCAAGGATGGACTTGAATGGACTCTTAGACCCACATGATGACCCTCTTGCCATCACCATCAGGGTGAACGAGAGGTGCTAAGGAACTTGGTAGATGGGGCAGTTCTGCAGATGTGATGTTTTGGCCATGTTTTAAAGTCTCGGGACTCAGCCGTACTAGACTCGTCCCATACCATCATCACTTTATTGGTTTCAGTGGGGAAAAGGTTCATCCCCTCAAAGTGTATGAGGTTGATTTAAGAATGGGAGAGGAGTGGACGAGATGGTTTACCAAGAAAATCAACTTTTTCATAATGGATGAAAATATCTTCTCGGCCTACAACATTATACTGGGACGGGTAACCCTCAAGAAATTTAATGTCGTGCCTTCCAAGGTTCACCAGATGATAAAATGCCTGACCCCTTATGGGGTAGGGGAAGTTTAGGGTGACCAAACCACGGCACAATAATGCTACTTCAACTCAGCCAAGTAAAGAGAGACGCACAAGAGAGAAACCACTACTTACAACATTGATACCCTTGACCCCAGGGATGAGACTAAGTTAAAGAAGGGAGAAGCCATGAAAGAGGTAGAATCCATCATCCTCAATGAGGATGAACCAAAAAAACCGTCCAAGTAGGCAAGGCCCTAAAGTCAGATAAAAAAGAAGAGCTCATTAAGCTGCTAAGGAGAAGACATAACGTTTTTACATTGAGTCATGCAGACATGTCGGGAATTGACCCCCTAATCATGTGTCACAAGCCCATGTGTCACAAGCTCAATGTGGTAGAGGACGCCAAGTCGATAAACCAGAAGAGGAAAATTTATTCTCGAAATTAATATGAGGTCAAAGGGATGAGATCAAGAATCTAGAAGAGGCTGAGTTTATCAGGGAAGTCATCTATCCTGAATAGCTATCTAATGCGGTTATAGTCCCTAAACCAAATGGTAAATGGAGAATGTGTGTAGACTTCACTGACCTCAATAAACACTACCCCAAAGACAGTTTCCCTCTTCCCCTCATTGATCAGATGGTGGACGCTACTACAAGCCATGAGCTAATGAGCTTTATGGATGCATATTTGGGCTACAAGCAGATCTTCATGAACCCTGAGGACTCAAAAAAAACATCTTTCATTACTAACAAAGGGGCTTACTATTATAGGGTCATGCACTTTGGTCTGAAAAATGCAGGGGCAACCTATCAGTGCCGCATGAATAAAATGTTCGAGGACCAAATCGAGAAGTCTATGGACGTTTATGTAGATGACATTTTGACTAAGAGCTTGAAGGCCAAGGATCATGTGGCCGACCTTGAGATAACCTTTAATACGATGGACTAGTATCGGATGAAACTCAACCCATCCAAGTGCATTTTTAGGGTCGGAGAAGGAAAGTTATTGGGGTTCATCCTCAATCAAAGGGGCATCGAATCCTGAGAAGATAAAGGATCTACTGGAAATGAAGACCCCAAGACAATTAAAGATGTTCAAAGGCTCATAGGACGAGTGGCTTCTTTGAATAGATTTGCATATAGAGCCACAAACAAGTGTGTACCATTTTTCAAACTTCTCAGAAAGGCTTTTGAATGGAATTAAGAGTGTGACAATGCTTTCAAAGAGCTAAAGTCCTACCTGGGGTCTCCTTTACTATTATCGCATTTAGTGCAAGGCGAAAGATTGTATGTGTACCTAGTCATCTCAGAGTGACCCACCAGTGCTGCTATTATGAAAGAAGAAGATGGAGTGAAGAAGTCGATGTATTTTAATAGTAAAGAACTCCAAGGGGAAGAACAAAGGTAACCTAGGATGTAGAAGTTAGACTACTCTTTGATTCACGCCTCAAGGAAGATGAAGACGTACTTCTAGTCCCATACAATGGTCATCATCACCGATTCCCCTCTTAGTCATGTCATACACAAGCCAGAGAAATCAGGGAGGATAATGGCATGGGCTATAGATCTGGGAGAGTTTGATATTGTGTATCAACCTAGGATGGCCATCAAGGGGCAAGCATTAGCAGATTATGTGGATGAGTTTACTTGGGAAGAGGCTAAAGCTGAAAATGAGAACCTCAAAAAGACAGATATCCCACAAGACAGAATTGTTGACCCATCCACAGATAAGGCTGAGACAAAGGACACCAAAGATAGTTTCCCTCTTCCCTGCATTGATTAGATGGTGCACGTTACTATGGGCCATGAGATAATGAGCTTCATGGATGAATATTCGGACTACAGCCAGATCTTTATGAACCCTGAGGACTCAGAAAAAATAGCTTTCATTACTGACAAAGTGACTTACTATTATAGGGTTATTCCCTTTGGTCTGAAAAATACAGGGGTAACCTATCAGTGCCTCATGAATAAAATGTTCGAGGACCAAATCAGTAAGTCTATGGAGGTCTATGTAGATGACATGTTGACCAAGAGCATGAAGGCTAAGGATCATGTGGACGAACTTGAGAGGACCTTTGACATGATAGACAAGTACCGAATGAAGCTCAACCCAACCAAGTGCTTTTTTAGGGTCAGAGCAGGAAAATTCTTAGGGTTCATCGTCAATCAAAGGGGTATCGAGGCCAATCCTGAGAAGATAAAAGATCTGCTGGAAATGAATACCCCCAAGACCATTAAAGATGTTCAGAGGCTCATTGGACGAGTGGCTACTTTGAATAGGTTCGTATCTAGAGCTACAAATAAGTGTCTACTATTTTTCAAAGTTCTCAGAAAGTATTTTGAATGGAACGAAGAGTGTGATAATGATTTTAAAGAGCTAAAGTCCTACCTAGTCCCCTTTACTGTTAACACATCCAGTGCAAGGCAAAAGATTATACGTGTAACTAGTCATCTCAGAGTCAGCCATCAGTGCTGCTATTATGACAGAAGAAGAAGGAGATCAAAAGTCGGTGTATTTCAATCGTAAAGCACTCCAAAGGTCAGAACAAAGGTACCTTAGGATGTAGAAGTTATCCTATGTTTTAATTCACACCTCAAGGAAGATGAATCCATACTTCTAGTTCCATATAATGATCATCCTCATCGATTCCCCTCTTAGGCAGGTCATACACAAGCCAGAGAAGTTGGAGAGGCTAATGGAAGAGTTTGATATTATGTATCAACCTAGGATGTCCATCAAGGGGCAAGCATTAGAAGATTTCATAGCTGAGTTTACTTGGGAAGAGGCCAAGGTTGAAATCGAGAACCTCAAGAAGATAGATATCCCACAAGGCAGAATTTTTGACCCATCCACATATAAGGCTGAGACAAGCGCCACCAGAGAAAAAGTTGTTCAAAATGAAGAAGAAATATACCTATTTAGACGGGGATCCCTTTCTAAGGGTAATTTCTTAGGGGGACAGGTTGTGTGGAATCTCTTTGTTGATGAGTCCTCCTGTGAGAGCGGAAGTGGAGCAGAATTGATAGTATCAACACCCGACAGTACGAACATCGAATATGCCCTAAGGTTCAACTTCAAAGCCTCCAACAACAACTCAGAATATGAGGCCCTGATTGCAGGCCTCTCTATGGCTAAGTCTTTTAGTGTTGTCCAGATCTTGGTGTTTACTTATTCAAAGTTGGTAGTGAATCAGATACTAGGAGCATATGAGGCTAAGGATGAGAGAATGGCAAAATATCTTGAGAGAGTAAAGTCACTATTGAAAATCTTTAAAGAAATAAAGTTGAAGAGGATACCTCGACTGGATAATGGTCAAGGTGATGCACTTGCTAGACTAGCCTTAGCAACTAGGACGGATATCATGAGAAGAGTTCCAGTGGAAATTATGCTTTGGCCAATGATTGAAGAGGAAGTTGGAACACTTAGCTTATGCTTAAATATAAACAGGTAAGCTTCATGAATGGACCCTCTAATCAGATACATTAAATAGGGGGAGGTGCCAAAGGCAAAATAAGAAAGGAAGAAGTTGAGGTATAGGGCTGTGAAATTCACTATCATCGAAGACACCTGTACAAAAAGGGGTTCTTGCTCCCTTTGCTTAGGTGTGTGCACCAGTCTGGGGTTCCACATATCTTACAATATGTGCATGAGGGGTCTTGTTCAAGCCACGTTGGGGGTAGATCATTAGCAAAGACGATAGTCACCCAAGGATACTAGTGGCCGACCTTAGCGAAGGATGATATGGCATATGTAAAGAAGTGTGATAAATGTCAGATGTTCGCCACCATCCCTCATCAGCCCCATCAACCTCTTACCTCCATTACATCCCAATGGCCATTTATAATATGGGGAATCGATTTGGTAGAACCTTTGGCTAGGGTTGTTAATAACTATCGATACTTGATCGTAGGGATTGATTATTTTTCAAAATGGGTGGAAGCCGAGCCAATAGGAATGATCACCGAGTAGAAGACCTTCTAGTTCATCTAGAACAACATCATATATAGGTATGGTGTCCCCAGCACCCTCATCCCAGACAACGGGACTCAGTTCAAGAATGTATCCCTAGAGAAATACAGTAAAAGAGTTGGGATCAAATAATTCTTCTCTACGTAGTCCGATCTCAGGATAATGGGAAAACTGAGCTTACAAAGCGAAAAATCCTAGATATGATTAAGAAAAAACTCAAGGAGGCAAAAGGAAAATGGGTTGAGAAGGTATATGCTGTGTTGTGGGCCTACAGGATGATGACAAGAACTCCTATTGGTGAAACCCCTTTCATGTTGACATATGGCTTAGAAGCCGTCATCCCCACTGAAATTGGGTTTCCTAGTCACAGAGTTCAAATTTATGATCCGCAGAGAAACATGGAAGAAAGGAGACTTGACATAGACTTGATTGAGGAAAAAAGAGAAGACGCTGAGATAAGACAAGCAGCTGTGACACCCCGCCCAAATAAATACCGGGTGATCAGTCCTATATCAAATTTAAAACAGGAATCTCATGGGTTCATTCTTAGCATCACTGTCGAAAACTTTTTAAAACTTTACTAACCACCTAGTATTCAAAAAGACTGATGTCAAATTTTATCTTTTTATTAAACAATTAAATATGCATGTTGAATAACAAATAAACCATACATCCAAACCATGAGTCTAAAACAGTACTAAATGACCTGCCGAATAAACAATCGGCTCAAAATACCAATAATAATAATTCAATAAATGAATACATAAACCAAATACTGAGTCTAAAAGTAAAAGGGGAAACATGACCTGAATGAATCTACAACTGAGATAAGAATCCTACTATAGGAATAAAGAAATGATACGTCTAAATCAAATCCTGCAACCATCCACAATGTTGCAGTTGCGTAACCCTGGAATAGATAAGTCAACTATGACATCCCTGTGGCTGGACACCTGTTAATATACATATATATAGACAAGAGATAAGAAGTACAAGAAACGGGTCAGAGCCCAATTTATAAAAATATTTAGCAAGCATTTTATTGCAATAAATGAAATGCGTAGTATATAATGTTCATAATTGCTTTTACGGTCCCACTCTCTTGAGGAAAATCTCACCTCTCTTCTATAGTGCACACCTATCGCATTCATTTATTCCGCCTAGCCATCTGACACACTTCTAACTAGGAAAAAGGCTTATCCTTCTAATTACCCCTCGTAGTAGTATATCATATTTGATCTCAACAATTATCGTTTTTAAATAAGTGTTATCACACTAAAGTCAAGTATTTATTATTTACGTTTATATAAGATTTCACTATCTTAATAGTCTGTAATTATCTCATTGTAGATATACCATAAGCATACATATATATCCCTCACCATTATATATATATATCAACACAATCTTAATAGCCTACAATTATCACATTGTAATTATATCACAAGTATACATATATATCCACCACCATTATATATATATACTAACACAGCACCCTAAGGATACACCTATAGTGCATTTCATACTCTGCTATCATGTCCTAGTACGTCTCGCACTCAAACAAGGACTATCGGTTCGAAAATGTCCCACGAACCATATAAACAAATCACACATATTGGCGGCGAACATAGTTCACATACCTATGGGTCACGCACATACCTACGCTCCCATAGTCAGCGGACTTATCAACTCACAAGCAAGTCTTTCACAGTCCTATGTTCTGAGATACAAGTCAAATATCCTCCCGAAGGTCACTCAGGATAAGACCGTCTCTACACAACCCCCCGCGATAGCAAGCAGCTAGGTATGTCATACACATAATAAAACAATCAAATAGGTATTCACGCACCCTATTAAAATATTAGGTATTCACACAACCTTTCATTGTTTTACGTATTCACACAACCTATCGTTGTTTTAGGTATTCCCGTAACCTATTATCATATTTCTATTGGATTATGTATTCCCATATTTATATATATAATTCACACATTCATATATATATATATACATATATTCCAATTATTACTAGTTCGCTCGTATTAAATACGATCCAATACCAAAATAGCTACATCCCACTATTTAATATAATTTATATAATTATATATCTCACCTCATATATACTTGATTAAGTTCATATTAGTCTCACAAAGTTCCCAACAATTTTTAGTTTCAATTCGGGAAAGTTTCATCACTAATTAAAACTCCAAGGGTATTTTAGACATTTCACAATATATGCCTCAGTAATGAAATTCCTATTACTCCGTACTACTCTCCATTTGCTATGCGTGGCCACAAACGGCACGTAAATCCGAATTCGTATGGCAAAGTTATGCTCATTTAAAGTTGTGCTAAAAATCAAATAACTCGTTCCGTCTTCAAGGGTATTTTAGACCTTTCAATTTTTGTGTCTAATTAAAAATATTCCCAGGACAGCGTAAAACTCTTCGCTATCTATGTGTGGCCGTGAACGGCACACTAATCCGAGTCCGTCTGCCAAAAGTTAGGGCATTATAAAGATTCACCTCAAAGAAGATTTAAAAAAAAAAACCTTTCTTAAAAAGTTTTCCCACATTCCGCCCAGATTAATAAATTGATATTTTGAGGCATTTTGGAGCAGTTTTGGAGGAAGCGCGTGAGACAACAAAATGTAGAAAACGCGATTTTCTACAGGGCTGTGCGGACAGAATCGCCATTAATGCTCCAAAACCTTCGATTATACCCAGATCTTTTACCCCAAAAACCTCTCAAGATTCATCCTAAATCCACCCAAACTTCATCATTAACAATTTCTTCCAACAATACCACTAATGGAGATTCAAAAACCAAGATCTAATCGTGTTATTCACTTCTCAAATTAAGTTATAATCTCACTATTAACCCAATTTCTCACAAAGTTAAAAATCCCCTATCAATGGTTATTCTTCATCTTCTTCACCATAAACCCACAAATTTCAATTCAAATTCCTACTTCCAAATTTCCAGAGTTAATTGACATAATTACAACTATTTACATCATTAACTACAACTCAAATTAAAGCAAGAAAACACTTGCCTTGGGGGATTAAATCCGACGATCCCATGTCGAAATTCTTGCCCGGATTGCTCTTGTCATCCTTCTTTCCTTCTTCTTCTTTCTCCTTTCTCTCCTCTCTCAACCCTTTGTGTTTTGGAATGACTCATGGCTGACCAACACACTTAAACCTAGGTTAATATTCCTCAATCCCGTAATTAAGCCTATTGGCCAATTAAAAATGACTTAAATGCCCCCGTATGGGCTCGGTCATCTCTAAAAATGCACCGAGACCCATTTACTACCCCGGGGACTCTTTTCTGACTATCTTGACCCTTCCGGACTCAACCGTGCACTCAGAATTGTCATCCGAGATACTTTATAAAATTTTCCAATTTCAACCTCAAAATGCGACACATGTGAAAATTTTCAATAACTCGAATTAATTTGAATTTCTAAATCCCCAAATTTAAATAATAAATTCTAAATCTCCAAATTCAATAATTTCTCCAATTTAAATAAATTAAATTTAAATCACCAAATTAAATGAATTTCTCCAAATTAAATAAATCCAACTCACCAATTTAATTAATTTATATATCCTCTAAAATATGGGGTGTTACATACTTCTCCCCTTACAATGGAATTTCGTCCTCGAAATTCGGATAAGACTAGTACTCAAAGCTTCAGATATAATCTCGTACACCTTCATCCTCATCCTTTCCCACACAATCTAAATCGTTATGATGTTCTCATTACACTTCTCCTAGCGCTACCCCAGAGTCCAACGGTCCCTACACTACCGTTCAATCCCGTAGCCAATTTGCTTTAGTCGTCTTATATTAAAATGTTCCATCATATAATGTATCATCTCATATTGCTGCCTACACAACACTTGGAAGCTTCTAACTTCTGACACTACTATGAGCCTAACCACTAACGGCTATAATACTTCCTTTACTGGGGAATACTCCAACATCCCCCTGCGATAACTCCCTTATTCGTTTACTCTTTTGGCACATGTATTTCTACATCTATCGACCGCGGATAATATATAAAAATTTAACTATCTAGGGTGCCCATACACCCTATATGCTGCACATAACTGCCCAATTCAACTTAACGTAATAAACTTGCTATAATTAAGCTTTTCATATTTGAGCTGATTATACGGTGAGGTTATACTAAACTACCCTACCAATTGCAACTTAATTATCACTTAGGTTATCCCATCGATCTACTCGTGGTGAAAGTGTTCCACAAAGTTTTCTCACATCAACACCATACGGCTCTATCGGCCTTAAGTCGTAGTATAATTATCAACTCATAGTTATAACTATATATGTATAATAACCACGGTACCAAACCTATGTCCTATGGCCAAACAACTCCCCACTTCCAACGTTGCGCTAAGTTTCATGCGTGGGATGTCTCGCAAAGCGAAATCCAAACAAGGAACCCTCCCGATACACTACTACCTAACATTGTTGGTCGTTGAGATCCGTTAGGCCCTCAGTCCATAGCACACACCCCCCAAATCCCCGTCTCTTAACATAAAAGTATATTCGTTCACTCCCATGTTACACAAGACAATATATAATACGGTTCTTTTACTATCACTAGTTTCTTTGCGAGAATAAATCACGAGCTATATATCTCCGCTCAATAATAAGTTAGTATACCCTGAATCACATCAGTAAATGTCCCTACTCATCGGGATTACATATAACAATGCCAACATATTCTCATATGTCTATTATAAAGCACAGTATTAAATATATACACTTATATGCACACTATAATATATATATTCATCCACTGGCCCTATATTTTTAATAGCTCTCAACTTAAGGTGTTTTCCCTACACGTTCAGTAACTAAAATTTTAAAACCGATGCATTAGCATCCAACTACGTCTCATCACCGCGGACATAAATTAAGGTCCCTACGTGTAACATCCTGCAACTAAGTTTAAAGAAATTTCTCAATGCACTATTCTCTAGCATTTTCAACAAAATTTGTAGGTCCAAAGCACATAACTTAGATATCACGAATCCTGTCTCTCGGCACATTATTTAATTTTCCTATGCCCACGTCTCTCAAGGCATCACACAATACGGTGTTCTAGCTATCACATTCTCAGCACGTAAACAATAATGATCAAAATCTTTAAGCTTAACGGTTGCCTGATATACCTTGAATTACACCGGTAAAAGTCCCCACTCACTAGGATTTAAACATAACGAGACAACTATACTCATCGAAGTCTATGGTATAATACAATATATATATATATATATATATATATATATATATATATATATATATATATATATATATTGACTCGACCCTCCTTCGGGTGATGATTCATGAAGTAAAATGTCTTACCCTAGCACAATGAGCACCATAGACTTCCCATACAGTCTACTATTGCTCCAACCCTCGGTATACAGTCACTATGCAAGATAAAAATATGCTCCCTTTCATATCCCTCAAAAGGAGAAAAAAATCTATCACATAATATACGACACCCTCCTAGTGTCCTCACCTGCTCTCCCGCAGATGGAACTAACGAGAGCCCTGTTACGTGACGACAAAGATATGTATACTATTTTAATATTCACGACATATCTACTAAACCCGTTTCACATGTGAATTTAGTATTAACAAACTACTGTCACACGGAACATATCTCAATCACCTCAAGTGGCGGTTCAAATGGTTCTGGGACATAACGCCCTCGTCCTAACTGAACCAAAATTTCTTATAACTGTTGCCCCTACTGGGCATCCCATTTCTATCCCCGATTCACGATAAACACGGTATACACAAGTGTTCTTACTCTTTACACATAGGACACCTCTCCATGTTATCTTCCTTCCCTGATCATCGGGTCCCCAATTGCTACCCCCGTTGTCCATTTGGCTTCACTGGCCCTCTTGGACTTGTTATTGTCCTCAATGGCCCTGACTGAATCCACCATTACTTGGTAGAAATTCAATTTAATCAAAAAATTTAACTGGGTCCCTACTGGTATACCCTCATGTGGTGCTTCACTAACACCGTCAAATTCAGTCTTTCTTTTCAGCTCAATTTTCAATTCTCAAGGTTCACTTCCCATGGAAGCGTTGATATAAACTTTTAACGCATAAACTTGATGATGTCGACACTAGTCATCTTATTCGGATTTTACACTCACGCTTCTGTATTCTACTCACGATCCCATTAACAACTTATGTACCCTTCATATACTTTATATCCCCTTCGTCGGGTACGAAGTTCACTAACCAAGTTAACTTCTCTCTCGCGATCAGTTTCTATCTTGCTCACTTGTGATAAGTTTCAAAACTTCATTCGCACCTTTGTCCAAACAACAGATCGAAAATCTAACGATTAAATTGTACTCAAATTTTTCATTTAATCCCATATTCTTCTTATATATAGTGACTGGCTCTTGTCACTTTACGTTGCTCCTATGAGCTTAAAATTTTATTGTCCAAAATTTACTACTAAGTATTGTTGTACTCTACCCTACATAGTTGTCGTTGGATTTGTCCTTCCATTGGTTTATCACACTTCCTCTTTTTTCTGGATTCTTATCGATGGCTCATCGAAAGAGTCCTTTCGACTTTCCCCACCCCTTGCCGACTACGCTGGGTGAGTGTAAGATTTTCACCAATGTCATCCTTGACTGTGCTAGGGGAAACTACTGTCCCCGAGATTTTCCTATCATCACTTTTCTAAACAACAATTGTGGTGGCTTCTATCGCCATTACTATTTTCCGATTACTCTATTGCTTCTGTCGCCTTCCTCCTGCATTCCTTCTAACGGTCCCCGTTGATTGTCCTATAATGTTCGGTGCTCGAAACCTAACCAAACTCGTACATAAATCACATCAACTATACTTGATAGCAGGAGAACGAAATCACATACGTAGATGAATTTGACAATCCTATCATAAGGCTCTACATCAAAGAACGCTAAACTGAAATGTGAAAAGCCATACAGATCCTAAGGACACTAGAACCTGATGCTCTGATACCACCTGTGATACCCCGCCCAAATAAATACGGGGTGATCAATCCTATATCAAATTTGAAACAGGAATCTCAGGGGTTCATTCTTAGCATCACTATCGAAAACTTTTTAAAACTTTACTAACCACCTAGTATTCAAAAAGACTGATGTCAAATTTTATCTTTTTATTAAACAATTAAATATGCATGTTGAATAACAAATAAACCATACATCCAAACCATGAGTCTAAAACAGTACTAAATGACCTGCCGAATAAACAATCGGCTCAAAATCCCAATAATAATAATTCAATAAATGAATACATAAACCAAATACTGAGTCTAAAAGTAAAAGGGGAAACATGACCTGAATGAATCTACAACTGAGATAAGAATCCTACTATAGGAATAAAGAAATGATACGTCTAAATCAAATCCTGCAACCATCCACAATGTTGCAGTTGCGTAACCCTGGAATAGATAAGTCAACTATGGCATCCCTGTGACTGGACACCTGTTAATATACATATACATAGACAAGAGATAAGAAGTACAAGAAACGGGTCAGAGCCCAATTTATAAAAATATTTAGCAAGCATTTTATTGCAATAAATGAAATGCGTAGTATATAATGTTCATAATTTCTTTTACGGTCCCACTCTCTTGAGGACAATCTCACCTCTCTTCTATAGTGCACACCTATCGCATTCATTTATTCCGCCTAGCCATCTGACACACTTCTAACTAGGAAAAAGGCTTATCCTTCTAATTACCCATCGTAGTAGTATATCATATTTGATCTCAACAATTATCATTTTTAAATAAGTGTTATCACACTAAAGTCAAGTATTTATTATTTACGTTTATATAAGATTTCACTATCTTAATAGTCTGTAATTATCTCATTGTAGATATACCATAAGCATACATATATATCCCTCACTATTATGTATATGTATCAACACAATCTTAATAGCCTACAATTATCACATTGTAATTATATCACAAGTATACATATATATCCACCACCATTATATATATATACTAACACAGCACCCTAAGGATACACCTGTAGTGCATTGCACACTCTGCTATCATGTCCCAGTACGTCTCGTACTCAAACAAGGACTATCGGTTCGGAAATGTCCCACGAACCATATAAACAAATCACACATATTGGCGGCGAACATAGTTCACATACCTATGGGTCACGCACATACCTACGCTCCCATAATCAGCGGACTTATCAACTCACAAACAAGTCTTTCACAATCCTATGTTCTGAGATACAAGTCAAATATCCCCCCGAAGGTCACTCAGGATAAGACCGTCTCTACACAACCCCCCGCGATAGCAAGCAGGTAGGTATGTCATACACATAATAAAACAATCAAATAGGTATTCACGCACCCTATTAAAATATTAGGTATTCACACAACCTTTCATTGTTTTACGTATTCACACAACCTATCGTTGTTTTAGGTATTCCCGTAACCTATTATCATATTTCTATTGGATTATGTATTCCCATATTTATATATATAATTCACACATTCATATATATATACATATATTCCAATTATTACTAGTTCGCTCGTATTAAATACGATCCAATACCAAAATAGCTACATCCCACTATTTAATATAATTTATATAATTATATATCTCACCTCATATATACTTGATTAAGTTCATATTAGTCTAACAAAGTTCCCAACAATTTTTAGTTTCAATTCGGGAAAGTTTCATCACTAATTAAAACTCCAAGGGTATTTTAGACATTTCACAATATATGCCTCAGTAATGAAATTCCTAGTACTGCGTACTACTCTCCATTTGCGATGCGTGGCCACAAACGGCACGTAAATCCGAATTCGTATGACAAAGTTATGCTCATTTAAAGTTGTGCTAAAAATCAAATAACTCGTTCCGTCTTCAAGGGTATTTTAGACCTTTCAATTTTTGTGTCTAATTAAAAATATTCCCAGGACAGCGTAAAACTCTTCGCTATCTATGTGTGGCCGTGAACGGCACACTAATCCGAGTCTGTATGCCAAAATTTAGGGAATTATAAAGATTCACCTCAAAGAAGATTTAAAAAAAAACCTTTCTTAAAAAGTTTTTCCACATTCTGCCCAGATTAATAAATTGATATTTTGAGGCATTTTCGAGCAGTTTTGGAGGAAGCGCGTGAGACAACAAAATGTAGAAAACGCGATTTTCTACAGGGCTGTGCGGACAGAATCGCCATTAATGCTCCAAAACCTTCGATTATACCCAGATCTTTTACCCCAAAAACCTCTCAAGATTCATCCTAAATCCACCCAAACTTCATCATTAACAATTTCTTCCAACAATACCACTAATGGAGATTCAAAAACCAAGATCTAATCGTGTTATTCACTTCTCAAATTAAGTTATAATCTCACTATTAACCCAATTTCTCACAAAGTTAAAAATCCCCTATCAATGGTTATTCTTCATCTTCTTCACCATAAACCCACAAATTTCAATTCAAATTCCTACTTCCAAATTTCCAGAATTAATTGACATAATTACAACTATTTACATCATTAACTACAACTCAAATTAAAGCAAGAAAACACTTGCCTTGGGGGATTAAATCCGACGATCCCATGTCGAAATTCTTGACCAGATTGCTCTTGTCATCCTTCTTTCCTTCTTCTTCTTTCTCCTTTCTCTCCTCTCTCAACCCTTTGTGTTTTGGAATGACTCATGGCTGCCCAACACACTTAAACCTAGGTTAAAATTTCTCAATCCCGTAATTAAGCCTATTGGCCAATTAAAAATGACTTAAATGCCCCCGTATGGGCTCGGTCATGTCTAAAAATGCACCGAGACCCATTTACTACCCTCGGGGACTCTTTTCTAAATATCTTGACCCTTCCGGACTCAACCGTGCACTCAGAATTGTCATCCGAAATACTTTATAAAATTTTTCAATTTCAACCTCAAAATGCGACACATGTGAAAATTTTCAATAACCCGAATTAATTTGAATTTCTAAATCCCCAAATTTAAATAATAAATTCTAAATCTCCAAATTCAATAATTTCTCCAATTTAAATAAATTAAATTTAAATCACCAAATTAAATGAATTTCTCCAAATTAAATAAATCCAACTCACCAATTTAATTAATTTATATATCCTCTAAAATATGGGGTGTTACAGCAGCTTACCAGCAGAGGACTGCTAGGTTTTACATCCAACGGGTAAAGCAAAGGTCGATCGTTGTGGGAGACCTAGTCCTCAAAAAGACTTGGAAAAAGCCTAACAAGCTTCACCCAAATTGGCATGGACCATACAGGGTCATCGACGAAGTTGTCCCAGGAACCTATAGGCTAGAAAACTTTGAAGGGGAACCCTTTTCAAACCCCTAGAATGCATATCATTTGAAGAAATACTACCAATGATGTTATAGTTGATGTCCTACTTGTTCATAATTTTAATGAACGTGTTATTTCATAGTACACTTGGAATGTTAATGAGAATATTTTATTGGCCCCTCATCTTATGTTTGTCAATTTAGATATCTGGTGGGGTAATTCATGCTACGCTACAAAACATCATTCGTGGTGAAGTAGGCTTAAATGCTCTTTGGTGATATGATAGCATGAATGGGGACAACCTCATCCAAATACTGTCAATAACAATGAGGGGAATTTAGTTGTGAAAACATCATTAATTTTGTGGATAACCACCCTCGTCTATGATGAGGGTGAATGGTAGGGATGAACCTTCATTCACTCTTAAGAAAGATGGGGGGGGGGGACTTATAATTGAAAATATCATTAATTTGGTGGATAACCACCCTCGACTATGATGAGGGTGAATGGTAGGGATGACCCTCCATTCACTATCAAGAAAGACGAGAGACGACTTATAATTGAAAACATCAATAATTTGGTGGATAACCACCCTCAGCTATGATGAGCGTGAATGGTAGGGACGACCCTCCATTCACTCTCAAGAAAGATGAGGGAGGACTTATAATTTAAAACATCATTAACTTGGTGGATTATCTCCCTCGTATAGGATGAGAGTGAATGGTAAGGACGACCCTCCATTCACTCTCAAGAAAGATGAGGGGGGACTTGGAAGATATTTAAAAAAAATATCACACTCAATGGAAATGGGAAGATCATGTTTCATTCAAAAACATATATAATATAATGTTCAAAAGATGGCAAAAAATAAAGTTACAACAAGAGGGTCTAGGTCACAAATGACCACCCTAAAGAGCTGCTTCAGAGGGTAAGGAAGGGTCAGAAACATTGGTTGGAGGTCGATTCTCAGATGTCTCAGTCCCCTCAACAGCCGTCTGAGACTCAACATGGGACAGAGCCTCGGCCATCAAAGTCTCTTCTAAGTCTGTAGCCTCCAAGGCGAGACGAATGGCTGAAACTTCCTCAAAAAACTTTAAGACAACCCACCGGCAGGCCGTCGGAATTCCCCTCTGTAGGTACTCAAAGACGAAGCCTTGGAACTCATTAGAGATTTTGTATGCCTCCACACTAACAACACCAGCCTTCTGAATAGATGCAGCAAGATCATACCTAAATTGTGTCGACTGAGTAGTTAAAGCATTGGCCGATAGAAGCTCATCCTTTTCCCTCAGCTGCTTAGTATGTTCTCTGTTAATCTCTTCAATAACCCTTAGATGATCGACCTCATATCCTCTAGATACTTCTTGACGTTTTCCAACTGAGTCTTCAAGTCGACCTCATTTTGAATGGCCCTCTCAGCCTCTTTAAACTTTGGATAGTTCTCAGCCATCAATTTCATTACTGAGGTAAAAGCGCAGACAGGCTGAAAAGTAAGAGGGAAAAGTTAGACGAGGTTATAATTAATATTTCTTGAAATTGAAAACAAAGAGGATGCGATAAACGTACCTAGGCCATACTGTGAAGCCCAAAGTTGTAGACTTTGGGCGAGGGCATCACTACACCAAAACACTCTTTTAGTAACAGACTATTTTTTTATTATTAACAGTATTATACCATTAATATTTCTCACAATAAAACACTGATAGTAATCTCATACAAGTGTTACTAATATTGATACAATATTTAAAGAATTTTTTTTCCAAATGAAAGAAATGCCACCCGACTAAAATTTACTCCCAAAACTTAAAATCCCCGCTCACGAAACCCTAGCCAAATTTCTCCCCCCCCCCCCCCCCCCCCGATTTGTCCAGCTTCTAGCCTTCTAGCCTGCGAACATGACTTCTCAATGTTAATGGACAATCAGATCTGAGAGATCTGACAATGACTTCTGGCCTTCTCGGCAACGAGATTCAAACCCTATGTTTAAGGTATCTACAAAATCCTTTATTTCAATCGATGTCTCGTTCAATCATTTTTATGGCTCTGATTTCATATTGTTAGAAAAATCTCAGTATATATGTTTGGTATAGATTTGTTGAGATGATTTTATTACTATGCATTTATTAGAGCTGAAAATCGAGATTTGATGTCATATAATATTTTTAAGAATTTTATACAGGTTTTTAGTAGGTTTATGAGACCCGGTGTTTAAAATAAGTAAATGAGTTTCTATATATTCATTGCTTTGGATAATTTCTTTTCTTAGATTTGAACTCTAGCATTTATGATTATATTGGAGGGTTAGGTCTAGAAATTGAGATTTGATTTGAAATAAGATTTTTCAGAAATTTATACATGTTTTCAATAGGTTCAGATTTTTTGGTAATAAAGAAGATAAATAAATGTGGATCTTAAAGCTTTATGAGGACATGTATATAAGAAAACTGAGTAATCTCTTACAGATTCATTGTTTTGGAACTACAGACATTAATGATTTTAATTAAATTCCATATTATGCAATCATGTCCTCTTTATTGTATTATTGGTTATCTTATCTTTAGGTATATTAAACTGAGAATTCTTGATTTGAATTATGAATTGAGAGTTTTTGATTAAATCATCAATGTCCCAAAGATGTTTCTAAGAACCATTAATAAATTCAACAAGGCTTGTAGAATATTACTCTACATAAACAATTGCTGAGAGTTTGATGCTAAACAATTGTATGTTTACTTTTTTTTTGTCTATCCTTGAGTTTCTTAGTTTAGTTACAAATTTTGTGATGACGAGATGAAAACTAGGCCTAATAAATGTTATCAGAAAGCCTATCTAATTCATGTTTGCCTGAACCTTTATAGTAGAGAGGATCTCTCATTGATTTTTCATGCAGGGATTAATAATTTTCACAATAGACCAAGTAGGTAGTGGTTTGAAATAGATGTTTTGCAGTAGGTTTTCTTGGGAAACTTCATGTTCTTCTCTATCTTGGTTGTTCTAATGGTTGGTGTGAAAAATCAGAAGGATCCTCGTGATTGTTTTCACCATGGAGGATGGATGATGAAAGTTATTTACTAGTGCCTTCTTGTAATCTTATGTTTTTCGCTCCAAATGGGATTATCAGCTTCTACGGCAAGTCAGTTTTTATCCATCATGTTCTAAAGGATGATATGACTATTAGTAGCTTCCTTATGAAACTTCATTTGTTTTCTAAGCTACAAGCTATCTAAATTCCGATATATACTAAATGCATAGTCTTCAGTCTCTCTATTTTTTGATTTAGGAGTAAAGCTTGGTAATTTTTATTATGATCCACTAATAACATGAGCTGGCAACAAGATCATGGCCAAACAACGGTGGATCCCATCACCGGTACAACTTCAATCTCTCGAGCGTCTATTCGATGAAGACAATGGGATCCCTAGTAAGCAGATAGTTAAAATGATAGCTATTGAGCTGTCACAGCACGAGCCAATTTTTGAAACAAATGTTTATAATTGGTTCCAAAATAGGAGGGCTCGATCGAAAAGAAAGCAATTGGTTTTAATACTGGATAATGCAGAATCCGAAAATGAAGTAGAAGTTGAGTCCTCGAATGAGAAGAAAATGAAATCGGAAAGCGTCAAATTTGACGAGAACAAAGCACCAAGAGCGGAAAAGGAAAATGTGTATTTCCAGGATTCAGAGATGAGTAGTGAAATGCATTGTTTGGATAAAGGGGGTCCTTTTTTCTCATCAGAACATGCTTTAAGATCTTGTAGCAGTTTGAGTGATTTAGCTCTGTTTGAGAGTGTGCCAGGTATCACCCTTCCTTTTCCCTATCTATAATTGCTCAAAATTCAAATGACAAACAGAGAAAGAAAAAAAAAGTATCCACACAAATCCAATTTTTATTTCATCCCCTAAATGTTTGAATATTTTGCTGATCATCTCAACCAAGACAAAACATTCATTTACTCAAAAGTGTATATCACTTTGGTATATTATACGAGGTATGTTGGAGAGGCATATGCAAGTACTGTCATATAGTCATAGTTATCAAAAAACACTGAAACTATATATTTACATATTGGTACGCATCTATTATAATAAACTTTCATTCCAATACATTAAATTTAGCAATACCTGCCCATCGGACCAAACTTTAGAGTTAATACATATTGCATTCCCTTTTTCTATTCCACGTACCAAATGACACATGTTCAAGGTAATAACAATTTACCCATATACACTATTGGGTAAAAAATCCTCATTTTCGTTTGCATTTTAGCATGTGGTCCTTACCCTAGCACTGGTAGTTTATAGCCCTCTTAGATATTTTAGCATTCGTGCTATTATTTTACAGTTTTCGCTAATATTTTTTTATGCGAAAAATATTTTAATAGTATCTGCACTCTAAAGTTTTTATTGACCGCACCCTAACGTTTAAAAAAGATTATTTTTTTACTAAGTTGTAGGGACCGAAAACTAAATTTGTATATATTTGCATGTACTTCATATGCATCTTGTAATATGTTTGAAATCTTTAAATTAAACCAGTGTGTGGTTATTTGTGCAGGAATTGACCAGCTGATGGAACTTCTTTTAAATAAGTACAAGAATAAAGATTGAATGATTAAGGAAAAAGGTAGAAGTTCATGTTTGATATGAGGGGAAACTTGATATAGCTCATATTTGTCTTCAGTTAAAATGATTGTGTATGAAAAGGAATGAAAAACTGTTAATGGTGTGAATCTCATTAAAGGTGCAAACACTGCCTCGATAGCAAGAAAACTGCGTTTTTTTAGTTATTTGGGAAAGCATTTTGTTACTTCTTACTACTTAAGAAACACTCTTATACTGACAATCATAACAATTCATTACCAGATGTTGATTTATGGTTTTGTAAAGATCTAAAGTTGAGACCCCCGATCAAGACTTTTTTCCCCTCATTTGTAAATAGATACATATATTTTTCATAAAGGAGATGAAGTTGTGGTACTTTTATCTTCTTTTTTTCACTAATAACATGTTATTTACATGAAGATAAGCTTTGATTATATTTTATGTTAGCCCTAACTTAAGATATGGGACACCTGTCAATATTTATGGAGGGACTGATGTCCCATATGTACACATTTTTGTCTAACTAGAAAAATGTTACAAACTTCATGGATATCCCCCTGGGTACAAATTCAAAAATAAATTCTCGAATTATGGGTTATTTGAGTACTGATTGACATGCCATGGGAGAATTATAGTCCTAATTGGGAGAATTACAGTTATGTGAATTGGAAGGACACATTAGAAAATGAATATTCTCACTTAGTTGGGAGAATTACAGTCCTAATTATCTCTATAGAGTATTAAAAAATGTTATTATATGTATGTCTTCAATCTTCAAATACAATAGGCGCATGGTTTGGATTATGGATTTGGGGACCATGTGTACTCATCGAGTAAGGTGTTTGAGGTGGAACCAAAATGTTGCCCTTAACTATGCTTTTCGGAATCACTCACATGTCACGGTCTGAATTTGGATAGAGTGAAATGGATTACTGACTGCCTCGATGTAGGCATGACATCTGATATACAATATCCTCATGTGTCGATACACAGTTTGTGAACCTCAAAATGGATAGGAACGATCACGAACTATCTCCTTGGGTACGTAATTTTTTTCATTATTTTCTCTTTTCATTCATTGGTCTGATTGGCAATGCTTATTTGCCGACAAAGCCAACTGGACATTATATAATATGTCTAGAAATAATTAATATTTTTATTGCAGTTAAAACTTCATTAGAGCATAGCCTTTATAGGTACAAAGTAGAAATGCAAGGCATATGAGAAGCTACAGCATCCCCCAACCCGGTCCCCTGTCAAGCCTCTCTGATCTTCACATTGTTGACCAATACCTCAAGCAGTCTTGCGAATGTTTCTTCACAGTTATGACATATGAGAAGTTCTAAAAGTGCCTCAATGGCACCACTTTTAACCATCACTACAACACTTGCGGATAATTCTTCACTGGGATCGGCTTGTAATATCACAATCTCACAATCATCAATCTTAAACCCTAATCTCACTTATCAATTACAGGTGCATTTAATCTCCAAATCCTAACTTTAATTTTATTTTTTTATTTTTAGGCTCTAATTGTAATACTTTCTTTGAAATTAAATTTTCTTTATCTGGAGTTGAAATTCTAATTATGGGACGAAAACCCTTTTGTTTGTTTGTACATCCCTTTTCTAATTTTTGAACTTCTACTTTGATTTCATTTTTCAATCCATGGGCCATAGTATGATTTCAATAGGTTAGAATTGGGGCAGCCTTTGGTATAACAGATGGAAATGCATAGAAACAGCTGGAAGGCATAACTCATTCTTAATTTGATATAGATGCAAGTTCATAAATTCTGATTGATATTTTTATTTTTTTTTCCTTATGTGTGTCATGTGAAGTAAATGTTCGTACACTACATCTGAAGCAGATAAAGAAGTTTTGGTTAGCATGCAATTATGGCAATACTGACAAGAGCCTTCATATCTCTCTGATGAAAAATATGTATACCAGAACCAAGAACTCAATCGGATAAATTTAATCATGAGACTAAAGTTATGATCCGGCGATCGGAGATGGATATCTGGCAAAAAATAATGTCGTTTCAGACGGCAGATAGTTTTAGCAATGAAGAGTTTCAACTTAATGTGGAGGCGTTTATTGAAATCAATTGTTTAATTCATAAGGTTATTAACTCCCTCTTACTTTAATTTAAACATGTCTCGGTAATCCAATTGTACTTCAATAGATATCTCATAATCCATTTTCATCTCTCTCTCTCTCTCTCTCTAATATTCTCAATGCCACTCATTAAACTTTGTAATTATCTCCACCCTCTCCATGGGCGTGCTAGGCTTTCTGTTGAGCACTTTTAAACTTAATACTCCTGTAATCTATTTTTTTTGTTTCTTTATAATGGATGTAATCTATTTATGTGGGTGCAAATGATTCTTTTCAGTTATGATTTCTTACAGATGGTGATTAACATTGATATGAAGGTAGGAGAGAAAGCGAGAAGAAGGATACATATAGTGAGAGAGAGTGGGAGAGAGAGGTGACATTAACAGTAAAAGGCAATGCAAAACAGAGGAGAATTTCAATTTTGTTTAAGCTTTATAGATGGATGAATCTTTATTGGTTGTTAATGATCACATGTTACTTTAGCTACATTCTTTTTGTAAGGTAAATATTGCTAATTAATTAGATATCTGTGGGTAGTTTTTAATTGACTGATGCGTAGGGCACATTGCCTTTCTCAAGGTCTGTAGGTCTATTCTTTTGTTGATGTTCTTTTTACTCAATTTGGAGATGTACTACTCTGTATAGGATTATATATAGCTATTTGGATTCATTAATTTTTCCTTTATGTTTTATCCTTTAACAATCAATTTGGTAGGTTTATTATAGTTAAAGATGTTTTAACTTGCACCTTACACAATATGATCTTTTACTAATTACTAGCAGTTTGCGTACTAAATTAGGTGTGTTTATTATATAAAATCCACATTATTTTTAATTACTCTCACCCGCGGATCGCGCGGGCTGACTCCTAGTTATAACTAATATGACTAAATGTTGTGCAATTAATTTTACTAGTGGATAATTTTTTTTACTAAATTAATTTTGAATGACTAAATGTTGATATTATAACTAATATGATAATTTTATTTTGTTTCATAGAATGTCATTTATGTATCCTCATCAAGTTTCCAGCATTGTGGGTTGTGGAGTTGATGGCGATGATAATAGAGCGAAAGTTGATAGTCAACAACAACAGGCTTCTTTTTTATATTTTATTTGATTGGTTATAATATAAAAATATCTCATTTGGGGATGATTGAATTAGGATGTTATATTGGATGCTTTTATTAAAATAATGTAACTTTCGAGGCGATTGTATTATGACGTTTTATTTTGTTTGGTTTAAGTTTATTTTGTAAATAAAGAGTGGAGGCTTATATAAATGTAAATGTTGAATATGATGCCCTTGTTTTTGTAGACTATTTTTGTATATTTTCTTACTATTTAAATAGTGTGGTAAGAAAAATTTGGATCTTGATTTTTTTTAAGTATGTATTAATATTACTAATAGAATTTTACCGTTACTAATTTTGAATTTTACCGTTACTATTAGTAACAGAATTTTACCATTACTAATTCTGAATTTTACCGTTACTATTACCAACAGAATTTTACCATTACTTTTAGCAATAGAATTTTTCGTAACTAATTCTGTATTTTACCGTTACTATTAGTAACAGAATTTTCCGTTACTAATTTTGAATTTTACCATTACTATTAATAACATAACTTTCCGTTACTAGCTTCGTGCCTCACTCCTTTTTCTAACAGAAAAAATTGTGTTACTAATATTTTTAGTAACGGTAAAATTGTGTTACTAATGGCGCGTTTTGGTGTAGTGCATCTTAGCGAGAAAGTCGTAGTTATATGAGAACGGGGCAGAGAACATGGACAACTTAGTAGCCTTTCTGTGGGCAATCTGAGAGGAGGGGTCGGCCTTTAACACAGTCAGGTTGGTCGACCATAAGGCATCTAGAGAGGATGAGGAACTCGTCCCTTCAATGCGCGTATCAACGGCATCAGTCCTCACCCTCGTAGTGTCATCACGACGACCCTCAGCAGAAGCGTCTCTCTTCTTCCTTTTTCGTGAGTCTATAGGGGTCATCCCCACATTCGTTGGCCCCACTTTAGATGCTTTCTTTTGTTGTTGTTGAGGTTGTTTTCCCTTCTTCTTAAGACCAGCCAGCAGACTTGGAGCCGACATTTCCCAAAGAGAATCTGTTATGCCTAGAGGATGACCTGTAAAAGTAAGATTACATGTCAGATGCATGTAATAATAACGAGGTAACACTTTGAAAATTAAAGCAAAAAGTGACTCACATAGTTCTGTCAAAGGACCAACCCTCAGACCAGCTTCTTTGAAGAGACGAGGGGTCACTAAATCTTTGAACTTAGGAATCGCAGACTCCTTCCCCTATTCCCTCAGATAGTTGACTATAGGCCTCTCGTCCAAGCTTAGTTCAAGGTCTAACCTTGCTTTCATGGAGGGGTTAGACCATGCTTTTGGGACCATCAGGCTGTCTTTTGAGGGATTAACCACGGCTGGGAATTCCCAATCCCCAGAAATAAAGGAGAACCTCTTCTTCTAGTCATGATTGGAAGTTTGTGCAACATGAAGAAGCTTCCTATTTGATATCCTAGCCCCCAGATGGAAGTATCCATGTTGTTTGGATGAGGAAGTTATGTTGTAGTAAGCCAAGAACAGATCAGTCGATGGCTCATTAGTAAATGTGTTCTTACAAATGGAGATGTAGTCGAGGATAATCCTTCAGGAGTTATGAGAAAGTTGGGTAGGAGCAACCCCAAGAGAAGAGAGTATATCAACTATGGCAGGATGAAGAGGGAACCTGATGCCGACCCTGAACATCTGCTTGTATAGCGACTTCTCCCTCTCTCCCCTGAAAGACCTTCTCATCTTCATCTGGGATCCTTATAATTACATTAGGCTTCACACCAAATGAATATCTCCAAAACAAGATATCACAATCTTTGACAAACGAGGTTGTTAAAGTGTCGACCTCTTCTTCAACATTTGAACTCTCATTCTCGCCCTCGGTCCCACTACCCTCGTCCCCAGCTGCGTAGGCCTCATTGTTATCAAAGTGTGGGGGGGTACCTGGAAAAGTGTCTTGGCATTCCAGTGGAGACATGGTAGTAACAGGGACAGCTTTAGGGTTAACTGTTCCCTCGATCCATTCACGGGGTTTAAGGCTTGAAGGGTCATCTATCCCAAAGGTCCCAACACCAAAAGAAGACGACGCTCTAACTCGTCTGTCCATGGCTTATTCTTGACTCTGACTCTCAGATGGATGATAGGATGACCCAAATGTATCAGAGGGTGATGGTAAAACTGTACCTAATGGTATTGGGAAAATGGATTGTACCCAGATCGGGTCATCCCTACGTCTAGACTCATTATCTTCCTCTATTCTCCTAATCTCCATAAAGCACCTCTCTCTCAAGGTTGGAAACCCTCGGCTAAATCATAAAGCCTTTGGAGCATTAAGGGGAAGACCCTACACTTAAAACATTATTTGCAAATAACCTACAAACAAATGAAATAGTTGACTAGGTTGACTTTATGATCGACGTAAAGAAATGAAGGGTTTTAAGGATGAATAACTAAGAACAGAACAAGTGAAATTCACAGGATAAGAAGAGTGGAGGGTCACCGGGAAACCTAAAAAAGGCTACAAATCAATATTGAACCACTACAAAAAGGTGGGGGAGGGATCCAGTAAAGCCTACCAATCGGTTTCTAACCCTAAAACCACCAGTGAAAGGTGGATACTCATCGAAAAAAGGGAAACCATCCAAGAAAATTCCATAGAAACTTGACAAAATAGAAATAAAATGGAAAGAATGGTGAAGGAATTACCTATAAGAGGAGACCGATACTAGAAGAAACTGGAGGAAACTTGGAGCTTTCACGAAGATGCAACAATGGAGGTTAACTACCAAGGATAGAGAGAGAGTGAGCGCGCAAAGAAGAAAGTAGAAGAAAGAGGAATAATCGTTTGAAAAAGGGTTAAATACTTTGTCATTAATGGTCCCAATAACCAAAGTGGTGCACAGCCTATGAGGAAAATCATCATTAGGGCACAAAGTCCTAAGTGTGATGTGCACCCATCATTTATAGGGAATACAAAATGATGATTGACACCTGACAAATGTCACTCATCAACCTGACCACTCATCAACTCGACATCCAAAGGCAATATTACCCCTCAGTCATCTCAACAGCATCGATGGCTAAGGGATAGGGATGATTGATATAACAAAATACACCCTCGGCTAGGCCAAGGGTAGTCTCATCTAAGACGAGGTCTCAACTCTACTTCTACACCCAGGGATCATACTGAAGATAGGGGGTCAGCCAAGTTGACCCCATTAGTGGAAACACAGTTCAGATGACTGGATGACCATATGGAGGCTGACCCCACGATTGAAAAGTTTGATGACCCGAATCAACCAAAGCTCGTAGGGATAGAAGCCTAGACTTAGGGGCTATTCGGATGACCAAGCGACTGGCCGACCCTGTGGGGGCCGATAGTGCGAAGATCCTACATCCATTAGTAAGGACACCTAATAGGTCAGCATCAATCTCAGCCTCGGCCTATCACCATAAGCCGAGAGCAACATCATCATGGCGCGTGATTTGGGAGACGCATGGGATGATGCGCGTGGGAGTCATATAGCTCGTGGACTAAACCGTTATAACAAGATCATTCCCTCATGTCAGGGAATTTTATGTCATCATTACCTACAAGTGGCCCAGTGAGGTGTCAATTGGGGGTCGGTTAGATCATCATTCACATGCTCATTAGATGCTTGGGGGGTACACTAAGCCCTATATATACTTGTCATCTACAACCTTGTAAAAGGATGGATAATTGGAACCCTAGCAGAAACTCTGTTTGTAAACACAGTAGAGAGAGAAATATTATGTGCATTTTATCCAAGGCCAATAGTGCCTATGCTTAGTGGATCACACACTCAAAATGGACATAGGCCAAATTGGCTGAACCACTATACATCATTGTCTTCATTCCTCTTCTACTCACCCCCTTCTATACAATTACTTGCATACATATATAACTCTATTGCTACCATTATTACTACTGTTTGAGCTCTACCACCTCTTATCTGGTGGTGTTGTTTCAAGCATCATCAACGACCAATATTATTAGATAGTAGTGTATCGGGGGGGGGGGGGGGGGTTCCTTGTTTGAATTTCCCTTTGCAAGACATCCCACGCATGAAACTTAGGGAACGTTGGAAGTTGGGATATGTTCTGTCCTTAGTACATGGGTTTGGTACCGTAGTGATTACATGTATATGTATTTATAACTATGAGTTAATAGTTATATTACGAATTAAGGCTGGTAGAGCCGTATTATGTTAATATGCAAAAATGTTATTAATCATTAACACCACGAGAAGACCGGTGGGACAACATAAGATATAATTAAGTGGAAAATGTAGGGTGGCTTAGTATGACCTTACCATATAGTTATGCCAAATGTGTGAGGCATAGTTTGATATGAATGTAACATGTCTAGTATGGTTGTGCAGAAATGCACAAAGTATAGGGTGTATGGGCGCCCTATTTTTTTAACTTTTTTTTTAAACAATAAGACTTTTATTCTAATTAGAGAGAATAGCCCTCTCTAGGTGGCTTACAATTGAAGAGATATCCTAATTAATTTTGAAATTCCTTAAGTAATGAATATTAACTATATCTAAATTTACAGAACCTTTTACAGATCGAGGAAGCTCTGAAAATCTATTAAATAAGGATAACTTTTGAGAGTTCAAAGCATATTTAGATAAAAGATTTTCTACATGATTCAATTCTCTTAAAATGTTAGAAATTTGAATATGATAATATTCCATATGTTTTTGAATGCTTGAGACTTCTTCTCTTATCTTCCAAGGTATCTTCAATAACATGTAAGTGGAGAAGACGTGGAAATGTGATAATGCACGTAGACGTATGGATAGATTTGAGGTGCAATTTGAATGAGACAAAGGGGAACGAAATTTCTTAGTGGGTAAGGGAATCACTAGACACCAAAGTGTATAAGGATAAGGAATGTTATTGTGGTGTAAAGGGTAAGAAATGTACGATGTAAATCCTAGAGAGTAATCAACAGTCACCCGATACAGAGTATTAATATGATGATAGCTATGTTATAACAAATTTAGAAGATTTAGAAGTCTGTCATGAGTAGTTGGGTATGATTGTAGATATCTCCCATGAACAGTTGGATCACTAGTTCGAATGGTAGTGTATAGACCGTCGAACTAAAAAGTATAATTAATGAAGCGACACGGGGAACAACGTTATGTTCCAAAAATGTAAAAAGAAGTGGAAATATATGTGTGATGAGCACTACTGACTAAATGAGTTGACACATGGAGATGTTGGAAAACAAATTCAGTAGGGGAAATACTTTGTCCATGCATAGAGAGGCTCATATTAGTGACAAAAAGGAAGTGAAATTGCAAAGTGTCATATAAGCACCAAGGTGAATTGTTAGACTTAATGATGGAATACTCTGATATGTGATGACTAAAGCGAACTAGTCACTAGAATGGAACGGTAAGGGAAGATCGTTCGACTGAAGGGTGCTGTTAGTAGAGGGACACAAAGATAATGAAAATTTCATGGAGTGTCGCACAATAGTGTGTCCGACCGGAACAAAATTTTCATATCGCGATGTTTGGGAGATTTTCCAAGAGGATATGAGTACTAAGTTGCGGTTGAGTATGGCGTATCAACCACAGATGGACGTTTAGAGAAAGAAGACCAATTAGATGTTAGAGGACATGTTGATGAGGTGTATCCTTTAATTTTGGCGGGGGTTGGGAGCAGTACCTCCCACTAGTAGAGTTTTCTTATAATAACTCATACCAGTTTACTATTAACATGGCTCCATTTGAGGTGTTTCACCATAGACCTTGTCGTTCTCCAGCATACTATCGTACTCCAGCATTTGAGGTGTTGCACGCTAGACCTTGTCGTTCTCCAGCATATTGGCTCGAAGGGTGGGGGGGACAATAAGTAACTTTAGCCAAAGTGATCCAGGATACCTCGAGTAAGATTGAGTTGATTCAGAGTCGTATTCAGGTTAATCAGGATAGACAGAAGAGCTTCACCGATGCCAAGAGATTCTTCAGGGAGTTCAGTGTGGGGGATCGGGTGTTATTACGAGTATCTCCTATGAAGGGGATAATGCGGTTTGAGAAAATGAGGAAGTTGGCACCGAGGTACGTAGGGCCATTCCCTATTATTGATCGGATTGGTCCACTAGCCTGCAGACTTGGGTTACTGGAGCACTTGCATAGGATTCATGATGTATTCTATATTTCTTTACTGAGGATATATGTTGTGATTGACATGGCCCACACTTATATTTCTTTGGAGGAGATTGACCTACAGCCTAATAGTTCCTACGAGGAGGGACCATATGCTATCCTAGACCGTAGCGAGAGGAAATTGAGGTCAAAGGTAGTGCCGTTAGTACGTGTTCAGTGGTGGCATCATAATTTCGAGGAGTCTACCTGGGAGCGCGAGGATGAGATGCACGATAAGTATCGACAGTTGTTCCTACTGGGTATGGGTATACTGTTATTCTTACTCTTTTTTGAATTTCGAGATGAAATTCTGTTATTTGGGAGGGAGTATGTAATACCCCGTATTTTTGAAATATTTTATTTTAATTTTGGGATTAATTAATTTAAATAAGAAATTATTTATTATTAATTCAGATTTAAGTAAATAATTACTAGCGTGATGAGACTTAGTATTTATTGGTGAGAATTATGTTGAATATTACTTAGTGAGTAAAGTAAAATATGATTATGAAAATATATAAGTTGTTGTAAGTAAAAAATACGGCAGTTACAGTATACTTAGTTGGGGCGCGCGTGTGAGTCGTTTAGGAACTTAAATGAGGAATTAATATATAATTTTATTTTTAGTTATTCTGATGACTGTTTTGAGTACGCCAATGTGTCCTTAAGGGTTGAGATAGTCAGAAAAGTCTACTCAGGGGTTAGTTTGGAGTCCGGTGCAACTTTAGGCCAACCCGACACCCCGGGGGGTATTTTTATCTTTTGAAAAATTGGGATTAATTAATGGTCGAAAATTGGAAAAATATATATGCATGTACGTGGGAGAGTTAGGGTAAATAACTAGTAAACCCAAGAGAGAGTCCAAGAGGAAGAAGGAGAAGAGGTTCCTAAGAGTTCCAAGGCCAAACCTAATCACCTTTCACCAAATACATCATCAACGTGTAGATCAAAAAGAGAGGAACACATCTATACCAATTTCATTCAACAATTCAAAACTTCACTAAAAGGCAAGTTTTTATCTTGATTAATTTTAGATCATATAATGTCCATGTTAAATTAGTTGGTGAGTTGTTCCTAATATGATGAAATTGGGACTGAATTTGGGTATTAATCTATGGTTGTGGAATAGGTTTTGCATATAGATGAATAACCATATATTGGGGTTAGAAATCTATGTTTTATATGTTAAAATCGTGAATTTAAACTTGGGTTTAGTTGTGACTAATGGTGATTATATGAATTTAAGGCTGTTAAAGATTTGAGGAATTAATCTAGATTCATGTTATAATTTTAAAGGGTTTGATGTTAAAAATGTGTTGGGAAGAATTCTATTACTAGGGAGTATAGTTTAGAATTGTTGGATTTGAGTTAGGATAAGTTTTAGATGATTTGGGTGATGAAAATTTTTGGAAAATACAGGTTTTGGAGATCAGGAAGGAAGTTCGGTAATCTCGTTCAAACGACCTGTGTCGTTCGAAAATCCTCGTTCGTACGAGATTTCTAATGACCCATCCAACGAGAATTTAGAGACTAATTCCATTCAAAGTTGAGGATCTTGTTTGAACGACCTAGTTTGAACGACCTCTTTCGAACGAGATTCTAACAAAAATTCATTGTCGAGTTCGTTCAAAGTTTCATTCGAATGAAAATTTCCCCACTTCTAACGAGATTTCAGAAATTTCAATTTTTGCCTCGACAAGTTAAAATATTACAAGGTTAATTCAAGTGAGAGAGAATGACCTACGATATTCTTGAGTGACTTCATTACACAGTCTAGTAGTGAGGTGATTGTGTAACTACAAAGGGAATATGTTGGAATAGAAAGACCTTAATCATACGGATAGAGTAACGTGAATATTAGAGGTAATAATACTGCATATAAAATATGGCAAGGGACCTTAGTCTAAAGAAACTTGGTGGTGGAATGAATACGTACAAAATATAGTAAGAATTAAAATGGAGTGCTTTAAAACATGACAAACAAATATAAATGAAGAAAATTTTAAGAAATATAAATGGGCTAAATAGGAAGTTAAGAAAGTGGTAAGAGATGCTAAGTTAAATGAGTATGATGATATTTATACAAAATTAGGAACACAAGAAGGGGAAAAAAGTATTTATAAGCTTGCTAAACTTAAGGACATGAAATTAAAATATTTTAATAACGTCAAGTGTGAAAATCTGTTACTAAAGCCATTTATTAAAAACAAACTATTTAAGTAACTCCGTACATTTTTTTGAAGAAACTCTTTTCTTAAAAACCAAAACTATTTGAACACAAGATGTGTTTAATAAAACAGCATGTATGAGATCTATTCAAGATTTGACTAACAGGTTTATAAAACAGTTTAAAAACTTTAAACTCAGCACAACCAAGAATGAGATGAGAAGATGTAGGAAGATTAAGTTCACAATTTTTTACGTGGTAAAACCTCACCAACTGAGGAAACATCCACGACTCCCTCTACGGAGTAAAATAAAAATTCCACTAAAACAAATTTACCAGTTACAAACTATATAACTAACATGCATACAACTCAGACCTATATAAGTTTAGGAATGTACCCTCTGGTGTCCTTATAACTTCTTTGCAGTTCTAATTGTTGATGTTGTTCTCCCAGTTTGTTAACTTCTGATTTGTTCCAACACTTTACGTCGACTCTTGTTCACAAGATCTTATTACCAACACTTTTCATGTGGTAGGGTGAAAGTGTTTGTGGAGGTGCTCTCTAACACATGCATGTGCACACACACACACTTATTGAGTACAACAGTCCTAACAAATTACATATAAGTCTATATGCAGTGATTTTTCTTTTTCTCTCTTCTCACAAAACTTTAACCCTTTTTGACCTTTAAATCAATCCCAGAATCCACGGATACCTTGCTCAGAAGACGTATCAAGACACTACACCAAATCTGCCCATTTGTCAAGGTCATTGACCTTGACAAATCCAACTTGTCAAGGTCAATGACCGTGACATTTCGAGGCGAGACAACTTTTTTTGTCACGGTCATTGACCTTGACACAAAACTCGCGTTTTGTGTCACGGTCGTGTCGCGGTCAATGACCGTGACACGTTTGTCACGGTTATAAATCGTGGCAAAGCCGTGACCCTTTTTAAAAAAATTATCACGGTCAATGACCGTGACACGTTCGTGACAACTTTTATCACGGGCTTGTCACGGTCAATGACCGAGACAATTCTGGGCTGAATTTAAAAAAAATCTGTTGGGCAGTATGGCCACTGCCACTGCCCAGCAGTATATTTGTACCTGTTATAGCAACGTTATACCTGTTCCAAACATCATATATCCAACACAAACTAAAGATAATGAAAATATATATTCAGGACGATATAATCCAAATATTCAAAATAGAAATAATATACATGACGATATAATCCAAATATAATTAAAATGGACAAACTTAAAAATAATGTTACTACATGTCTAGGATAAAACTGAGGAGGTGAGTAGGCCACACGACATACGAATTGACGCACCCACAAATATACGTCGTGCCGCATTGTTCGCACAACCACAATAGGGAGTTCTCCTTCCCGGGTATGACATGCGTGACGAGCACCCTGAACTCCATCTCTTGAAGCACATGTCCATGGACTATTCCACCCTCGACGATATTCGGGTCCCTCAACCCCCGCCCTATCCGCTGGCCATCAAATACGTTCAATATGAACACGCTCGGCCAACCAAGTGCCGACAATGGTCTGTTGAAGGGCGACAAATAGGGAAGTGGATCATCGAAGTACGAACGTGTCGGTGATGAAGCAGTGAGGTCCACATCCTCGTCATCCTGCGCCTCGTCCTCCCGCACCTCCTCCTCCACCGCCTTCTCCTTCTCCTTCCCTTTCCCTTTCCCTTTACGGTCTCCACCCAACATACGCTTCATGAATGCGTACATATCTTGGACCGTCGCCTCCAAACGGGACAGCTTCGCGTCGTGTGAATCCACCGTTCGAGCCAACCCGGGATCGCTCGTCTCCAATCCGATGATCCTAGATTTGGCCACCCGCGAGCTCACTCCCCTTGTCCTCCCCTTGCGATCAGATCCAAGCACTTGGCTGAGTGCGTCTGTGGACAAAGATGCCTTGTCGGCATCAGACTGCGACCCATGCACTTCCTTAAGCTTTGCCTGAAACGACAAAAAGCACATGATTAGTAAAATATGTAAACTAAAAAATTATAACGTAATTAACAATAATTAAACTGTCGGATTACTTACAATCGTGGCCGCGATGCTCGGGGACACCTCCTTGTCCTTCCCCTTCTTCATCCGAAGAGCCACATAAGTATCGAGCCTATGTGGCTTACCCCCTGGCCCACTCCCTACCCCCTGAAATAAAATAAAGTAAAGTAAAATTAGTATCGGCCCCGCAAAGTAAAATAATGAAGAATAATATATTTCTGTAGTTATAGATAAATTAAATCTTACCTGCATCCTATGATCCACCTCAGCGTAAGAGGTCCGGCCGGAGTAGTGCACGTCCATCTTTTTTGTCCGATTTTCCCTCCCCGATTGGCGAGATGCCAATTGTCGATCCTCGATCTCATTGTCAATGAACTTTGGCCATTGTGCCAAAGAGATCGGCTCCTTGGGCGGGACGGATCCGCGCCATTGTATAATGGACTCTCGTGTTTTTCCAAAGTACCGTGTCCGCATATTTTTCTTCCACGTCTTGTGTTGCTCCCTCAACTGCTCCAAGACGGAATCGCGTAGCTTTGGATCCAAGTTGAATTGTTCCTGTCTAACAAATACAATGTTAGTTGCGAATAAATATAAATATAAATATAAATATAAATATAAATATAAATATGAAATTAAAATTTAAATTTAAATTTAAATATTCATATAAATATAAATATAAATATATTACCTGTAGTGCTGCCCAAACAGCTAACTTGAGCTCACATGGCACCTCCTTCCAACTCATAAACCCCGGTCCGATGACCGTCTTTAGCAGCTCGAGGGATCTCGCTAATAGCTCCGACTTGTTCTCGACGGTAATCCCAAATTTTCCATATTTGGGGAGCCTAGGGGCGGAGGAGCCCTCGTCGCCTCCGCTACCACCGAACCCAGACGACATCATCATAAACAGCATCATCATCTTCGCCTTAATATCTGAAGGAGACATTTTTGCTGTAAAAAAATGTAATTAGTACAGATAAAAAAAAAAGTTAATAGTACACATACACACCCCCCTACCCCACCCGCCACGCACACACACACAGCCCACCCCCACCCCCTCCCCCCACAAATTGTAACGAAATATTATCAGCTCCCCCACCACACCCCACACCCACTACCCCCCTCCCCCACCACACACCACCATACACACACATATACACATACCCCACCCCCTCCCCCTCCCCCCGCCAAGCACACATGCACACACCTACGCACACACACCCCACCCCCACCCACCCCACCCCATCCCCCCACCACGACCGTGACAACTACATTTATTGTTTATCAATAAAATTAAAACATGAGATAATTATAATTGGAGCATAAATTTCATTATCATAAAGGAATAAATCCAACCAAGTACAGAGATTCTACAAATTAAAGTGAGAATTAAATTTAAGACTTTCTAACAACATGCATGTGTATGGATTCTAACTAATGATATTCCTAAAAACATACAATTGGCAACATTTTGTGAATTTACTAAACTTTATATAATATTATCAAATTCTATTAAAAAATTATCTAGGGTTTTACCTAATTGAATTAATTTCATGAATAAATTTATTATCAATTTAAATGAAAATATCATATATTATTTATATTGAATTAATTTATCAAATTTCATATAATATTATCAATTTCATATAATATTACATTGAATTTCATATTTCATATAATATTATTTCATATAATATTATTTCATATAATATTATTTCATATTATTTCAAATTTCATATAATATTACATTGAATTTCATATTTCATATAATATTACATTGAATTAATTTATCAAATTTCATATAATATTATTATCAATTATTATTATCAATTTCATTTAATATTATCAAATTTGGTGAAAATATCAATTATTATCAATTTGAATTAATTTACATTTACATTTTTGGATATTATTTACATTTACATTTTTGGATATTATTTACATTTACATTTTTGGATATATACACACATACACATATACACACATATATATACACATACACACATATATATACACACAAACATATATATAAATGGAAGAGAGAGAGAGAGAGAGAGAGAGAGAGAGAGAGAGAGAAAATCGACCTGAAAGTAGAGAGAGAGAGAGAGAGCAGCGTCGAGAGAGAGAGAGGGAGGGAACGGCGGGAGGGAAAAAAGAAGGGGGAAAGGGTTTTTGCTGCGAACATTGTCACGATCGTGTCACGGTCATTGACCTTGACAATTATTTAAAGAATTGTCACGGTCAATGACCGTGACACGTCCGTGATAAGTAAATTTGTCACGGCCTTGTCACGGTCATTAACCGTGACAATTAGTTGTCACATTCATGTCAAGGTCAATGACCGTGACATAAAACGCGTGTTTTTTGTCACGGTCAATGACCTTCACAAGGCTGGCCGGCTGAAAGGTGACAATTTGCCCATTTTGGTGTAGTGAGATCTTAATCAATCTCAGAGTTTTGAAAAGATTTTTGAGATTGAAAACCTCCAAGTGTGATTCCAAACTACGTCAAAGGTTTAGTTTTAAGAGAACTAGAAATAGAAAACATTTATTGTTGATTTCAAAGTTAAAAAACGATTTTCAGAAAAGAATCAACAATATATTTCTCAAGATGAGAAATAAACCGTGAAAATCTAAGTGTGATGTAAGATGCAGAACATAGATCTGAAATTTCTATGAAGAAGAAAATAGATATAAGTAAACAGTTTAAGTTGGGAACAAGATCTAACGAACAAGAGGTTACAGCAGCATAACCAACAACACAAATATCTCTCAAAAACTCAAGAACACTCAGGGTAGTGTTTTGGATATGTAGGAGTTTTAGAGGAGTGTTTGGTTTGAAAGAGGCTTGAAGAATAAGGATTAGGGTTAGGGATTCTAACTCTCTCTCACTCTGGTTTCTCTCTTCTCTCTCTTTTCTCTCTCTTCTCTCTACTCTCTCTTTTTACTCTAAAAAAATGAGATGGCCAAAAGTCTTAGACGATTGCGAGGAGGGTTCCTTTTATAGGACGAAGAGAAGGATCGAGAAGATGGTTAAAAACAAGGGTCAGGATTGAGTCAAGCTGGATTGACTTTGATCCAAGGGCTCACAGTACGCGGTGATTAAAATTCACCTGATTGGTTCAAAAGGGATACATAGGGATTACTAAAGAAAGCATGCAGATCGCTGATAAAGATTGATCCAACGGTTGTAAGCATACGCGATTATATACTCAGTAAAGAAACACAAAATGCACCAATCAGCAAGCGACAGGTGTTGATCAATTAGGCGATATAAAATGCGCGTCATAAAATAATTACAACCATACCCTGAATTCTCTGTCGCTTTTGGCTTCTACCCAAAGCAACTTTAAGCCAATAAACCCACTAAACCATAATTGTAGATTGAACCCACAAACTTTTAAAACTAAGTTTTAATTAATAAAACCTTTATTAAAAAAATGTTTATAAAATCCCAAAAAATATTTAAAAATCAAATTTAGGGATTTAAACATACTCAACATATGTACACACATTAATATGCAATATGACATGTATATGATGCATTCTACTGTGTGTGAGTGTTGGTAATTTGGTCTAGATCACTACAAGATAGATGAATGAAATAACAAACCAATCTCTGAGGTTCTTTGGTTTCTAGGATAGACATAATTTTGTCACAATTTCCAAACTAGATGAACACTTATACAATATAGACTCAAGTGAGTCAAGAGTATAAGGGCTTCAATCTCCCCCTTTGGAAATATGAGACAAAATCTCCTTTGAGTCGTCCAAAACTCGTAGGTTAACAAAAATAAGAAAAACCAATTCCTATAAAGATTCTATCTACCCAAATCCTAGAAAACAAAAGTACATAACTCAACTATTTACAATTGAATACCCTATTACATCAGTTGAGAATAAATGTACAAAAACCTGCAATGAATCACTAAGATCAAGATGTTTAGCATATATAAAAATATTCACAGAGACTCAAATTTCTCCCCCGTTTTGTCTCAAATGGACAAAGGGAAAAAACTTGGATAAACAACAAAGATATTACTCCGCACAAACCATACCAATAGATTTACGCAAGGAAATGAATCTATTATAATCTAGAGGTTTGGTAAACAAATGTGCGAGTTGCAAATCAGTAGGAAGATAATTGATTTCTAATTCCTTATTTTCAACCAATTCGCGTATAAAGTGATGTCTTATTTTTATGTGCTTTGTTCGCGAGTGTTGAACAGGGTTTTTAGAAATATCAATCTCACTTTGATTATCACAATAGAGATGCAATTGGTTTTCTTAAATACCTTAATCACTTAGAATTTGTTAAAGCCACAATAATTGAGCACAACAGCTGCCAGCGGCTATGTATTCAGATTCAGCTATTGAGAGTGATGTGAAGTTTTGTTTCTTACTACTCCATCCTACCAAGTTATTACCTATATAATAACATGCTCCTGACGTGCTTTTACTATCATCAGTACACCCAGCCCAGTCAGCATCAGTGTACCCAATTATAGTGCTTGGTGTGTCATTAGTGTACCAAAGTCCTAGATTCAGAGTGCCTTTTACATATTTAATGATACGTTTAACAGAATTCAGATGGCTCTCTTTAGGATTATTTTGATAACGAGCACTTACACACACATCATACATAATATCAGGACGCGAGGCAGTAAGATATAATAAGATTCCTATCATACTACGATATAGAGTAGGATCTACGAATTTTCCAGTTTCATCTTTAGAAAGTTTTATCGTAGTACTCATGGGTGTTCTAGCATCTTTAGCACTCTCACGGTCAAATTTCTTTACTATCTCTAAAGCGTACTTAGATTGCGAGATAAATAATCCTTCTGAATTTTGTTTGACTTGAAGACGTAACAAGAATTGCAACTCCCCCATAAGAGACATTTGGAATTCCTTATGCATAATTTCAGAGAAGGATTTTACTTCTGAGGGAGAAGTTGATCCAAAGATAATATCGTCAACATTAACTTGAGCAATAATGATGTGTTTTTTAAAATGTTTGACAAAAAGGGTCTGATCATTTCCACCTCTTTTGAAACCTTTATCTAAGAGGAAACTGGAAAGACGCTCATACCAAGCTTTAGGAGCTTATTTAAGGCCATACAAAGCCTTTTTAAGACGAAATACATGATTTAGATATTGTGGGTCAATGAACCCTTTAGGTTGTTCTACATAGGTCTCTTCAGTCAATATTCCATTAAGGAATGCAGATTTGACATCCATTTGGTAAAGTGTAAAATGCATGTGGCAAGCTATAGCAAAGAGCAGACGAACAGATTCTAAACGAGTAACAGGAGCAAAAGTCTCGTTAAAATCTATTCCTTCAACTTGAGAGTATCCTTGAGCAACTAATCTATCTTTGTTTCTAATGATTATCCCATTTTCATCAGACTTATTTTTAAAAATCCAACGTGTGCCAATAACCGTTTTGTGATCAGGCCTAGGTACAAGATACCAGACATCATGAATGATAAATTGAAGAAGTTCTTCCTGCATAGCAGAAATCCAGTGAGAGTCATTCAATGCCTCATTTACATTCTTTGGTTCCACTAGGGAAACAAAACATGCATAATGTGCATAATTTCTTAGTTGGGATCTTGTACGCACTGGCTCACTAGGGTTACCAACTACATTATTTATGGGATGATCTTTAGAAACCCAGTTAGGTACTTCAGGTATCTCAATTGGTAATGAATTATCTATTTCAGAAGAGTCATTTTCTAAAGTGTTTGTAGGCTCTTCCTAAATAGTTGATTCACCAGTCTTGTTCTCTACAGTAGTGTCACTCACAATTACATTTATGGGTTCCATCAAGGTTTTAGTGTGAAGATTATACACCCGATAGGCTCTACTGATAGGCGAGTATCCTAGAAAAATAGCTTTATCTCCCCGACTCTCAAATTTGGACAAGTGTTCCCTATCTTTGCAAACATAGCAAGTGCTACCAAAGGTTATAAGGTACTTAAGATTAGGCTTTTTATTATACCAAAGTTCGTAGGGAGTCTGTTTGGAATTCTTTCTAAGATAGACCCTATTTATGATGTGACACGCAGTACGAATAGATTCTACCCAAAAGTATTTAGGCAAATTTTTGGCATGTAACATAACACGTGCCATCTCTTGAAGGATACGATTCTTTCTGTCGGCAATTCCATTTTGTTAAGGAGCACTAAACTCATGTTTGTAACCATTATAGAGACAATACTCTACTATACCAGTATCTTTGAATTCTCCTCCTCTGTCACTACGGATTCTATTTACTTGAGTGTCCTTTTAATTTTCATTCCGAAGAAGTATTTTTAGGAAAGATTGAAAAGTGTCACACTTTTGTTTTAAAAAAGCTACCCAAGTAAATCTGGTGAAGTCATCAACCTGTGTCCACAGAGACTAACAGTTTGGGAGGGACCCATTAGGTCCATATGGATGAGCTCCAAGGGATTAGAGGTAAGAATATCATTAACTTTCTTATGAGGTGCCTTAGCAATTTTACCTTCCTGACAGGAACCACAGACAATGTTAGGAATGGGTTTGATTTTAGGAACTCCTCTAAATACTAAGATTACCTTCCTGCCTTAGCAATAAGGATTGATCCAACGGTTGTAAGCATACACGATTATATACTCACTAAAGAAACACAAAATTCACCAATCAGCAAGCAACATGTGTTGATCAATTAGGCGATATAAAATGCGCGTCATAAAATAATTATAACCATACCCTGAATTCTCTGCCGCTTTTGGTTTCTACCCAAAGCAACTTTAAGCCAATAAACCCATTAAACCATAATTGTAGATTGAACCCACAAACTTTTAAAACTAAGTTTTAATTAATAAAACCTTTATTAAAAAAATGTTTATAAAATCCCAAAAAATATTTAAAAATCAAATTTAGGGATTTAAACATACTCAACATATGTACACACATTAATATGCAATAAGACATGTATATGATGAATTCTACTGTGTGTGAGTGTTGGTAATTTGGTCTAGATCACTACAAGATAGATGAATGAAATAGCAAACCAATATCTGAGGTTCTTTGTTTTCTAGGATAGACATAATTTTTTCACAATTTGCAAACTAGATGAACACTTATACAATATAGACTCAAGTGTATAAGGGCTTCAAAGTGTATTAAAAGTGGTGATTCGAGAGTCCTAGTCAAAGATGATTAAATTATGGAAAGATGGAAAACTACTTTGAGAGGTTATTAAATGGAGATAATGAGAGTAGATTAGATATCGAGGAACTTAGGGAGACTCGAGAAAATATATTTTTTTACAGAATTAGGACAACAGAGGTCAGGATTGCTCTAAAAAAGATGGAAATAGGGAAAGATTTAGGACCAGATGGTATCCCTATTGAGGTTTGGAAGTGGTTAGGGGAGGATGGAGTACCTTGGCTTGCAAAATTATTTAATAGAATTTTAATAACTAATAGGATGCCCGATGAATGGAAAAAAGTGTTTTAGTACCTATTTATAAAAATAAAGGGGACATACAAAGTTATTCAAATTATCGTGGTATTAAGTTAATGAGTCATACAATGAAACTGTAGGAGAGAGTGATTGAATATAGATTGATATTGAAGATAAAAGTATCTGAGAATCAATTTGGGTTTATGCCTAGGAGGTCAAAAATGAAGCAATTTATTTATTGAGGAGATTAATGGAGAGGTATATGGAGAAAAAGAAGGATCTTCATACGATTTTTATAGATATGGAGAAGGCGTGTGATAGGATACCCAGAGATATAATATGGTGGGTTATACATAAAAGAGGAGTGACTCGCATATATATTGATGTTATCAAGGATATATATGATGGTGCGATGACTACAGTAAGAACATCAATCAAAGAAAGTAGTGAATTTTCAATTACGATAGGTCTACACCGAGTTTCAGCATTAAGTCCATATCTTTTTGCTCTTGTTATGGATGAGTTGACTAGACAAATACAAGATGAGGTGCCATGGTGTATGCTATTTATAGATGATATTGTTTTAGTGGATGAGACTAAAATGGGGATTAATGCTAGGTTGGAATTATGGAGAGAAACTTTAGAAACAAGAGTATTTAAAATAAGCAGAACTAAAACAGAATATGTGGAGTGAAATTTTAGTAGTAATAGGAGGTCCAATAGAGATGTGGTGAAATTTGAGGGTCGAGAGATATCTAGAAATGATTATTTTTGTTATTTAGGATCAATTATCCAAAAAGATGGAGATATTAGTGATGATATTACTCATAGGATTAGATCAGGTAGGGTTAAGTGGAGAAGTGCTATCGGTGTTTTATGTGATAGGCGTATACCTTTGAAGTTAAAAGAAACATTTATAGGATGATAATTAGACCCGCCATGTTATATGGGACAGAGTGTTGGGAAAATAAGAAACAAATGTGTAAAAAATGAGTCTGGTAGAGATGCAAATGTTAAGATGGAATTATGGTAAAACTCGAAAGGATAAAATTAAAAATGAAAAAATTCCTGAAACGGTAAAAGTAACTCCTATAACAAGATAAATTGAGAGAAAATTTACTTAGATGGTTTGGACACGTTAAGCGTAGACCAATGGATTCTCTTGTAAGGAAGAGTGATTTAGTTACTATTGATGGTAACACAAGGGATAGAGGTAGGCCTAAATTGACTTGGTATGATATTATAAAAAGGACATGATGTCATATGGTTTAATCGAAGATATTGCAGTAGACATAATGGAATGGACAAATAGGAATCATGTATCCAACCCCAAATAATTGGGAAAAGGGTTTGTTGATTTGAGATAAATTCGGGGATTTGGGTTGTGTGAATAGCTAATGATTATTATAGGTTGTGTGTATATACCTATTGATTGGATTATTATGTGTATTACATACCTACGTTGCTTGCTATCGGGTGGAGGTTATGCGTTGTGGATGATTATATCTTGAGGTGCCTTCGGGGGAATTTTGATTCGTATCACTAGAACATAGAACCTTGGTATGGGCTATCAGTGAGAACGATAGTGTTGATAGTCATATGGGTGCGTAAGTATGTGCATATCCCATAGGCTTGGAACTATGTTCGCCTCCAATACATGTGTTTATTTTGATGGTTCACGAGAGACTGGACCTATAGTCCTTCATGCAATGAGTGATGCACCGGGAAATTATAGCAGAGTATGCATTGCACCAAGAGGAACCTAACCCAGGGGTGCAAAATTAGTATATATAGAGAGAGATAAATATATGTATACCTGCTAGTTATGCTACTGTGCGTGTTTCATAGTTATGGAAATAGCGATATTTAAAAATATTCTTAGTGAGAAAGAGAATACGTATGAGAATAATGGTTGTGTAGTTGAATAACTATTTTAAACATATGGTAATACATGATATGGGTGATATGGGTAAATGCATGAGATTAATTGTGTGATAATAGGCATCTTTGGACTAGTTAGGTGGGGTAGCATAACTAGGATGGGTTAAATATACGCATTAAGTGTTCACATTAGATGAGAGGTGAGTATATCAAGTGAGAGTATGAGAATCTAACATGTACACTATATGTGCTATTGTTTCCATATAAGCACTTGCTGATTTTTAGACTCTTTTGAACTCGGTCTCTGACCAATTTATTGCAAATCTCTTTTCTTTTGTCAATTCCTTTTAGGTGCCTAGCCACAGGGACACCAAGTATTGGAGTTCCATTTATTTGACGAGCTGTAGCTGCTGTGGAAGTTACAGGACTTGGTAGTAGATGCCTCCATGATCTCATTCCTGCATCTAGAGTTATCTATTTCAGTTAGGGCATGTTGCCCTTTTTACTTATTCAGACACTCATAGATTGTGGATCTACTTCTTTACTCCTTTCAGTTGTTGGGTTATTTTTTTACATTATTGTATTTGGGATTTAGGCTGGAAGTGTTTACTCCAGTCACATTTATTACCTTAGTCATTTTATTTCATATGAGATTCGTTTGAATGGTGTATGATGAGTAATTGGTTAATTTGATTTTATGTTAATTAAACGATTAAATTTTGACACCAACTTTTTTAAATATTAATTGGTTAGAGTTAATAATTAAGTTTTCGACAGTGATGCATATTCTGAACCAACTCGATATTCTGAATTAATTTAATAAAGGACTGATCACCCAGTATTTAATTAGGCAGTGTGTCAAAACATCCTAGAGATCAACCGTCTCTCAAATCCCGACTTTTACTAAGCTTTGGGCATGGGACGTCTCATAAGAGAAATCCAAATAGCGAACCCTCCAAATACACTCTTGCCTCATCTAGTAAGTTACCAAAATTCGTTGGCCTAAGAACACACACAAAATAATGCGCTATTCACTCATATAAATATTCATCACGGAGTAAATTCTAACTATGTATACTCCAACAAAAGGTTCACCCCTTCCAAGAGTGATACTGAACCCCTTAAGTTAATTGATCCAACAATTTTGCTTTATTTCCTCAAACATCTGATAGGGCACACTCTGGCAACATTTAAAGAGTATTTAACAACCTATAAACCTCTGAACATCTAATTATTCCACTAAGGTCTTCTATAACTAGTTTTCCTAACAATGTCACTATGCCAATACCATACGTGACCGTAGAAAACTTCATGTAATCGAGGCCATCTCTAGACATAAGGTTCTCAAAATAGCCCAACCATTTACAATACAAATTCTACTCATCATGCGTATAGTCAAATACAATGAGAAATCCATCATCGACTAACCATTCCACGTAGCCATCTAACAAAGTATGCCACCACTAGTATATTTTTTTCATTTGGGTTGATTTACTTTATGATTTTTATGATTTTATTTTTATTTTGTGTTTTATTTTTATTGGCTACGATTGTTTACCTTGCAATATCAAATGTGATGAAATATGAAATCTTAGGACAACTTCTGACATAATTTGACAATGCTGTGTATGAGAAAGACTTCTACTTCTGATTTTAATTTCTTTTTTTTCGAATTTTATAAATATATACATTAACATTTATTATATTAATTTATGAAAAAAATACTGAAAAAATTTATGAAAAAAATTTATATATATATATATATATACTAGGATATGCCCGTGCCTAAAGACACGACGACAACTTCCCAAAGTATCAATTCTGGTCAAATCATAAATGTTTTCTATTATAATATCAATAGTGGTCAACTTTCCCAAAGGCACGCATACGTTTCTAAAAAGTCATATAGTGCCTACTAAAACTTTGCTCAAGTTTCATTCATAATATACATATTTAATAAAAATTAGGCAGAATTTTCTTTATTTATTTGTCTATCCACCCTGTTTAGACAGTAGAATATACCATAACAATAATAATAGTCCATCTTAGACCTTGTTTATATCATCAACTATTTAACTCAAAACATAACTTATATCACAATAAACAATTCAAAATTTGGAAGAAATTCTATTTACACCAAACGTCGAAGCTGAATAAATGTGCATCCGAATATGAATGGAAACATAAGATTAAGAAGCCAATTTTTGTCTTCGCCTTCATGTACATGTCACGGTACATATTCTTGTCGATCTTCTTTGACTCCCGATACTTTGTATTCTTTGATACCATCGAAGCTCTTTGGGAAAAAGGAAAATGAGGAAGAAAAATATGTAGTTGATGTTGTTAAGGCTGCTGCCTCTCTGAATGGAGAGTTGAAGGTATTGGACATAGAACGTGTTGGAAACCCTGTAGAAGTAGTATAATGTGAGAATTTAGTTTAGACAGAGGTTAAAAGTGATGCAGTTATTGAACATGTAACAACTTAAATATTGTGTAGTCCATAGAGATAATTGATAGGGATAAAAGGATGGAATCAATGAGGATTAATATAGAAAATTCTCTTGACGTTGTTATATCAGGTTCCCTCTTTTATGAAATTAAGTTCTATTAATCTGATGTTATTTCATTGTTGAACCCGAATGTAGTTTTATAATGACAGTGATATAGGAATAATAGGCACAAAATACTAATATGGTTTATACAAAAACCTAGAATGCTTGACCCTTATTGGTAAGATCATATAAGTTTCATAACAACATTCTAAAAAAAGATCAACTTCAATGACTTAAATCGGTCCTTTCAACCCATACTAATAAAAACATTAGTCATGCCACATGCACTCAGTAACGTGAATACAACTTATTAATACATAAATCATAATAAATGATGTTTATTCTTATTAAAAACCTGTTAATACATTCTTTAATATAAGAAAAAGATATATTCATACACTATCTAACATGAAGATCGGTTAATGGTATAAACTAAAATGCAATTAACTTCTAAATCAAACATGTAATTCAAACTAAACTAAAATTCTCCAATATTAAAAATAAAGAGACAACGTAAATCTAAAAAAGAGGTAGATATCTTATGGTCTAAATGTATCAACAACAGCTCTAATATTCACCCCTAGCAAGGGCTGAGGCGAGGGGGCGTGGCAGTGAGCACTGAACTGTTGCTATGGATCGATATATTCATTTACGTCTATAATACACACATGTGTGATATCAATAGTCAATTGCAATTCTAATTTTGAATAAACAAAGCTCCACTTTTAGTTGATTTCAATGTCTTTGCAAGCATGGCAAGACTAAAAAGTGAGACATTCACATATCAATGCCGGGAGAAATGGATAAACAACTGATTTCAAATTCAAACCACACAGAAAAAATAGTAACCACACACTATAAAAACTAAGAACCTTGATATTACAGAAATTATAGGACTATGATTTGAGTGAATTTATTACCTTTATTTTCAAGGATTTCAAATAGATGCGTATATAATGAATAATCAACAAAAATTAGGCATGTTCTGGTATATTCTCTTCGAACTCGTTCCTCAAACTCACTCACCATTAAGGAACTGACTCGATAGGAAAAACTAAAAACACCACAAAAAGAATGAACAGAATAATTTAAATGGCTCTGGTTTGATTGAATCAGACTCTAACTTACAAAGAGTTAGTATGTATATTTGTACATTCATAAACTAAAAACGTTACCTCCGGTCTAAATCTGAAATCAAAACATATTTTAAAACTGTTGTATAGGAACCCCAAACTGAAAAATGTATCACAAACATAGTATGCATCGTACCTTCGTCATAAGAATTATATGAATTGTAGCACTGACTTTGTACCTTTTTGTCATATGAATCATATGAATTATAGCGCAAGGCCCGGGACCACCTAGAATCATATGAATAAACCCAATATACTGTTTATAAACTATGAATTGCAGATTTTAACTTCGATGAAGTGGATGATAACAACTCGGAGTGGTAATATACTGCAGAGAAAGAGCAAAAATAAGCATCAAAATAGCGAAAAAATTGAAAATTGGAAGCGATCAAGGCAGAGAATTTCTTACGGTAAGAAATAATGATGAAAATCATTCTGAACCGGTCTCTTCCGTGGAGGAATATATGGATGCCAATTTGGCAATTGCACCTGTAGTGTGCTGCTCGTATGGTAAAAAATCTTTGTTTAAGACGAAGAAATATGAGTCTCAATAAACTGGGAGCAGCTGGTCAATGTCATGTGGATGTCAGGTGAGTAAATGCAACAACAGAGTATCGAGATTGGTTGAGGGGAGTGAGCCTACCTAAAACTTACGTAGTTCATTAAGAAAATAGAAGGAAGAGTTCTTTAATTTAAGACTACGAATACAACCCCAGTAACACCATGTTTGGTTTACCCTATCATGGATGGAAAGCCATATATCAGTTATCAAGTAATGAAGGACACTCTCCTTGATTTAATTACTTTTCAGATTTATCCACTCGAGGTACATTGGAATAGAGAATTGACTCGTTCTTGCAAGAAGATGATAATAAATATAAAGGATAATAAATTGACTTTTCTTATAAATGGGATCAAAACGCCCTATCTATCTTACTAAAAGACAATGACAAATGGGGTTGGCAGCTCAACAGTTGTGCTAAATCGTATGAGTCTAACTCCTAAACATTATAGTATGTCCACCACATAAAAAAAATATTAAAAATGTAAACCTCAACAAAACAAATAAACATAAAAACATTAACGCGTATGATTAACATTAACCCATGTGTCCACATGATGTTGTTAGTTCTTGGTCCAAGACACTGCCCGTGCTCACGACAATATGCACGTGCACATATTTACACACACACACACACACATAGAGAGAGAGAGAGAGAGAGAGAGAGAGAGAGAGAGAGAGAGAGAGAGAGAGAGAGAGTAAATGAACAACCCTTTAAATTTCTGGTCGTACTTAAAATAGATAAAAAAATCAATTACAACATGTAAAGCTAAATTTCCATACATAATTCAGTAAAGAGAGTAGGTGACATAATTCAAATCAATGACAAAATTAAATCGCCATCAAGTTAAAATACGTCATCAAGTTATGATCTTGCCATTGATTGCCTCCTATTCCGTACATTTAGAATTTTTTGATTTCCAATTCTAGGCATCTAAACATACCCTTAAGAAAAAAATCATCTACAATGACGATTCAAAAAGATTAAGACCGAATGAGACAAATGCTTGATACAAATGCATGTATTCTGAAAAATGGGAAAGCATTAAAAGCAACACAGTCTGGCTTCCTAAAAAATCAGTTAAGTAAACTAAAAAAGAGGGCCGAAGAATTTTAAGTACCCACTATATGCTTACCTCAGGTTATCAGAGTCAGGGTACTCTAGTTGCTACTCTAGTCGGGTGAGAAGTATCACACACGATGGTGAGAACAAAACTGGTCAGAAGCCCTAGTTACTATGGCGAGGACCACCACATAACTCACCCTCATGTGCACATAGCTATGGATACATTCTCACCCCCGCACGTGCAACATCAATTTTAGAACATGAGGGACAGAATTCCAATAAAGCGAGTCATGTACAGGAGTAGTAAATCAGACTAATCGATACATGACAAATATAAAAAATAAAAAAATAACTGTCTTAAATACTTACAAAGTAAATCGGGGATGTCAAAGTGTGGAAGGAGCGGTAAATAGGGCCAATCAGAGATGCCAAAGTGTTAATCGGAGCTGCCATAGTGTTAATCAGGGCAGCCTATCATTTTTTTTATTTTTGTTTTCATGATCGGAGCAGTAAATTAGGGGCTGCCAAAATAACTATCTAAATATTCGTTATAAAAACAACCCAAAAGTACAACTCTCTACCAAGTAAATACAAATTATCTTTGTAAAAATGCTTTACTTTTATTAAAAAAGTCAATCAGTAATCTGTAAAAGGAGTACATGCAAAAAATAAAGTAAAATAGACAACTTGAGACCTTCTGCAGTCAGAACCGACTTTGACCGAGCCTTGAATAGACTCTGGAAGCCATTCCCATTGTGTTCCCCTCTTGTAGATGAAAGCATCAGGCTTATAATACTTTTACAATATATATCAGTATACAATATATATATATCAGTATACAATATATATCAGTATACACTATATCAGTATACAATATATCAACACAATCTAGTAGATGTATCATTAGATGTATCATTCAATTCAGCACAATCTAGTTATATATTTAAAACAATATAACAATAGATGTAGCTATACATCCCCAAGATCATTAGTGTAGCAATAGTGGTTGCAAATTAAAATTACAATTACATAATTTGTTTAAATGGTAAGAAATTCAATGAACCAAAACACACCCCAATTCAACAAATATTTCTATCATTTCTAAAACGTAGCTTTAGTAAAAGTAAAATGAATCTTGAGGCCTCAAGTGGAGAAAATAGGCTTCAATTCCCCCTCACGACTCTCTCGGTATCCATATCTCTCACTCCCTCGGTTTTATCTCGGTATCCACTTCAACTACCCCTCAATATTTTGGTAAACACCCACCTCTGTTCGTGTTGTTTGGTTTCAGAAATTGTTTGGCGTATACAAATTATACATACATACATAAATCGACCCTTATCGAGAGCCTCTTTGATAGAAATCCTCGCTGGGAAGCCCCTTCAAGTTATGCACCTATGATTCTGCCTCAAGGATGGAATGAATAAAGTTCCGAGATGGAATCCATACAGTGGTTAGCTGGGGTCGCTTTCATCTCCAAATACCCCATAACAAACAACTGGAAACATACATGTAGCATATTATGCATTGCAGAGAGAGATGCAACTAATGGAACTTCACGGCAGACTGCTGCAACTGGAAACATACCTATAGCATCTTCAGATTTATCATTCAATTCAGCAGATGTATCAGTATACAATATATCAGTAGATGTATCATTCAATTCAGCACAATCTAGTTATATATTTAAAACAATATAATAATAGATGTATTTATACATCCCCGAGATCATTAGTGTAGGAATAGTGGTTGCAAATTAAAATTACAATTACAGAATTTGTTTAAATGGTAAGAAATTGAATGAACCCAAACATAACCCAATTTAACAAATCTTTATATCATTTCTAAAATGTAGCTTTAGTAAAAGTAAAATGAATCTTGAGGCCTCGAGTGGAGAAAATATGAAACAACCGAGTATATATACAAATTATAGATACATATATACATACATACATACATACATACATACATACATACATACATACATACATACATACATACATACATACATAGACCAAACCGTGGTTTTAAATGGTGGTAGCGAGCTAAAAGGTATCAGATTTGAAAAATGAAGTGTCGAGCATAATAAGTGACACACTGAATGAAAATTGGTAGTCTTTTAAACAAAGGATGAACTTCCATCTAAAAAATGAAATGCCTAGGTGAAACGAACAAAATAGAGAAGCCACCATAGTAAAAAAACATATTTCTTAGTTTATGACATTCTATATGAATACATCATAAAAGAAATATGAAGATTTTAGGCCTATATTATGAACACATTTCCATAAAAATATGGAGATTTTAGGAGGAATAGACTTGTTCCAAATGGATTTGTACATGGAAGAAGTAGAATGAGCTTACCTTATAGCTTCCTGGCAATTTTGGATGAGAATCCACCATCATAAGAAAGATTCCAGTAGCTTGAACCATCTATTTCACTTATGAATTGATATGTTTCTCCTTTAACCTTCAGTAATCTCTTGTAAATGGAAGAACCTGAAGTCTTAGAGCAGTTTTTATACTTATTCCAAAAGACTTTGAACCATAAACTGTCTTGATTTTTCAAATTCCCCCATATATTCATGCTAGCTAATTTAGGGGCATCTTAATGCTGGACTTGATCAAGGGGCTGGCCCTCAGATATCTTCAACGCAAAAAATAAAATATAAACTAAATTAGTAACCTGAATAACTTCTTTTACAGAATGATAAATAAATAAACATAGAGATCGGGAGATATATACCAGTGGGAAGGAGAGCTACATAATTTTATCACCAATGTCTCAATCACCGATCAACAACATTCTTGACTTTGTGATTGACCTAATTTGGTTCATTATTTTAGTCGTCGCACACGTATACTATAACAAACCAAACAGATGCACATACGTTATTACTAGTGAATAAAAATTCAGAGTGCTGGGAGTAGTAGAGAGATCACATCAAACTTTGCGAGAAGATGTTTGCTAATCAAAACCAACCAAGAGTATTAGGTCGATGCTTGTGCATCAAATGTGCAGAACCAAATATTCGCATTCCTTGAAATTTAAATCATAACATTACTAAGGGAATTAAAAATACAATGTTTAGTTCAATGTGAATACATAGTGAATACTAAATGAATCCATCTATTTCTTTGGACAATTGTTCACAACCACAACCAAAAAAAAAGAAGAAAAAAAGAATATTAAATGAAAACATGAGAAAATAATTATAATGTGAGAAATTCACACCACACCAATCACAAAGTCAAACAACTGAAAGTTCGGGGAACAGTCTTGCAGCCACTATAAGAGAAATGACATGATATCAACATGAAATTTCGGGACACAACTGAAATTTTGAGGCACAACTGAAATTTCGGGGCACAACATTAGCATGTCATTATATCAATAGGAGAACTGTGTCTTATGTGTGTCAAAAATATTTATATTCATTCCCTACATTCAACCGAACAAAATAATTTGATTGCTTTGAAATTGGCCATGTTCAAAGAAAATTTTAGTCCTCTCAATAAAAAAAAAGTCAGTTCTCTATCGTTGTCTACATGTTTTTGTATATTCTACTTTATTTTCTACCTTTTGGGCTTCATATCTATACCTTCACAGATTTGAACAGCATCAAACCAAAGCACCAAACATACAAAATAGCACCAAACCAAAGCTCTTATTCCAAAACTAATAAAATACCATACCCATACTTATGAGTCTATGACATGTGATCATAATTTAATTCCATAAAATAAAAAATGAAATAAATAAAGAATGGAATAGAATATAGAAAGGTAAACAAATCATGTTATTAAATTCCCAAATAATATTAGAAAATTTATTTCGTTATGATTTCCCATTATGCATATTAATAATACCTAAGAAGCATGCAGACATTCTTCAAAAATTTAAGAGATGGGTAACAATGGGTAACACGGTGAACAAAATATCAAAGATATTCATGTAAGTAAAGAAACAAATTTATTGATCAAGTGGGTCATATGATCAAATACCTAAGAAGCATGCAGACATTCTTCATCATCTCCAAATACCTTTTTTCTTGGCTAATTTGGTCCTGAATTAAAACTATATTTGATCGATCCTTCACACCATTAAAATAAATATAGATTTATCCATCAGTGAAAAAAAAATAACCAAAAATAAATAAATAGACAATCAATAAAAAACAAAGGGGTATACCTGTTTAGGATGTTCAAGTATAATCAAGTCACCAGTAAAAGAAAAAATAAATAACAAAAACAAAAATTAATTAGATCCCAAAATATAAGCATACATGTCAACAGATCTAGAACAAAGTGAACAAAATCGACATAGATCTTAACAAAAATAGAAGCCCTAAATCGCTCCATGCATCTAATTCTAAAACAAAACAAAATCAAGCCCTAAATCTAAAACAAAACAAAATCGAAGCCCTAAATCTAAAACAAAATCAAAACCCTAAATCGTGTGTGTGTGTGTACATGTGTGTGTGTGTGTGTGTGTGTGTGTGTTTGTAGGTGCGTGTGTGTGTGTATGTTTGTAGATGTGTGTGTGTGTTTGTAGGTGCATGTGTGTGTACTATGTGTTACCTGTATTGTGTGAGAGAGAGGCGGGGGAAGATGGATGAGAGAGGGAGATAATGAGCAAGGGGTACATCAAGTGATGGTAGGGTTTGTGTTAAAGGTCTCCCATTTTTTCACAAAATTGAAGCCCTAAATCTAATACAAAATCGAAACCCTAAATCGTGTGTGCGTGTGTGTGTGTTTGTAGGTGCGTGTATGTTTGTAGGTGCGTGTGTGTGTTGTATGTGTGTGTGTGTGTTTATAGGGGGGTGTGTGTATTGTGTGTTACCTGTATTGTGTGAGAGAGAGGCGGGGGAAGATGGATGAAAGTGGGAGAGAATGAGCAAGGGGTGCATCGGGTGAGGGTAAGGTTTGTGTTAAAGGTCTCTCATTTTTTCTTCCCCACTTGCCATGTCACAATTGGTAAATGGTGACATGGCACAATCTGAAACCCTTAGAACGACCCAAAAAATTCGATCGCAATCGTTAATTTTTTGGCACTATTCAAACACCCCTCTCTCTTATTATATATATATAATAACAATATATATTTTTAAAAAATATAATTTATTAAAATTAATTTATATAAATATATCATATTAAATAATTACATTAATATTGTTCAAAAAAATATTTTATCCATGTTTTTAATTATATAACCCACATAAGTAATCCAAACTCAAAATCATATCCAATAGGCATACCCATGCCATAGGTAAAAATCATTACAATAATCATATTCATTATAAAAATCCATATCACGGCTTTGCCACCACCTAAGAATAACTAATAAGATGAATAAGGCATTTACGGAACCCATCAACCATCTAGGGCCTCTCACAATTCACCAATAAGTAATAATAATGTAGGGAACACTAACATTTTCACCACTATCCCAAAATCTAGGGAATAAATATACACATAATCTACTCATACACAATAAATTGCATAGTCACTTTCTATATGGAATGACGTCTCTCATTACCAAAATCACATCCTAGTGAACATCAACCCATAATCTATGGGATTGCATCAACAGTAATTCCACATATGAAGAAATAACTTTCGACAAAACCTTTATGCCCAAACAAGTAACATCTCTATACAACATATAGAAATTATGAATATTGCGCTTCATTATATCCCTAATCAAAGAACTACGTCAATAGCCAGTCTATAAACTCCATATCATTGAACCTACTCTCAACAAGGTGATACTTCTTAAACCACACCAAATTCACATTTATAACTCATGTGCCCATAGTAACGGCCACTACATAAAAATCTACAAACCTGAACCAAACCAACATTTATTCTATGCTACCATACCAACAATTCACATTTGGGCAGTAGCCAACCGCATGGCCATACACTCCACGTCATATAAAAGGAAATCACAATTCATCTTAGCAGATCTGTATATCGACTTAACTCGTTATTTCTTAACCCTCTCTTCTGTTCTCCCTTAATGGCCTTTAATAAGGTACTCTCGGTCTTACAAACACAATTAGAATCCTTAATCAAAATATGTTCTTTCTTTAAGCCTCTGGGAACTTACTTGTTCTTAAAAATCCTACGTAACTAATATATAAAAAAAATGCTTTAAATGCAGAAGAAAATCAACTCATAAATCAAACCAATAAGAATATAAATCCTCTCGTCTCTGATTTCCACCCACTCAGTTGCACTATCATATCATACCTAGATAACCCTAGCTTGTATTCTACAACCATGCGGTGACATTAATCCTAGGTTCAAAGTTATCACTTTCTCATCACCTTTAATCTCATGCGGGCTTAACAATACAAATTAACCTTGTTCAAACCTGAGCATAACACAATTTCCACTTTCTAATCGAAATTAACCACCATAAATTCATCATCAAAATCTTCATATATTCCTAAAATGTAGTAATTCATTTTCCCTCTATCTTATATGTACAAAATCTCATAAGGTTATTCTATTCGCCTAAATTTTCATCACAATACATATTACCATAAGCAAGACACAAAACTTCACTAGGATTATGAAAACTCAAATACCTTCATGTCTTCCAAAAGTGTACTCAACGTGAAACACATTCACTCACATGTTCCTACAAAAGTCTCTAAGTTGCATACTTTATCGCCTAGTACAATATCTTCCCATAATCATCCTCACCACCGTGGTAAACAACATTATCTGATAACTCATTCCATAATAGAAACTCACAATGGTCTTCCTGTGCATGCTTCTCTATACTCAAAGACTCCTCAAGTCTTTCCAATGCTCAAACAAAAATGAATGATGTCTACACATATCACTGTGACGCCGGAGTACAAAAACCTATGATAGGATCTAACAAATTGAATAACGCTCTTCAAAAACAAAATGAACATAATCATGAATCCTAAGGACACTAGAAACTAGATGCTCTACTATCGATTGTAACACCCTCGATTTTTCATTCCTGATCGATCAAGCCAAACACAAAACACCGAATGCCCTAAATAATTTCTATCATTCTCGGCATTATCGATAAACAAAAAACTATAATAAATCAACACCATCCACTATAAAACTAAACAAAACTCAGAAAAATAAAAACTGAATACAAATCTTTTATTGCAAATGTTTCAATTGAATAAAAGAATACGATTGAAACCACTTATAATCACAACTATTTAAGATGAACAAATACTGTTAGAACAACACCCTTACTCCAAGGACGGTATATGAATCTCCCCAATTTTCAACTTTGATCGCTCAACACTGTTAAACCTTCATATAAAAAAAATAGTGCCTATAGGGATAAAACATTTATAGATTTGGGTAAGGGCCCAAAAGTTTCAAGAAATATCTCCAATACATTAATATAAATAATCCAACAAATTTACAATAAAAATGCAACTCTTCAGCTCTCACGTGCAGTAATTACCTCACCCTCATCTAAATGTAGTACTATGCGCATGACCCAACCCAATTCATAATTATACTAAAAGTGTTTATCTCTAGACTAACAATATTACCACATAATGACTGACTATCATAGAAAGTGGCTGACTACCAAAGTATGATTACACCTCAATGCCCACGTATATATTTTTATTAATATATTCACAATCTCATTAGAGTACCACTCTCTCAGTTTTAACATCTTTTAATTACACATGTTCATCTCTGAACTACAATAAAGGATAATCTACAAGTATTTATCATGCAATACGGACGTAACTACAATGCATGTAAGAATACAACCCAAGTACTAACCCCCACAATGTCATCCACAAGGAAATACTAGTAAATCACATAATGTATTCAACAATACACATGATTCATTATCAATTGTCCATCACTAGGCTATATTAAATTCTTTATCATTATACGTTACACCACACGAAGGCCACTAGTTTTAGGATAATTGCATTTTCTATCGACAAGTCCGTAGGAAACCCTAACCTGACGGCCTTGAGAGAAACACATAATAACAATGGGGTGATCACTACGAATAGCATCACTAAATATCCCATATCAAACCCGAATAAGGGATTAATTCATCCAACATTATGTCATCATGAAGGTGTAATTCCCCAGAATGTATGATTTAATATAATGACCTCCACTCCATCTTGTCTCACTCGGTTAGGCGTATGGTACACGATCCTGACCACTAACGCAACCTTGACCGATAGATTCCCAAAAGGAAATTCTATGTTCACATAATCATAACAATTTAACAACATATGTACGCACACTATATATATATATATACGGGACAACATATATCTCAAGCATACCCAAAATGTCCCAATCCCCAAATGTTGGATTATCATGTTAATTAGGTTTACACTCTCTCAAAACCATATTAAGAATATAAACTATGTAGGATACTTCTAACTCTCATGCGTATCCCAAAATTGTTCCAATCCTCGTCGTTGGATTATCTATCACATCTCGAAGTTCATTAACTCTCAAACCTTATCATTGCCAACTCCTAGTTTTATACATATCTAAACTGAAATTTCCTATTTATAAATGTAGATACATTTTCTCATAAAATACATATATATCTCCTCATTTGGTTTATAAATTATTAGTACGGCCTGTAATTTCTCAAGACCAGAATTAATCACCTAAAAATACTTTATCTAGTCAATCTCCCAACTCAATCTATATCTGCAATCATAAGTTACTTCTCACCCTCACATTTACCCGATTTAACCTAATTCCCACGTTGTAAGGTTCTAAATGAACTAAGGTTTTGACATTCACAAATATATAATCGCATTCCTCATAATAACCAAGTCTCTTACCTCAGTATAAAGCCTAGTCATCACTAATTAGATCCCAAACCAAAACTAGGTCCAAAAACCTAATGAATCAAACAAAATCCCGAACCTAGGAAAAGTTGGAGGCATCGATCGATTGAAACTGGTCAGATGATCGATGGCCCCAATATGTAGATTTTCTTCTTCCTCAGGGGATTCCCTTCCCCCAAACCTCCATTTGTGATTCAGAAACATCCAAATCAGTAACCAAACATTACCATAACTAAATCTAAGTATAGTAACATGATTCCAATAAGTCCTAATCATAATAATCAATCCAATTTACGAATTTCAAGGTTTAATCATTCAAAGCCCTAATTTTTCAAAAATATGATCGATTTCCAATTCTTCTACAATTCTATTGGCAAACTTCAAATTAAAATGGGGATTTACCTTAAAAATGAGATTAAATCTTAATATATGCATTAACTCAAATTCAAACTGGGAATATTATTAATTTCATATTTCTTCTTACAAATCATAAACTTCGAATAAGGATTAATCAATATCAAATCCTAATGAGTCCAACATAATGACGTGATTAAGGCATAATAGAGTCAACCCTAAACATGAGTTCTAATACTATAAATAACAAGGGAAACATGAATTCTAAATCAATTATAGAGTAAGAAGAGTATTGCAAGAGATTATTTGCCTTAAAATGGGAGAACACCGAATATAGGCATGAATCCTCTTCTCTAAGATGTCTCCATTTCTCCCATAAGCCTATTGATACTAGGTTTTTCTTTTCCAATTATAAATGACTGATTAACGAGTCATAATGCCAATTTATATCTCTACTTTGCGCATCCCCACTTAATGCCTACTTTGGGCCCCCAAATGAGCCAAAAATACACACTGGAATAGATCAAAACATAACCTAAGGGTATGCCTATCCCTCACCCCTTAGCCCAACTTAAGATAATAAAAACATGTAACCGAGACTCTGTGACACTCTAGATTCCAGTCCAAATTATACTACCCATAACACCCGGTAATACCTTATGGCATAAGTAAATTGTACACTTAATTATTCTGCGGATACACATATCCAATAATAACATAAATAATTTTACCAATTAAATACTCTAAACACACATTACAAAAATTATACGACATGAAAAATATAATTATTATCTCAATTACGCATTTTTTTATTACTAAGTACATAAGTAATATATAATTTATACCATTAATAATTTATTTCTCACTTATTAAGTAATTCCTTGAAAATATGGGGTTTGACTTTTTTTCTCAATTCGATTGCAGTCTTCGAATTCCTTATTGATTGATGGTCCCTATTATCATTAGTGTTAATTAGCAATCACTTTTTGGAAGGAGAGGTACTCTTGTGTGGTTGAGGATTCCACAATTGCAGTAGTTCTAGCTCTACACTATGGGCATAGGGGGTCTATTTATCTAAAGAAGGTACGGGGCCCTCCGATAGTATAGTATGATGCAGCTGAAAATGTAATCCTTCTATATGTTCCAAAACTTGACTTGAATACATCGAATGCATCTTGGTACTCATAGTCTTTAGCCAAAAAATTGGAGTCTTTATCTTGCACTGTCTAGTTGTAGTTTCCAGGATCCGAATTGTTTTCACCCAAATAGACTAACCTATCAGGTTGACTATGACTCTCCCACTATGATGCAGCTCCAATTGTGGTCTAGTTTAAGTGACATGTGTATTTTGATCATCATTAATACTTCAACCACCTCTAGGTAGTGTACTACATACATCGTTTTGTATTTCATCTTGTATGGGTGGTTCTAAAGCAATTATTTAGTATTTCCCTCTTATATCTTGCTGGATAATCTTGCTCTTGGGATTGTAATTTATTATAAAATATTCCTCAAAGTAATGAACATTGGTGATAACTAATACCCTATGTTCCTTAGGATTTTAAATAAACCACCTTTAGTTCCATTCATTTAACCTACAAAAAGGGTGTTGAACTTTCGCCAAGTATTAATTACTGATTCTAGTGAACGAGAGGGTGAGGGTACCAAGAAGGGTGTTGAGCTTCCTCTAAGTATTGATGAAATCTCTCCACCAATGTAGATCTTAGTAATTCTTGATTTCGATTGTTCTCCATGTAAGTCGATCATTTTTTTCTTTATTTCTGTTAAATTATATTGAATTTCGTTCACTAACTTTCTGAGCTTAGTAGATTATTATGAATAGAGGAAGATAGCCAAGCTCCAAGAAAAGTTGACCTCAACTCCTCCATTTATGCTAAAGGGAAATAGGTTTAGCATTTTAAAGAGTAGAAATTTCAACAACTCTTTGGAGATTCTTGTGCACTCTGTGAAGCTGGTGGCTGAGTCTGGGCAAAGGCTTGAGTTGAAGAAATACTTGTTATTAGAGATATTCATTAAAATCCTACCTCTACTACTAGCATTACCAAAGGTAGGTGGTTCATATGGGGAAAAGCATAGTGAACTTTCTATTTTAAGGTAGTTTCATCCCCTGGTCTTACAAATTTCTGAGACCAAGTCTGGTGTTCCCTTTGTGAATGAGAAAATAAATTATTTGTATCCCTCTTAAGTTGAACGAGTGTAAGGACATATTTTACATAATCCATTTTACATTTGAGTAAGTCGTATACCACTACACTAGTTGAAGAAAGTTCAAGTTCATTCATGCATCTAGACGGATCCAAATATCAACATTCTTCAACTAACAAGCTCCTACGAGATAGATTTTGGTAAGGTTGTGTTTAATTCCCTTAATGTTTAATTTAAATTATTGGGATAACTTTTCTAAAATGTTTTTAAACAACTAATGCATCTTTTTTTGTAAAAATAATTTTTATTATGTCCTGTATGCGGAGTTTTAAATAAAAGAATTTTTCATTTAAGTCATTCCAACGACATGTGTACGTCATTCAAATGATAGGAGCAAGTCGTTCAAACGACAACTTTAAATAGCATTGCATGTAGGGCGAAAGGTCATTTGAAACTCGCTTGATGTGTTTCATCTAAGGACGTGCTATTATTTCATGTCTTAATACATCGTTAGAAGGCCGCGCGATCCATGGACCGAACGACATCAGTTGTCCTTCGCATAACATTGACTTATCATTTCAATGACCGCACCGACACATTTTTTGTTATAAATACCTGTTTTGTGAGGACTTTTTCTTTAAGACATTAGCAAAAATGAAACTGCAAACTGTAGAATTTTCAATGTTCACTTTTAGGGATTTTTAAATTTGTTTTTCAATTTAAAAATCTTCCCAATTACTTTAGTGAATTGTTTTGGAGCCCAAGACACGATCTTGGTGAAGTTTCTCTTATAGGGAAGATTTCTCTACAACTGACTTGGGGATTCTTGAGGGAATTACTGGCTGATGACTGCGCTAACATGGGGACGGTTGAGGGTGTGCCTTGCTTAAGATAGAGATTCAGTTCTTGTGGGTTTGCTATAGTTAATCCAATGTTGATTCTAGGTTGTGACCTATGTGAGTGTTCTATAAAATATTCGTTGCATATTTTTATAAGTGTTGTTACATTTATTGAAATAAAGGTTTTGCCCTTGTGGGGGATTTTTTCCTGAAATTTGTGTCTCAGCAATTTATGTTTATTTTTTATGGCATGATTCATACACCTCGATGTATGTTTTAGGGTGTAATTAATTTGGATAAAAAATTGACATCTAATTAAATAAGTGTTAATTTGGAAATTGGCGAATTAAACAAGCAATCTATATCACACCACATTCATAAATTTCTATCAGAGCTTTTTAAGCTATCTGAATTATTACAAATTTGTACTAGAGCTTTTTAAGAGATCTTACCTTTCACAAATTGGTATCAGAGAAGGTTTCTCTAATTTATCGAGTGATCCTTTTTTCCGCAAAAAAAATTGGTATCGATTTTTTTGAAAAATCGCAATGTTTCTGAATGAATACTTATATAATCGATTGCCATTTTTTGACGAGACTAATTATGCATATTGGAAAGCCCATATGAAATATCTTTTAAAGCCATCGATGAGCGTGTTTGGATTGTTTGTGAAAGAGGGTGGACTCCTCCCACTGTCACTGCTAAAAATGTCACTAATCTTAAACCTGTGAAAGACTGGACTGAGGATGAATTTAAATAGAACACTTTTAATTCTTACGGGATAAGTGCAATTTCTGGATTCGTCACCCCTAAGGAGTTTTTATGTATCATGACGTGCACCCTATCAAAAGAGGAATGTGTTTTTTTACAATTTACCCATTAAGGCAAGAACGTAGTGAAAGAGTCAAAATTCTAAAAATTAACTACTAAACTTGAAACAATTACCATGCTTGAATCTGAGTATTTTGATGAGTTTTATGAAACCTTCAGCCTTCAGTCGGCCACCCTTGTCTCGGTCAATGACCGTAATAAAAAAACACGCATTTTTTGTCACGATCATTGACTGTGACAAGTCTGTGGCAACCTTATAAAGTTGTCACAATCAATGACCATGACAGGTCCGTGACAAATTTGTCAGTAAAAAAAACCTCGTTTTTTCCCCACAGTTTTGGTTCCCCCCCCCCCCCCCTCTTTCTCTCTCTAAGCGAATGCTCTCTCTAAGCGATTTTCATGTTTTTTTTCCTCTCTTTCTCTTTCCTTCGTATATATATGTGTGTATATATGTGTGTGTGTGTGTATGTATGTGTGTGTATATATATATATATATGTGTGTGTGTGTGTGTGTGCACGTGTGTGCATGTGTGTGTGATGGGGCAGGGGGCAGGGGGTATGGGGTGGTGTGTGTGTGTAGGTGGGTTAGTGTGTGTGTGTGTGTGTGTGTGTGTGTGTGTGTGTGTATGGTGGGGGGAAGGTGGTGTGGTGGGGCAGGGGGTGGGGGTAGCGGAGGGGTGCGTGTGTGTGTGTTGATTAATGTGTAAATACCCAAATATATAAATACCCAAATATATGTTGTACCCTTAAGTATAAATACCCAAATATATGTTGAGAATTTTCTCACGGAATAGTCATACTAGGAATTGGAATTAGGACTTTTAATTATTATTGTTAATTTAATTATGACATTAATTGGATATAAATGAGTTAGGAGCCTTTACTAATTGTTGGTTTTGAATTAGTAAGTAGTTAGTTTGAATTGATGTTTAGGATTTTTAGTAATTGTACATATTAGTTGTTGTTGTTTTGGAATTCAGAATTAAGTTGTTAAACATTAATATTACACCGTGACAGTTGAAACAGACAAATTGATTAATAAAAGATAAGCTTTAATTGTAACTTTAATTGTAACTTTAATTGTAACATTAATTGTATAGCTTTAATGATGATATATTTATAAGACGTGATGAAATGAATTAATTGAGTAGATGAATTAGAAGGAGTACGGGATACACATTTGTTTGTTTGTTGTTGATGTTGCTGTTGGATTATAGTGGACCGATGTTGGGTTGGTTAATTTTGGAAGTGGCATGACCACTGGATTATTGTCCAAATGGGGGGGGGGGGGGGGGAGTTTTCAACTTTTTTCTAAAATTAATTTGAGTCACGAACAATATATTATTATTAATATATATATATATATATATATATAGTATGTTTCATTTATGATAATTAAATGAAACCTACTCGATATTACATATAGTGTGCATAGATACTGGGCTTCTAGTTCTTATGCGTATGCATTCAATAGCCCTTAGACCCGTTATAGAGGCATTACCCCTGTAATGAGATGTGACAACCCATATATAATTATGATAAATTATATTTAAATCATACTTATCATATGTGATATGAATAATGTTTTATTAGTATATCTAATGTTAAGTGATTATGGTTAGTATAATTCTACTTTCATAAATCATGAAATGTCGAATTGTTTACGAACACAAGATTTGGTTATTTTCGATAGAAATGTTCCTGTTTAAGACCAGTTTTGACCCTTGTAACATTTCAATTGACTTGAGACGAAAACTACATAGTTGTAGATATGTGAGTTAGGGTTGTAACAAAGCAAACGGTGCATCAAACAGATGTTCGAGTAAGAAGTTAGGTCGAAATTACGAGAAGGGGCGAATCTGTCAATTCCCTTAAGTGGTAAATTGTCTTTTATTAAACCAAATGTTTTAATTTGATTGGATGGATTGGGAGGCAGCCTTGGCCGACTTAAAACTCTCCCTTAACCTTATTTATTCAGCATATAAGTCCCTAGGTTCAGTTTGAGGTGTTATTAGCTTGAGGAAAGAGAGGTAGAAGTTAAGGAAGAAAGGGTTACAAGGAAAATCAAGGAAAACAATTCCAAGAAAATCCTTAAGGTGTTTCTAAGGTAATATTATGTGTTAATATTGTTTTAATCTTCTATTATACTTAGTTCAAAGTATATAAATCGTGAATTATTGATCCAAATTCCATCCTCCTTTGTGATAATATGTATTGGTTCATATGTGAGATAAGTGGTGTTATAGGTCATATTACTTTGTATTGAAACGCTTTGTATTCAAACTTGCATATCTCTTTGCGTGATTACGGGAATTCATAAATTCCAAATTTATATGAAAATAGACTTATATATTCATATCATATCCGAAAATCAGAATTTAACTCCTTATGGTTAGGTATTAGTGATGGTTGCAAGTTGGTATATAGTTGCTGTTTGTATATTTCATTTCGGTATGCCCTGAGTTTGGTCAAGCTTTTGAGATAGCAAATGACGTCCAAATATTGTGAAACTTTAATTCTGTACTATTAAGTATATCTACTGAAAGTTTGTTGAAAATCATGAAAAGTTATGCTGTAGAAAAATTATGAAAATTCTTGAAAGTCGAAGGAACAATAGAGGAGTTTGTAGGGAAGATTTCTTGTGTTGTAAAGAAATGGCCATAACTTGCCCTAGGAAGCTTGAAAAATTACACCGTCACTTGTAATGGAAAGTATATTCAGATATGTTTTCAGATTGATAAGCTTGGACACCTGTATGTGTACTATTTATGAATATGGGATGATTAAGTATGGAGAACAATAATTGAGGCCATATTGGATACTCCATGAAAGAATGTTTTTATTTGTTTTTTTCCCAAGGGTATTTTGAGTACATGTTTCATGTGTATATATATTCAGAAGTATACCTTTAGATTTACTTGAGTTTAGTTATAAATTCTTTATGAGGTAGTTTCTAGGGTTGAATGTTCATGACCTTATCAACATACATGCCATCGTTTCGTCTTTACATATATTTCATGGAATATGACTTGAGTAGAATCATATTGTGGTTGTGTACTCATTTAAAGTTACATACTTATATTAAAATAATACTTATGATTGAGCTTTAGTACTGATTTAGTTGGATGAACAGGTGTAAGGTCAAATCAACCAAGTTCAGCTCCACCTGAGGGAAACGTGAATACATAGTTGACAACACAAGGTGAGTGTACTTACTGAGTTGATTTTGGATATGACATATATATATCATATGTTGATATGTTATGGCTTATTTAAAAGCCAAGAGATGTTGAGATGTTATGGCTTATTTAAAAGCCAAGAGATGTTGAGATGCTATGGCTTTATAAAAGTCAGGATATGTTGAGTTGCTATGCAATTCAAGAGATGTTAGGTTTTTAAAACCTATGGATATGATTATTGCCTACGGGCAGGAGATGTGGGGTTTATTAACTCCGGATATGTATATGGCCTAATTTGGCACAGAGATGCATATATTAATATGTTGAGATGTTAATATAGTTCTTTTACTATATAGAGATGTAGTACATTAACTGAGTTTTTAAACTCATGGTTTTATATGTTTACATTTTCAGGTTTTCCAGCTGCCACTGCCAGATCTAGGAGGTTGGGTACATAGAAGTAGGGTCTTGTTAGTTTGTTTTATAAACTGCACTAGTGTAATTAAGCTAAATGATATGTGAGTTCTGTTGAAATTGTCTCCTTAAAACGATTGGATTTTTTTTTATATTCTGCATTTTAACCTTGTAGTTGTTTCAATATGTATTGCCTAAATAATAAATAAATTATAGATTGTGGTTTGTAAACTATTTAGTTAATTATATCCTAATGGGGTTAGGGTGTGACAACTTGGTATCAGAGCTTTAGGTTTTTATATTCTGGGGTTAGAGAGTCTAGATATGGCAGTGGCAGAAATAGCGTTTTGTGGGTCATTTATATTAATTTGTGAGAAATACTAACCATTGAGTTAGAAATAAATGTTGTATTCTTGTTTCTACAATTTTGGTTTATGATAGATAGTAAGCTATGGAAGGAGCAAATGTTCATGGGAGGGTGGATGAGGAGTATTCAATACAGTAAACCAGCAAAATCAAAATAATGTAGAGGGGGCTCCTGAACAACTTACAGATATGCAGAAGATGGCTCGTGCCATGACTTTAATGGCAGAACAACAAAACATGTTTATGATGCAAATAGCAGAGCAACAAGCCAAGTACTTGGAGGAGCAGACTTTGGCAAGAAGAGAAAGGGAAATACAACGAGAGGAGAAGAATACTTTGTACGAGAAGTTCATCAAATTGAACCCTCCAGCATTCTCAGGTTCTGTAGATCCTTTAGAAGTTGAGACTTGGGTTAGAGACACAGAAACTATCTTTGGGGTGATGAATGTACCTGGCGCGCAGAAGGTGATTTTGGCTACTTTCATGTTAAAGGGAGAAGCTGAATATTGGTGGGAGTCTTCCAAACATTTATTGCTTACTCCGGAGGGAGGTGAGGTAATTACTTGGGATTCCTTTATTAAAGTCTTATATGAAAAGTATTTTCCTCGCATGTACCGGAAGCAAAAGGAGAGAGAATTTTTATCATTGACTCAGGGGAATATGTCGGTCAGGGAGTATGAAACTAAATTCACATCTTTGTCTCGATTTTCATTACATTTCTTACGTGATGAGGAGGATAAATGCACCAGATTTTAGGATGGGTTGAATTTGGTTATCAAGTCTAGACTCACTGCACTTGAGATGGTAGATTATTCTTCCTTAGTTAACAAAGCTATGATGGTTGAAGGAGATGTTAACGATGCAATAAAGAATAGGGAACAAAGGGGAAAGAGGAGTAGATTTGATTCATCTCAGCAAAAGGAAGGCAATGTAGAATACTCGAAACAAGGGAGTCAAAGATTTCAGCGCGGTAGAGGGGCTGGAAATTATGTTCAGAATAGGACACCAAGTAGTTTTAGGGGTGCAGGATTAATGGTCCAACAGAATAGACAGAAGGAGAATGACAATAGGCAGTCCAAGCCTGTTACATGCTATTTTTGCAAAGCTGAGGGCCATATTAGTCCAGATTGTCCCAAGTTAAAGGGGGTAGAGTGTTATCACTGCCATCAAATTGGTCATACCAAAAAGAACTGTCCTATGCTAGTGGGAGGGATTCAATCAGCTGCTACTAGTCGAGGCTCATCACCTGGAGGCATAGGGAGAGGAGGGGGTAGAGGACAGGCAAGTGGATCCAGGGCTCCGAGAAGGATATTTTCTATGACTTTACAGGATGCTCAGGCTACTCCAGAGGTGGTGACAGGTACATTTTCTGTCATGAACAAACATGCTTACGTGCTTATTGATCCAGGTTCTACTCATTCATTTGTGGCACTGTCATTTACCATGCATTTGGGTAGACCATGTTCTTATATATATTGTGGTTTATATATTTCTACACCTATGGGGGATGTGATGTTAGTGGAGCTTGTGTATAAAAATTGTGTATTGTATATGGGGGAGAGGGAGTGGACCATTGATTTAATTCCCCTAGATATTCGAGATTTTGATATTATCTTGGGTATGGACTGGCTATCTTCCTACCATGCATCAATTGACTGTTTTCGTAAGGAGGTTACATTTAATATGCCGGGGGAGGAAGAGTTCAAATTTACTGGGGAAAGAAATGTGGTTCCGAACTGTCTTATTTCATCCCTTCGGGCGAGGAAATTGTTAAATAAGGGTTGTCAAGGCTTTTTAGCATATATTGTGGATACAAACAGAGAATTACCAAAATTAGAAGATATCCCAGTCGTTAAGGATTTTGCAGATGTGTTCCCAGATGAATTACCAGGATTGCCACCTAGCAGAGAGGTAGAGTTTACTATCGATTTAGTGCCTGGTACAGCTCCAGTTTCTATTTCTCCATATAGAATGGCACCTGTGGAACTAAAGGAGTTAAAGGTTCAACTGCAAGATTTGCTAGATAGAGGTTTTATTCGACCCAGTGTATCACCATGGGGCGCTCCAGTATTATTTGTGAAGAAGAAAGATGGCACCATGCGACTCTGCATTGATTATCGACAGTTGAACAATGTGACTATTCGAAATAAATATCCATTGCCTCGTATTGATGATTTGTTTGATCAATTATAGGGTGCTAAAGTGTTTTCAAAAATTGATTTGAGATCGGGTTATCATCAATTAAGGGTGAGAGATTGTGACATTTCTAAGACAGCTTTTCGTTCTCGCTATGGTCATTATGAATTTTTGGTAATGCCATTTGGGTTAACGAATTCTCCTGCGGTGTTTATGGATTTAATGAATCGAGTATTTCATCCTTTCATAGATTCGTTTGTGATTGTCTTTATTGATGATGTTTTGATATACTCACCTAGCCAAGAGGAACATGAGAAGCATCTAAGAGTTGTATTGCAAGTTTTGCGAGATAGTCAATTATTTGCGAAGTTTAGCAAATGTGAGTTTTGGTTAAATCAGGTAGTATTTCTGGGGCATGTAGTTTCGGGAGATGGAATTTATGTTAACCCTAAAAAGGTGGAGGCAATTGTGCAATGGGAAAGACCGAGGAATGTAACGGAGATAAGGAGTTTCCTAGGATTGGCTGGATATTATAGAAGATTCATAAAGGGGTTTTCATCTATAGCCTTGCCGTTGACTAAATTGACCCGAAAGGAAGTGAAATTTGTGTGGAGTGATGAATGCCAGCAAAGCTTTGAAATGTTGAAAAATAGGCTAGTATCAGCTCCAGTTCTCACTGTTCCATCCAATGAAGAAGGTTTTGTGATTTATACTGACGCTTCACATCAGGGCCTGGGTTGTGTTTTCATGCAACATGGAAAGGTAATTTCGTATGCATCTAGACAGTTGAAGACGCATGAACGTAATTACCCTACACATGATTTAGAACTTGCGGCTATTGTTTTTGCCTTGAAATTATGGAGACATCATTTATATGGAGAGACGTGTGAAATTTTCACTGACCATCAAAGTTTGAAGTATTTATTTACTCAGAGAGACTTGAATTTGAGACAAAGACGTTGGATGGAGTTAATTAAAGACTATGACTGTACCATTCATCATCATCCAGGAAAGGCCAATGTAGTAGCAGATGCTTTGAGTCGAAAATCATCGGGGATTCTAGGTTGCATACAGTGTGCACGTGTGGGAAATATCCTTGACTTGGCATCGATGGGCATTGAATTAAGTTTTTCAAAAAGGGGAGGCTTATTAGCACATGTTATAGTGAGACCTTTACTGGAAGAACGCATACGAAATTTGCAAGTCAGTGATCCATTCCTTGAGAAGAAGAAACAAGATGTCTTAGAGGGTAAAGAGAGTGACTTTGAAGTTAAGAATGCTGAATCGTTGTGTTATAAAAACAGGATTTGTGTACCGAATGACCCACCCTTAAAGAAGGATATATTGGAAGAGGCACATAGTTCTATTTATTCTATGCATCCGGGAGGTACGAAAATGTACAGAGATTTAAAGGAGTATTACTGGTGGAACAATATGAAACGTGAGATTGCAGAATTTGTAGCTAAATGTTTAGTATGTCAGCAACTGAAAGTGGAGCATCAGAAGCCGGCAGGATTATTGCAGTCATTGCCTATTCCGGAATGGAAGTGGGAGCATATAACGATGGATTTTGTTACAGGATTACCACGGTCACCAAAGGGGAATGATTCTATTTGGGTGATTGTAGATCGATTGACAAAGTCGGCCCATTTTCTTCCAGTTAAGACCACCTACACGGTTGACAAGTATGCACGTATGTCCGTTGATGAGATTATCCGTTTACATGGGGCACCAATGTCAATTGTATCAGATAGATATCCAACGTTCACTTCTAAGTTTTGGCCTCGTTTACAGAATGCCATGGGTACAAGTCTGAAGTTCAGTACTACATTTCATCCACAAACCGATGGGCAATCAGAGAGGACGATTCAAATATTAGAAGACATGTTACGAGCTTGTGTATTTGACTTCAAGGGCAGTTGGGATGATCATTTGCCATTGATGGAATTCTCATATAATAATAGTTACCAGTCCACCATTGGTATGGCTCCGTATGAAGCTTTATATGGGAGGAGATGTAGAACGCCTTTGTGTTGGGATGAAGTAGGTGAAAGGAAACTTTTGGGTCCTGAATTGATAGATATGACAACTGAAAAGATCAAAATGATTCAGGAACGGATAAAGATAGCCCAAAGTAGGCAGAAATTTTATGCAGATAAGAGGAAGTATCCATTGGAATTTCAGAAGGGGGATTTTGTATCCCTACGTATTTCACCGTGGAAAGGCGTTATGAGATTTGGAAAGAAGGGGAAACTAAGTCCAAGATACATTGGACCATATGAAGTGTTGGAAAGAATTGGAACCCTGGCATATAGATTAGCATTACCTCCAGAGTTATCTCATTTGCATGACGTGTTCCATGTATCAATGCTTCGTAAGTATTTGGCAGATCCATCTCATCAACTGAAAACCCAACCTATTGAACTGAAAGAAGACTTGTCGTACATCGAGGAACCGGTGGAAATTCTTGATCGTAAGGAGCAAGTATTGAGGAATAAGGTTATTCCCTTAGTTAAAGTTATGTGGATGAGCCATGGAATTAAATAAGCAACTTGGGAAACGGAGGATAGCATGAAGAAACAATATCCCCATTTGTTTGGTAAGTGACATTCGTATTAAATTTCGGGGACGAAATTTTCTAAGGGGGGGAGGTTATGACAACCCGTATATAATTATGATAAATTATATTTAAATCACACTTATCATATGTGATATGAATAATGTTTTATTAGTATATCTAATGTTAAGTGATTATGGTTAGTATAATTCTACTTTCATAAATCATGAAATGTCGAATTGTTTACGAACACAAGATTTGGTTATTTTCGATAGAAATGTTCCTGTTTAAGACCAGTTTTGACCCTTGTAACATTTCAATTGACTTGAGACGAAAACTACATAGTTGTAGATATGTGATTTAGGGTTGTAACAAAACAAACGGTGCATCAAACAGATGTTCGAGTAAGAAGTTAGGTCGAAATTACGAGAAGGGGCGAATCTGTCAATTCCCTTAAGTGGTAAATTGTCTTTTATTAAACCAAATGTTTTAATTTGATTGGATGGATTGGGAGGCAGCCTTGACCGACTTAAAACTCTCCCTTAACCTTATTTATTCAGCAAATAAGTCCCTAGGTTCAGTTTGAGGTGTTATTAGCTTGAGGAAAGAGAGGTAGAAGTTAAGGAAGAAAGGGTTACAAGGAAAATCTAGGAAAACAATTCCAAGAAAATCCTTAAGGTGTTTCTAAGGTAATATTATGTGTTAATATTGTTTTAATCTTCTATTATACTTAGTTCAAAGTATATAAATCATGAATTATTGATCCAAATTCCATCCTCCTTTGTGATAATATGTATTGGTTCATATGTGAGATAAGTGGTGTTATAGGTCATATTACTTTGTATTGAAACGCTTTGTATTCAAACTTGCATATATCTTTGCGTGATTACTGGAATTCATAAATTCCAATTGTATATGAAAATAGACTTATATATTCATATCATATCCGAAAATCAGAATTTAACTCCTTATGGTTAGGTATTAGTGATGGTTGCAAGTTGGTATATAGTTGCTGTTTGTATATTTCATTTCGGTATGCCCTGAGTTTGGTCAAGATTTTGAGATAGCAAATGAAGTCCAAATATTGTGAAACTTTAATTCTGTACTATTAAGTATGTCTAATGAAAGTGTGTTGAAAATCATGAAAAGTTATGCTGTAGAAAAATTATGAAAATTCTTGAAAGTCGAATGAACAATAGAGGAGTTTGTAGGGCAGATTTCTTGTGTTGTAAAGAAATGGCCATAACTTGCCCTAGGAAGCTTGAAAAATTACACCGTCACTTGTAACGGAAAGTATATTCAGATATGTTTTCAGATTGATAAGCTTGGACACCTGTATGTGTACTATTTATGAATATGGGATGATTAATTATGGAGAACAATAATTGAGGCCATATTGGATACTCCATGAAAGAATGTTTTTATTTGTTTTTTTCCCAAGGGTATTTTGAGTACATGTTTCATGTGTATATATATTCAGAAGTATACCTTTATATTTACTTGAGTTTAGTTATAAATTCTTTATGAGGTAGTTTCTAGGGTTGAATGTTCATGACCTTATCAACATACATACCATTGTTTCGTCTTTACATATATTTCATGGAATATGACTTGAGTAGAATCATATTGTGGTTGTGTACTCATTTAAAGTTACATACTTATATTAAAATAATACTTATGATTGAGCTTTAGTACTGATTTAGTTGGATGAACAGGTGTAAGGTCAAATCAACCAAGTTCAGCTCCACCTGAGGGAAACGTGAATACATAGTTGACAACACAAGGTGAGTGTACTTACTGAGTTGATTTTGGATATGACATATATATATCATATGTTGATATGTTATGGCTTATTTAAAAGCCAAGAGATGTTGAGATGTTATGGCTTATTTAAAAGCCAAGAGATGTTGAGATGCTATGGCTTTATAAAAATCAGGATATGTTGAGTTGCTATGCAATTCAAGAGATGTTAGGTTTTTAAAACCTATGGATATGATTATTGCCTACGGGCAGGAGATGTGGGGTTTATTAACTCCGGATATGTATATGGCCTAATTTGGCACAGAGATGCATATATTAATATGTTGAGATGTTAATATAGTTCTTTTACTATATAGAGATGTAGTACATTCACTGAGTTTTTAAACTCATGGTTTTATATGTTTACATTTTCAGGTTTTCCAGCTGCCACTGCCAGATCTAGGAGGTTGGGTACATAGAAGTAGGGTCTTGTTAGTTTGTTTTATAAACTGCACTAGTGTAATTAAGCTAAATGATATGTGAGTTCTGTTGAAATTGTCTCCTTAAAACGATTGGATTTTTTTTTATATTCTGCATTTTAACCTTGTAGTTGTTTCAATATGTATTGCCTAAATAATAAATAAATTATAGATTGTGGTTTGTAAACTATTTAGTTAATTATATCCTACTGGGGTTAGGGTGTGACATGAGATCTCTCGAATTGTCCCATTTGGACAGTTTGGGACTACATAATTTCTGTATAATAAAACTCTTAGTGGCTTAAACTTTTTACTTTTAGAGGATGTTCTGTAGTCATATCCTAATGTTCTTCGGGTACATACTAGATTCGCAAGTGTTAGTGTTATTTCAACTGATAAATTGAAATAACACTCACACTTGCGAATCAATGTCCTGTACTTGAAGAACTATGGGCATATGCTGCCGAATTTTTCTCAAATCGTAACAATGTGAATGAGATGTTAAGTATATTATATAAATATGTGATCTTGAATGGGATAGGACCACTCACCCTTTAGAGGAGATGGAGGAAATAGGAATTAAATTTTATAAATTGAATTTGAATTTAAAATTTAAAAATCGAATATAAATAAGACATAATTAAATGAAACATACTATAAATCTAAGTTTTGTTTATACTAATTCACGGATATACGCTTCTTACCTTTAATAGGTGATTGTTTGTAGTAGCTTCAATAGGATATCCTAAATACAAAGAGTGGATGGGTGAGACAAACAGAATGGGGGATGTGTTTCATAGAGGTGCTAATGAATTTGTGAAATAAGCAAAAAGATGTCATAATGATGAAGAGTGTTCATGTCCGTGCACTAGGTGTGAGAATGGTAAGGTGTTTGAGTGGAAAACAGTTTAACTAAATTTGTTAAAATGGGGTATGCAAGATAATTATCGATTTTAGAGTTTTCCCGAGGAATTTAGGTCGTGAGTACAATAAAATTCGAAAAATAATGGTGCAATCAGACAACGAATTTAGGTTGTGGTTGTCACATGAGGTAATTATAACGAAAATGGTTGTTATATAACGTTACACTACAATAAAACTTAACAACTAACCTAATTAATTTATGTATATTCTTAGCTCTTAAAGTCGGGTGATGCGACATCAACGCTTGCTCGTCTAGCCACTAGACCCTTGTTCATGGCACAGGAGTACAAAAAGTATTAATTGACCGGTTACATATTCGGTGCAAGGGTGAACGAGAAAAGTACAAATGTACAAAACTCGAGCATTTCATGTAAGGATCTTTCTTTCTTTCGAGCGAGCGTAAAAGATAAAAACCTCGTTGAAGCTGAAATGACTTACTATGGTGTAATTCGAAATATATTTGAATTGGACTATGTAAGCTTTAAAGACGTTGTATATTACTATGATTGGGTAAGAGTTGAGGATAAGAATGCTTGTGAAGTTGATATTGGCACCAATTTGATCATGAATGACTTGTTCAAGTTGAAGAGAAATGAACACGTGAGTGATGAACCGTTTGTTTGTGCATTTCAAAAGTCCAAGCAAGTGTTTTACTCGAAGTATATCAATAACGAGCCATGGTCAATCATCCTACATGCTCCCAAGCATCTAAATAGTAATGTGGATGACTTGTCTACTCCTACCGAATATCAATCCATTTTTTATGATAACCCGAATTTGAAACAATTTTTAGATTGGTAATATGTATTCCAATTATCGAACAATAGTTTAATGCTTTTATCGGACATCGGTCTACTTCTTTTAATTCATTTTTACTTGATCATTTTCTCTCTTTCTTTCTTTCTTTTGTATATATGTGTGTGTGCAAGTGTGTGTGCAAGTGTGTGTGGGGGGAGAGTTTTCAACTTTTTTCTAAAATTACTTCATGTTACGACCCATTCGAGAGTGGCACGACCAGATAAAATGTTTGTATGTCTTATAATTCATTTGTATTCTTCTAATTCATTTTAATTTGTACTAAGAATAATAATTTTTACAGAAAATGTCTCCTTCAGGGATTAAAGCAAGGATGATGATGATGATGAATTCTCCAGGGATCGACGGTAGCGGAGGCGACGAGGGCTCCTCAGCCCCTGGGCAACCCAAATGGGGCAAATTATGAATGGCCGTTGATAACAAAACGGGCTTATTCACTAGATCCCTCGAGCTGGTGAAGACGATTATTGGCCCAGGGTACACCAGTTGGAGGGAGGTGTCAAATGAGCTAAAGTTAGCTATTATGCGGCACTACAGGTAATGTATTTATATTTTAATTTCAATTTCAAATTTTATTTCTATTTCTATTTCTATTTACTCGCAACTAACACTTACATTGTTATTTTTGTGTTTTTTTTTATAGGAGCGATTCAGCCTGCCCCAAGAACTCTGTGATTCTGCGTTAGAGTAGTTGAGGGAGCAATACAAGACATGGAAGAATAATTTGCGAGCTTGGTACTTTGGAAATACCCGAGAGTCCATTATAATAATACTTAAGTCCGTCCCGTCGAAGGGGCCGATCGAATTGGCACATTGGAAAAAGTTCATTGACAATGAGATCGAGGAGGGACAATTGGCATCTCGCCAATTGGGGAGGGAAAATCGGGCGAAAAAGACGGATGTACGCTACTCTGGTCGGACGTCTTATGCTGAGGTGGAGCACAAGATAGTAATTTTTTATTTTTCTATAATTATAAAAATATGTTATTTTGCATTATTTTACGTTGTGTTACTTACTAATTTTGCATTATTTTATTTTAGGGGATGGGGAGTGGCCCGGGGGTAGGCCAAATCGGCTCGATGCCTATGCGGTAATTCGGATGAAGAAGGAAAAGGATAAGGAGGTGTCCCCGAGCTTCACAACCATGATTGTAAGTAATCTGACGTTTTATTTTTTGTGAATTACATTATAATTTTTTTATTTACTTATTTAACTAGCCGTGGGTTGTTTGTTGTTTCAGGCAAAGCTTAAGGAAGTGCATGAGTCGCAGTCTGATGCCGACAAGGCATCTTTGTCCCCGGACGCACTTAGCCAAGTGCTTGGCGCTTATCACAAGGGGAGTATTAGGGGGTGATCTCGCGGGTGGGTAAATCTAGGATGACCGGAATGGAGATGAGCAACACCGGGTTGGCTCATCAGGTGGACATGCATGATGCGAAGCTATCAAGGTTGGAGGCGACGGTCCCAGATATGTAGCATTCATGAAGAGTAAGTTAGGCAGAAAGGTTAAGGGCAAAGGGAAGGAGAAGGTAGTGGAGGGTGGGGGGAGGATGACGAGGGCATGTAGATTGATTCTTCATCATCGATACGCGCGGACTCACCGCTTTATGATCAAGTCCCCTACTTAGCTCCCGTCCAGCAGCCTATGTTAACAATCGATTGGCCGAGCATGTTTTTACGCGACATATGTGATGGTCAATGGATAGCGAGGGGGTTGAGGGACGCAAATACCGTCGAGGGTATGCCAATTCATGGACGTAACCTTCAAAACATTGACGCCAAGGTGCTCGTCATGCATGTGATACCGACAAAGGAGAACTCCGCATTGTGGTTGCATGAATAATGCGGCACAACGAATATTGAGGGGTGTCTCAACGCGTATAACGTGTGGCCTTCCTTCCTCCTCGATCCTTCCCCAAACACTATGTCGTGACATTATTTATAAATATTTTTATTTGGACACTTGGATTATATTTGAATTATTTTGACTTGGACATTTAGATATGGAAATATATATGCAATGAATTGGTTCATTCTTTCTATTTTATTTGGATATATATTGTTTGAACAGGTACAATTTTATTATAACAGGTCCAAATATACTTCTGGGAAGTGACAGTAGCCAAACTGGCCAGCAAATTTTTTTTAAATTCTGCCCAGAGTTGTCACGGTCATTGACCTTGATAAGTTCATGACAAAGGAAACTTATCACGGACTTGTCACTGTCAATGATCATGATAATGTTTTAAGATGTATCACTATTTTTCACGGTCTTTAATTGTGACAAACATTGTCAAGGTCAAATACCATGACTGGACCGTGACAAGTCTAATGAAATTTTCATGGTCAATGACTGTGACAAGTCCGTGACAACAAGGGTTGTCATCCCCAGAATTTTCACAGTCATTGACCTTGACAAGTTGGACATGTCACGACCAATGACCATTACAATCCAGCAGATTTGGTGTTTCATTATCATTTGAATGACCCCACCGAATCAATTTTGTTATAAATACCTGTTTTGTGAGGACTTTTTCTTTAAGACTTTAGCAAAAACAAAACTACAAACTGCAGAAGTTTTAGCCTTCACTTTTAGGGATTTTTAAATTTATTTTTCAATTCCAAAATCATCCCAATTACTTTAGTGAATTATTTTGAAGCCCAAGACACGATCTTGCTTAAGTTTCTCTTGTAGGGAAGATTTCTCTACGACAGACTTGCTGATTCATGAGAGAATTACTGGCTGATGACTGCAGTCACATGGGGACGCTTGAGTGTGTGCCCTGCTGAAGAAAGAGATTCAGTTCTTGTCGGTTTGCTAAAGTTAATCCATTGTTGATTCTAGGTTGCGACCTACGTGAGTGTTCTGTGAAATATTCGTTGCAGATTTCTATAAGTATTGTTACATTTATTAAAATAAAGGTTTTACCCTTGTGGGGGATTTTTTCCCTGAAATCTATGTGCCTGTAATATATGTTTATTTTTTATAGCATGATTTACACACCTAGATGTATGTTTTAGGGTTTAATTAATTTGGATAAAAAATTAACATCTAATTAAATAAGTGTTAAATTGGAAATTGGTGAACCAAACAAGCAATCGATATCACATCGCATTCATAAATTGGTATCAGATCTTTTTAAGCTATCTTAACTTTTACAAATTGGTACCAGAGATTTTTAGGAGATCTTACCTTTCACAAATTGGTATCAGAGAAGGTTTCTCTAATTTATCGAGTGATCATTTTTCTGCAAATACCAAAATTGGTATCGATTTTTTTGAAAAATCAGATTTTAAAAAATCGCAATGTTTCTGAATGAAAACTTATATAATCGATTGTTAGTTTTTGACGAGACTAATTATGCATATTGGAAAGCCAATATGAAATCTCTTTTAAAGGCCATCGATGAGAATGCTTGGAATGTTTGTGAAAGAGGGTGGACTCCTCCCACTATCACCACTTATAATGTCACCAATCTTATACATATGAAAGACTAGACTGGGGATGAATTTAAATGGGGCACTTTTGATTCTTACGGGCTAAGTGCAATTTCTGGAGACATCACCCCGAAGGAGTTCTGACGTATCATGACGTGTACCCCATCAAAAGAAGCATGTGTTGTTTTACAATTTACCCATGAAGGCACGAATGCGGTGAAAAAGTCTAAATTCCAAAATTTAACCACTCAATTTGAAACGATTACCATGCTTGAATCTGAGTGTTTTGATGAGTTTTATGCACGTTTGTCTGATATTTTCAACACTAGTTTTAATCTTGGTGACCACATACCTGATGCACGAGTTGTTAAAAAGATTTTGAGATCGTTGCCTAAACGTTTTTATCCCAAAAGTAACCGTGTTGAATTCCTTAAGAAATTTGAGCAATCTTAACTTAGAAGAACTGGTAGGAGACCTCCAGACATATGAAATTGACATGTTTCTTGACACGATCAAACCTAAGGATAGAGGGATATCATTTAGGGCCCAACCTAGGAAGAGTGAGGAAGTTTCCAAGAGAGAGAAGAAAAATAAAGTGAAAGTTTGTGACTCCGAGTTTGAGGGAGAATTTTATTTTGAAGATGTGTCCATGCTTGCTAAAAATTTCAAAATGTTTCTCAAATTTTCAAAAGAAAAGTCTTATAAGAAAAAGTTTTTTGAGAAAAATAAAAAGAAAGAAGAGGCCAAAGAGAGCGGTGAGAATGATAAAGAGAATGAGAAAGATTAAGAGGAGAGATGTTTTGAATGTCAAGGAAAGGGGCATAGGGTGTTTGAGTGGTCCACTAGGCTAAAGAGAAAGGGAAAGAAAGTTTCCATGCCATTGACTCTTAGTGATAGCGAGGGAGAGGTGATGGACTTTGAGGATGAATCTTCCATATGGAATATGTGTTACCTTTATGGAAAGTCACGTGATCACACCTAGTTTGTCCCACGATGAGGATACTTACTCATATGAGAGCCCCAATAATAGTTTGAGTGTTTCAACTAAGAGTGAGTTTGAGAGCAAAGGTGAAAGTGAGATCCAAATAGAGTTTAGATATTTATACAATGAGACCTTAAAGACTAAAAGGTAAATAAATACCTAACTCAGATGGTTTTATATTTGTAGAGAGAGAGCGATTTTGAGGGGATTTGAGGCGTTGGCGAGTCAACTCAAGAAGGTGAAGGTTTCTTTGAGTGAGCAGTTGATCGTCGTAGGTCAAGAAAAGATTAAACTTGAAGGCCATGTGTTACAACTAGAGAGAGATCTCAAACGTGTCTGGTAAGTAAAGGTCACTATAGAGGATACATCTAAGAAGGTAGGAAAGATGTTCCTCGGTCCCTCTTTGGATAATCTTGAGAGACTAGGAAGAGGTCATGACGGAGCGTCCACTTCCCAAGTTGTACGCATGCCGGTTCCCAAAGTTGAGATATGTCCATAAGGATCTCAACTCAACCCACCTACGTGTCCGTTACTCGAGTGGAGAGTAAGTCCTAGATGTTTTAAGAGAGGTGTACCAAGGTCCCTGTATGTTTGCACCCATTTCAAGAAGAAAGGATGCCTTCGGGAATTTTTCTTTACAGTGGGTAGTGTATAACGTAGAACTTTGCCAAGTGGTTCCCCACACCCACCCACACATGATGTTTTGGATGATTGCATAAGAGAGTTTGCACATATTTGAAAGCAAGTGAAGTTTTTGGTCTAAACTTCACATGATTTGATGAATGTTTTTCATAGGATTTCACCACCTTTGGAAAACTCCACCGCACCTAACAGTTGAGGTTTAGACTTGTTTGCTAGCATATGATGTGCTTTATGATGGTATTTTATGCCTATTTCTAGTGTGTACCAATTTTGTATTTATATTTTCCATTTCTGATATATTTTTCAAAAAACCAAAAAGATCTTTGTTTTTGAAAAAATTTGAAAAAATACAAAAAGATTTTCTTTTTCTTAGAAAAATTTTGAAAAAGCCAAAAATATTTTATTTTGATAATTTTTTTGGAAAAGGACAAAAAGATTTTTGTATTTCGTTTTACACCGTTTATGGATAATTTAGGATGGCCAAGTCACAACATCACTCCATATCCATGTGATAATTTGATAGTGTTTTGATATGCATCATTATTTCATTTTTGTGATTTATAATGTTTGGGCTCATTAAGATGTAATTTGAGATTAATTCCTACATGTTTGACTCTTAGTCTTATTTAATGCAGAGTTGCACGAATTTTTTTGATTATCGTACTTGTCTATCACATGCTGGTCGAAGTGTTTCCATTTCAACCGTGTCTTTAAAACGAACCAAATGAAATAAAACTTGATAATAAAAGTAGTGGATGTAAGAACCGTTGCCCGTGAGGAATTTATTTAATATGATGAGTGAACGGGGAAGGGCTATGAAAGTTCACATATCCTTTACGATTAAGCCTCTGTTTAAATTGGACCTAAAAAGTGTGGCATTGTAAAAATTAGCCAAGGTCTAAAGAGTTTGAAAAGAGCCCGCAAAATTTTAAGGCAATAAAAAGATAAATATGCTAAAAAGGGACCATTAGGTTTTAGATCACCTCAATAAAAGAATTATTATTTATGAGGGAGATTGGTTGGAATTAAAATCAACGATTTTGCACGTCCTGACAAAGTCTTGAAAAGGCATTACATAGTTTTAGATGTTAGTGATGTGAAAATCATATTTGACTTTGATGGGTCGATTAGATTGAGTTGTGTCATATAAATTCACATTTTAACACCTAAGGACGATTTTTAGTTCATTCATTAGGATTATCCATATTCATCTTGCACATATGTCATGTTTGATTGCATTGATTTTCCTATCGAATTTATTCACACCCATTCATTCTGTATCCACGGTTTGGTTATCTTAGTGTCAAGTCACGGTATGTTATTTTTTGTAAATTATTTTTGCATTTTTGTTTGAAAAAAATTGAAAAATAAAAATTTATTAATGAAAGATTTCAAGTTTATCCTTGGATGATCGTAGTTGATTTGCTATGTTTGTCGTGACACTCCATGCTTATTTTTGTTTATTATTTTCCTTGTCTATTTCAGACAAATAAAAAGGGGGAGAATGAATTATGATTTAATGAGGGGGTTTGAATTGTGGGGGAGATTTGAGATTTGACCTTTGTTTTGATTTATGTTTATCTCATTTCAAACTCGATACGTCGTGAAAGTATTTGTTTTTTGTCTCATTTATGTAGGTACAAATTTTGAGGATCATATTTTCCACACCCTTATGATGACAAAGAAAAGATAGAGATTTGAAGATTTCAAGTTGAAGACATTTGAAGAAAGTTTAAAGACTTGCATTTTTAGTACCTTTTCAATTTTGGGTTCATGGGAGGGTATTAGATTTGTATAGGATATTTGATTTGATAATTCGAATGTTTTTAGCTTGTACCAAAATAGACATAGGGGGAGATTGGTAAGGACATATTTTACATAAACCGTTTTACATTTAAGTATGTCATCTACCGCTACACCCGTCGAAGAAAGTTCAAGTTCATTTATGCATCAAGAAAAATATGAATATATACATTCTTCAACAAACAAGCCTCTGCGAGATAGATTTTGGTAGGGTTGTGTTTAAGTCCCTCAATGTTTCATTTAAAGTGTTGGGATAATTTTGGAAAAATATTATTAAACGTCTGAGGCGTATTTTTTTGTCAAAATAATTTTTTTATGTCCAGTAGGCGGAGTTTGAAATAAATTAATTTTTCATTTAAGTCGTTCAGACGACATGTATATGTTGTTCAAATGACAGAAGCAAGTCCTTCAAATGACAGATTCAAACGACATTGCATGTCACACGAAAGGTAGCTTAAAGCTTGCTTGATGTGTTTCATCAAACGAAATGTTATTGTTTCATGTTTGAACACGTAGTTAGAAGGTTGCGCGATCCATGGATAGAACTATGTCAGTTGTCATTCGAACGACATGGACTTCTCATTCGAACAACCCAGCCAACTCAATTTTGTCATAAATACCTGTTTTGTGAGGACTCTTTCTTTAAGACTATGGCGAAAACAAAACTGCAAACTACAGAATTTTCAGTCTTCACTTTTAGGGCTTTTTAACTTTGTTTTTCAATTAACAAATAATTCCAATTACTCTAGTGAATTGTTTTGGATACAAAGACATGATCTTGTTGGAGTTGGGAAGATTTCTCTACGGATGACTTGGTGGTTCTTGAGAGAATTACTGGCTGACGACTGCGTCACTTAGGGACGCTTGAGGGTGTGCCTTGCGGAAGATAAAGTTCCGTTGTTGATTCTAGGTTACGACCTATGTGAGTGTTCTGCGGAATATTCATTGCAGATATATGTAGGTGTTGTTACATTTATTGAAATAAAGGATTTTCCCTTGTGGGGAATTCTTTGCGGAAATTTGTGTCTTAGTAATTTATGTTTATTTGTGATGGCATCATTTACACACCTAGATGTATGTTTTAGGGTTTAATTAATTTGGGAAAAAAATTGCCTTCTAATTAAATAAGTGTTAAATTTGAAATTGGCAAATCAACCAAGTAATCCATATCACACCGCATTCACAAATTGGTATAAGAGTTTTTTAAGTGATATTACCTTTTACAAATTGGTATCAGAGGTTTTTAATAAATCTTACCTTTCACAATAAGGGGTCCCAATTTACGGATAATGATGTGTCAGGGGCGTCTTGTAGGGTCTCTAATCAACCTGGTGGCCTTGCTGATGTAAAGGAGGGAGAATTGAGGTTTTGTGAGGAAAATAAGTATTCAAGACCATCATCTTCAGAGAATAGGAACTCTTACACCTCTATTATTGACGCTTTGACACTGTTTACCAGGATTAATTACTCTAAGATGGTGCCAATGCTGAGGGGAAAGGGGACCTTAGCTAACTCTGAGGATCTATTGCACATTCTTTGAAATGTAATTTTTCTTCTTCATTACTTTAAATTATCCTTCTTGCTCATTTTTCTCTCATTTTATATCTTTATTTGTGCTTTATTCCAATGATTTTACTAAGTTCCTCATGGCTAATTACAATAAGGGTCAAGGAGCATGGAAAACACTTTAACGATGGTTGAATAGTGGGACTTGGCAAAGTCAGACCTACATGGGTTTGTCTGTGCTTAAAAGTTAGAGATGTCTACCTTAGACGATGACAGAGTCAACCTCCTCTATAAAGAAAACGTGTCTCTTAAATGAGAAGGCCATACATGGTAGGGTTTATCTTATTTTTGTTGTATGGAGATCATTGTTTGAGGTTGAAAAGTCTAATATTGAGAGTCCAATCCCTTACAAAGAGACCATGAAGGACCTAAAAGATGAAATTATCAAACTTTGGGGTAAAAATGACAAGCTTCAATGTAAATATGAAGATATAAACTCACTGAAGAAGAAGGTCTCTAACTTCAATGATCTGAGGGACCGAATGATGTGCGATTAAAGTTTTAAGAAGATTTGTCAAACCTTTAAATAGATCACTATGAGCTTCGAGGGAAGGTGGAATATTGTATAAATATCCAAATTTATGCTTATCTGAGTTATGATGCACAACAGAGGTTCCTTTTATAAAAGACTCCCAATGCTTTGAGGCCTGCAAGGCTAAGGTCTAGTCGCTCTTCGTGGAGGTTGATGCCTCCAATCTTTTTGCTAATGATATGAATTCTAGTGAGGAGGACTTTGGAAGTGAGAGATGTAATGAAGGTGGATTTGTTGAGTCCTTCATCATTGAAGTTAAGTATGAATTCCATGGTTCCTCAGTTTTGAAGACTAAGTCTAGGCTAAGCCCCTCTCCTAAAGAACTAGCTACTAAGAATCCCGAGAAGCTCAATCCTTGAAAGGCATTTAATATTTTTAAGACTTCAAAGGCATTTAACCTTTGTATTTTTTTCTTGTGCATTTTACTGAACTTCTAAGCCATACGATATCAATGATTATGCTCCAATTTATTTTTGGAATATAAATTTCTCTTCTACTATTTCTCATATTTTCTTTTCTTTGCCTAGAAATTTCTACTTGTGCTTGTTTGAGGTATGTGAGATAGTTAATATCCACTATTAGCCCTCTTATCCCCCCCCCCCAATATATCTTGCTAAAGGAATAGGAAACAATATGGAACTTTATAATCATTCTTGAGGGTCTAATGACCATCATAATACCAAGGATGAAAGCCTTAGGAGATCATAATTAGAGCTATGTTATGCATCTTCAGACCTCAAAGTTTCTTAATAAAATAAGTACCAAACCCTTATAGGGTTAAATGAACTTCTTCCAAGGGTCCTAAGACCTCATAATTATAGCAAACTACGGATGAAAGGCATAGAATATTAAATTAAAGTTCCATCAATGGTCCTCAGACCTTCGAACTATAATCATCTAAGGATAAAATCCTTAGAATATTAAATTAATTTCCAACGACGGTCCTAAGACCTCATAACTATAATCAACCAAGGATGAAATACTTTAAAACTAAAAATTGGAGCTTCACTACGGGGCCTAAGACCTCAAAAATGTAATCAACTGATGATGACAGTTTTAGAAGCCTGGGACTTTCTTTGGACCTTTGTTTTAAAATGGAAAATATCAAAATGTTTGTACAAACTTTTAGCCCCCCCCCCAAAAAAAAAAAAAAAAATTATGAGAGTGGATGTTTTAAAATTTGGCTTTTATAGATATAGATTTAATGGTTTTTTTAACAAACTCTTAGGCACCCTAAGTTTTCCCACAACTTTGGTATTTTAATAACATATTTATGTGAAAAATAGTCCTTTACATTGACCATTTTGGAACCTAGAATCTTAACCAACTCGAGTAAAATCAAGGAAGAAAGCCTTGGAAATTCCTTTGGCCTATCTCGGCTCTTTAAAACTTGGACTACTTGTTTGAGACAAGGATGACTGGCTTACAACTATTGATAGATCTTTAAGACCTTAAATATCTTTAGGAAATAAGGATCAAAGACTAGTAATTCTTGGATTTGTCGGTCTTACGTCTCTTGGTCATCAATCGTTTCATTTAGATCCAAGGATGAAAGTCTTGTAGTTTATATTGGATTCTAGCACCTTAGGTTCAGTTCGGAACCAAGTATTGCAGACTTGGAACTCTTTATGAGACTATATAGAGATAACGGAGTCAAAAAGGTGGATCTTTTTGTGTCATCAATAAAATACATTATTGGAAGTATTTTTTTTATATGTTCTATGTTCTGGGGCTGAGAGAGATCATATCATACAATATCCTTTGTGACAACCCGCCTATTTAAAATAATAGGTGGCCATCCCAATACTCTAATAATCAAAGGAATCATAGATGGTCCATTCTTAGCATCACTGTCGATTAAAATAATAGTATGAGATAGCCACCAATCATTTTAGAAAACGGACTGTCAAATTTAAAATTTTGAAAAGAAAAGAAAAACACTTAGTCAATCCCATTTGTAAAAACGGTGGGTATCAAAAATCGATGAATGAAGTATGACAATGCAATAAATAATCACCGAATAAGCTGTCGGTGCACAGACCAATACAAATAATACATCGAGTATTACAATTCAATATTTACAATATAATGAATGAGTGCAATACCTTGGGCAAACATGCCCGAATAATTATACTGAACATAACTAGAGTACAGTAGAAAGGAAAGTCTACTACAAGTAACCTACAACATCCGCAATATGCTGTAGCTCCATGACAACTGGAATGGAAATGTAAATACAGGTGTCCATGCCAAAGAACACATGTACGGCAAGGAATATATGCAGAAACAAAGAAATATAGATACGGGTCAGGGCCCGGTTTGATATGATTACCATGTGACTAAAATGCATGACAGTTAAGTGCGTAATTCTCTCGCAGACAACAATAATATTTCTTACCTCTCAATCTAGCAGCAACCTAGCGCAATATTGTGAGATGTTCTAGTTAACCCTAAGTACTAAGGGCTAACTTCTCCCCATTCTCAACACTATGCCCTATTCGTGCGTGGGGTGTCTCACAAAGCGAAATCCAAACAAGGAACCCCCCCGATACACTACTACTTAGGCAAGGTTGATCGTCGAGATCCATTAGACCCTAAGCACGAAATAATCAATAAATACATGTGTGTGCATAAGTGTGGGAGGTCACATCTACAGCTACTCAAATAAAATAAAATAAAACCCATCCATCATCTAATGGCACAATTCCTAATTTCTTTCTTTAGGAATATACATATATGGTAAATTCATTTTATCAAATGTTTACTAATTAAACTCATTTCAAAACTTTCTTTACCAAATTTTATTTCCTTTCTTCCATCCAGGAAAATACATAATTTAAAGCAAGTTTTATTATCATAAAAATGCTTTATTCTCATTTCATATCATCCATTTTCCTTCTTCCATCCGGAAAATGTATTTAACATCCCATTTCCTTTCTTCCATCCGGGAAATGTAAATTAAAGCCATTTTATTATCATAAAATGCTTTAATAACCAATAATGTCCCACATTATTAAACATAGTTATATATCATATTATATAACAAAATCTAAGACCGTCCGTCTGGGTTTCCCCACTGTGCGCGCCCCTAAATGGCTATCATCTTCCAGGGCCTATCATCAAGACAACCTGGGATCCTATCGAAACGTCGGGAAGCGGCCATGTGCCTGCGGGATAGTCAAGACCACACCTGGAATCTCCTAACCAGCGCAGAAAATATATATAAACAAACGCTCACATGGCCTAGAGACTATATCCACCCTGCATTCATTAGCCAGGGGGCTTCACCACAATGCGCGCAACTTCCCTTATGATAGCGATTTAGAGAGGTGTGTATCCATAAATTAACATTTATGAAAAATATTACTTTTTCCATTTTTGAAAACTTCATATTTTACATTTCCAAAAATCATCCATTTAGCCATTAAGCACCAAGTTTTAGAAGGTGCATTTCATTCTTATTAAGTCATATTTTATTAATGACCTAAGACCCAAAGTGCCACTAACCTCAAAATAGCCTCCAAGAGTTCATATAATTTCATAAACCCTCAAAGTGAGTCTCCATGAAGGAGTGTCTCCCAAAAGCTCAACATTAATACTTTAACTTCCAATTTATCTTTAGGTTAACCTCCTATATCATTCGGACATTAACCTATACAAACTAGTCCTCGGGTAATCCCAAATATCCACTCTTAGCCTAGGACATTAGTCTACCCAATACAACCCTCTAGGACTCCCCATTACTTCCCAAAGGAAGGTTCCTAAACCTCGAACCTAAAAGAAAAGGGCTAAAACAAAACTAGAAAAATCTCACCTTTTCAGAAGGGGTCGATCGATCGACCCCTGGCCGTCGATCGATCGAAGGCTTCGATCGATCGATCCCCCAGGCTCGATCGATCGATCCTGGCGGACAGCTTCTTCTCCGAGAAGCTGCTTCAGCCATTAATGAGCCATCCAAGCTTCTACCCGCTATTTCACCCAAAATACTACTATAAAATCATTTCTACACATCAAATAACCAATTATTTCTCTTCAAATCAAATTATACTATAAGATTTAGGATTAAACACCCAAAATCAACCAAAACCCATTTATGGTTTAAACCTCACAAAACTTAACTACACATGCAGATTTATCACATTAAATCAATATCTAGCAAGTAAGAAACTTGCCTCGAGGTTCGTAGTTTCGGATCACCTTCGGTAGCGACGGAATCCGGCCCAAAATCTTCTTTCTCTCTCTTTCTCCCATTTTCTCCCAACTCTCTTCTCTCTCTCTCTCTCCTTTGGCTTCTCTCCCAAAAATGAAGAAAAAGAAAAGGGAGTGGGGTACTTATACGGGTCTAAGAACATAAATCCCCACCTTTAATTGTTAATACACCACTAAAATGACTCGTAACCACTTAATTGAGCCATACCGTGTAAAAAGTGCCCGAAACCCAAAAATACAACGTGGCACTTATCTCGACTATCTCTACTATTCTAAAAACAACCGCACCCCCTATTTTGGCATTTGGGAAAGTGTGAACTATTTTTACGTTTTACATTTCATTTTATTTTATTAATTATACCCAAATTTAAATATAGGTCATAATCGTCGTTTTACATATAACGACGCAATAATACACAATATGACGCTATTTACCTTCTCATAACGGTAATTAGACAAAACACAGTAAATATTATCCTTAAGTCTCACGAGAAATAATATTTACTCCAACATCCCTTATTTTATAAAATTAGCCCATCAGGCAAAATATTATAAAATAGTCGCTCAAAAACCTGGGTTGTTACATCCTTCAGATAGTAGCAACCTAGCCTTGAAATTTTGGTAACCACAAAAGGGGCCTTCCCACTTGGGACCCAATTTCCCTTCTCTTGAATTTATAGTGGCGATGGTCACTTCCCTCAGGACTAGGTCACCCACCTTGAATTCTTGATGGATAATTTTTCTTAAAGTATGAGGTTATGATCTTCCTGTAGGTAACCATTATGATCAATACAGTTTCATGTATTTCTCCTAGTTGATTTGGGAACCTCTTACGTCATTCACCATTAGCCTATGGTTCAAACTGCTACCCGATGTGTTAGAATCTCACTCGGGTTGGGAATGACAGCCTCACTGCCATAAGTAAATGAGAAAGGGCTTTCTCTAGTAGGTTCTCTAATAGTGGTCCTGTAAGCCCAAAATGTGCTCGACAGCTCTTCAACCCATAGACCTTTGATTTTCTGAGATTTTTCTATAGGCAATGGAAGATGGTCCTATTTATCACCTCTTATTTCCCATTTTCTTGCGGTGGTCTGGTGATCAGTAATGGTTGCTTATACCATAAACTGAGCAGAACTCTCTAAAGGATGGGTTGTCTAACTATTTTTTGTTTTATATAGTGATGGCCATTAATAGGCCAAATATATAAATGATGTTCTTCCATATGAAGTTGGTGACATTCTTATCAGTGATAACTTGTGAAATAGTAAATTGACACAATAGATAATTTGTTCTAACATTTATTATAGGGCAGAGGTCCTACCAAGTCACCCCCTCCCCTGAATTAAGTAAAGGGACATGTTTAAGCATAGGGGACATTCTCTCTGCCGGAATCTTTGGGACGAAGGAAAAACTTTGACATTTATTATAGAACTATACTAATTCTTTAGCGTCTATAATTAAGTTTGTCCAAAAGTATCTTTGCCTCAGGACCTTATAAAGTCTTTGGGACAATGTGGGCACTATCACTACACCAAAAATAGCAATCTGGCACAATTTAAAACTGTTCCAGATCAAATTTGTCACGGTTTTGAACTGTGCCAGTATTAGGTGTTCCAAAATGGCCATTTTTTTCTAGCACGATTTTAAAGTGTGCTAGATTTGGCCAAAAAGGAACACTTCTGGCACACTTTTAAACCATACCAGAATTTAATAGTTCTGGAAAACTTTTGGCACAGTTTATAACTCTTCCAGATTGAGTACATTTTGGTACACTTTTGGTACAGTTTTGAATTGTGCCAAATTTTTGGATAAAAAAAAATTAATTAATTGAAAAAAAGAAAATTCACAAATTGCGAATCTTGCACGTTGTTGATAAACTAATGGACATACAAACTTCAAAATATTACAAGTCTTAATAGTGCGCAGACCAAAAAAATGGGCAAAGTTTCCTCCACTTTTTGGACATTCTAAAACCTGCTAATATAAAACCTGCATAATGTAAAGGCTCGCACGGCCATAAAATATAATAATAAAATTACAAAAGCCCGCACGGCCATAAAATCTAACAATAAAACTACAAAAGCCCGCATGTCCACAACACACACAAAAAATAGAATATATTAATATTAAAGACATTAAATAAATAATCCCCTTGTTGTAAACCATTGACTTCTTCATGTGTTCCACGTGGATAAAAGTTAACGATAAAATGTTATCCTGCAATACAATAGCATACAAAAAAGAGATGATATTAGTAACTAAGTAATTTTTTTTTAAAAAATCTTCTTCAAGCTAAACAGTTCACATACGAGTTATAATTATTATTATATTTTCAAATCAAAAGTCTTGTGACTATGTGGTCACCTCCTACGAGTTACATTAGTCTCATGCAAGGTGTTAGTGCCTCTTACGGTGCCGTTTCAGGACTGGTTTGAGTTTTCTCCCTTAAACGACATGTTTTTAATCATAATGTAAAAAATTTCAAATTATCATCATATTCTCAAACCAGGAGACTCGTGACTACGCAGCTAGTTCCTACAAGTTACATTGGTCATGTGCGAGGTGTTCATGCCTGTTACAGGGCCATTTGGGGACTAGTTTGGATTTTCACCCTTTAACGGCTTGTTTTTAAGCTGCTTAATCTAGATATTTTCAAATTATCATCAAATTCTCAAATTGGGAGACACGTGAATACATGGTCAGTTCGCACGAGTTACATTGGTCCAATGCGAGGTGTTAGTGCCTCTTACAGGGTCGTTTGAGGGCTGGATTAGGTTTTCACCCACTAACAACATGTTTTTAAGCTTAATCTAGATATTTTCAAATTATCTTCATGTTCACAAATCGATAGACCCGTGACTTCACGGTCAGTTCTTACATGTTACATTGGTCATGTGTGTGGTGTTCATGCCTCTTATGGGGCCTTTCGTTTCACCCTTTTAACGGCTAATTTTTAAGCTTAATCTAGATATTTTCAAATTATCATCATATTCTCAAATCAAGAGACCCATGACTAAGTGGATGAGTTCCTACAAGTTACATTGGTCTCGTGCGAGGTTGTTCATGCCTATTACAGGGCCATTTGGGGGATGCTTTGGGTTTTCATCCTTTAACAACTTTTTTTAAGCCTAATATAGAAATTTTCAAATTATCTGTAATACCCCGTATTTTTATGCTATATTAATTTGGGGATTTATTAAATTTAATGTGAGTTAATTATTTAATAAAAATCCAGAAATTAATTATGTTATAATTATTAACGTGACGAGAGTTAGTAATTACGGGAAATTTGTTGAAAATTACTATTGAGCAAAGTAATATATAATATTGGTTATATTGAATGTCACGAGAGAATAAAATGACAATTTTGGAAAATTGAGTCGGGACGCGCCCGTGTCGCGTCGGGACTAATTATTGATAAATAAAAGTGAATATTTTATAAGTTGTCTGTATGGTCATTTTGTGTGTGCCAACGCGTCCGAAAGGGTCGAGATAGTCAGAAAAGTGTACCCGAGTATTTAGTTTGGGTCTCGGGGCGTTTTTAGGCCTAATTAGTACCCCGGAGGGCATTTTGGACATTTCACATTTTTGGGTAATTAAACCCACGAAAATCAGTAGTCTATATCAGCCATTTAGGTTAGTCAGATAGGGTTAGAAATCTCAAACACAAGAACGGCCATAGGAGAGGAAGGAGAGAGCTCTCAAGGCAAATTCAAGGCCCAAAATCCATCCGGTTGCACCGCCACCACCACCAATGCGTAGATCGCGCGACGGGGAACGCAACCACACCGAAATCATCTGCAAACCAGAACGTCGAAAATCCCAGGCAAGTTTTTATCTTGCTTATTTCATTGGTGCATCCTTCATATTAGTTTAGGAATGATTAGGGATGAATTACATTGAAGAAAACCTAAATTGTGATAGGAATTTGCATATAGTGATGACTTAAACCTTATTCTGGAAATTATTGGTGATGTAGAAGAATAATCCACGAAATTTTAATGTTGTATTAGAAGGAAATTTTGGGAAAAACATATTAGAACAATGATTAAGAAATTTCTAGGGTTCTTGATAATTGTATAGATCTTGGGCTGTTAATCCATGATTAAATGACTGAAATCCACATGCTTTACGTTGAAAATACCTAATATGATGATATAAGGTTAGTAGTATCAATTCTGGGACGATTGGGATTAGTAAATATGGAAATTGTTGAAGTTAGGAGATGAAACCCGTAAGTGCAGAATTTCAGTTTTCGCAGACCTGCTTGATCGATCGATCGAGCCCAGAGCTTCGATCGATCGAGCCCCAGACCTCGATCGATCGACCCCTCCTGGCAGACACCTATTTCCCTTTTTAAATGAGTTAAATTCAATTTATCGTCAAATAATTCTTGGACATCCTTAATAAAGTATTTTGGGAGATAGGGAAGATCAGTAGGACATATGCATAATTTTGGGACTTTTAATATGAGACAAGAATTGTATTTTTGGGGATAATTACTTAAGGGTCAATGAATTTATGTATTAAAGGGGGAGATACATAAGAGGGTTAAGTTGGAACATAAAAAGGACACCTACTGAATTTTATACTTGGGAAGATAGAGTCCATGAGAGTTACGTAATAAGATGGAAGAATCCTTCGAATTAAGGTTAGAGACGAACCCTTATACGCGATACCAATAATGTGAAAATAAGGATAAATGTCGTAACTATGGGATTTGAGATATACCTAATATTGTTATGGTAATATTAGTATAGTTATATGATTTTGTATGCATATACTATTTATGTGTGAAAATCATGCCCACGCTACTTACTATCCCTGAGGTTACCACGCTGGGACAGTCTTATCTCGATGGGGCCTTTATGGGGGATATTGACTTGTACCCTAGAAGATAGATATCCTTGGTACAGGCTATCAGTGTGATAGTTAAGACGGTCCTAAGAGACGCAGGCATGTGCCATCCTCTTAGAGACTTGGAATCTATACTTCGCCTCAATATTGTTTGTGTATGTATGTTAATACAATTCGAGAGTGATTCCGAATGTATTCCCCCTAATATGAGTGATATGGGGCTTTGGATAGTAGAGTATGCCCGCACCATAGTTTATTTGGGGTGCTGTTATAATATATATATTATACGAGTAGTTAATATATATATGAAATTCTGAAATTTGTAACTACCTACTGTGAATTGATATGTAGGACATGGTTGATGACTCAAATTGTAAATACTTGTTTTCAGAAAGTATAATATGACACTGGAAAACTTTATTGACTAATAAAGTTAAAATGAGAACTTTGGTTATTAATTGAAATATTCTTTTCAAACAATTGTATCGTTAAATTTTGAATCCTGCGAATAACCTAAGATAAGTTAAATCATTGGGGAAAGATAGCGTGTTATATGATGAGATAACCCATTAGGAGGGATAGTGCGATAGGAGTGCACATTAGAAGAGAGGTGAGAATTTCTCAAGAGAGTGTCGCACTAATATGTTGTTGCATTGGCATGTATCAATTTAAATACTTGCTAAACAATTTTTAAATCATATACACTATCGGGCTCTGACCCGTTTCTCTCTCTCTCTCTTGTATATATATATATGTGTATATATTACAGGTGCCCAGCCACAGGGGCGTCTTTCTTAGGATCCCTTGGGAGGAATGTGCTGCATCTTAGGTGAGAGTTGCAGGCCACTTGCTTAGACGATTTCATTCAATTGATTCTTCTTCTATCATTCTCAGTTATTGGGCATGTGTCGCCCTTTCCACCATTTATCTGTTTTATTGGGACATTTATATTTCAGTTATTTCTAGTACCGTTACTTTGGGATTTATTCAGCATGCATGTTTTACTTTAAGTTTTAAATGTTGGGATTTTGGATGTTGAATGTTTAAAGTAATTGGATTATGTTCCAGGTCAATTGTTGTATGATTTTTACTTATTGGCAATGTTATTAATAATCAAATAAATAAGTTTTTCTTTAAAAATACAATTTGGTTAGAAAGGTTAAAAATGGTTTTGACACTTAGCTTAATTAATTAGGGTGTTAATTTAGGAAAGTTATTTTTACGACAGTGATGCTAAGAATGAACCAACTGTTCACCTTGATTTTAATTTAATAAAGGAGTGATCGCCCGGTATTTAATTAGGCGGGGTGTCACAGGTGGTATCAGAGCATCAGGTTCTAGTGTCCTTTAGGATCTGTGCGGCTTATTATGCTTTCAGCGTTGCTTTCTTTGGTATAGAGCCCTAAATATTAGGAATGTTGTGTTCATCTCTATACATTGGGAATTCGTACTTCCGCGATTTGTTTATTTGAATGATGAACTCATCCAAATTTACTTAAATTTTCAGATGGACCGTCAAGAAGAACTAGCTAAAACGATTAAAGGAGTCAATGGGCAAGATCGACTCCCACCTCAGGTATCCCCAGAGAGAATATCAACCGCCGAGTTAGCAGGTATCGTGGCACAAGAAGTTACCACTACGGTTTTACAATACCAAGAACGCATCATACAACTAAAAGGAGGCAAAAGACCTAGAGAGGTTAGCCAAATGCATGTGAATAAAGCTGACAAATGTGCGAAGACCCCGAAATTGTGACAACAAACTACCCAAGACCAAGTCAGTTCTAGTCAACAACGTGGTAAAATGAAGCAGTTTTGAAAGAGGAATAAAGTCCCAAGTCAGCAAGGCGAACATCGTCAGCAGCAGGGACAGATGGGGAGTAACTTCAGAGGCTGATGTTTCGTGTGTGGCACGCATGGCCATAAACGCCAGGATTGCCCAGAGGATGTTAGGGCCCCACAGCAGCAGGGTGCCCGTAATGATCCACAGGGGCCACTTTTTCCAGTCTCTCTCCCAGCACCAGCTCAGGTACCAGCCCTACCAACCTTTCCAGTAGCTCCAGTGCAGCAGGGGCAGTTACAGTATAGACATATCTATAATGTCCACCAGGCAGCCGCCCCACAGGCACCAACCGCGATTTGGGGTATGTTTTCTATCCATGGGACTTTGGGTCGAATTTTGTTTTGTTACTGGGGAAACGCATTGTTTTATATCTACATATTATGCGAAGACCTTAGGGTTATTAACCATAGTAGAGAGCACTGTAACGTAGGTAGACTCACCACTGGGGAATGATTCGCTTATCTTCTTTATATGCCGAGGAGTGGGGGTAGAGATTGATAGTTTGGTATTACCTGCAGACATGTTAGTCTTAGATATGCATGAGCATGATGTTATTATCGGTATGGATTGGCTCGCAGCTTATAGAGCCATGATTGATCGCTTCGGTGGAAGCATTATTTTTTCCATTCCGGGGCAAGAGATGTTTGTAGTGGCGATGCCTTGCCAAGAGGGAGGTTCGACCGCTCATTTGTATTATATAGAGGAGGATACCTCTAAGGAGGTTATGATTCCGATAGACTCGATCCCAGTTGTTCGTGAGTATTCCGATGTGTATCAGGAAATACCAGGCCTACCCCCCAATCGAGAGATAGACTTTGTTATAGATTTATTGCCAGATACTAGACCTATAGCACGCGCTCCATACCGTATGGCTCCGGCAGAGATGCGAGAGTTACGAGATCAGATAGAGAAACTATTAGGTCAGGGCTTCATTTGCAGGAGTGCCTCACCTTGGGGCGCTCCAGTTCTGTTTGTGAAGAAGAGAGATTGTTCACTAAGGTTGTGTGTGGACTACCGGGAGTTGAAAAAGGTCATGATACGGAATAAGTATTCGTTGCCTCGAATCGATGATCTGTTCGACCAACTGAGGGGAACAATTTTCTTTTCAAAGATAGATCTGAGGTCGGGGTACCATCAGCTACGTATTGGAGAGCAGGATGTTTCAAAGACTGCCTTCTTAACGAGATATGGGTCTTATGAGTTCAGAGTGATGCCATTTGGTCTCACAAATTCTCCAGCCGTATTCATGGACTTAATGAACCGAGTATTCAGAGAGTTCTTGGATCAGTTTTTCATCGTGTTTATAGATGACATTTTGATATATTCACACTCCGAGGAGGAGCACGCCGAGCACTTGAGGTAGGTTCTTCAGAATTTACGAGAGCATCAGTTGTATGCTAAGTACGAGAAGTGTGGATTCTGGTTGCGAGAAGTACAGTTCTTGGGCCATGTTGTTTCTAAGAAGGGGATAACAGTTGACCCGAGTAAAGTGTCAACGGTGAGGGAATGGGGACAGCCCACGACACCGACGGAAGTGCGTAGTTTCTTAGGGTTAGCCGGATACTACAGAAGATTCATTCGGGGATTCTCCAAAATAGCGGGTCCATTGACGAATCTGACTCGCAAGGGGGTACCATATGTTTGGGATGATGCTTGTCAGTTGGCTTTCGACGAGCTGAAAGACAAGCTTACTTCAGCGCCAGTCCTTGCTTTACCAAAGCCGGATGCGGAGTACCTGGTTTACACCGATGCCTCTTTACGGGGACTTGGGGGAGTACTTCAGTAGGAGGATAAGGCTATAGCTTTTTCCTCCCGCAAGCTTAAGCCGCATGAGAAGAATTACCCCACTCACGACCTGGAGTTAGCAGCGGTCATTTTTTTGAGGATATGGAGGCACTACTTATTGGGGGAGAAGTTCCGTTTGTTCACAGACCACAAGTCACTGCAGTACCTATTCACTCAGCGAGAGCTGAATATGCGACAGCGCAGATGGTTAGAGATTGTGAAGGACTATCAGTTCGACATACAGTATCATTCGGGGAAGGCCAACGTAGTTGCTGATGCGTTGAGCCATAGATCGGTAGACGAGGTAGCGAACGTCTAGAAAGCAAAGGGGAAGGAGTTAGGCTACCAGGACGCAGTAGCCTGTTCCTTCATATCTGTTATGACAGTCACTCCCGAGATTGTTATAAAGGTGATACAGGCATAGACCACAGACCCGTTTTAACAGGAGCAGATTGTACCACTTTTAGCCGAGGGTGCTGAGTCCTATTCTGTTAGTTCTGATGGGGGTTTGAGGTTTAATGGGAGGTTAGTGGTTCTAGAAGGGGCAGAATTGCGTCATGCAGTGATGACCCAATCTCATGGGTTCCGATTTGAGATAAATCCTGGAGGAGATAAGATGTACCAGGATATGAGGAGGCAATACTGGTGGAGTGGGATGAAGAAAGGCATTGTTGAGTTCATGTCCAAGTGTTCTACCTGCCAGCTGGTGAAGGTGGACCATCAGAAACCGTCAGGATTGCTTCAGCCATTGGAAGTACCCGCGTGGAAGTGGGAGAGTATTTCCATGGATTTTATTACAGGGTTGCCTACATCACAGCGGGGCCACGATTCTATCTGGGTGATTGTAGACCGTTTGAACAAGGTGGCTCATTTTCTGTCGGTGCGGACAGACTATACCATGGGTCAGTATGCTCAGTTGTTCATTGCTGAGTGAAAACGCAGTTGGATCCCCGGTGATTAATTATCTCAAATTAAATAATAATTTCCTTTTAAATAGATGCGGAAGCGTTGAGATGGTTTCAATCAAAACAACAAGGCCGGGTTTAAATATCTTCAAAAACAAATTAAAACATAATTCATAATTCAAGTCCTAGAAATTTGCCTAAGTCATGATTAACAATTATATCCAAAGTTAGGCGAAACCAAATTAATGCAAGTGACTTGAATAAACCAATTTTAATCCAATATTAAATTAGAGTCCCAAATTAAATGAGTGTGATAATTAAACCAAATTTTATCTTGAAATTATCCTAAGCATGCGTTCTAAATTATTGTGCAAGATAAAATCAACAAGGTCACACTACACCGCGATATACGAGGAAAAACCCACTAACGGGAAAAAACCTCGGGACGGCCCTAGCCTCAAATCCACTAAAAACGGTATTACAAAATACAAGACAAAAGACTTACTTCCTAAACTCGAACCCTCTCAAGCCGTGATGCTTCTTCTTGTATCAACCTCCAATTAGCGGATAACCAACGGAGCTCCACCGTGGTCTCGGAATACACCGATAGGACTTTAAACGGATACCGTCACCCGAACATGGAGCCTTTCTCCAAACGGGTAGAATATCACCAAAAGTCTTCTTTGTGATGGGGTGTAGAAGCAAACCCGAAACGTCTCTTGAATTCGGTAGAGAAAACCGGTGCCAAAAACTCCAAGTAAAGATATGTATATATGGAACTTGGATAAACAACTATTGGGTGTAAACTAGAGTGTGTATGAATTTTTCATTAAAAATTGACACTCAAAACATGAACATTTTCCATAAATGAATTAGCTCTCAAACTCTCTCTAAGAGATGGATATGGAATGGAAAAGTTATCTTGGAAAATGTGTTTCCCGCACATAATAATGTATGAAAAAGTTGGTTAAAAAACAAGTGGGGAAAGTGGGAGAAAACGGCCAAAAAACTGCTCAAAACTGTTCCCGCCCTGACGTCTCGTTCGAACGAACTTGACTCTCGTTCGAACGAGACTTCTAACGAGCGACCAGCCTGGGCTCGTTAGAATCTCGTTAGATACCTCGTTAGAACGAAAATCTCGTTCGAACGACATATCGAACGACTGACCAGGGTCGTGGGCAAACTCGTTCGAACGAACTTGGTTCGAACGACAAAACTCGTTCGAACGAAATCTGGTTCGAACGAAAAAAAACTCGTTCGAACGACATTTCTAACGAACGACCAGAAAGACTTAAAAATTTGATTTTGGCCCAGAAACTTTTATAAACTTTTATATACTTATTTTTAAAGTTTCTAATTGATTCTTTCTAAAAATAAAATGCAGTTTTTATTTCTCCTAACACCCAATACATATTGTTCCAAACTCCTATATAAATATTATTACATTCATACCTTGGGAGTATGGAACCTTAGTTGATGACGTACAAACGAGGCACATAAACTACGGCATTTTGATGATGCTTTATACTCTTTGCCGCTACGTCTTCAACAAACACTTCATAGGTCTTGAATATTACAATAAAATAAAATCCTATGAAAAAATGTTTTTGTCCGGAATTGAGCCAAAACTATATATGGACTCAATTGGAAATTTGTGTCCTTACAAATCTCCCCCTTTGGCTATTCCGGGACAAAAACTAAACAAAAATCCTAAAGGGCCGTCAAGCTCAACTAGACTCAAAACATAACCCGCCCAATCTTGACTCAACCCAAGGATCAAACTCTTTGCCATAGAAAGATGCCGCTTTAGAATAAGTCCTGCACACTTAAGCAAACTCATCAAATGCATAGGGAATATCAAAATATCAAAATATTAAATGCAATTAATCAAATACTCCCCCTAAATTAATTCTCCCTTTTAAACACATGAACTACTTAGAAAGACGTCTCCCCCTAAAATAAATCTCCCCAAACTAAGATACGAAAATAATAGGATTAGATACCATTTCTCCCCCTATCATCATTAAAGAACTAATAACTAGCATGTTGAAGCTTAAAGTGTTAAGACATGAAAGCATATGGACAATGAAAGCAAGGCAAAGACAAACAAATATCATATATATATATATATATATATATATATATATATATATACTATAAATATATCAATAAGAATGAGGATATATAGATAGATATAAACACACACATGACACAAAATATAATAAGTTTGCACACTCGTATGGCAAAAATGTGTCATATGGAAACGGAAGTGTAGGGGTGTGAACTAGCAACAATTAAATTTAGACCCAAACACTTAAGAAACGTTCACGGAGTTCTCATTTGATTGCAAACTTCATCGCAGTTAAATATAACCTCTTGTGACAATATAAAGATTGAACTCAATGAACAAACATACACAATGCATACAAGCCTAGCATGATGATGATTCTACAAACCAAATAGAGTCATGACATTAAAGACATCTAGGATAAACGGACATTGTGCAAACCGTTGATATACCATCCAATTCTCCCCCAATGAGCATATATTTTCTTTTACATTTGAATGAATATATCAAACAAACATAGGCCTTGGCAATTGTTTTCTTTTTAATGCCAAATATTCTGTTTTTAGGCCTTTGGATCACGTATTTCTTTTAGATCCAATCAACGGTGGCTTACTATTCGCAAAGGATTTAATTCATCCTTTCGGAGCCCTTCACCGTGCATATTTAAATTTATCATGTTTTTCATTTTCACACAAATCTCACATGCAACGGAATTTGACATGCACTAGTCCTCCTAGGTCATAGATATGTAGATGACTAGATTGATAGGAGAACACCTCAAAAAGCTCAAATATAACATGTGACATTAAGATTTCAAAAGAGCTCGTGCATGTGTGAAAAGAGGCATATAGAAATAGAATCCATTTGAACAATACAAAATCCAACTACTCCAAAAAAAATGGTAAAGAACATTTTAAGGATTGAAAATCTAAACCAAAAGTTCTAGCCACGTGGGAGCGTTAAAGGAGGGATTCAAACACAAGTATATGCCACATAAAGTGTGTCAAACAAAAATACACACCAAACAAAATCTTTTTGAGTTTTTAACATTGTTAATCAAAAATAAAGATATATACTCAAAAGACTTAAACAAAAATCATTTGTATTTTTCATTAAGCTTAAATGAAATAAATAAAACACAAATGATAAACAAAAATCTTTTTATATTTTGCAGTTAAATCAAACACAAAAAATAATATAAAAAGATAAACAAGTCATAATTTCTAGCAAGTGATATGAAATAAGGCAATGACTAGAAAATGACTAAACAAGCATACATTTAGCATGTGAATATAGCATGAAGTACAAACGCTAAAGTATGCAAACACTAACACATTCAACCTTTAAATTTAGCAAGGGAGGAAGGATGTGAAAGTAAATGAGAATCAAAATCCTTATTTTGTAAGGTAACCAAGTCCGATTTCCTAACCCAAATTAATGAAGAATTACTATCTTGGGATGTAGGAACATTAGCTATCGTGGTTACTTTACTATGGGATTTTCTAGGAATTCGTTTCAGGTCTAAACAAAATTGCCTAAGATGACCTTTTCGACCACAATGTGTACAAGTAAGAACATGTCGAAAAGATTTATCTAAGGAGTGATCATTAAATTCATTCCTAGAAGATTCTCCTAAAACATTGGTTTTGACTTTAGGGTTAAATTCATTAAAAGTATTGAAGCCTAAACCAAAAGTGTCATTTTTAATTTGGACCGTTCCTAACATTTTATCAAGTTTTTCCGAACGACATTCCAAATCAAATTTGACATTACTAGAATCTTTTAATTTATTTTCCAAATCTAAAATTTTAGATTCTAGTAAAACATTTCGCTCTTCAAAAGCAAGAAGCTCCTTTTTCAAGGATTCCATTAAACCCCTAAGGCTATCTCTCTCGCCTTCTACATAGTTAAGCTTCTCTTGAAGAGTCCTCTCATGAGTCTTAAGGTCTTCTATTAAGGTACTTTCATCAATGACCTTGACACTCTCTCTTAAACTCGCTTCTAACTTCAAATTAGCTCTTTTCAATTTAATAGATTCTTTATATAATTCATGAAAAGCATTTTGAAGTTCACTCATATCAACCTCTTCTTCATTTTCACTCTCTTCTTCTTTTTCACTCTTACTATCATCAAAACTAAGAGAATCATGTACAATGACCTTGGAAGTGGCATGTGCTATAATTTCATCATCCGATGAGTTCTCATTATCACTCACATGTGCCATAAAAGCCACAAAATTTTTCTTAGTGGGGGATTCGGGCTTCTCTTCCTTATCACTATCACTAAGGGTCGCATTATATGAAATGGGTCGTTTACCCTCTTTCCTTAGTTTAGTGGGGCACTCAAAAGCCCTATGGCCATAACCTTCACAACCAAAACATTTATCAGACTCGTCCCTATCAACTTTTTCATTACTAGGCTTAGGGATCTTTTCGGCTTTAGAAAACTTCTCGCTTTTATCATGTTTAAAAGAATCAAATTTCTTAAAATCATTTTTAACTTTATCTTTGTTAAATTTAAGAAATTTTCTAAATTTACGAGCAAACAAAGCCATATCTTCCGAGTCACTATCACTATCGCTCTCTACTACTTGTTTGACCTCTTTTCGGGCTTTTAAAGCAACGCCCTTTTCGATTTTCATATCATTTTTAGAGGGAAACATATCTAGTTCATAGGTTTGTAAATCACCTACAAGCTCTTCTAATTTTGTAGAGGCTAAAGTGGGTAAAGAATTTAAAACGGTCACTTTAGGAATAAATCTATCGGGTAGGGACCTTAAAATTTTCTTTACAACACGGTCGTCAGGTATTTTCTCTCCCATATTAAAGGATGAATTAACAATATCTGAAAGTCTAGCATAAAATTTATCAAAAGTTTCCTTTTCATCCATTTTGATAGTTTCAAATTGAGTGGTGAGGTTTTGAAGTTTAGAAGCTTTAACGACACTAGTTCCTTCATGAGTTATTTGTAAAATATCCCAAGCTTCTTTAGCGGTTTCACACGTCATAATACGTCGGAATTCATCCGGTGCGACAGCGCTAAATAAGGCATTTAAACCACGGGAATTAAAGTTGGCAAGTTTAAACTCATTTTCAGTCCATCTATCGGCGGGTTTTAAAACATGTTCATTTTCAACTAAGTAAGTTGGTGGGGAATACCCGTTAACAACAGACATCCAAACTCTCTCGTCGATAGATTTTAGTGCCGATCTCATTCGCGCTTTCCAATACGCGTAGTTTGAACCATCAAAAATAGGAAATTTTGAAAATGGGGAAAAATCCATTTTAGCCAAAAATTAAAGGATCTTAACGAAATAATTTATCGTTTTTGGCTCTGATACCAATTTGAAAACGCAGTTGGATCCCCGGTGATTAATTATCTCAAATTAAATAATAATTTCCTTTTAAATAGATGCGGAAGCGTTGAGATGGTTTCAATCAAAACAACAAGGCCGGGTTTAAATATCTTCAAAAACAAATTAAAACATAATTCATAATTCAAGTCCTAGAAATTTGCCTAAGTCATGATTAACAATTATATCCAAAGTTAGGCGAAACCAAATTAATGCAAGTGACTTGAATAAACCAATTTTAATCCAATATTAAATTAGAGTCCCAAATTAAATGAGTGTGATAATTAAACCAAATTTTATCTTGAAATTATCCTAAGCATGCGTTCTAAATTATTGTGCAAGATAAAATCAACAAGGTCACACTACACCGCGATATACGAGGAAAAACCCACTAACGGGAAAAAACCTCGGGACGGCCCTAGCCTCAAATCCACTAAAAACGGTATTACAAAATACAAGACAAAAGACTTACTTCCTAAACTCGAACCCTCTCAAGCCGTGATGCTTCTTCTTGTATCAACCTCCAATTAGCGGATAACCAACGGAGCTCCACCGTGGTCTCGGAATACACCGATAGGACTTTAAACGGATACCGTCACCCGAACATGGAGCCTTTCTCCAAACGGGTAGAATATCACCAAAAGTCTTCTTTGTGATGGGGTGTAGAAGCAAACCCGAAACGTCTCTTGAATTCGGTAGAGAAAACCGGTGCCAAAAACTCCAAGTAAAGATATGTATATATGGAACTTGGATAAACAACTATTGGGTGTAAACTAGAGTGTGTATGAATTTTTCATTAAAAATTGACACTCAAAACATGAACATTTTCCATAAATGAATTAGCTCTCAAACTCTCTCTAAGAGATGGATATGGAATGGAAAAGTTATCTTGGAAAATGTGTTTCCCGCACATAATAATGTATGAAAAAGTTGGTTAAAAAACAAGTGGGGAAAGTGGGAGAAAACGGCCAAAAAACTGCTCAAAACTGTTCCCGCCCTGACGTCTCGTTCGAACGAACTTGACTCTCGTTCGAACGAGACTTCTAACGAGCGACCAGCCTGGGCTCGTTAGAATCTCGTTAGATACCTCGTTAGAACGAAAATCTCGTTCGAACGACATATCGAACGACTGACCAGGGTCGTGGGCAAACTCGTTCGAACGAACTTGGTTCGAACGACAAAACTCGTTCGAACGAAATCTGGTTCGAACGAAAAAAAACTCGTTCGAACGACATTTCTAACGAACGACCAGAAAGACTTAAAAATTTGATTTTGGCCCAGAAACTTTTATAAACTTTTATATACTTATTTTTAAAGTTTCTAATTGATTCTTTCTAAAAAAATGCAGTTTTTATTTCTCCTAACACCCAATACATATTGTTCCAAACTCCTATATAAATATTATTACATTCATACCTTGGGAGTATGGAACCTTAGTTGATGACGTACAAACGAGGCACATAAACTACGGCATTTTGATGATGCTTTATACTCTTTGCCGCTACGTCTTCAACAAACACTTCATAGGTCTTGAATATTACAATAAAATAAAATCCTATGAAAAAATGTTTTTGTCCGGAATTGAGCCAAAACTATATATGGACTCAATTGGAAATTTGTGTCCTTACACTGAGGTTGTCAGATTACATGGGGTGCCCCTGAATATTGTGTCAGATAGAGACAAGATTTTACATCTCACGTTTTTGGGAAAGCTTTCAGGAGGCTATGGGTACTGAGTTGAGGTTGAGTTCAGCTTATCACCCACAGACAGATGGATAGACAGAGCGTACTAATCAGATGCTAGAGGATATGCTACGCATGTGTATTCTTGATTTTGGAGCAGGTTGGGAGCCACATCTTCCACTGGTAGAGTTTTCTTATAATAACTCTTATCAGTTTACGATTGGTATGGCTCCATTTGAGGCTTTGTATAGCAGGCCTTGTCGTTCTCCAACTTGTTGGCTCGAGGTGGGGGATAACAATTTGCTAGGACCAGAGGTGATTCAGAAAACCTCTGCGAGGATTGAGATGATTAGGAGTCGCATTCGAGTAGCCTAGGACAGGCAGAAAAGCTATGCCGATGCGAAACGGTTCTTCCGGGAGTTTAATGTGGGGGACCAAGTGTTACTGCCTGTATCTCCTATGAAAGGAGGGATGAGGTTCGGGAGGAAAGGGAAATTGGCCCCGAGGCACGTGGTACCATTTCCCATCATCGAGAGGATTGGGCCGGTAGCATACAGATTGGGACTACCAGAGCATTTACATGGCATTCACGATGTATTCCACATCTCGTCGTTCAGACAGTATCTTTGGGATGATATGGCCCATACTCACATCGCGATAGATGAGATAGACTTACAGCCTGACAGCTCTTACGAGGAGAGACCGGTGGCTATCCTAGACTATAGTGAGAGGAGATTGAGGTCGAAGATAGTTCCACTTGTGCGAGTCCAGTGGGAGCATCATAATATGGAGGAATCCACTTGGGAGCGCGAGGCTGATATGCGCGAGAGATATCCATATTTGTTCTTACCAGGTATGCCTTGTTTTTCGAATTTCGGGACGAAATTCCGTTATTAGGGGGGAAGTATGTAATACCCCGTATTTTTATGCTATATTAATTTGGGGATTTATTAAATTTAATGTGAGTTAATTATTTAATAAAAATCCAGAAATTAATTATGTTATAATTATTAACGTGACGAGAGTTAGTAATTATGGGAAATTTGTTGAATATTACTATTGAGCAAAGTAATATATAATATTGGTTATATTGAATGTCACGAGGGAATAAAATGACAATTTTGGAAATTTGAGTCGGGACGCGCCCGTGTCGCGTCGGGACTAATTATTGATAAATAAAAGTGAATATTTTATAAGTTGTCTGTATGGTCGTTTTGTGTGTGCCAACGCGTCCGAAAGGGTCGAGATAGTCAAAAAAGTGTACCCGAGTATTTAGTTTGGGTCTCGGGGCGTTTTTAGGCCTAATTAGTACCCCGGAGGGCATTTTGGACATTTCACATTTTTGGGTAATTAAACCCACGAAAATCAGTAGTCTATATCAGCCATTTAGGTTAGTCAGATAGGGTTAGAAAGCTCAAACACAAGAACGGCCATAGGAGAGGAAGGAGAGAGCTCTCAAGGCAAATTCAAGGCCCAAAATCCATCCGGTTGCACCGCCACCACCACCAATGCGTAGATCGCGCGACGGGGAACGCAACCACACCGAAATCATCTGCAAACCAGAACGTCGAAAATCCCAGGCAAGTTTTTATCTTGCTTATTTCATTGGTGCATCCTTCATATTAGTTTAGGAATGATTAGGGATGAATTACATTGAAGAAAACCTAAATTGTGATAGGAATTTGCATATAGTGATGACTTAAACCTTATTCTGGAAATTATCGGTGATGTAGAAGAATAATCCACGAAATTTTAATGTTGTATTAGAAGGAAATTTTGGGAAAAACATATTAGAACAATGATTAAGAAATTTCTAGGGTTCTTGATAATTGTATAGATCTTGGGCTGTTAATCCATGATTAAATGACTGAAATCCACATGCTTTACGTTGAAAATACCTAATATGATGATATAAGGTTAGTAGTATCAATTCTGGGACGATTGGGATTAGTAAATATGGAAATTATTGAAGTTAGGAGATGAAACCCGTAAGTGCAGAATTTCAGTTTTCGCAGACCTGCTTGATCGATCGATCGAGCCCAGAGCTTCGATCGATCGAGCCCCAGACCTCGATCGATCGACCCCTCCTGGCAGACTCCTATTTCCCTTTTTAAATGAGTTAAATTCAATTTATCGTGAAATAATTCTTGGACATCCTTAATAAAGTATTTTGGGAGATAGGGAAGATCAGTAGGACATACGCATAATTTTGGGACTTTTAATATGAGACGAGAATTGTATTTTTGGGGATAATTACTTAAGGGTCGATGAATTTATGTATTAAAGGGGGAGATACATAAGAGGGTTACGTTGGAACATAAAAAGGACACCTACTGAATTTTATACTTGGGAAGATAGAGTCCATGTGAGTTACGTAATAAGATGGAAGAATCCTTCGAATTAAGGTTATAGACGAACCCTTATACGCGATACCAATAATGTGAAAATAAGGATAAATGTCGTAACTATGGGATTTGAGATATAACTAATATTGTTATGGTAATATTAGTATAGTTATATGATTGTGTATGCATATACTATTTATGTGTGAAAATCATGCCCACGCTACTTACTATCCCTGAGGTTACCGCGCTGGGACAGTCTTATCTCGATGGGACCTTTATGGGGGATATTGACTTGTACCCTAGAAGATAGATATCCTTGGTACAAGCTATCACTGTGATAGTTCAGACGGGCCTAAGAGACGCAGGCATGTGCCATCCTCTTAGAGACTTGGAATCTATACTTCGCCTCAATATTGTTTTTGTATGTATGTTAATACAATTCGAGAGTGATTCTGAATGTATTCCCCTTAATATGAGTGATATGGGGCTTTGGATAGTAGAGTATGCCCGCACCATAGTTTATTTGGGGTGCTGTTATAATATATATATTATACGAGTAGTTAATATATATATGAAATTCTGAAATTTGGAACTACCTACTGTGAATTGATATGTAGGACATGGTTGATGACTCAAATTGTAAATACTTGTTTTCAGAAAGTATAATATGACACTGGAAAACTTTATTGACTAATAAAGTTAAAATGAGAACTTTGGTTATTAATTGAAATATTCGTTTCCAACAATTCTATCGTTAAATTTTGAATCCTGCGAATAACCTAAGATAAGTTAAATCATTGGGGAAAGATAGCGTGTTATATGATGAGATAAACCATTAGGAGGGTTAGTGCGATAGGAGTGCACATTAGAAGGGAGGTGAAACTTTCTCAAGAGAGTGTCGCACTAATATGTTGTTGCATTGGCCTGTATCAATTTAAATACTTGCTAAACAATTTTTAAATCATATACACTATCGGGCTCTGACTCATTTCTCTCTCTCTCTCTCTCTCTCTCTCTCTCTCTCTCTCTCTCTCTTGTATATATATATGTATATATTACAGGTGCCCAGCCACAGGGGCGTCTTGGTTAGGATCCCTTGGGAGGAACGTGCTGCAGCTTAGGTGGGAGTTGCAGGCCACTTGCTTAGACGATTTCATTCAGTTGATTCTTCTTCTATCCTTCTTAGTTATTGGGCATGTGTCGCCCTTTCCACCATTTATCTGTTTTATTGGGACATTTATATTTCAGTTATTTCTAGTACCATTATTTTGGGATTTATTCAGCATGCATGTTTTACTTTAAGTTTTAAATGTTTTGATTTTGGATGTTGAATGTTTAAAGTAATTGGATTATGTTCCAGGTCAATTGTTGTATGATTTTTACTTATTGCCAATGTTGTTAATAATTAAATAAATAAGTTTTTCTTTAAAAATACAATTTGGTTAGAAAGGTTAAAAATGGTTTCGACACTTAGCTTAATTAATTAGGGTGTTAATTTGGAAAAGTTATTTTTACGACAGTGATGCTAAGAATGAACCAACTGTTCACCTTGATTTTAATGTAATAAATTAGTGATCGCCCGGTATTTAATTAGGCGGGGTGTCACATTATCATCATATTTTGAAACTGGTAGACCCGTGACTACGCGGACAATTCCTACAAGTTACGTTGGTCATGTGCGAGGTGTTAGCGCCTCTTACGGGACCGTTTGAGGACTGGTTTGGGCTTTCACACTCTAATGGCATGTTTTTAAGCTTAATATAAATATTTCAAAATTACCGTCATATTCTCAAATCGGGAGACCCGTGACTACATGGTCAATTTTTATAAGTTACATTAGTTCCCGGCAAGGTGTCCGTGCCTGTTACGAGGCCGTATGGGGTTTGGTTTAGGTTTTCACCCTCAAACGTCATGTTTTAAGCATCATCTAGATATTTTCAATTATTGTCATCTTCTCTAACTTGGAGACCCGTGACTACACGATCGATTCCTACAAGTTACATTGGTTCCGTGTGAGGTGTTCATGCCTGTTACGTTTTCGTTTGGGGGTTGTTTTGGGTTTTTCCCCTCTGACGACTTATTTTTAAGCATAATCTAGATATTTTCAAATTATTATCATATTCTCAAACCTTGAGACCTGTGACTGCGGGATCAATTCCTACAATTTACATGCATCCATGCGAGGTGTTCATGCCTTTTACGGAGCTATTTGGGTGCTGGTTTGGGTTTTCACCATTTAACGACTTGTTTTTCAGCCTAGTCTAGATATTTGTAAAATATTGTCATAATCGTAAATTATCGACCTCTTTTACAATTTTTTCACTAGCCTAATCAATTTTTATCAGTCTGAAAATGGCCCTGCTAATACAAATATAATAAGTGCCACTTGTGATGCAGTCACGATATTCATTGTCACTTATAAATTCAACTTTAAGTGCATTAGCATTCTAATAATCATTAAGATGACTATGTTTATCAATCACACTTCATATAGAAAACTAAAGGCTTATGCCCCAAATTTTAACCAACATATTTCAAGTACTTTGTACCTTTACGAATTAAGTACAAGTATAAGTTAAATATAGGAACAAACAAAACTCATAGTAAGAAATATTCTTAAACTAAAAAACGTTCTTATAATTTTTTATTCCGCATTTCACTTTATATCTTTCTTAAATGAATAATTAAATTATGGTTTGTAAAACATAACAAACTAAGATTTATTGGGATAAATAAAGTTGAAAATGAAGGGATGTTTAGATCAAATTTACGTATTAGTGTTTGGCATGTAATCAACAATATCAATCCCATAAGTGAAGAAATGAGGAAGAGGAGTTCTTATCCATTTATAATAGACATTGTTGTGCAGTTCAACCAAATCTTATATTTTGAAACTATTAGAACTTGATTTTCATAACTCTTAAAGACCAAATCTATGGTCAAAATTCTTATATTTATTGATTAATGAAACCAATTAATAATTACATAATAAGGATCCCATCAAATATAATCCAAAAGTCCAATACGAAAAATCATTTGATCTGATATAAAGTAAAGTTTATTTCGACCTTCAATTTCCTCTATACGAAACATACTATTATTGATTATAAAACAAAATGAATATGAATATATATTGTTATTATGATCAAACATTGAACAAATCGATTCATTATCCTAATATCTCACAATCTAAAGTGGTGATCCACTGATCCTTAAGCAAACACTGATATTCATTATCTAAACCAAACCATCAAAATATCTATGTGAATTAACACCTATTTTTAACCAAATCATTCAAAGGACAAAATAACCCACACATACACACAATGGGAGATAAATACCTCTGGATAATGGCATTGGAGAGAGAGTGAGGGTGCCGAAGAGAGAGGGCATTTTTTTAGCTTGAATACAAGTCCTAGAATTGAGACAATCGACATAATAAGTTAGAGATAAAAGTCTTGAGGGTTGATCAATTCTTATTATGAATCCCCGTTAATACTTTAAATTTTATGATCAACCATAAATGCCATTTATAACAAGAAATAAAACGTGTTACAAGTGATAGCAATAAATAACTTTACATAATTGTCTCTCTTAGTGATCTAGTCTTAAAACAAATACTGAAATGTCAAACATTTTAATTGCCGCACTCTTTTCCTTCTTTGCATATTTATACTACAAATATGGAAGCCATCAGGGTCCAGAATGGAATTCAGCTCTTGTTAGCTACAGAACAAGAAGCTCAATGCACAGTCAATGCTGCTAGAAATGAAAAAATGGCTAGGTTAAAACAAGCCAAAGAAGAATCTAAGAAAGAGATCACCGAATTCCATGCACACATGGAATTTTAGTATCAGAGAAAGATTGTAGAGAGTAGTGGAGACTCTATCACTAACGTGAACAACCTCAAAAAAGAAATTGATGCGAAGATCGGTCGCTTGAAGAAAGAGGCTGCGAGAATTTCCCATGTTGTTGTCAAGGTTCTTCTGAAGCAGGTGACCACTATAAAGAACTGGAGATCTTTTGGAATGTTTAGAGGTTTTGAAGGTTAGGGGGTCATCTTATTATAATATTTTTTATTTTAGTATGGTCTCCCATTGTGCAATAATAAGATGCTTTGTTCAATGTGTATCTTATTGTGTGTATTGGTTGATTATGGATCTGTATTGAATAAAATGAATAAATATTTCCTCTTTTGTACCAATGCGCAAATGATATTATGGGGACACAGACCCTGAGGAAAAAATGTCAAAGATCTTAAAGCAAACATAGATGAGACATACCAACAGTGTAAGCAAAGTGTAAGTGACTTCCTTGGGAAGTATGGCTTTCTCAAGTGGAGGAAATGCAGCTTCAAGATTTTGAATGTGAACCATCTTTTTATGGATTCTAAAAGATGTAATCATCACTTGTTCCTATAAGCCATGAAAAACCTCTGCTGCAAATCGAAGACATGGATAAAATTCCCCGTATACACTACAAACTAATCCATATATACATTACATAAAAGTAAGTCAATCATATAAATGTGAACCCACGTCAATCTAACTCAAAATAAATCAAACCAACATGGTCGTCTTAGTCTGATAAAGTATCAACAGCATTCAAAAACATTTACGGTGTCTTCGATCGGAGTTGGTGAATAGAAATTCCAAGGAAAATGTTGAAAATGTGCATTATTAAGTTGTACATTACGCAGGCCTAGTAAAACATTCATGAAAAAAAATTCACGTGCATTATTAGGAAAACGAGTATAAAATATTTTCCATAGAAAAAAAGTATCACAATTGAAAACACTTTTACAATGGGAGAAAAGTCAAGCTTAGACCATCCAACTCATAAAAAAAATTAGTTAGAGTGAAGATATTGTGCACTGTCTATCAAATAATCCGGGAAAGAAATATTAAACACCATGCATAACACATATAAAACCTCCCTCAAATAGAGGTGATCAAATCCATTTAAATTAAGACCCACCTATAAAATCTGTCAATTTCTCCAATTAAGCCCCCACAGAGAGAGAGATGCATAACAGTAGCATAAAACAGTCCGTTCTCTTCTATTACTCTGTTGTGAAACATATAAACACACATCTAGTGCGGAACAACGAAAAAGTGTTCATCAAATGTATATAATGTACATCAATCCTATGCTATTTGGAGAAAAATTTCCTTTCAACAACAAAAAAGTCTTTTAGAGATGAGATTGCTATGTGTTCAATATGAAACACATTACATTCTTGCAAAATCAAAACAAAAATTTTAAAAATATAGGAATCAAAGCTTATATTGAAAAAAAATTATGTTCGGTACCAAATTTATTGGATTCTTACAAAATTAAAACTAATATCATAAATCCTATTACAAATGAGAGATGAAAATGCCAAAGATTAAACACCTGGAAAACCTAGTAATAAAGTTTATGGAATGAAATGAAAAATGGAACATGTACCTAGTAATTACCTTCGTGGATGAACACAGCTTTGAGTTGAAATAGAGCTTCGTACGGAAAAATTTGAGATGAAGATGAGGGTATGGAAAACTAAAATGAAATATCTGAAATGAATTCGTATACTAATTCTATTTGGTACGAATTAGAAACTGAAATGAAATACCTGGTTTTATTGATGATGGAGGGGCCGAAGGTAGCATGGGAGAGAGAGAGAGAGAGAGAGAGAGAGAGAGAGAGAAAGAGAGAGAGAGACTTGAGCGAAGAGGTCAAAGTATAGAGAGGGATGAGTGGTAAGAGAGAGAGATATACCAAAGTGTGAGTATAGTGAATTTTCTTAGGGTGTTTTATATTTTAGTCAAGTGCACTCAGTTTTGGCACACTTCAAAACAGTGACAAATTTTAGCACTATTTTAAAGTTTGCCAAATTGTCAATAAATCATGCCAGATTTGGCATAGTTTTAAACTATGCCGAATTTTTAATATTAGGGTGTGCCAAAACATTATTTTTAGTGTAGTGTATAGACACCCTTGTGGAGATATTTTAAAAAAAATCCGACCTCCTGAGGACTAATTCATCATTGTGGTGTTGAATAGTAACCATTTTTAATATCACCCCATTATCTATATAGTATCTTGATAATAAAAAATTCTATTGTCTGGCCTGATGCTTGTCCTTGAGCAACGTCGAGAAAGATTCCATCTTTGAGGAACTTTTTTATGGGTGTGTTCCAGTCGGAGCTCTGTTATTCTTCGAACATGTTGATCTAGATTTGGGTGATGTTTGGCTGATCTAAAATGACTTTTTTGGATCTACTTCATTTGAGGAGGTAACTCGTGCAAGATGTCCATCTTCTGAATTTTCTACTCTAGGAACCTTATTGATGTTGAATATGGGGATTCTTTAGATGAGGTTCTTTACAATTTCCATGTAACTTCCATTCGATCACCTTTGTCCTCATAGATCACAGTGACTAGGTTGACCACTAGTTGGAGTTGTGGACAACTTTAACATGTTATGCTTTGAAATGGATAGCCATGTTTGGGCCAGCTACTAAGTCTTTACACAATGCCTCATTATTAGAGACCTAGAATTTAAATGGATAGAAAATAGAATGTACCTCCTTCTGATATTGTGATTCAAAGTCCATTTCCACTTCCTGACATGTTGGAAGAGCTACCTACGTGCAACATTCATATTGGGAAGTTGGAGTCTGCCTTTTAAAATAAAGAAATCGTATGCATTAATGCTTCCTTCTTTGATCTCTAAGGTTCCTCCTCTACTTCTACTAATTTTTCGAACTCTTCTATAGATTCAATTAAGGTATGGCCCTTAATGGCACTCTGTGGGTGGTACCTGATATCAAATCCTCCCAACTCCACAAACATTTTCTATTCGAGTGGTTTCCCTGTCATGAAGACTATGGTATATGACTCGAAAGGACTCACACATCTAGTTGAGATAATCAGATAGAAGACTAGATTTTCCATCATGGAATACTTTTAGCCCCTATAGAGATCAGTTGACATATTACATGTGATACTAAACTCGTACTCTTCCCTTATACAGTATGTGATTACTATAGTTGAGGAAGTAGCAATGTAGAGGTGTAAGTACTTTCCATTAACGCTCTGGAATAAGAGAGAAAGAGACCCTAGATATATCGTCCAGTTCTAAAAGGCTACCTCCGCCTCTACATTCCATTATAAATATTTATTCAATATTTTGAACAAAGTTAAGCACTTAGTTATAGCCTTGGAGATAAAATGATCGAGGGCAACAACCCTTCTAGATAGGATTTAAACTTCCTTGATTGTTCTAGGAGATTTTATGTCTAACGGAGCTTTGGTGTTCTCTTGATTGGACTTTATGCCATATCTGGTGACCATATATTCTGGAAACTTTACTCTTGCTAACCCAAATGCCCATTTCTTTGGATTAATGCTCATTTAATTTCTTTTGGGAATGGAAAAGGTCTCTATGAGGTTTTGGAAATGTTTTGGAGCCTCCATACTCCTGACTATCTTATCGTTGATATAGACCTACATGGATTTATCAATGAAGTCTTTAAAAATGGATTTTGTCATGATTATATATGTCGAATCTGCATTCTTTAGTCCAAAACTCATAACTTTGTAAGTACTTTTGTCAATGCGAGTAGCATCATTTCCTTATCTGCGACAGCTATTATAACCCAATTGTAACCACAATAGGAATCCATGAAGGAGAGGAGTTCATAAGTAGTATTAAAATCCACTCATGTATCAATGCATGACAAGGGTAAAAGTTCTTAGGATAGGCTTTGTTAAAATCAGTGAAGTACGCACACATCATCCACTTCTTTTCAACCTTGGGTACTAGAACCACATTAGAGATCCATTCTAGATATTTCACCTCTCGGATAAAGTTGTCTTATAAAATCTTACTGACCTCTTTGGCAGTGGGTACTAGCACCACATTAGAGATCTATTCTAGATATTGAGTTCAATAACGACCTATGGTTTGGGTCCATGTTGAGGTGGTGGTCCATGACTCATGGGCTACCCCAATCATATCTGAGTGGCCCAATGATAATTTATAATTGTTTTCTTCTAATAACTAGTTCAACTTCTCTCTAAGAGAAGAGTTGAGGCCAGCTATAATCTGGACGAATTTGGTGAGGTTATCTTCATTAATGTAGATGGTGATGAGAGCCTTAACATACTCTCCTTTTTTTTTTCTATTCATCTCATGGATCCAGATTATCTATAGTCATCAACACTATAAACAAGTTCTCTTATGGGAGATAAAGTAATTTAGATGGGGGAGGCACGGCCTCTTTGAGGACCTCAACACTTCTATAGGAACTCCTAGAGACCTTAACCAATCTTTAATCTATCTCTAGGGGTTTCTCTAAATATTTTATAGAAGTGTTATAACACTCCTTATCTTTCTTTGATCTCCATATACTTCTCCCATGCCCAAGAGTATTGGGAACCTTATCACCATCCTCCAAGTAGACATAACATCAAAAAATTCTTTGAACGAAGGTCTTCCCAAGATCACATTGTAAGCTTAGGGAAAGTCCATCATTATGAACTAGTTTGAGATAGTGGAGCACCATTATTTGAAGTCAATCGCAAGGGGAATATTGATGTACCCTATAGAGTAGGTCCATTCTCCATTGTTCCCAGTTAATAGAGTAGTATAGGCAAAAGTTTATTTATTATGAGGCCCATGGATGTCAAAGCATCTAAGAACAAGATATCAGTTGAACATACGACATCGAGTAACACTCTCCTCATATTTCAGTTTCCTATTCTCATAGTGATAACTAGAGGATCATCATGTGGGAGGGGAATCCTCCTAAGGTCTATGTCTGGGAAGATCATCATGGGAGCCTCCCTTGGTGACTTATTCTAGCAATACACGTTATTGACTTGCACTCCATCTTATTTCATGCTCCTAAAATGAGATTTTATTGATGTGGAGGAGATTCTTCCACTGGATAATCCACCTGAGATAGTGTTTACATTAATCAAAGGGATGCCATCTTTGTTCTTGTTATTTTTTTAAGGTTTGCCAACTTCCTTAGCCAAACATTCCTTGAGTTACCCTCACTTAATCACCCCTTTTATGGCCAACTTGAGTCATAATTAATCACTTGTGTTGTTCCCATAGTCTCTATTGAATCAAAAGTACCTCGAATTGCCCCTCGTATCCTCCTGAACCCTCATGGGCTTAGGAAGAGACAAGAGTTCCTATGCTTCCAAAAATGAGAAGACCTATTCTATGGTGGTTGTGATAGGAGTGAATCTTTTGGCTTCTGGAGGCCTATTATTCTTTCCTCTATTTTTTCTCTTCTTAGTATCGGTGACCTGAGGGGACTCTCTGAGCTAGGAGAACACATATTTCTTCTTCCCTTGTTGAGGGGAGGCCATTATTCACCTAGTTATGACCTTATCTTCTGCATTCATAAATTTTTTAGCTCTTTGTAGTAACTCGATCATGAACAAAGGGGTTTTTTTCTAAAAACCCTCAGAAAGTCCATGAAGGAAACCACACAAATAGTGTCATTTAAGTAATCCACTTCTAAGACTTCGTAATTAAATCTCTTGGCATATTCTCTAGGGGTTCACTAGATTTTTATTTAAACTAAGGGAGAGAAGTGATAAGCTTTCTCATTTTCTGAGCCCCTATGAAATGGATGAGGGAAGAGATAGCTAACTCCATGAAGTTCCCAATGGTCCCAAGATTGATCTTGGAAAACCAATATTTGTTTATCCTCATCAAGGTAATGAGGAAAGATTTATAAAGAACTTCATTTAGTCCATCTTGGAGAAGAATGAGGTACAAAACTTATCTTTCATTTAGGGGTAAGACAATAGTACAGAACTTAATTGGAAAAAGGAAATAGCATCTTTTGAAGTTCCAACTCTATGAAGTTTGGAGATGCATCTTATATAGGTTTATAAGATTCCCAAACTTATCTTTCACCTTCTTGATCTCATTATCCTAGGGTCTTCACACCATTGAACCTTTATGGTATTGGTCCCCAAGAAGTGACAATGATCCCTAGTAAGGATGCATGAAATGGAAATTTATGGAACAACGGCCGCATATGCTTGGTAATTTTATCTTTCTGACTGGGGCTCATGGTTTTCCCTGATCCTTATATACTTAGATTAGGTTGGTTCCTCTACCACAAGAAGTAAATGAAGTCTTTCAAGAAAATCCTTAATTTGGTCTTGGATATCCTTTTTATGGGCACCCATTTCTCTAAGAGAGCGGACTAAGTTGGAAATTATAGTCATCCCAGTAAGGGAAGAGGTTGTATACATTTTTTTATTATGAGGGAAATTTATTCTCATATATGGTGCCAAACTGGTGGTTGTTTGAAATCTTTTAAGACCTCATCCCTAGCAGATGTTCCCCATAAGACCTCAGACAAGTTACTGAGGAGGCATGTCAAAGTGAGATATAGAGATATAAAATGGTTTAGACCTCATATGAGGATCCTATGTCCATTGTAAAGGGTGTTACTTTTAATATTCGATTGCAAACAAATGTATATAAAAATATATTGGGTTCAGGATAAGTTAGTCTAAGGTTTTTGAGGAATTTGTCACTAATCGAAGGACTATAAGGGAGTAACTTATGAACCCCTAAAGGGGTTTCTTAACTTAGTTTAGGTCCTTAAAAATATATAATATCATATCTTAGAAATTATCTAAACCATCCTTTGTACTCAACTAATATTTGGTTAACCAATGCAAAAATGACTTATACTTTCGAGCCAAGGGCTACTAAGTAGCTACAGTGTTTGCGCAATAATCCCTCTCTTAAATGGTTAATTATCCATGATTATAAATTTTTTGATGACTCCATCATCCCTTTAACCCTTTGCAAGCCTTCCATACATAGTCGTTCCCTTTTAGAGAGAATGGGTCGACAGTAATAGTATGGAAGGGTTTTCCATGAAGCCTGATGACTATAGTATCATAGTGAAGTGCTGGTGAAATAATTATAGGAAGTGTAAGGTATTTGATTGGAGCATTAAATAGGGATAAGATCATTCAATTCTAGTGGGAGTGAGTGGTTGAGGAAGGTATAATAGTGTAACAACTCGAGGTCTTGGAGACGATGATTTATTTATTTTGGGAGAACTAAATATTATTTTATTGGAGATTAATTAAATTGGCAATTGAGGTCAAAATTGGGAGTCGTTAGAAAGTGTGTCGAATGGAAATTCTGAGGGTACCATTGTGTCCATAAGGGTCGAGAAAGTCGAAATGACTATACTTGGGGTCTATTTAGGTTTCGAAATAATTTAGGACCGTTTGACTCGAATTAAAGTTATCGGGTCATTTATGTGTGTATTATCATTTAAAGATGTGTATCTTGGGATTTAGGGCTTAAAAGCCTATGGGAGAAACAATTCTTCAAAGAGAGAAAGATAAATAGAAAGAAAAGAAAGAGAGAAGAAGAAGAAGAAGAAAAGAGAGAGAAAGAGGATTTTTCGGCAAATACACGATCTCAAGGCGGATTCAGACCCTACGAACCTGAGGCAAGTGATTAAACTTGCTAAATAATTGTTGTGTACCATTTATTGCATGATTTGTGGATTTAATCTTTAGGTTTTAGGTTCAGTTTATCAAAACCTAACTTTTGGATATAATCTTATATTTGATATGTAGATCTTTGATTTGAAGGTAGAAATTAGTTCATATGTATTCTAGGATGAATATTGAGGATATATATGTGATTGGGTTGAAGATAAATGAGGATAAAATGATTAAAATGAATTTTTGGGATTTTAGGCTAAATAAAAAGTAGCCATTTTCGAGAGTTCTGAAGGGATGAATCGATTCGGCCTCCTACCGAATCGATTCAGAAATATGCAGGTGCCCAGGTCTGAATGACCGAATCGATTCGGATACAAGCCGAATCAATTCGGCCTGAGACAGAGTTCGAGGTCTGATAACCAAAATCAATTCGCCTTCCTGGCCGAATCGATTCGCCGGGCCGAATTGATTCGAAATTTGCCCGAATCGATTCGAAAATAAGGCTTTTGGAGGAATGTTTTTCTAAAAAGAATTTCGTTCCGTTTTGTTCGAGGTTATTGATTGGGAACTTCTATAGGAGTTATTTGGAATATGTTTTGGAGACTTTTAGAGAGTTTCCCTTAAAATAAATTATTGGAGTCATATTGACCAAATTTGAGGAATACCGATTAGATATTATGGTAGATTCTAAGTGAGGAAGCCCACTACTATTGTCAGTTCTATTTGGAGATGATAATTAAATTCATAATGAAATAATGAGTATAATTTTAAAGATATCGGATCTTAGGATCCAATCCCAAATGGGCTAACTTCAAAGGTTCATAAAATGAATTGAACCATATTATGGATGGAGAATTATAAATGTAAATTGAGGTGCACACGGATATAGAATATCCTTAACTTAAATAGAATTGAGAGACAATTCAATATGAGAAGCGAGATGTGAGCTTCAAGTGAGAAATAGTATAGTGTATACTAAGTGGGGAAGATGTGTGAGAGTTTACGATTAGTATATCAAGAGAGAGAATATACTAAACAATGACATTAAATCTATTGCGCCTAGGAGCGTATAATAAATATGAAAATGATGTGGTAGGTATACCTTATATGATGGTATATCTTTATTATGTGGGATGTATGTATACCTTATATGATGGTATACATGGGTAAAGTTAGGCATACCATCTCCTTGATATCATTGGGAACCTACGTACTTAGAGGGTGAGCATCCTGGCTCGATGAGCAAGGTGTGGATATTCCCCAGGTCATAGTCGTCCATGTGATTATTATGTGATATACATTATTTATTTTGGGGGTGAGAGGTCGTGGGTATGTTTCGCTCTCACTTGCCCATTAGGAGCTACGACCGCTTCCCGGGACGTCGTGTGTGTGAGTTGATCACGAGGTGTGTGTCGTTGAACCCCACCAGGTGGCCCCAGTTTGCTACGTATATGGGCTGCTGGAAGATGATAGCATGTGAGCCTGCGTCCTTGGGTTATAGCTCGGTTGGATGGTTATTGTTGCTTTTGATTGTACTTGGCTTTCTAGGACATAATGGACCTCAATGACCTACATAGCTAGGATTAATGTATCGAGGGTGTTCCTTGTTTGGATTTCGCCTCGACGAGATGTCCCACGCACGAACCGCAGTGTAATGTTGGAAATTGGGGAGAAATTAGTACTTAATGCTCATATATATATATATATATATATATATATATATATATATATATCACCTATCCTGACGATCGACAGTGCCAGGAGTAGTGTATCGGGGGGTCCCTATTTGGATTTCGCTTCGACGAGATGTCCCACGCATGAAACGCCGTGTACTGTTGAGAATTGGGAATATTAATTAATTAAAATTGGATAATAATTTGGGTTACATGCATCATGCATTGAGGGCATAACGAGCCTCGAGGATCAATACGGTAAGGAGTAGTGTAACGGGGGGGTTCCTTGTCTGGATTTCGCCTCGACGAGATGTCCCACCCACGAAACGCAGTGCCGTGTTGAGAATCGGGAGGAGTTTAGTCCTTAACTCTTGATGCTAATAACTCATATATAATAATTATATATATTGTTTACATGCCATATGAGGGCATCACTAGAATATAAAATTCTTGTAATTGAGAATGTTGATGTATTGTGATGATGTGGTTATGAGGATGATTGTTCAACTTTATATGTTCAACAAATGAACAAATATAAAGATAACTATAACATTAAAGTTAAAGTATATGATTTATAGAAGTTGATAAGAGTATATTGGGAGATAGGTTAGATGGCATTAATTAAATATTTCATTTGGGTTTAAGTTAGATTCTTTTGCCTAATTCAAAATTGGGCATACATTTGGAGATGACGTGCATACGTTTAGTGCGCGCTTTAGTTGAGAGGTGAGTTTGATTATTATGGAGAGATCGATTCCACCTAAATCATTTAATAATGCATTTATAATTATTATGCATATTAATACACTTGCTATAAAACGTTTTCAACTCGGGCTCTGACCCGTTTATATTTTCTCCCTCCATGTATATATATTATATTACTTTAGGTGTTCCTCCACAAGGACGCCACTGATGTTCATCCATCCAGTATTCGTGGAGCTGTGGCAGTAGCGGACTGTTACGGCACTTTGTTTCAGTCGATTCCTATCTTTGTAGATCTAGATTAGGATTCGGTTGTACATCAGGTATATATTCAGGTGTTGTAGATTAACACTTTTATATTTCATTCCTCAGATTACTGTATTGTACATTACCCGACAGTATATTAGAGTATTTTATTTGTACATTGTATTGCACTCTTGTATATATTTGGAGTTTGCACCTATCACTCATACGAGTTAGATGTGTATTGTTGGTTATGGTTGTAAAGTTTGTTTTGTCGTTGTTGTTAAATTAAAGTTTTAGATTTTTGGCAATCCACTTTTAATGATTCCGGGAAGTTAGCCTTATATTATTTAGTATTGTTATTTGATGTTGAGATTGTACCATCTGAGATACCTGATTTAATGTAGTATAGGGCTGGCCACCCGTTATTATTTTGAGTGGGTTGTCACAGATGGTATCAGAGCATCAGGTTCTAGTGTCTTTAGGATCTGTGTGCGTTATTGCGATCTTCCGTAAGCGTTCTTGATGTAGAGCCTTATTATTAGGACGGTTTCATTCATACGTCTATATTTCTTCTGCGATATGAAAATATTTGAAAGGCGTTCTGATACAGTTGTTCTTATTCCAGATGCCACTGAAGGGAGGTCGTTCAGTCAGGGAAAATAAAGTTGTTGAGATAGTGCAACCCCAAATGCCTCAAAGGAACATGACTACAGATGAAGTTACCAATATTGTGGCACAAGCAGTAACTGCTGTCGTTTCTACGATGGCGCAACAACCTGCCATTCGAGCATCCCAACCCCATTTAGGATTGTCTTTATGGGAGAGAGTGAAGGAAGATTTTAGTAAGGGGCATCATCCCGAGTTTTCAGGGGAATTTGATGCAATGGCTGCAAGTCAATGGAAGAATATTATGCAGAGGCACCTTCGTATGGTTGAGTGTAGTGAGGTGCGAAAATAATTTTTAGCCATATTTAAGTTATCGGGTGCAGCTCTGCAATGGTGGGAGTATGTTACCACATCTGAACAGAGAGATACTTTATCTATAATAGAATTTTGGGAACTTTTTTATCGAAGGTATTTTCCTTCCTCTACTCGAGATATGAAGATTTTTCAAGCTAATAGAACGGTGGCAGAATATGAGGAAGCTTTTTCTAGATGGGCGAAATTTGTACCTGATGAGGTAAATACGGAAGAGAAGCGTATATCAAAGTTTGTTCGAGGTTTAGACTGGAAAATCTGGCAACATTTGTTAGAGAGTCCTAAGTTAGCGACTTTCGTCGAGGTGGTGAATACGGCACTACTAAAGTGTCATGAATATCGTCTTCGTTCGCAAGAGGGTAAGAACTTTGGAGATTCGAGTTCATCAAGTAAGTTTGGCGAAGAGAGTGCCAGTAATGTGAGTGGGCAGAAAGGATTTGTGGGTAAGTGTTTCTTTTGTAAAGAAATAGGTCATAAAAAGAGAGATTGTCCTAAAAGAGGTAAAGGACCACGTTTTGATGAAGTTTTAGAAGTGCAACCCCTACAACAGATTCGAGGTTATTTTAGACTGGGGGACTATGTTTGGGAGCCCATTGATGAGGAAGGGCAATCGGACTAGAGATGGGTGATGTAAGTTAATTTTGTTTTATGAATAGGATAATTACTAAAATGAATTTTGGGAATATAGTATGGGAGATATTTATGAAAGGGTAGTGCTATAGCCCTATGATGTATGTAATGACACTAAGGGGGATCTTGATCAAGATAGGCTCTTATGTTATTATCTCTTGTAAAAGAATAGATAATTTTGTAATACGCTCAAAAAGAGCTATAAACTTTATGGTGAACGTAAGAATGGTTATGGATGATAAGTAGTAATGATAAAGCTACTTCTTTTGTATAGTTATGATTAGACTTATATAATTGTTGTATTCCAGATATGGATGTGCCTTATAAATGGAAATATATTGGAATGAAGTAAGATGTTGTTTTTGATAAAAGTTTAGAATTGTGGGTTGTGGATTGTTGGGACGTAGGAAAGTTTAGCTCATAATTATGCTAATTTTTGTGAGATACATATTGTTATGTGTATTATGATTGTTAAGACCTTGTGTTGGACATAAGGCATTTTATATTATATTATATTATATAAACCATTTTTAAAATAAACTGTTTTCCAAAATAAAACTTTTTATCGGCCTTCGGGCCATTTCAAAAATGATTTTTCCACTAAAATATTTTCAAACTCTAGTCCGGATTTAACAAACTCTCAATCCCCGACATCGCTACATAGTAGTGTATTGGGAGGGTTTCTTGTTTGGATTTCGCTTTTGAGAGACATCCCCCGAATGAAAGTGGCGAATGTCAGGAATTGAGAGGAGTTATTTCTTTGGACCATTCAAAATTTTTACACTATTAAAATGTTAGTGTTATTTATATTTATGGAATTGTGGAATGTTGGAGGCAAATGAAGCCTCATTATGATTGTTGTGAGCATAAAGCTCAAATATAAAGGGTGTATGGGCGCCCTAGTTGTGGAAATTGGTTTTATAAACTCATAATTAACTTAAATTAAAATAAATTCGTCGTGGGAAGTTAGAAGTTCGGAGATAGGATTAGTGAGGATGAGAGTGGTAGGACTAGTTGAGCTTCGGATAATTAGGCTTAGATAAAATTTTGAGGACGAAATTTTTGTAAGTGGGGAAGTTTGTAACAACACAAGGTCTTGGAGACGATGATTTATTTATTTTGAGAGAAATAAATATTATTTTATTAGAGATTAATTAAATTGGCAATTGAGGTCAAAATTGGGAGTCGTTAGAAAGTGTGTCGAATGGCAATTCTGAGGGTACCATTGTGTCTGGAAGGGTCGAGAAAGTCGAAATGACTGTAATTGGGATCTACTTAGGTTCTGAAATAATTTAGGAGCGTTTGACTCGAATTAAAGTTACCGGGTCATTTAAGGTGTGTATTATCATTTAAAGATGTGTATCTTTTGATTTGGGGCTTAAAAGCCTACGGGAGAAACAATTCTCCAAAGAGAGAAAGAGAAATAGAAGAGAAGAAGAAGAAGAAGAAGAAGAAGAAGAAGAAGAAGAAGAAGAAGAAGAAGAAGAAGAAGAAGAAGAAGAAGGAGAAAAGAGAGAGAAAGAGGATTTTCTGACAAATACACGATCTCAAGGTGGATTCAGACCGTATGAACCCGAGGTAAGTGATTAAACTTGCTAAATAATTATTGTGTACCATTTATTGCATGATTTGTGAATTTAATCTTTGGGTTTTAGGTTTAGTTTATCAAAACCTAACTTTTGGGTATAATCTTAGATTTGATATGTAGATCTTTGATTTGAAGATAGAAATTAGTTTATATGTATTCTAGGATGAATATTGAAGATATATATGTGATTGGGTTGAAGAGAAATGAGGATAAAATGATTAAAATGAATTTTTGGGATTTTAGGCTAAATAAAAAGTAGCCATTTTCGAGAGTTCTGAAGGTCCGAATCGATTCGGCCTCCTACCGAATCGATTCATAAATATGCAGGTGCCCAGGTCTGAGTGACCGAATCGATTCGGATCCAAGACGAATCGATTCGGCCAGAGATAGAGTCCCAGGTCTGATGACCCGAATCGATTCGCAGGGTCGAATCGATTCGAAAACAGGGCTTTTAGAGGAATGTTTTTCTAGGAAGAATTTCATTCCGTTTTGTTCGAGGTTATCGATTGGGAACTTCTATAGGAGTAATTTGGAATATGTTTTGGAGACTTTTGGAGAGTTTCCCTTAAAAGAAATTATTGGAGTCATATTGACCAAATTTGAGGAATACCGATTAGATATTATGGTATATTCTAAGTGGGGAAACCCACTACTATTGTGAGTTCTATTTGGAGATGATAATTAAATTCATAATGAAATAATGAGTATAATTTTAGAGATATCGGATCTTAGGGTCCAATCCCAAATGGGCTAACTTCAAAGGTTCATAAATAAATTGAACCATATTATGGATGGATAATTATAAATGTAAATTGAGGTGCACACGGATATAGAATATCCTTAACTTAAATAGAATTGAGAGACAATTCAATATGAGAAGCGAGATGTGAGCTTCAAGTGATAAATAGTATAGTGAATACTATGTGGGGAAGATGTGTGAGAGTTGACGATTAGTATATCAAGAGAGAGAATATACTAAACAATGACATTAATCCTATGGCACCTAGGAGCGTATAATAAATATGAATATGATGTGGTAGGTATACCTTATATGATGGTATATCTTTATTATGTGGGATGTATGTATACCTTATATAATGGTATATATGCGTAAAGTTAGGCATACCCTCTCCTTGCTATCATTGGGAAGTTACGTACTTAGAGGGTGAGCATCCTGGCTCGATGAGCAGGGTGTGGATATTCCCCAGGTCATAGTCGTCCATGTGATTATTATGTGATATACATTATTTATATTGGGGGTGAGAGATCATCAGTATGTGTCACTCTCACTTGCCCGTTAGGAGCTATGACCGCTTCCCGGGACGTCGTGTGTGTGAGTTGATCACGATGTGTGTGTCGTTGAACCCCACCAGGTGGCCCCAGTTTGCTACGTATATGGGCTGCTGGAAGATGATAGCATGTGAGCCTCCGTCCTCGAGTTATAGCTCGGTTGGATGGCTATTGTTGCTTGTGCTTGTACTTGGGTATCGAGGACATAATGGACCTCAATGACCTACATTGCCAGGATTAGTGTATCGGGGGGGTTCCTTGTTTGGATTTTGCCTCGGCGAGACGTCCCACGCACGAACCGCAGTGTAATGTTGGAAATTGGGGAGAAGTTAGTCCTTAATGCTCATATATATATATATATATATATATATATATATCACCTATCCCGATAATTGACAGTGCCAGTAGTAGTGTATCGCGGGGGTTCCTTGTTTGGATTTTGCTTCGGCGAGACATCCCACGCATGAAACTTCGTATACTGTTGAGAATTGGGAATATTAATTAATTAAAATTAGATAATAATTTGGGTTACATGCATCATGCATTAAGGGCATAACGAGCCTCGAGGATCAATACGGTCAAGAGTAGTGTAATGGGGGGGTCCTTATTTGGATTTTGCCTCGGCGAGACGTCCCACGCACGAAAGGCAGTGTCGTGTTGAGAATCAGTAGGAGTTTAGTCCTTAACTCTTGATGCTAATAACTCATATATAATAATTATATATATTGTTTACATGCCATATGAGGGCATCACTAGAATATAAAATTCTAGTAATTGAGAATGTCGATGTATTGTGATGATGTGGTTATGAGGATGATTGTGCAACTTTATATGTTCAACAAATGAACAAATATAAAGATAACTATAACATTAAAGTTAACGTATATTGTTTATAGAAGTTGATAAGAGTAGATTGGGAGATAGGTTATATGGTCTTAATTAAATATTTCATTTGGGTTTAAGTTAGATTATTTTGCCTAATTAAAATTGGACATACATTTGGAGATCACGTGCATATGTTTAGTGCGCGCTTTAGTTGAGAGGTGAGTTGGATTATTATGGAGAGATCGATTCCACCTAAATCATGTAATAATGCATTTATAATTATAATGCATTTTAATACACTTGCTATAAAACATTTTCAACTCGGGCTCTGACCCGTTTATATTTTCTCCCTCCATGTATATATGTTATATTACTTTAGGTGTTCCTCCGCAAGGACGCCATTGATGTTCATCCATCCAGTATTCATGGAGCTGTGGCAGTAGCGAACTGTTGCGTCACTTTGTTTCGTTCGATTCCTATCTTTGTAGATCTATATTAGGATTCAGTTGTACATCATGTTTATATTCAGGTGTTTTAGATTAACACTTTTATATTTCTTTCCTCAGATTATTGTATTGTCTGTTACCCGACAGCATATTCGGGTATTTTATTTGTACATTGTATTGCACTCTTGTACATATTTGGAGTTTGCACCTATCACTCATCATAGTTAAATGTGTATTGTTGTTTATGGTTGTAAAGTTGGTTTTGTCGTTGTTGTTAAATTAAAGTTTTAGATTTTTGGCAATCCACTTTTAATGATTCCGGGCAGTTAGCCTTATATTATTTAGTATTATCAGTTGATGGTTAAACTGTACCATCTGAGATACCTGATTTAATGTAGTATTGGGCTGGCGACCCGTTATTATTTTGAGCAGGTTGTCGCAGATTGTTCATGTACCTTCTACCTACTCGCCAAAGAAGTTACAGGAGCTTTGTAAGACGTTTGAGGGGTCCCCAAGGTACCGAGGTCACCCTGAAATAGCCAACTGAGCTTGTTCTCGTAATATAACATGGGAATTTATCCTTGGAGGAGTAGTCACGTACCCAGTGAAGGTCGGTAATCGAAACACTCTAATATAGAAGACTCCTTCAGGACTTACTGAGTCTAGACTATCAAGTGTTCAACTAATTTGGATATTATGCCAAAATATTTTTTAGTGTAGATCCCTCTCAAGTTCCATTAATATTGAAGAAGATAAAGGGATTCCAATTTGTATCAAGATGCTAGTGAATAGAAAGCCACAACAGAAAATAGTGGAAAACACTGCACTACACTATATTCACTCACTTGCATTCATTGAAATAGTTCAAATCATTTAAATAATTTTTTAAGTATTAAAATTGATTTAATTGGATTTAATTTAAATTATTCTAGGAATTAATTAATTTGTAATCTTTTTCTTATTAATGATAAATTTGTGTAAAATGATATTTTGGTATAATGTTGTGTGAAAATATTTTGGAAATTTTATCTTGAATTAAAAAAAAAATCTAGTATTTTTTATTGAATTGTTATACATTTTTCATGTTAAGGTCGTGTTGGGAAAATAATTTGCCTTATGTTTTTGTTTTCTCTGAGTCTACACTTGATCAACTAGGTTACAATGATTAGATTGATTTTATCAGAGGTTGCGGTTGATTAAGGTTTTCACCCGGATTGAAGTTTGTTAGTTGTTAAACTTGCTCACTTAGTCATCTGGTTTGGCAGTCCCAATACATTTCTTTATTAACAATTGGATTTTTCTCAATGAAAGCTTTTTCTTCCTAGCCACTCATTTAAGCCCGTGGTAACCTTTTCATTCGATTGCATATAAAACCCCTTGGTTCGATTATCTCGTAGCTTTTGGTCAAAATTTTAGGGTTTTCAAGAAAGAGAGAGAGAAGAGATATCAGTTAGAGTAAAAAGAGAAAATAGAGAGAAATTGTGTTTTTTGTTTGGGTTTTCATATCTCCTTTTAAACTAATTGAATGTCAGATTTGAACCCAAATTTTATTTCACGTATAGTTCTTCATCTAGATTATTTTTGTTTTCATTTTAAAACTTTTGTTTTTCAAAACCAAAAATCTTTGAAAACTTTGTTTGTAGAAATCTTGAAACTTTTCATTTCTATTTCATATCTTTAAATCAGATTTGTAATTTTACGAAACATTTTTTGTTCTAAACTCTACATATTTTATGAAAAATTATTTTCAATAAAAACATTTAGTTTTTCAAACAAGCTTTGAAAATTGAGTTTGTTTTTTAGCAAATCCAGTTTGATAAAACTTAGATCTAAAACTTGTTTGTAAAAATCTGAGGTCTGATTTGAGATTCTTGAAGCTGAATTCTTGCATGTAGAGATCATGTAATTTGTTCTAATGACATGTATATAACACTTAAGTGTGTGTGTATTTTAAATGCATTTTCACTTCACTACACATTGCACCAAATCCACTGTAATTTGTTGATATTTAGAGGTGTGGCTTATTCATTAAACTTGGAGTTATTGCATCAACATTCAGAGGAATTTTCCTGTGTTTAAGAGGCTATCTCAATTAGGTATATTTTTCATTGACATTTCTGATATTTATTGTATTTATAACCTATTCCTTATTATTAGTGACATTGCTTTTACTTTGGGTCGTAGAAGCCCTCGTGGATGTTTCCTCTGGGGAGGTTTTACCGTGTTTAAATACTTATGTTGTGGATGTTCTTTGCTTTACTTATTTGCATGGTTATTTACTCTTATTAGTTGGCTTAAGTGGGGATCCATTTATTATGGCCCATGAGAGTAATCGTCCAGTCTAAACTGCTTGAAGGGCTTCCCGACCCAAATCAAATATTTAACTAACACGCGTGTATTTGATATACACTAAAATACTTACGAATACATTCAAATTGGTTACTAACAATCTCGGAGAAGATATTCAAGGACACCATGATATCTCCATATGTTAATTTATTTCCTTGTACAACTCAATCTCTTACTTTATGCATCTGTGAATTGTAAACCCTACTGTAATACCCCGTAATTTTATTGATTTTTATTTAAGGGATTAATTGAATTAAATGAAAATTAATTGGGAATTAATCCGGATATAAATACTAGCGAGATATGATTTGGTATTTAATTATGATGTTAAAATTGAATATTTATTACTATGTGTGGTAATACATGAGTATTGAAAATATTAAAATTGTCGCGAGGCTGAAATATGACAATTTGGGAAATTTAGTTGGGACGCGCGTGTCAGTCGCGTCAGGAATGAAATTATTTAAATTAAAAAGTGAATTATATTTTTATCAACAAAATGGTCATTTTGAGTGCGCCAACGTGTCCGGATGGGTCGCAATAATCAGAAAACACTAGCCGGGGGTTTAGTTTGGGTCCCAGAGCACTTTTAGGCCAAACCGGCAACCTAGAAGGGTATTTTGGTAATTTTAAAAATTAGGGGATTAAGACCCACGAATTTTAGTGTTAATTTAGGTATTTTAAAAGAACCACTAAGGCCATTATCAGCCAAAAAGTAAGTTAGTGGGCTACGGGAGTTAAAGGGAGAGTTTGAAGAGGTTCCAAAAGAAACCTCCAACCACCATCACCATCCTTGGGAGAATTTTGTAGTGAAAGGGGAAAAATCATCCTTCATTCACCAACATCAATTCAGAAGAACAAATCTAAGGCAAGTGTTTTCATTTCGTTATCTGCAATGAATATTTCCTCCATGTGTAGTGTAGAAAACTTTTTATGTCTTGTAAATTTTGATGAAGAACACCCAATGGAATTATTGTGAAACTTGTGGTTTTGGGTAGGAATTTGCAAGTAGAAATATAATGAACGAATTCAATATACAAACATAAATTTTGATGATCTGAAAATGGATTAATAAGGAGTCTTTAATTGCATTTAAACTCTAGGTTCATTTCATAGGGTTTGGAGTGAAAATTGGGAATTTATGTAAATTTCATGTTGATTTGGAGTATTCGAACCCAAAAATATGTTAAGAAGCGACCTAAGAGGACTTAGAGTGGTTTAGGAACATTAAAATGCTATTGGGATGACCTTAGGGTGGATTTAGAGAAGAGAAGAACGAAGAAAAATGAATTTTGGGATTTATGGGCGTAGTCTGCCATCTTCTTAGAAGACCTGCCCAGGTCTTTCGAACGACCTCGTTCGAACGAGCTTCTAACGAGATGACAGTATCCCTTATAACGAGTTGGTAGTTCGTTCGAAGCCTTTCATTCGAACAACACTCATTTGAACGACCTCGTTCGAACAAGACTTCTAACGAGTTGACAGAATGGCCTTTTTGGCCTGATTTTATTTCAAATGTCCCGTAGACTTATTTAAATGGAGAAATAACCTTATCCCCCTGTTTCAACCAACAATAAATCGGGATGTCAGTATCCCCTCAATGGTTTTCATGCATCTCTGCTAACCTCTATTTAGCTTTTTATTTTTACAACACACCTTGCTAAGAACTCTCTGGGGCTCTTGAAGTAAAGTGTACCCATGAGAGTCGCCAAATGTAAGAGGGTAGTGTGACCAAGGTTTGGTAAAATATTGAATCGGGTGAGGTGTAACCCACTCCAATGGACACTTCCTTCAAGGTTCTTAAGAACTTCTGGAGTAGCTTCTCATAAAACCTTCTCCTTTTGGTAAAAATGGAACTCAATCTATATTTCCCTCCCTACATGAAGATGAACTTCACAACTATAATGGTAACTTTTCGCAAAAGAAACTCCTGAGAGTGATGGTTATTAGTTGGGAGTGAAAGAACAAATCACTTAGAAATAGATAGAGATGGGGGAGAATACTAGGAGGTTATGGTGTGATTTTGACAGAGTAACAATGCTATTGAGTTTTTCTATCATTTTCTTGACCTTGCCCAGGGGTCCTATTTATACTTGGGCACTAGGGCTGAGTTGGCACTTTTGATTGAGAGGGTTAGTGAGGGACAAGGTCTGAAATATACCATTTGTCCCTACCTGTGTGCAACCACCCGTCCCCTCTGATAGGTGCCACCTGGTGCAAACCAAAATCAAAAAGAAAATATACCTTCGCTTGAGGACAAAATATCTGATTTGGTAAATATCATTTAAAAAGGTAACTTCTGCTACAACCTTTGTGAACTTGATAGGGGAGGCCTTAAGTACCACCTCTTCTAAAATCATATATGTTGGGGGGGGGGGGGGGGGAGGGTTCTTGAGGACCCCCTTCTCTAAAATCATTTTTTATAATAAAAATTCAGTTCTGGTGAGCATCCTCTTAGTTTCTCATTCTAGTTATGACTGAATGTGTTGTGTAAGGACTTGAGTGACTCCTAGGGTCTTTCTATTTGTATTCTCTCAATCCTAAAGTGCTAAGTGGTTGAGCTTGCTCAACAAACCTCGTCCCTTAGCCGCCAAGCCAAAACTCCCAAGAGATCCCAACTAGCCTATTTCAGCCCTGCCTACTTAACTAAGCTACCTGTACAAGAAATCAAGTGTAAATACTTTTGTTCTTTGAAAGAATGACTTTTCAAGATGAAGGGGTTGCTCACGGTAGCCATCCACTCCCTCATCTTGGCCTATTTTCTAGAAGATGAGGGGGAGGGGACCTTGAGGGTCCCTCACCCAAAATGTTTGAAATTGAGAGGGTAGAATGTTGGGGTTCCTTACCCAAGATTTTCTATAAACTAAGGGGGAGGGTTGAGGGTCCCTCACCCAAAATGTTGGAAATTGAGGGGGAGGACTTGAGGGTCCCTCTCCCCAATATTTTCTGTAGGTTGAGGGGGAGGGCCTTGAGGGTCCCTCGCCCCAAAATGTTCTAGAGGCTGAGTGGGAGGACCTTGAGGTTCATCTCCCAATGTTTTATGAAAGAAGGGGGAGGTCCTTGAGGGTCCCTCACGCCAATATTTCCTGGCACTTGAGGGGGAGGATCTTGACTTCTCCTTGCTCTAATATTTTCTGGAAATTGAGGAGGAGGACCTTGACATCTCCTCACCTGAAAATTTTCTGGAAGTTAAGGAGGAGGACCTTGACTGCTCCTCGCCCCAACATTTTTTAGAAGTGTGGGTGGAGGACCTTTACTTCTCCTTGCCCTAACATTTTCTGGACTAATATTTTCTGGAAGTCGAGGAGGGGTCTTGAGGGACCCTCACCCCAGAATATAGTGGGTACACTTGCAACACCCCTCTACACTGTTGCTTAAGAGGCCTATTTTTATTCCTTAGTAAACTCATTGAGGAGTTTTTTTATCCTTTCATTACTACCTTCTACAAAAGGCTTAGTTGGATGTGTATATCCATATTCAATGGTATCCCAGACATCATCTCCCAGTGTCCCTTGGATGAAGGAAATCATCCTTACTTTCCGGTAAAGAAAATTGTTTCCTTCAAAGAGGGGAGGTCTAGATAGATTTACAAAACACTCAAATTTCTCGTCCATTTATATTTGTAATACACTTTCAAAGCACAGGACCTAACAGTTTTGAAGAACAAATACTCAACTCTAATACCAATTCAAAAACCTTACCAACTATTAAGTAATTTTCGAATTCCTTTTTGAGGAAAGTCTTTTAGAAAAATCTCAACAGTAATACAAGATGTGTTTAAATCATAAAATCTGAACAAGTTATTTCAGTTTCTTGGAAATAGGTTTAAGAATAAACCTAAGCCTGTGTAGCAGCAGTATTAATGAAGAACAAAAACACACACACAAGGGACGATATTTTTTACATGGTAAAATCCCAAAACTAGGGGAAACATTCACGATGACCTATATGCCACAAAATAAAAAGTCCACTATAATCAAACAATATGTACAAGATTACAAGCACTAAGCATTCATTGATGATCCTAATTCTGAGATGAAAAATATATCTACACGAGTTCCCCTCTCAAAGGTTTATCTGATCTGGCTTTGACCTTACTAGAAGTTTCTTTGCCTTCCTCCTTGTTCCTTATTTGAAGTGGCACGAATAACTCAAAATCTCTCAAATGAACCACACTTACTAGGTGTCCATGTGAGAGTGTTGTGATAGTGATGTGACAACAACTACATGCAATATGTAGTTCACACCTCTAAAGATTTAGAAAAATAAATCCTAATGAATTACACAGAATCTATAAGAGATGCAGAGAGTTCAAACTGCTTGAAAATTCGACTTCGAAATAATTTTAGGTCTGAGAAAATCTTTTTGAAAAAAATAGATCAAAGGTTTCAAAGCTTATTTATATATGAACTAATTTCACAAACTTAGAAACTTAAACTTTTTGAAACACTATTATCAGATCTGAGATTTAAATACTATTTAAAGTCTCTTTTTCAAAATATTTGAAACAAAGAATGTATCTAAGAAAATATACAATTATAACATAAGATTCAATAGAAAAGAGCATCAGAAAGCCTGAAACACTACGTGATATATATCTCTTAGCAAATCTCATAATTTCTAGGCAGAAATGTAAGATATACAACGAGAATGGGTTCCTAAGAGAGATAATGTTTGGCGAGGTTCTTTAAACAACAAATCCACACACTAAAATGTGAAGGAAACCTAGAATATCTAACTCTAAAGAATGGAGGTTTTTTAATTTGATTAACATGAGTAAATAGGCGTTTGGTTTGTGAGAAAACATAAGGATTTGTATGTATAAACAACTATTTTCTCATGCTCTCACTCTCTCTCTCTACTCTTTCTACCCTCTCTCTTTTCTCTTTTTCTTCAAATGATAGAATGGCAAAAGTCTTCTAAAGGCTAACCAAGGGTATGTATTTATATTGCCCATAAAAGGATCCAGACGTTAAAAGAGAATTAGGGGTTGTGATCAATTTGACAGTTCAAACTCTTAATCTAAGGGTTGATAATATACCATTCTTATTCTCAATCTGATCGGCCCCAAGGACGTCACATGGATCATTTCTAAACACATGCAAATCGTTGAAGAATTTGATATAAAGGCTAACAACGAATCTCAAAAATTGTGAGAGGCAATAAACTCAAACCCAGCCAACCAGAAGCAAACATGTGGAGAGATAATGTTGGATGAAAAATGCGTGTTTTTGAACTTATTAAAATCCAAATTATTACCACATAATTCTTTGCTAGTTTTTTATTCTACCCTGGCATATTTCCAAGGAATAAAGATACTTTAATTTTGACCCCAACACTTTGAAAATAATATTTTAATTATTTTAAAAATCATTTTAAATGATTTAAAAAATATTTAAAATGTTATAAAAATTATTAAAAGTATGTAAACACTCGTGCACACACTTTTAAACCTATATACATGATTTTTGTCCTATAGCGTGTTCAGTTAATAAGAATACTTCCCTTTTTGGTAGGTATGTGATTTTTGGACTTGTTGATAGTTGTTGATGAAGTTGGTATACATTGGAGGGGATGCTCAAAATAATCTAACCTATTTTTTCACTATATCCAAATTAGTTGGAACTCCTATATGGTTTATACTAAAGCGAGTCAACCATATAGTGTGTTCTCATGTTTCTGATTCCTGTCCACTAATTGATGTTTTTCTCCCTCCGTTTTGTAGCTCGCGATAAAAATCATGGTCCTGAGATAAGCGAGGTTAATGTTCTTAAACTTTTAAAGGCCTAGAATATTAAGGATAGGCTTTCTGACGATGATCATCTAAGGTCAGTAGCCTACTTGCCAGAGTATACAAATACAACAAGAAACTTCATCACTTGATCGGTCGACAAAGTCCCTAACTTGAAAGCTCTAGAAGTTATTCCCTCTGATCTAGTTGTTCAAGAGGAAGAAGAGGAGGAATAAGAGGAAGGAGATGGAGAAAAATAGACAAAATAAGAAGAGACAAAAGAAGAAGAAGAGGGTATGTCTCCCCAGATCAAGAGAATTATTTTAACGCTTAGTGATGATGAGGATCAAGCATTTTTATCTACTTCTTAGTTAATACTGATGCTTATAGTAAAAATGCCACAAAGTGCTAGGGTGAACTGAATCAATAAAGTACATGATATCAGTTGTTAGATGAGAAGGGATAAAACTAATCATTGAATTTAAATACTGATGATAAATTCAAATACTGATGATGGTTAACAAAATATGTAACATGGTAGTATAATAACATGCACATACCAAGAGTAAATGGGGCTATCACATCGTGATATCAATAGGAGTATTTCAAGTGCATAGTGTATAATAATGAAAAGGTAGGAAAAACCAACTTGCTTGGTATTCGATTGACTTCCTGTCACACTAGGATATTCAGAAGAATTATGGCTTGATTTTCTGTTATACAATATGTGGTATATAAGTATTAGGGGTTAATCAGGAAGTTTTGTTTTTAAAAATGTCTTTGTTAAAGTTCCAAGGACTTATTTGTAATTATCTTTGGACTTTAAAATATTGACCTTAATCCATTTTTGAACTTTGGTGCAAGAGAATTTTTATTTTAAAATAGTTTGATGTATGTATGGGCAACGTTTGGGGATCAAACTCATAAGTTGGAAAATTTGATATGGGTTAATTTGTAATTTTACAGAAATTTATTTAAGTAAAAACCTTATTTTTACATAACTTGAGCAAGAAATATCCAAACATGGTCTTATCTTATACCAATTTGATCAGAAAAAATTAATAAAAAATTTGTGAAAAAAAATCAGAATTTCCTGATTGGCCATGCAACCTTATGTACGCGGTCAAGGTTTCTGACTAAAGTCTTCATCTTTAACCTCTCGATTTCGACTTTCTAGGGTTTTAATTTTTGATAGAAGTTTTCTCCTTTGTTGTTATACCATTTGACATGATTCCTTAACGAACGTAACCTAATTTTGCACGAGGAATCCAAATATATAAGTTTTATTGATTGACATTCAGTATAAATTAAGTTCTAAAACCGTGTTCTTTAAAAAATTGACCTAACTTTCGTGGATCTCTAGAGTATGTCAAGGTCTCTTATGAATTGGGTTTGGTTTATGCTATATATGAGAGTAGTTTGGGTTTCGTTTCAAAGATTATGATGGATTGTACATTGGGAATTTTGAATTTGCAGGTTTTTAGTTCAAAAAACACTTTTAATCGATTTGAGCTCTACATGAACATTCATGACTTTTAACCAATACACACAAGATCCTTAGGTTCTAATGAAGTTATACATGGCTTCAAATCAATGTTTAAGGCAATATATCGAGTTTCACCATTAAAGCTCAAGCTTTACTATTGTTCCTACAGGTTTTTACTATCTCAGGCCATTTTACACGTAAAAGATGGCATATTTCGAGTGTTCTAACTATAATAACTATGCAGAAAACTACTAAATTCAAAGAATTGAAAATAAAGCATAAAATGACGAGTTACCTGAATTTAAGGAAATTTTGAGAATTAAAACTGAACTGTGGGTGTTTTTTTACTAGTTGGGTCAAGGGGTATTTATACTATTTCATGTGAGGATTTGATTGGAGTTAAAAGGAGGTGAATTTGAACTAGTTTAGGTGAGGTTTAAATTGTGGGTAAATGGGGTGAACATGGGTTCATAGGGTTTCCATGTGGTTTTAACCTCTTATTTTTCCGCGAGGTAGTAGGTGGACAGGGTTTGAAATAAAATTTAAGAAGTTTTTGGTTTTAGTCCCTTATTGTTTGTATAATTGCACTTATAGCCCTAAAAGTACACTTTTTGTAAAGTTTAGGGGTATTTTGTTAATTTTAGAAAGTTTCCAGGGTTAAAACTATAATTTTTTACTAGTTGAGGTCTAAAGGTTTATTTTGATATAAGGTTGGGGTTTAGGGGTTAAATATATATCAAGTTATCTTACTTTGAAAATTTTAGGGGCTCTTTTGTAATTTACTAAAACTTCAGGGGTTTAAGTTGATATAACAAAGTTTTAGGTTTTTAAACATAGTTTCTTTCCTCTTTGAAAAATTTTGGTTTTACACATCTTATAAGGGTTTAAATTGAGGTTGTAGGTAAATTAGGGTTTAAAGAAATTCTTGATTCTTACAGTCCGCCTACCTATAAAAAAAATTTCCTCGAATTTTACCTCAAAATAACTTGGGGTATTGATTCTTCATTGCTTATTTTGTTTCCCATGTAGCTTCTGGGTGATTTTGATGCTCCTAAATTACTTTAACTGAGGGGATTTCCTTATTTATGAGATACTTCACTTGGCGATCAAGAATTTAAATATGACGTATTTCAAATTCATGATTGGGTCCAACTGAAACATCTTGCCATGTGATGGTATGGGATGGATCTGATATATACTGGCCTAACTGTGATACATGTAACACGTTATGGATTTTGGATAATACCACATATAATTCTAATTAATAGGCTACTGAGCCAATTCTTTTAGAAACTAAAAGGTCCAATATATCTGGGGGCCAATTTTCCTTTCTTCCTGAAATGTAAAATTCCTCTTTCCGGGGGACACTTTGAGAAATACTTGCTCAATTTCTTGAAATTCTAATGGGTTTTGGCGATGGTCTGCATAACTCTTCTGTCGATCTTGGGTTGTTTTCAACTTCTCTCGAATCTGTTGTATTACCTCGATTGTCTCTTGAATTATTTCTGGACCAAAGTACTTACTATCTCCTAATTCTATCCAATATATAGGGGATCTACAGGGTCATCTGTATAGAGCATCAAATGGGGCAACTTTAATACTTTCTTGGTAGCTATTATTTTCTGAAAAATCAATAAGGGGTAAATATACATTCCAGTGGTCAGACATATCTAACGTACAAGAACATAACATATCTCCTACGGTTTGAATCGTACGTTCTGATTGTCCATCCATTTGGGGGTGGAATGTAGTACTTAAGTGAAGTTTAGTACTCATTGCAGCTTGCAATGCTTGCCAAAATTTTCATATGAAATGAGAATCTCTATCTGATAGAATGGATAAAGGGATTCCATGTAATCGAATAATTTCTCGATGTATAACTTGCTCAGCTTTTGGAATGAATCGGTGGTCTTTAAAGGAAGAAAATGGGAAAATTTGGCTAGTCAATCTACTATTACCAAAATTGAATTATGTTTTGGGACGTACGGGGTAGTCCACGGACAAAATCCATGGTAATATAATCGCAGTTCCATTCTGTAATTAGTAAGGGTTGAAGAAGTCAACCAGGGTGTTGGTGTTCTATCTTTACTTGTTGACAAGTAAGACATCTCCTAACAAAATTCTCGATATCATTTCCCATGTTTGGCCACCAATATTGCTTCTTGAAAGCATGGTACATTTTTGAGCTTCTAGGGTGTATCATAAATTTTGAATGATGAGCTTCTTGTAACACTTCTTCTCATAGAGATGTATTACCAGGTACATATAATCTATTTTTATATCATAGTCCTATTTCTTTATTGTAGGAAAAATATGGATTTTTGCTCAAAATTTTTTGTACAAAAGAATCTTGGGTCTGCAGAATTAAGATTTTCCTTCTTAATTCGAGATAAAAGATAATTTTAAATTTTTTTATACAAGGGGTAAGTAATCGTAGATCATAGTAATCTGTGGTAGTATCAATATCGTAGGAATTTCAAGTATGAAGTCTTCCTACGGGATTTGAACTCAAAGCGTCGGCTACTACATTTCCTATTCCTGGATGATAATTAAGTTTAAATCGGTAATCTTCCAAAAATTATATCCACTATCGTTGTCTTAAGTTCAAGTCCTTCTGGGTAAAGATATACTTTAAACTTTTGTGATCTGAAAAGACTTGGAAACTTACACCATAAAGGTAACAATGCTAAATCTTTAATGAAAAAACTATGGCTACTTGTTATAAATCATGGACCGAATAATTACGCTCATGCGTCTTAAGTTGTTATGACCGTATTCTACTATTTTTTCATTTTTCATTAACACACCCTAATCCTTGTAATGAAGCATCAGTATATACCTCATAACTTACATCACTAGATGGAATAATGAGGATAAGAGCAGTAGTTAACTTTTCCTTCAACTCTTGGAATGATTGGTTACACTCCCTGGTCCATACAAATGGAACTTCCTTCCTAGTTAGTTTTGAAAGGGTAAGAGCAATACGTGTAAATCCTTTGGAAAAAATGGCGATAGTATCCAGCTAATCATAGAAAACTCTTTACTTCTGTAATATTAGTAGGGTTTTTCCATTCCAAAATGGCTGAAATTCTGGGCGGATCGACTTGGATTCCATTCCCAGAAATCACATGTCCTAAAAATTTAATTTTCTTCATTAAGAAGTCACATTTTCTATTTTTTTTCATATAACCGATGGTTTTTTAGAGTACTTAAGACTATCTTCAAATGTTGGGTATGTTTTATCATAATTTTGCGAGTATATGAGAATATCGTCAATGAAAATGATAGAGAACTGATCAAGAAAATTTCTAAATATTCTATGCATTAGGTCAATAAAATTGGCAGGGAATTGGTTAAACCAAATGACATTACAATAGATTCAAAATGCCCGTAACGAGTTCAAAAAGTAGTTTTCGAAACGTCTTCCTCTCTAATGCATAACTGTTAGTAATCGGATCGTAAATATATTTTAGATAAGACCCTTGCTACTCTAAGTTGGTGTGACACCCCAACTAATTAAACCTTGGGTGATCAAGCCTTAATTCAATTAAAACAGGTTTCTTAAATGGTCCATTCTTAGCATCACTGCCGAAGGCTTTTTAATTTACTAACCACCTAAGTGAAATTAAACGAGTGCCAAATTTTTTTTTCTTTCTTAAGAAGAATAAATAATCCATACCAACACTTTACAATTCTAGTAATACTAAAACAGTTTGCATAAATAACTGAATGCATGTAAAGTCTTGCCGAAAACCACGGCCAATAAAAGACAACTAAAAATCCATAACTAGAATAAACTGTAAAAGTAAATATAGGACAACATGTCCCAACTAAGAATACTGAAACTGAGATCCTGCACTAGAACTGAAAAAGAGGAAGCGTCTAAACAATCCCTGCAACATCCACACGTGCTGCAGCTCCCAAATCTCTGGAATGGAATCATGCTGGGTGTCCCTGTGGCTGGGCACCTAAAAGGTTTTTAAAAATTTTACATAGCAAGAGTTAGTACTCAAAACATTTGAAAATATTTTGCAAGCAGTTATCACAATTGAGTTATTGATTACACATTTTAAAGTTTCCCAGAACTCCCTTGGACTTCCTCACCTCTCTTTTATAGTACATAACTATTGAGGATACTTAGTCTACCCAGTTATACTACCCATAACCGTAGGTAACTTATTTACTATTCGTTGTCTTTATTCTTGTAATAATTACATCACGCTATAAATTATTACTAAGACATTTACAATTCATTTCATTGTTTACTATTCTACATCAGTAGATTATACACATAGAATACATTTTATCACACAATAATGTATTTAATATCAGTTATCACTAACATATCCTTTTATTACACATAAAGGACTCTTGGTTCGGAATGATTCATCAACCCCAAGTAAAAGTTGGTTCGGAATAATCCATCGACCCCAACTATTTAAAAATATAAATATATACACATATTCTGGTTCAGGACTCTTTCATCGCGACACCAGTTTAAAGTTTGGTTCGGCATTTTTCATCGACCCCAAACATATAATAACTTTATGTTAGTTCGGAATGTCACATCGACCCTAACATAATTAATTTAGGTAAAATTCTATTAACCCAAACTTTATATGATTTAGTAGGTACACACCCAACCTATCAAATCATGCCCGTACGTAATATATTTATCTTATATTCACTGTACTCATTAATTTACAATTTATTTCACTATTGTATTTATTCGAGTATTCACGCAACTCTGAGGCCCTAGTTACCCCTCTCTTAATTCAGTTGTTAAGTTAACTTTAACCTACTGGTATTTTTCCGGAATTAAATCTCACTCTTTCCGTAATTTAATTTTCACCATCTCAACATACAGCTCAATTGATCGTTCTCCCGTTGGTTCTTTTCTCCAAAATTCCCACTCAATCATTTATGAAGAAAACTAATGGTACACCTACTGGTGATTATAAGGTCTCCTCATAGGTAAAATATCATTACCAAGGTTCCCATTAAGCGACGATAATTAAAAGAAATTTATTCACAAAATTCTCTAAAGTCCAGCCAGGGTCGATCGATCGAGGGGATATGGTCGATCGATCGACTGCTCGATCGATCGATCAAGCAGTGACAGACCTAGTTCGTCTTCTTCATGCGGGTTTCACCATTTTTATCTATCTATCTCTCATGATAGTTCATCATATTTGCAACCAACAATTTCTAATCATTCATACATGTTCTGGGATGATTACTAACGATTTAAAACAACAAAATCATTATAAATCTTGTCCAAATTTACTAAAAATCTTTCTAATGTTCAAGAAACCTAAAAATACATTCTTTACATCTTTCATCATAATTACAGATTTTTAGTTCGATTTAATCATCTAGTTTTCTATGATATCAGAATATTTGGAGATCCAAAAACGTCCAACATGCAATCCCTACCAATCATGAATCATAATCAATTGTTTTTCTCCAAAAAATATCATAAAAACTATGTTCTTCATAAAGCTTAAATATGGGTATTATAACTCAATTTATTTTGCAAATAACCACTTGCCTTATGATTTGTAGGGTCTGATTTCGTGGTTGTTGACGATGGTTGATGATTTTGATCCTTCAATCCTCCTTCCCAACAACTTTATGGTGAAATCTCCTTAGAATTTCCCTTCCTTCCTTAGTTTTGCCTTAGGAAATTGTCTCTCTCTCTTCTCAAATGGCTATGGTGTATATTTTTTCTTTCTAACCCTCTCCTCAACTCTTATATTCTGATCTAGGGTTTCCAAAATTCGTAGGTCTACTTACCCATAATTGTAAAGAGACCAAAATTCCCCCGAATGGTCCCGGTTTAGCCCGAAAATGATCCGACACTCAACTAGTACCCCGGGTACACTATTTTGACTAATTCGAGCCTTTCGGAATCAACTGTGGACTCTAAATTATCGTTTGAGTCTCTTAAATATTTTTCTACTCTCATCCTTAATTTTTGTCCTATGCGCGACACTCGGTTGAGATAACTCCGGTACGTCCATATAGTCACTAGACCGTACATATCAACATTAAAAATTCACTACTCACATTTAGTAAATTTTTAATCATCATATTCATCTTTATTAAAATTTTATCTCATTAAATTACTCTTTTCACGTGATTTAAATAAAACGTATTTAATCACATTAAATTACTCTACTCACGTAATTTGAATAAAACTCACATTAAATTATTCTACTCACGTAATTTAAATAAAACTTATTTTCCTAATTAAGAAGAATTACGGGGTATTACAGTTGGTGAAATAGTTCTCCTATTTGGGATAAAGGATTCTTATTCTAAATAGTTAGGAAATTCAATTTACGATAACCTATGCATAGTCTAAAGCTTCCATCATTTTATTAATAAATAACACTAGAATTCCCCAAGGTGATGAACTTATTCAAATGAAACCTTTTGCTAAAACAACATCTAATTGGGTGCGGAGTTCTCAATGTTCTAACGGATACATTCGATATGGAGGTATCAAAATAGGAAGTGTATTAGGATGAAGATTGATACTAAACTCAATTTCTTTAGGAAGGGGTAATCCTGGTAAATCTTCGGGAAAAATGTCTTCAAATTATTTCAACAGATTTGGAATTAAAGAAAAATTTTGAATTTTGAAATTTGAAGGTTCTGATGGACTTGATCCTTGAAACATAAAAGAACAATTATTTTTGTTTTGAAAATGAATTTTCTTAGCTTGACAATTGATATAAGCGCGATGTTTAGATAATACATCCATTTCAATAATAATAACGAAATTGCAAATATTTAGAATTATCAAGTTAATAAAAAGAGTTCCTAGACCAAGTTGAATTTTACAATTTCTATAACCTGTGTAGGTGTATTGATTTCACCTCTTGGTAATTCAAAATCCAATGTACTAGTTAAAGAGGTTGGAGATAATTGAATTTATTTAGCCAGTCTAAGACTAATAAAGGAATGCGTAGATCCTTTATCAAACAAAATATGTGTAGGGACATGCTGACAGATGATCATACCTCTTATCACGTCGTATGCATTTTGCATAGGCCATGTATCATAACACCATTCGGAATTGGTTTAACTTTCTGGGTTGGTTTGGACTGATTTGGAATAGAACATAATTTTGGATTTTGTGAGGGTTTGTTTTATTGGCGGAAGATTGGAGCTGACATGATCTTAGGACATCGACTAATATGTCCTACCTCATGACATTCGTGACAATGAATTTCAGTATGAGTTATGTGATGACGGATCTGGAAATAAACTTGTCCACTAGATTTCACACATGGATGAGTTTTATAATGAAATTAGATGTGAGGAATTTATGTTTGGAGACGAAATTATTTTTGGAGATTGTTAGCTTGATTTTTGAGAGTTAGGCATTCCGCGAATTTCGAGGAAGAAATTCCATTGTTAGTGGGGAAGTGTAACAACCTGGGTAATTTTGGGCTATTTTAATTAATTTTTAGAAAATGGAGGAAAATAAAGTTTTAGATAAAATTATTTTTATTTCTCAAATATGTTGGTTATTATTTTTAAAGGCGAGAATTTCAAACGGTTTCGAAAACGGAGTTAAAACGGATTCTAAAATGATTTTAAAATGTTTTTAACTCTGGGAATTCTTAGTCTGCGAATTGTCAAAATTCCGGAAGGATCGATCGATCGATCCTGGGAGTCGATCGATCGACCTCCCCTGATTTCGTGAACAACAAGTAATTTTCAAGAGTTGTTTTGACTTCCAACTCTTCATTTCTTTGCTTTTTTTAAAGGAGTCTTTTGGCTTCCAACTCTTCATTTCTTTGCATTATAAAAAGAAGTCGTGGGCAACCCTTTTAACCTACTTTTGGCAGCAAATATATTTTATAATCCTCTTCTTTTTATATACACATTGTCCTTTGAGATTTGTGAGTTTCAACCTTAGATTAGAGGTGTTTATTGGAGGTTCTTGGAGGAGCTTTTGTAGATCTTTTGAGTTGATCTTGAGTATGTGATCGTTGGTTTCTCATCATGGATTGAGGTACAGGGTTTTACACAATAGGCTCCTTAAATATCGCGAGTGTCACTCTTTGACTTCTTGTTAATTGAACTCATATTTGAATTGATAAATTCATTGAAATATGGAAAATAATTGTTAAAATTATTTTGACTCATGTGGTATCATTATATTATTGATGAGCACATTGTCATTAGATTTTAATATGGCACGGATGTTAACTACCCGCCAAAATACCTATTCCCGGCTATGGCTTGATAAAGCATATGCGAATGGGGTGAGGGTTGGTTATCCATTGATGTGTTGTTGAGAAATTGTATTGATAAATGCTTTGAGATTCGCATTTTGATTTGAATATTTGTACTCGTGTTGTTACGCTTTGTTCATCATTAATATATTTGTTGAGCATATTTCCTGTCGTATTGTGTACTTCCCCATATTTTCTTTTAGTTGCCAGGTTAGCGTGGATTGGGACGCTATGGACCAATTGGGATTATTTTAGTGTGGATTATTTTGGGAAGAATATTTTTGGAAGAATTGTATTAATTATTTCATTGATGAATAGAGCATTTTATTCGAGATAGTTATTTTATTATTTGAGAGAATTTTGTTGTATTAAATTGAAGAGATTGAGATTAGTGGATTTTAATTACATTGTAGGATTTATTTAGATGCTCTATACCTTATTATTTGTGGATTTGGTTTAGTTTTATCGATAGTGGTGTCGAACCATAGAAGAAGAATTGCGTTCTACAATGGCTATAACATCAATTAACTGTGAGTACTCACAAATTTGTAACGAAGCGATTGAATTATTAATTCTCGAATATAATCCTATTTCAAACTGATTACATCTCTTCATCTCAGTATCCACGTACACCAGGGAACAGCGAGATAGTTAGGTAAACTTAGCCTCGTATTGGGCTACTGAGAGGCTAGGTTGTTGCAATTTTAGGAAATCAATGGTTCGTTGGTCTCGCCCAGTCTCAGGAAAGTACTTTTTGAAAAAAGTCTCCTCAAATTGTTCCCAAGTAATATTAGCAACAGTCTGATGGCATGATATGACTTGCCACCAGAAATGAGCTTCACCTTCAAACATATAAGTGGCTAATGTTATTCGAAAATTAGTAGCTATACTTAATTCGTTCAGAATTTTCATAATATGACGCATCCATTTCTCAGATTCATTAGCACCTCGCTTCCCAAGAAAATATGGGGGTCATTGTCTTAAAAAATCTTTAAGATCATTCATTCTACGAATCTCTTCGAAAACATCCTCTGGAGTAGAATGAGTAGTTTATTACTGTCGGGCTAACATCGCAAGTTCTTGGAGACACTGCATGATTCCTTCAGTCCGAGTCTATTCAGGTTGAGTTCTAGTAGAGGGGGTTCGGGTGTAACCATCCTAAAATAGAAAATTTTAAATAATAAAAGTTATAAACAACAATTATGTAACCAACCTACTATATTTCACATAAAGTTGTATGGTACAATACTATTATACACCATAACCCATATCAGTGCAACTTTAGTTATATTTTATAACATATAAAACAACTGTTAATGTTAGATTCTTGTAAGTAGGAATGAATGCTTCATCACTAGATGTAGATTCTGGGCAGACAACATATTTTCCTTGATCTACATCATTAGTCGAGTCACCTGTGGTACTGGAAGAATACCCTACGTGTATTTCACTATTAGATGTCGCTTCCAGGGACATTGGTGGAGCTAGAAGTTCATCCGCAAGTGTCAAATTTATAGCTTCTTGAAGTATGATCGGATCATTAGCAAAATCATCCACCTTTTGTATTATCGGTATCTTGCCCAATACTCTATTGGTCAACATCACCCTTTTAATGTCTTTACTTGACCTTACCCAGTCTTCTTCAACTCCACGAATCATTTTTCTTAACCTACCAAAGCCTCTTCTTTAACACGCATTTCCCATCTGTTATCTCTCTCGAGATCTATTTTAAATATAAATGTATCCCATACGTCCATACTGCAAAATGGATTTACCATATAATAATAGTAATAAAAGTAGTTATGAAAAGATCAAATAACTAATATCTTATCTATTTTCGGCATAAAATGCTAACCCGGCGATGTGTTTTATATTTAAAACATGCTTTGATACCAACTTATCACACCCTGATTTTGGGTATGAATGAATAAGTACACGTAAAGCAATGAATTAAAGCTAAGGCAGAATAACATAACTTTTATTCAGTATTAATACGCTACATAGGGTTGAACCCTCGCAGGGGTGATTTACATCTTTCTAGTACACACAATAATATAGAAACTTGAAAGGTTCCACTCCTTGCTCCCATCTGGTTTAATCTCTGCCCACACGGTCACATACGCACACATGCGATCAGTTTCTATCTTCTAGCAGGGAACATGTACTATCTTCTTTCTCCTGGCGCATCTGGAGAAGGAAGGAATTAGCATAAATATGCTAAGGAGGTTATTCCAGTTCTATAACAATGATATATATATATATATATATATATAAGTGAGAGTTGGAGTGTGTATAGAATCAGTGTTTAAAATGTTAACAATAATAAGCTAATAATTCCATATTTATCAGATTATAAAACATCAAAATGTTGAAACTCATAATTCTATAATGATTCGTCCGTTTAAGAAATACGGTTCATTACCAGTTTAGTTAGGATTATGCAAATAAATTCAAAGAGTTTGGAACTAATAATCTCATTCTTACTAGTTCACATAGAAGTAATTACGCCATCAGTTAACTTATAGTAATCAGTCAACCCAATTTTTGGGGGGAAAATTAATCTGCTATTCACACAATTAAAGTGGCACTCATACGTATGTAGTAATAGCCATAGTTCTCAATCATCTGAGACTAGTAGGCCAAGTATAAAGTTTTATGGGACAACACGTCAGTCTACTTCCTAGTTAATACTGATGCTTATAGTGAAAATGGCACAAAGTGCTAGGGTGAACTAAATTAATCAGGTACATGATATTATTTCTTGATGAGAAGGTTTAAAATTGATCCTTAAATTTAAATACCGATGATAAATTCAAATACTGATGATGGGTAACAAAATATGTAGTATGGAAGTATAGTAACATTCCCATACTAAGAGTCAATGGGGCTAACACATAGTGATATCAATAACAGTATTTTAAATATGCAGAGTATAATACTAAAAAAGGTAGGAAAAATCTACTTGCATGGTATGTGGTTGACTTTCTGCCACACTGGGATATTCGAAAGAATTTTGGCTTGATCTCCTACTATATAATGTGTGGTATATAAATATTAAGGGTTAATCAGTTAGTTTTGTATTTAAAATCGTCTTTGTTAAGGTTCTGGGGCTTGTTTATAATTATCTCGGGCCTTTAAAATATTAAATTTAAGCTCATTTTTTAACTTTGGTGAGAGTTTTATCTTAAAATAGTTTGATGTATGTATAGGAAAAGTTTGGGGATCAAACTCATAAGTTGGAAAAGTTGATAGGGGTTAATAAGTAATTTTAAAGAATTTTCTTTAAGTAAAAACCTTGTTTTTACATAACTTGAGCTAGGAATATCTAAACATGGTCTTATCTTATACGATTTTGATCAGAAAAATTTAATAAAAATTTTAAGGAAAAAATCGAATTGCCTGATTGGCCATGCGACCTCACGCACGTGGTTAAGGTTTCTGAATAAAGTCTTCATCTTCAACCTCTCGATTATGACTTTCTAGGGTTTCAATTTTTACTGAAGTTTTCTCCTTCTTTGTTATACCATTTGAGATGATTCCTTGACAAACTTAACCTACTTTTTCATGAGCTCTTATGGATTGATATTCAATATAACTCAAGTTCTAAAACTGTGCTTTTTCTGAAAATTTGACTTGACTTTTCTGGATTTCTAGAGTATGGCAAGGTCTCGTATGAATTCGGTTTGGTTTATGCTTTATACGAGAGTAGTTTGGGTTTAGTTTTAAAGATTATGATGGATTGTACATTGAGATTTTTGAATATTTTGGTTTTTAATTCAAAAAACACTTTTGATTGATTTGAGCTCTACATGAACAGTCATGGCTTTTAACGAGTACACTCGAGATCCTTAGGTTATAATAAAGTTATACATGGCTTCAAATCAAAGTTTAAGTCAATATATCGAGTTTCACCATTAAAGCTCAAGCTTACTACTGATTTTTACTATCTTAGGCCATTCTACACATAAAAGCTTTCATATTATGAGTGTTCTAACTATATTAACTATGTAGAAAACTACTAAATTGAAAGAATTGAAAATGAAGCATAAAATGATGAGTTACCTGAATTTAAGGAAATTTTGAGAATTGAAACTGATCTTTAGGGTGTGTTTTTACTGCTTGGGTCGAGGGATATTTATACTAATTCATGTGAGGATTTGATTGGAGCTAAAAGGAGGTGAATTTGAACTAGTTTAGGTGAGGTTTAAGTTGTGGGTAAATGGGGTGAACGTGGGTTGAGAGGGTTTTCCATGTGGTTTTAACCTCTTATTTTTCTGCGGGGTAGTAGGTGAACAATGTTTGAAATGAAATTTAAGAAGTTTTTGGTTTTAGTCTCTCATTGTTTGTATAATTGCATTTATAGCCCTAAAAGTACACTTTTTGTAAAGTTTAGGGATATTTTGGTAATTTTAGAAAGTTTCTAGGGTTAAAACTATAATTTCATGCTTGTTGAGGTCTAAAGGTTTATTTTGATATAAGGTTGGGGTTTATGGGTTAAATATATCTCAAGTTATCTTAGTTTGAAATTTTTAGGGCTCTTTTGTAATTTATTAAAACTTCAAGGGGTCTAAGTTGATATAACAAAGTTGTAGGTTTTAAACATAGTTTCTTTCCTCTAGACTTTTGGTTTTACACATCTTATAGGGGTGTAAATCGATCTCCTAGGTAGATTATGGTTTAAAGAACATCCCGGTTCTTCAAAGAGCTAACTTGGTCGCGCCTTAAGCTCCTCCATTGGCTGCGAGTGTTACTCACCTGAGGACTAGGAGTCCTATCACTATGTTTCCTTGTATCTCTATGGAGGTATCTCTTCGTCCTTTTAAGTCTCCTTTGATGGTGAGCATTCTCTTCCACCAGAGGCGCATGGCCTCCTCTTATTCTCAAAGCTTGGCTTCGTAAGCGTCGACTGACATGGAGATCTAGGTAGACCTAGGTGGTCCCTAGCTTTCTTCAGAAGGTTGACTTTCTTGGCGAGACCTAGGATTTGTATGGTGGTGAATATTTGACCTGACCCTAGTTTGGACGGGGTCTTCTTGCAAATCGCTGACATGAGGAATGGTAATGATGTGGTGAGACATCATGGGCTTTCGGTTGATGAATATTTCTGAGGAATAAAGATCGATTCCATCAAATGGCACCAATTGTGAGTATAAGAAATATCATAATAAATACTCACGTAAACAATCATAAAAACATAATATGAAATTGCATACATAACAATAATATATTTGGTTTAACAACTTGCCTACGTCCATGAAGAGGTTATTGTTGTACTATAGTGTATCTTAATGCTCAAGATTACATCCCTTTGACCTCAAGTAGGTGTGATACCCCGACTAATTAAATACCGGGTAGCTACTCCCTTATTAAATTAATACAAAATGCCAAGTTGGTTTAGTTCATAGCATCACCGTCGAAAACGTTTTAATAATTACTAGCCACCTAATATTTAAAAAGTGAGTTGTCAATTTTAATTAAATCCGATTAACATGCAATAAGTAGATTATGAAATGCTAACCTAACCACCACAATATAGTAATAATAGAATAACCATAAAATAATAATGAATCTGGAGGAATACTCCTCACAACAATCCGAATACGGAAATAAACAAATACCAAATCTGCATCACTAAATTAATTACAACCCAAAATCAGAAATAACTGAATATATAAAGTATCTCTAAAAGAAATGGGGCGACATACCCAACAGATGAGAAAATCTGATAATATAGAGTCAAGATCGAAAGTGGAGGAGTCTACTGTCAAGGTTCTGTAACATCCAGAGCAGCTACAGTACATCACCGGAATGGAACTCCTATGCTTGGTGTCCTTGTGGCTGGGCACCTAAAAAGGTTTTTACAAGAAAATAGATTTGAAAGCAAACGGGTCAGATCCCGATTGTGAAAATAATTTAAAATATAGCAAGTGTTTAATATCATTAAACAATGAATATAAAGTACATGATAGTGTGTGCACTCACAAGAGTTCCTCACCTCTCAACTAATTGTGCACTCCTATCGTACCCGTACCCATTCTAGTTATTCCCATATCTAACTATTCCAATACAAAATCTAAAATTACTATACGATTCATGATTTAACAGAGAGTTTTACTTTTCTTCTCAGTTTCCCATATTAGCAATACTAATTAATATAGATTTTCCATTTTATCTTTACAAAAATGTTGCTATTATTTATACTCAAATTTATACATGACAATTCATTTCAATTAACAGTATATTATTCTTGTCATAAATACACAATACTGGCACCCCAAGACTAAGCTGTGGTGCACACATACTCTGCTATCCAATCCCGGTACATCACGTACATAAGGACCACGCATTCCGAATCTCTCAGGAATCGTTCCCAAATAACAACAATCACACATAATGGAGGCGAACATAGTTCACATCACATGGGTCACGCACATACCTACGCTCCCATGATCAGCAGACTTATTAACTTCTCAATAAGTCCTTCTCTGACCTATGTCCTCGAGGTACCAATCTATATCCCCCCGTAGGCACACAAAGATTAGATGGCCCTGATCGAACGCCGACCTCCCATGATAGCAAGTATGGCAGGTATGTTATACGCAGATAACACATACTAAGCATTTCCACATCTTAGATATCTCTGAATATTAATAGAGATATACTTCTTGTTCTTATACCATCATTTAATGTTATACGTTTATAAGTTCCCGATTTTATATACATTAAAGTTGTCAACTCTTCTCACGTCGTAATTAGGTACTCGTTTCCTAATCCAGAAATGTCATCCGGTCTACTACAAGATTCTATGTTTTACTCCTCAACGTAATCCACTCTCTCAAATATACCCACTAGTCAATAAGGGAAGGTTATTTCTCCATTTAAATAAGTCTACGGGACATTTGAAATAAAATCAGACCAAAAAGGCCATTCTGTCAACTCGTTAGAAGTCTCGTTCGAACGAGGTCGTTCGAACGAGTGTCGTTGGAACGAAAGTCTTTGAACAAACTACCAACTCATTATAAGGGATACTGTCATCTCGCTAGAAGCTCGTTCGAACGAGGTCGTTCGAACGACCTGGGCAGGTCTTCTAACGAGATGGCAGACTACGCCCAGAAATCCTAAAATCCATTTTTCTTCATTCTTCTCTTCTCTAAATCCACCCTAAGGTCATCCCAATAGCATTTTAATGTTCCTAAACCACTCTAACTCCTCTTAGGTCGCTTCTTAACACATTTTTGGGTTCGAATACTCCAAATCAACATGCAATTTACATAAATTCCCAATTTTTCACTCCAAACCCTATGAACATGAACCTAGAGTTTAAATGAAATTAAAGACTCCTTATTAATCCGTTTTTAGATCATCAAAAGTTATGTTTGTATATTGAATTCGTTCATTATCATTCTACTTGCAAATTCCTACCCAAAACCACAAGTTTCACAATAATTCCATTGGGTGTTATTCATCAAAATTTCCAAGACATAAACAGTTTTCTACACTACACATGGAGGAAATGTTCATTGCATATAACGACATCAAAACACTTGCCTTAGATTTGTTCTTTTCAATTGATGTTGGTGAATGAAGGATGATTTTTCCCCTTTCTCTACAGAATTCTCCCAAGGATGGTGATGGTGGTTGGAGGTTTCTTTTGGAACCTCTTCAAACTCTCCCTTTAACTCCCGTAGCCAACTAACTTACTTTTTGGCTGATAATGGCCTTAGTGGTTCTTTTAAAATACCTAAATTAACCCTAAAATTCGTGTGTCTTAATCCCCTCATTTTTAAAATTACCCAAATACCCTTCTAGGTTGTCGATTTGGCCTAAAAGTGTCCCGGGACCCAAACTAAACCCCCGACTAGTGTTTTCTGACTATTTTGACCCATCCGGACACGTTGTCACACTCAAAATGACCATTTGGTTGATAAAAATATAATTCACTTTTTAATTTAAATAATTTCATTCATGACGCGATTGACACGCGCGTCCCAACTAAATTTCCCAAATTGTCGTATTTCAGCCTCACGACAATTTTAATATTTTCAATACTCATGTATTACCATAAATACTCAGAAATATTCAATTTTAACATCATAGTTAAATATCAACTCACATCTCGCTAGTATTTATATTCGGATTAATTCCCAATTAATTCTCATTTAATTCAATTAATTCCTTAAATAAAAATCAATAAAATTACGGGGTGTTACATACTTCCCCCCTAATAACAGAATTTCGTCCCGAAATTCGGAACTAAAGAGTACCTGGTAAAAATAACTCTGGGTAACTCTCGCGCATCTCATCCTTGCGCTCTCATGTGAACTCCTCGGCATTATGATGCCACCACTGCAGGCGTACTAACGGTACTATCTTCGACCTCAGTTTCCTCTCGCTGTGGTCCAGAATAGCAATCGGGCCCTCCTCGTAGGAACCATCGGGCTGAAGATTGATATCCTCTAAAGCAATGTGAGTATGGGCCAAATCATCCCTAAGATATTTCCTTAGTGAGGAAATATGGAACACGTCATGAATTTTATGCAAGTGCTTCGGTAACCCAAGTCTATACGCAACTGGCCCAATACGCTCGATGATAGGAATGGCCCCACATATCTTGGTGCCAGTTTCCCCTTCTTCCCAAAATGCATAATCCTCTTCATAGGAGATACTCTGAGTAACACTTGGTCCCCCACCTTGAATTCTCTGAAGAATCTCTTGGCATCAGCATAGCTCTTCTGTCGGTCCTGAGCTACCCGAATACGACTCCGTATCATCTCTATCCTTGCCGAAGTGTCCTGAATCACTTTCGGCCCAAGGAGTTTGTTATCCCCCATATCTAACCAACATGCTGGGGAATCACAAGGTCTACCGTACAATGCCTCAAATGGAGCCATGCCAATGGTGAACTGGTAGGAGTTATTATAAGCAAACTCCACCAGTGGAAGGTACTTCTCCCAACCACCTCCAAAGTCTAGGATGCACATACGCAACATGTCCTCCAACATCTGATTTGTTCACTCTGTTTGCCCATCAGTCTGCAGGTGATAAGCCGTACTCAGCCATAGCTCCGTACCCATGGCTTCGTGGAAACTCTCCCAAAATCGTGAAACAAATATCTTATCTTGATTAGACACAATATTTAGAGGCAGACCGTGAAGTCTCACTATTTCTGCAATAAAAATCTGGGCATACTGTCCCATAGTGTAGTCTGTCCTCATAGGAAGAAAATGAACAACTTTGGTCAACCTATCCATAATTACCCATATGGAGTCGTGAACCTCTATGACGTAGGTAACCCCGTGATAAAGTCCATGGATATGCTCTCCCATATCCACATCGGAACCTCTAACGGCTGTAGAAGTCCTTCTGGTTTTTGATGATCTACCTTTACTAGCTAACAAGTGGTGCATCTAGAAAAGAACACGGCGATATCTCTCTTAATCCCGCTCCACCAGTACTGTCGTCTCATGTCTTGGTACATCTTATCCCCACCAGGGTGTACCGCGAACCGTGAGCCATGTGACTCTGCCATTACATCGTGTCGTAAGTATTCCCCTTCCGTAACGACCAGTCTCCCATTGAAGCGTAATCCCCCATCTAAACTAACGGTATATGACTCGGCTCCCTCTGCTAGTAATCGAACTATCTTCTCCTGACAGAACGAGTCATTTGCCTGGGCCTTTATCACTCTCCTAACAATCTGAGGTGTAACAGTCATCACAGACATGAATGATCAGGCCACTTCATCCTGGTGTCCCAACTCCTTCCATTTAGCTTTCCACACCTTGGCCACCTCATCTACTGGCCTACGGCTCAATGCGTCTGCTACCACGTTAGCCTTCCTTGGGTGATATTGGATATCAAACTGATAATCCTTCACAAACTTAAGCCACCGACGTTGACGCATATTCAGTTCCTTCTGCGTGAAGAGGTATTATAGAGACTTGTGGTCTGTGAACAACCGAAATCTCTCCCCCAGGAGATAGTGTCTCCAAATCCGAAGAGCGAATACGACTGCCGCTAACTCCAAGTCATGGGTGTGGTAATTCTTCTCATGAGGCTTAAGCTTACAAGAAGCATAAGTTATGGCCTGACTCTCCTATTGTAGCACACCTTTGAGTCCTTATAAGGATGCATCGGTGTAAACTAAATACTCAACTCCCGGTCTAGGAAATGCTAACATAGGCACTGAGGTCAACTTGTCCTTCAACTCATCGAATGTCAATTGACAGGCATCGCTCCAGATGAATGGCACACCTTTGCGAGTCAGATGTGCCGGACCCGCTATCTTTAAGAAACCATGAATAAACCTTCTGTAGTATCCTGCTAGGCCCAAGAAACTACAGATTTCAGTCGGTGTCATGGCATATCTCCACTCCCTCACCACGGATACCTTCGTCGAATCAACAGATATCCCCCGGTCAGAAATGATATGCCCCAAAAATTGTACCTCCTTCAGCCAAAATCCACATTTCTCGTACTTTGCATAAAGCTCGTTCTGACGCAGCGTCTGCAAAACCTGTCTCAAATGCTTGATGTGCTCCTCTTTTATCTGGGAGTAAACCATAATGTCATCAATAAAGACGATGATGAACTGGTCTAGGAACTCTCTAAACACCCTATTCATCAAGTCCATAAACACGGCTGGAGCGTTGGTCAAGCCAAAAGGCATAACTCAAAATTCGTAGCAACCATATCTCGTTAAGAAAGCAGTCTTCGAAATGACCTATTCCCAAATACGTAACTGATGGTATCCCGATCGCATATCAATCTTTGAGAAGAAGGAAGCTCCAATCAGCTGGTCGAATAAGTCATCGATTCGGGGCAACGGATACTTATTCCGTATCGTGACTTTATTCAACTCCCGATAGTCTACACACAACTTCAACGATCCATTCCTCTTCTTTATGAACAACACAGGGGTACCCCACGGTGAATTACTCCTTCGGATAAACCCCTGACCCAATAACTGCTCTATCTGATCCCTTAGCTCTCTCATATCCGCTGGAGCCATACGGTAAGGTGCACGGGCAATTGGCCGAGTGCCCGGCGTAAAATCAATCACAAAATCTATCTCTTTACTCGGAGGTAGTCCAGGTATATCCTGAAATACATCAGCAAACTCCCTAACAACTGGAATCGAATCGAGTGGTATCACCACTTCTTTAGAGGTCTCTTCCTCTATATAGTACAATTGAGTGGACGATCCTCCCTCAGGGCGAGGCATCGCCACTAAAAACATCTCCTGACCTGGAATGGCAAAGATAATACTCCTCCTGAAACAATTAATCATTGCTCGGTACGCAACTAGCCAATCCATACCAACAACCGCATCATACTCAGTCATCTCTAATACTAACATATCATCGGGTAAAGTAAACCTCTCGATCTCTATACCCACACCTCTACAAATAAGGGAAATCACATAACCCTTACTCAACGGTGAATCTACACAAGTAATCATGCTCTCTACAATGTCTAACAACCCTAAAGTGCATGCAAATCTCGTGGTAATGAAACAGTGTGTGGCCCCCGTATCAAATAAAATATGCCCCGTAGTCCCCTGAATAGAGACCATACCCTCAATCGCAGGTGGATCCTATGGAACTGCGGTATGCTGGAGTTGATAAACTCACCCATACTGAAGTTGTCCCTGCTAGATTGGGACTGCTGAGATGGGTGGCAAAGCTGGCATCTGTGGTGGTGCTGGGAGGGCGGCGGGAAACATAGATCTCTGGGGCTCATGTCGATCACCCTGCTGCTGTGGGGACATGCCCCTATCAAGACACTCCTGGCACTTGTGGCCAATCTTGCCACAAATGAAACAATTCTCGTAAAGTTCCCCCCTCTCTGACCCTGCTGCCCACGGCCCTGATGGCTGTTGCCATTCCTACCGTGACCATGCTGGCCCTGCTGAAACTACTGCTGCTGACCATTCTGGCCCTGCTGGCCCTGATGGCCATGACAAAAACGTCCCTATCCATTTTTGAAACCCTCAGATCTAAACCTCTTAAAATCTCCTTGCTGGGAACCCTGATCTCCCTGCCTATGATGACCCTATGCATATTGTGCCCCGTTGGTACCATTTACCCCTGTCCTACCCTGATGGTTGGACTCTCCTGATCTCTTACTCTTAGACATGTGAAAGCGGTGATCCTGGCAGTGAAGCAGTGATACGTTAAACATATCTGAATAAGTGGCCAACGAGAGGTTTCCCAACAAGTGCTGACGGATCCTCCAAGTCAATCCATCCATGAACTTCTGAATCTTCTTCTCCTCAATTGGAATCTCATCGGGAACGATGTTCAAGAGATTAGTGAATTCGGCCTCATACTCGGCCACGGTCTTTCCCTCCTGCTTGAGGTTCATTAACTTCCTCCTCATTTCAGTGTGAACAGCTGATGGAAAATATTTGCGGTCGAACCGCACCCAAACCTCCTGAATAGAAAGGGCGTCTCTCTCCTCCGTGGTGGTAATGGACTCACACCACTGTAACGCGGATCCTACTAGCATAAAAGTTTCCAGTATCTACTTCTATACATCCGTGCACTCGTACATCCTTAAAGGCCTTTGAATGTCCTTCTTCCACTGACTGGACACAACAACGTCAGAGCTACCTGTAAACTCCGGAGGGTGTGCTTTCTGAAAAGCATCACGAACACGTTTCCAAGCAGACGGGAATGCGTGAGCCTGAACTGGTGGTACTAACGGCACCTGGGGTGGTGCCTGCCATACAACTACTAAGGAGGCATTCACCGCTTGGGCTACAATAGCTGCAACCTCAGCAGCATTCATGGTGCCCTGAACCGGTGCAGGCTGTGGCTCGGGCTGAGCATCCCTGGGAACTCGTTGTGCACATCGTGGAGGCATATGAAATGAGAGTAAAGTCTTATAAGTTCGCAGTTATTATCTCAAAATATATCAAGAGCGAAACATACACAAAAGAATACAACAGTCCTAAAATATAGGGCTCTACATAAAAAAAAGCTCAGCGGAAACATAACAAGCCGTACAGATCCTAAGGACACTAGAACCTAATGCTATGATACCACATGTGTCACCCCCGACTAATTAAACACCGGGTAGCTACTCCTTTATTAAATTAATACAAAATGCCAAGTTGGTTCAGTTCATAGCATCACTGTCAAAAACGCTTTAACAATTACTAGCCACCTAATATTTAAAAAGTGAGTCGACAATTTTAATTAAGTCCGACTAACATGCAATAAGTAGATTACGAAATGCTAACCTAACCACCACAACATAGTCTAAATAGAATAACCATAAAATAATAATGAATCTGGAGGAATACTCCTCACAACCATTCGAATACTGAAATAAACAAATACCAAATCTGCATCACTAAATTAATTACAACCCAAAATCTGAAATAACTGAATAAATAAAGTGTCTCTAAAAGAAATGGGGCGACATGACCAACAGATGAGAAAAGCTGATAATATAGAGTCAAGATAGAAAGTGGAGGCGTCTACTGTCAAGGTCCTGTAACATCCACAGCAGCTACAGTACGTCACCACAATGGAACTCCTATGCATGGTGTCCTTGCGGCTGGGCACCAAAAAAGGTTTTTACAAGAAAATAGATTTGAAAGCAAACGGGTCAGAGCCCGATTGTGAAAACAGTTTAAAAATAGAAAGTGTTTAATATCATTAAATATTGAATATAAAGTACATGATAGTGTGTGCACTCACATGAGTTCCTCACCTATCTACTAATTGTGCACTCCTATCGTACCCGCACCCATTCTAGTTATTCCCATATCTAACTAGTCCAATACAAAATCTAACATTACTATACGATTCACGATTTAATTCCGGCATCTTCATTTGAACAAAGAGTTTTACTTTTCTTCTCAATTTCCCATATTAGCAATACTAATTAATAAAGATTTTCCATTTTATCTTTATAAAAACGTTGCTATTATTTATACTCACATTTATACATGACGATTCATTTCAATAAACAGTATATTATTCTTATCATAAATACACAATACTGGCACCCCGAGACTGAGCTGCGGTGCACACACACTCTGCTATCCAATCACGGTACATCACGTACATAAGGACCACGCATTTCGAATCTCTCAGGAATCATTCTCAAATTACTACAATCACACATAATGGAGGTGAACATAGTTCACGTCACATGGGTCACACACATACCTACGCTCCCATGATCAGCAGACTTATTAACTTCTTAATAAGTCCTTCTCTGACCTATGTCCTCAAGGTACCAATCTAAATCCCCCCGTAGACACACAAAGATTAGATGGCCCTGATCGAACGCCGACCTCCCATGATAGCAAGTATGGTAGGTATGTTATACACAGATAACACATATACTAAGCATTCACACGTCTTAGATATCTCCGAATATTAATAGAGATATACTTCTTGTTCTTATACCATCATTTAATTTTATACGTTTATAAGTCCCCGATTTTATATACATTAAAGTTGTCAACTCTTCTCACGTCGTAATTAGGTACTCGTTTCCTAATCCATAAATGTCATCTGGTCTACTAGAAGATTCTATGTTTTACTCCTCAACGTAATCCACTCTCTCAAATATAGCCACTAGTCAATAAGGTAACTACTGGCCCACCTTGAGCATAGAGGCTGCTTATCTGTAGAAGGGTTGTTTAAAGTGACAAACCCATTTCGACCAGTCAGTAGAAGCTAATTTTGTGGAGGTCTTTGAATATTGGAGGCAACTATACGTAGCATATCTAAAAGACGGTGAGTTGCCCACGGAGAGAGAAGATTAAATTTATCTCCAAAAGAGGTTTGACCATTTTTACTTTGTGGAAGGATAGCTCTACAGGAAAGGATATAATGAGAAGGAACTTTAAGGAAGACACAGGGAGGATGTTGAAGGAAGCTCATGAGCCCTCCTATATGGGAGGTGCCAAATTTTATGATTAACTGATGAAGTTGGGGTATTACTGGCCGACCATAGAGGCTAACTCCATTGGTTATGTTAAGAAATGTAGAGCTTGACAAGTACATGGAAACATGGTGCCTGCCCCCTCTGTCAGCTTGCAAATCCTATCATCTCCCTACCCCTTTTATACATGGGCATTCGATCTGATGGGAAATATCAGTCCGGCCTCACATGGCAAAGCTTTTATCTTTGTAGCTAGAGAGTTGTATAACAAATGGGGAGAGGCTATCCCCCCTAAGGAGGGTAATTTCCCAAGTGTTAACTCGATTTATCAGGGAGTATATTTATGATGCTAAAAATAACACCACTAGGTAAGGTATTGACAAGCTCAAGCAAGTGAAAACAATGGAAGCACAGGAGAATATATATATATATATATGTATGTATGTAGAAGGAGGTGAGGAGAAGAGGATAAACACTTGAATATGAGTGGTTCAGCTAATCTGGCCTACGTCCACTGTGAGTGTGTGTGAGTAATATCACTGAATGAAGGTACTAATGGCCATGGATAAAATCTCTCAAGCTTTCTCTCTAGAGTGTAAAATGACAGAGTTTCAACCAGGGTTGTAATTATCGATCCTTTACAATGTTGAGGATGACATCTATATATAGTGCTTGGGGGGTGTAATGTACCCCCAAGAATGCAATGTGCATGTGCATGAAGATCTAACCAGTGTAAGGACGACACCTGGTTGATCTTAACTAAATAATGATGACCTCAATATTCCCTCATGTGGAGAGAATGATTTAGTTATAATAGACTTGTCCACGTGTTCTAAGCCATACATGTGCGCATAGATGCTCGGCTGTCTTTGCTCGGTACCAACCTCGGCTTGGATGACTACGAGGTTGGTGATGTACGACCCCTGCCTTGGCTGGGGATTATATGATGACCTTGGCTGGGATGTCAATCGAGGTTAGATATGTGGAACTTCGGCCAAGGCTGATGTTGTATTGGCATTTGATGATGAGCTTGCAAGTCTTTGCTGATTCTAGATAAAACTTATAACGTCATCTATAGCCGATGTTGATGGTGATGCTGGTGGGTAACCCATGTCCATACTTACCTCGAGTGATCCCCTCCCTAAGGTGATACTCGTAACGTCGGTTGTGGTCGACCTGATGGGTAACTGACCCCATGAGGTATGCAGACCTCAGCTAAAGCCCAATCATAGTGGCACTTGAAACGTCAGTCGTAGCCAACCTGGTGAAGGACAACATCACTGATGGGTAATCCTGAGCTATTGTTACCTCGACTGTCATTCAGGCCGAGGTTAATGCCTTTGAGCTAGCTGGTGCAATTTGGTCATATCAATCACCCATATCCCTTAGTTACCTATGTAAGTAGGTGACTAAGGGATATGTATGTTCGAGGTTGTATTTCATAGTGTACAAGTGTCCACTTTTGAAGTGGGTAGCGTGCCTCACAGTGTAATGATGTTTATTGTCTTTTAGGCTCCCAAGTCAATGATGGGACTTAGGATGTGTGCAATCAGGTTTGAGGATTAAGAGTCCTTTCCTTTCTCTTTCTTCTTCACTTCTCTCATTTTTCCCGTCTGATCCTTCTGTATTTTCTCTCTCTTCTAAATCTTGATCAAGGCTGTGTCTTGTGGATTTCTCTTGTCAATCCTCTCATTCTTCACCTCGTATTTCATCAGGTATATCTTATTACCTTTCCTTTTCCATTTTTCAGCCTTATTTTTCCATTTCTTACATTTTTTGTGATAGTTTGAGTTTTTCGGTGGTTCTTTGAGTTTTTCACTGGCTCTTATTCTTGACTATTCTTGGTTTGAACTTGATCAAAAACCAAGTTTTGATCCTTAGTTTAAGTTGTCCCCAATTTTTTATTTATGGTTTAGAGTCCAAGTGTTGGGTCACCTTCTTTATGCTCAGACCTCTTTATAAGCTCATAGAAGATTTCCCCTCTCTTAGAGATAAGACCTTTACAAAAAATAGACAGAAAGAACTAGACCAAGAGGAAGCTCGTAGGGCTGAGGCCTTCCCCCACAGACCTATCTTTCCTCCAACTCTAAAGGTAATATACCCTGAGCCATCCGATCCTGCTGAGCCAGCAGAGGATCCAATTGACTCTTCTCTAATGTGTGAGTCTGAGTCGTCTACCTCAGACCCTATGTCTGTAGACTCATTCAAAGAGGGTATGGATTTATCCATTAGACAAGATCAGGTCCCTGATCAGGACGAGGTCCAAAGTCGTGCCTCATCCCACAATGGTGCAAGAACCTCATATACTTATTTTGATGTCGAGATTTTGGGGCCGAGCGTGGATATTCCCCCTCCCATTGATGCTATCCCTCTATCGATCGCCACCAAGACTGAGTTTGCTTAGATATATCCTGATGGTGTCCCTATGGCTGCCCAAGCCGACATTGCCTGGGATGAGGATGATGGTCATGAGAGTAACATTGATACCTCTTAGGCTCCCGAGATAGAGAGTATTGTTACTGAGTATGACCTCTTAGCTTTTAGGCATTTATATTCCATAAGTCCCTCCATCATACTTAGGAGACCTATAAGAGGTGAGAGAGCCTTTAGTGGCTGAGATGGAGAAATCTGTGTGTACGAACAGATGTTTAAGTTGGGATTCCATCTCCCCATCCATCCTTTGATCTGAACCATACTTTCACATATCAACCTTGCGCCTTCATAGTTATCCCCCATCACCTAGAGGGTGATAATTGGTGCTATCATCCTTTGGAAGGCAGCCCACCACTCAGACCTGCCTATTAGGGTCTTCACATGATGCTATATCCCATCCTCTGCTAGAAACCACCCCAGCTATTATCACTTCCTATCTAGGAAGTCAAACAAAAAGATGTTGTTAATTACCCAGACCTCTAATCATAGCTGGAAACCACGGTATTTCTTTGCCTCAGGGGCATGGAAATTCGGTCCTTGTTCCATACTTCATCATTGGAGCCGAGGGTACCTCTGAGGTGGGGAAAGGTGTCTTTTACTGCCAAGGCTAACCCTGGTCTTAGCCAGGATAACTTACAAAAGGTTAAGGATCTTCAAGATCAGGGGGAGCATGGTTGGATAGTCAAGTACGAACATCTGATGACCCCCTATTACCTCTCCGAGACTGGCCTGGGGGGAAGTCCTCTGACCGAGCTTTGTAAGTATTATATATTTTTTCAAGTTATACCTCTGAGTTTTCATACCTTTGTTTTATTAACTCAGATGTTTCTCTTTGCAAAACGCACAGAAGGTATCTCTGACGAGCTCTGGGAGATGTCAGCCCCAAGCCTTGTTAAGTTGATGAAGAAAGCAGGGGATAATTTATCCCATCCTCAACCCAAGAAAAACGTCGGTACATCCAAGGTCGATGCTACAAAAAAATAGGAAATCCACCGCTACTAGCTCGGAGGATCAGAGGCCGATTAAAACCCAAAAGGTGGATCGTGCCATCCCAATATCCTCTAATGATGTGTTGGTTGCTCGTCTGGAGTAGCTAAAAATTAGTGACAGCCTAATAGGTTATGGTCTGAAGGCAATGTATGTCATCGGCTTTTCAATAACTCACGTAGATAAGCATTTCCTACGCTCTCTTGATAACCCTATGTTGGTTGAGTTTAGCCTTCACATGTCTATCCACGTAAAAAAAATCTTTTTTATTCCAAGTGTAACCTCGACTTTAAATGGATTAAGGCTTGAAATCATACGTCTGACTTTGTTTTGCAGGGTATTCAGTCTATGCACCAATTCATTGACTGGACCCTGAGGAAGTTGCCCCTCATTGAGAAGGGAAAAGAGGCCCAGAGGGTGAAATCCTCTTTAAATACAGAGGTTGAAAATCTGAAGACATCTTTGGAGGAGTCTAAGAATAAGGTAAAGAAGAGGTATAAGGACATAGCCAAGCTAAAGAAGGTTGATGTTGCAGTAAGGGCTTCCCTTGAGGATGCCTCTGAGAAGATGTTGGCCGACTACAAAGTCTCTGACCAATTTTTCATCTTCGACTTTAAATATCTCAAAAGAGGTATTAAGGTAACTAGGAAGTGGGACGATTCAAAGGAGAAGGAATCAGGGAGCTTATTTGCCTCAGACTTTATTGGTCTAGCCTTTGGTGATCCTCACTTTACTCAAGCCTTGCAAGAGGTTGAGGAGGAAGTGGATGATGCTTCTTCTATAGAGACTGTGCCATTAGAAGTTACAGAGACTAAGGATGTTAACCCTAGAGAGGACGGAGCTAAGGTTACCAACGTCGTCCAAGAGGACACCACTGTGGCTGCAGACCCTTAACCTTAATTTGTGAATCTTTAAACTTGTAATTTTTTTTTGTTTATCTCAATGCTTTGTAAACTCTGATAACATATTCTGAGGCATATCTGACTTGTAATTATGACTACATGTTATACTATCTTCTTCAGGGGATTTTGCTACTTTTAATAAATTCTCTCTCTTGAATGTTGTTTGTCATATAATGAAATTCTCTTAAAGGTCTGACGTCACCAATTTATGACGTTTACCCTCATAATTTATCATTAATTAAATGGTGTCTAAGATCTGAGGTCACCAAATTGTGATGTTTCACCTTATAAATTTCACCAAATTAATGATGTTTAAGGTCTGAGTTCATCAAATTATGATGTTTCACCCCATAAATTTCACCAAATTAATGATGCTTAAGGTCTGAGGTCATCATAGTATGATGTTTACCCTCAAACCTTTCACAAAATTAATGATGTTTAAGGTCTGAGGTTATCAAATTATGATGTTTCACCGCATAAATTTCACCAAATTATTGATGTTTAAGGTCTGAGGTCACCATATAATGATGTTTACCCTCAGAACTTTCACCAAATTAATGATGTTTAAGGTCTGTGGTCATCAAACTATGATGTTTCACCTAATAAATTTCACCAAATTAATGATGTTTAAGGTCTGAGGTCACCAAATTATGATGTTTACCCTCAGACCTTTCACAAAATTAATGATTTTTAAGGTCTGAGGTCATCAAACTATGATGTTTCACCTCATAAATTTCACCCAATTAATGATGTTTAAGGTCTAAGGTCACCAAATTATGATGTTTACCCTCAGACCTTTCACCAAATTAAAGATGTTTAAGGTCTGAGGTCGTCAAATTATGACCTTTTACCTCATAAATTTCACCAAATTAATGATGTTTAAGGTCTTAGGTCTCCATATAATGATGTTAACCCTCATAATTTTCACCAAATTAATGATGTTTAAGGTCTGAGGTCATCAAATTATGATGTTTCTGTGACACCCCGCCTAATTAAATACTGGGCGATCACTCCTTTATTAAATTAAATCAAGGTAAACAGTTGGTTCATTCTCAGCATCACTGTCGATAAAAATAAATTTTCCAATTTATCACCCTAAATAATTAAGCTAAGTGTCAAAAACATTTTTATACAAACTTTCCAAATTTTAATTAAAGAAAAGATTTATTTACTTAATAACAACATTTCTACAATTAAGAATCACACCACAATAAACTAAATAACATAATACATTCGTCAATCGAATGTCAACATATGAAACTAAAATCATAAATCCATCCCGAATAAATCCCATAGAACAATACTGGAAATAACTAAAATAAAAATGTCCCTACAACAAATGAAATGATGAAAAGGGGCGACACGTGCCCAATAAATGAGAGTACTAGGAGTGGAGTCAATAACGGAAGCCGTCTACTCAAGTGACCTGCAACTCCCACCTAAGCTGCAGCTCGTTCTTCTCAAGGGATCCTAAGCAAGACGCCCCTCTGGCTGGGCACCTGAAAATATACATATATATACAAGAGAGAGAGAGAAAAAGAAACGGGTCAGAGCCCGAAAGTGTGTTTGATTTAAAATACGTTTAGCAAGTATTTAAATTGATACATGCCAATGCAACAACATATTAGTGCATCACTCTCTTGAGAAATACTCACCTCTCTTCTAATGTGCACACCTATCGCACTAATCTTCCCAACGGTTTGTCTTATCAATTATCGCACTAGTCTTTCTAAAAGATTTAACCAATCTTAGATTACTCGTAAGATTTACAATACATGATTTCACTTTAAAAAGATGTTCCAATTTGTAGCCAAAGTTCTCTATTTTTAACTTCGTAAAAATTTATAAAGTACCCGTGACATTTTATACTTTGTCAAAACAAGTATTTATAATATGAGTCAACAACCATGTCCTACTTATCAAATCACAGTAGTCAGTCTCAAATTTCATAATCTCATATATATATTAACCACTCGTATAATATATATATATAACAGCACCCCGAATAAAACTATGGTGCGTGCATACGCTACTATCCAAAGCCCCATATCACTCATATTAAGGGGAATACATTCGGAATCACTCTCGAATTGTATTAACATAAATACACAAGCAATATTGAGGCGAAGCATAGATTCCAAGTCTCTAAGAGGATGGCACATACCGGCATCTCTTAGGACCGTCTGAACTATCACATCGATAGCCTGTACCAAGGATATCTATCTTCTAGGGTACAAGTCAATATCCCCCATAAAGGTCCCATCGAGATAAGACTTGTCCCAGCGCGGAAACCTCAGGGATAGCAAGTAGCGTGGGTATGATTTTTCACATGCATATAATATATGTACACACAATCATATAAATATACCACTTTATCAACTTTATATAGGTTCTTCTCATCACCCGTAATTATACCATTTATCCTTAATTTCACATTTATAGAATTACGTATAAGGTTTCATTCCTAACCTTAACTCGAAGGATTTTCTCACTTATTACCTAACACTCGTGGGCTATATCCTCACAAATCTGAAATTCAGTAAGTGACTTATTTAGATTCCAACGTAGCTCTCTTACGCACCTTACCCTTTAAATTCATAAATCTAACAACCTAAGGTAAATATCCCATAAATCTCATTCTCGTTGAATATTAAAGGTTCCAACATTATTTCATATACCCTACTGGTCCTCAATGTCTCCCAAATCATTTTATTTAGAATGCCCAAAAATTATTTCACGATAAACTTAATTTAACTAATTAAACAAGGGAAATAGGAGTCTGCCAGGAGGGGTCGATCGATCGAAGCTTGGGGCTCGATCGATCGAACCTTCGATCGATCGAAGCTCTAGGCTCGATCGATCGATCAAGCAGGTCTGGGCAAAATTCTGCAGAATGCAGTTACGGGATTCATCAAACTTCTTCATCCAAAACTATGTCTTTCCATTCTAATCGTCCAAAAAATCCTACTATCATCATCATAACATTATACCAGGTGTTTATAATGTAAAGCATGTGTATAACTATCATTAAACATGGATTTTCAACCTAAAATCATGTCCAATTATCAAGAACCCTAGAATTTTCTTAAACAGATTTCTAATGAATCTTTCTCCAATATTTCTTTAATATGATCACCAAATTTCGTGGATTATTACCTCTACATGGTAAGGGTTTCCAGAATTAACATATACATCAATACTACAAGGGTTCTCCTATAAAAATGGGGTTTTCTTCCATAGTTTTTATCACAATTCATTCCTAAGCTAACATGAAGATTGCATCAACGAAAATAGCAAGTTTAAACATTTGCCTGGGATTTTGGTATGCAGATTCACGGATGATTTTGGTATGGCTACGTTCCTCGACTCGTGATCTACGCGGTGGTGGTGGTGGCGGTGCAAACCGGTGGCTTTTTGGCCTTGGATTGCCTTGGAGCTCTCTCCTCTCTTCTCCAATGGCCGTCACTTGATTTGTGAATGGTCTAACCCTAAGAGGCTGACCTAATGGCTAATATAGGCTGGCTGAAATTCGTGGGTTTAATTACCCACTTATGTAAAATGACTAAAATGCCCTTCCGGGGCACCAATTAGGCCTAAAAACGCCCCGAGACCCAAACTAAACCCCCGGGTATACTTTTCTGACTATCTCGACCCTTCCGGACGCGTTGGCGCACTCAAAATGACCATAGGAACAACTTATAAAGTATTCACTTTTTTATTTAACAAAATTAGTCCTGACGTGACACGGGCACGTCCCGACTTAAATTTCCGAAATAGTCATTTAATTCACTCTTGACAACATTATAAAAATAAATCTCATATATTACTATACTCATCCAGTAATATGCAACAAATAACAAATTTCCAATAATTACTAACTCTCGTCACGCTAGTAAATATTCAAAGCAACATTCCGGATTAAAATTTAATTAATTTATCTCAATTAAATTTAATAAATCCCATAATTTTAAAAGCAATAAAAATACGGGGTATTACATACTTCCCCCCTAATAACTGAATTTCGTCTCGAAATTCGGAAAATAAGGCCTATCCGATAGTACAATTCTGGATATTCTTTTCCGTACACAAACTAACTACACATTACGGCGTTCAATTGCTATAGCCCTTTCTTCACAGCAACATTATTTTACATTCTCATTAGGGATACATCACCTTGTGCTCCCAACCGACAACATTCGCATAAGTCACGCTTATACGTTATGCATTTCATTAACTCACTAACATTAGGAGGCCGCACCCTACTATAGACAATTATTCGGATCATTTATATACAAAACTTCCATTCTGAGAAAATATTACGAACATTTGACCACTTGTTCGCCTAAAACAGTCGTGGAATTCTACCATAGTTATCGGGTATTTTCTCGACCGATCCAAAAATTCTGATTATCTACTCTCCTCTAAACATACAGAAGGAGAGTAATCGAGGTTCTTCCATAACAAAACCTTAATAAGTATCTTGTACGCGACAAACAGGTACGAGTGCTTCTACAGAGCATTCTTGAAATCATCGTATCAAGATTCCAAAATCTCCTTCACGTGGCTCCACAAATCTTTAATCACCGTGCGCCTATTCCCTGGCTATGGGTGGTACATCCTACTCGAAACGAAACCTTATCTCCGCTGGTTCCTGAAATCCCATATCAAAGGTGGGATTTACCAATCTCATCCTGATTCAGAAATTTATACTACGTCGGACTATGCACTGGCGCGATCCTTCCTTTCAAAGGAAGTCTGGGGCATACTAGTTAATATAATAAACGATCCCAAAGGAATATCAATCACTTCCTTCTCATCGGCTTAATTCACATGTTCGGGATGAACCCTTAATCTTGTTTTGACGATGGCAACCCATCCAAGAACTGTACCAACTTTACCGACCTCTTCCAATTTCAGGAATTGTCGATAAACACAAAATTCTTTAGTTGATTCTCCGCTTTCAACCAAACCTTACTTATGAGCAGTGCATGTAGAGACTACTCACTACGTCTCGCTAAACATTGATTCTTCCCTTGAAATGTCTCACATTAAGTGACACGTAATACTCCCCTTCCTCCATGGAGTAGGCCGAAAGTTTTGACCTGTGCTCTTCTCTCCACGAAGCGCACTTCTGGATCTCTTATACCATACTAACATCCTTACTCTTTGTATGCACAAGTCGCTCTCACACTTGACTAATAACAACTCCGCTCCGAGTGTTCTTCATAATCATTAAATTATACTCTATTCAAGGAATATCAATTCTTGAACGGCTTCCAAAGCCTTCCAATCAAGTTAGGGCGTGCTATTCTAATTGCACACTTATGTATGGATTATCTCCCCTCATGTGACGTTTAATCCACTCTATCACTTCCACTTCGTCATACTATTCCCACAAACATATATTTCACACGTCTATTTTCACGTCCCTTCGATTCGGACCATTTTAACTGTAGTTAATCAAGATGCCCACATTTTTGCAACACTCCGACCGCCCTGAGAGAGCGAACGACGTGCTACTTATCTGTAGAACTAACTAAATTCAACGGAATAGAAGGAATAGGGCATTCAAATTCCATGACAATAAAAGAGGAATAATAATTCTCAACCTTTCTCAGATAAGTACAACAATTTTCCCAAATAGGTACAACAACTAAAGTAAATCACTAACGCTCTATTCATCAAAATAATTATAGGTCATCTCTTATGTATAGTATAAAGTTCTTTCCAGATAATCCCTGCTAAAAATCATTCCAACTTTTTATTCACTTTGTGTTCTGTACGCGGTTATGATATTCGGGTACTCTCAATCACCCTAGAAATTAGAATTCTTAAATTCTCCTTATCATAGTCCCACCCCTCAACTTGTGGGGATAACTTTCAATGTTTTCCTACCACAAGATCCGGCTCCAATAACCTTAAAATAAAATTCAACTTCCAACTTACATACATAATTACTTGATTCCATTTCGACCAGGGTACCAAACTCGTGGAATAGTGACCAAACGTCTCCCTATTTCCAACCTTACGCTAAGTTTCATGCGTGGGATGTCTCGCAAAGCGAAATCCAAACAAGGAACCCCCCCGATACACTACTACCTAGCTTTGTCGGTCATCGAAATCTGTTAGGTCCTCCGTCCGTGGTATGTACCCCTTTATTCCGTCTCTTGACAGAGAAGTTACAATTCTCCCATAATTATGCTTAATAAAGAACGTTTCACCAATTTCACTACCGTATTGGTTGATGGTAATAGCATTCCATAAGCCTCGAATACATACAATCAGAATTCTCGAAATTTCTTTCCCTAATAATAGGGGTATAAAGATTAACTCCCACATCTCTAAAGGTTAAATATAACAATACACTCTTCCTATCACTAAGCCCGGAGTGCTAAACATAATACCGAGTTAAATCTTTTCGCTCAACGGTAAATCCCGATACATACGGAATTATACTAACAAAGTCTATACATACATTGGCATCGAATATCTCGAGCCCACTATCTCCTACGAAGTCTCTAGGATAGATAATATACGTGCGAGTCCAACTTCCTTACATTTAAGCCTCGCCAAAGCAAACATGAAACATGTTGCACCAATGCAACTACCCCAATAGCCTCTCAATAAATGCCCACTATCATACTACCCATTTTTATAACATTTTAACAAAGATAAAATCATACTCGTGTATCGCATCACTACAACAAGCAATTTCCATAAAGTATAAAACACTGTTAATATACTCACCCATCCTTCGCGGATAGCTCTAAAGAAAATCCCGCTACACTAAGGAAAAATATTCACACAATGGTAACATTTCTAATTATATGCATTAAACTCGTCTCACATGCTAATCTAGAAATGATCAAAATATGGTGACTCGCTCGTGTCACATAAACACGCCTCATCCTCTGAGGATACAACATACACTTCTACCTTGATAATCGTCTTGACTGTGCAAATGGTTTTCGGACGTAACACGTCTACACAAACCAAATAATATTACTTTACTCGTTGCCTTTTACTAGGCACCGTATTCTTGCCCTTATTATTACTTTGGGACATATTATCGTGAGCGATCTCACTCCGCATAAAATACCTCAACACATAATTCACCTATCACCTGTCCTACTAACCAGGTTAGGATTGTTCTTTCCTCGGACATTAGTAGACTCGTCTTCTGTTAACCATCCCGGTTGTTCCATAGCCTTCTTAGGACATAAAGATCATGTTACTATCTATACTAGTACTTACTGAATTTACCATCACTTGTTAAAAATTTAACTGTCTGAAGCATTTAAATGGTTTTCCTGATGTGTATCCACATCCTTCTGTGGTGCTATACCACCACCGTTGCATTCAGTCTCATTCTCGACTAAATTCTTCGATTCCTTTAACTTCCTCCACAAAGAAGCGTTATCATCTACTCTGACACAGTATGACAATGTCAACCTCTGGATCGTTCGTCCATCAGAATTTCCTCCTCGAGTTGTATCAACTATTATTACGAGTTGGTCTTCCACTTGGAGTCGTTTCCCCCACTTGTATCTACATCTTCTAACACAAAATGGGCTAACGGTTAAGATTCAAATTCACGAATGGACCCCTGATATGCCCTCCCTCGAAGAGTTCAGAACCACATTTGCTTCTCATCCTGAACAGTTAAGGAAGGAACATACGGTCAACACTATACCTCAGGTTCTCCTATAGGCATAGCATTCCAATTCTAAAATTGGTGGTTGTCTGCAACCATTATAATTTCGTCCCGAAAGCCAAGAAAATTTTCCTCTAGATTTTCACTTTCGGTTTGCCACACTCCGTTCTACATTTAAGCCTTTGGATACTTTACCGCCTTAGGTAAAGACACATACAATTTTCGCATTTCTAAAATTTCCCGTTGATAGTCTTTACACGTTTTTGTAAAACGTTGGGTAAGTTTACCCCCGTACCTCATTTGACTATAACAGCATTTGAAAATCATTGTTGCACCTTAGTCGCCTTTCAAGTCTTGTCTTCTCGTGCCATAATGGAGGTGACCTCGACTACGGTCGTCATCCTCGAATATATTTCCTAATCTCAACTGAGCCCTGCCTCCTGATGTACGCTTAACGGTCTTCTTCTGACATCCGTCATCGCTCGGCACACGCACACATCCGAACGAAATCAGGATTCACTAATGCATACACATTATAGCAGGAGAACGAAATCTCGCCAACGGAATCGACAATCCTAAACATAGGGCTCTATAACAAACAAAGCAACGCTGAAAGCATAATAAGCCGTACAGATCCTAAGGACACTAGAACCTGATGCTCTGATACCACCTGTGACACCCCGCCTAATTAAATACCGGGCGATCACTCCTTTATTAAATTAAATCAAGGTAAACAGTTGGTTCATTCTCAACATCATTGTCGATAAAAATAAATTTTCCAATTTATCACCCTAAATAATTAAGCTAAGTGTCAAAAACATTTTTATACAAACTTTCCAAATTTTAATTAAAGAAAAGATTTATTTACTTAATAACAACATTTCTACAATTAAGAATCACACCACAATAAACTAAATAACATAATACATTCGTCAATCTAATGTCAACATATGAAACTAAAATCATATATCCATCCCGAATAAATCCCATAGAACAATACTGGAAATAACTAAAATAAAAATGTCCCTACAACAAATGAAATGATGAAAAGGGGCGACACGTGCCCAATAAATGAGAGTACTAGGAGTGGAGTCAATAACGGAAGTTGTCTACTCAAATGACCTGCAACTCCCACCTAAGCTGCAGCTCGTTCTTCTCAAGGGATCCTAAGCAAGACGCCCCTGTGGCTCGGCACCTGAAAATATACATATATATATACAAGAGAGAGAGAGAAAAAGAAACGGGTCAGAGCCCAAAAGTGTGTTTGATTTAAAATACGTTTAGCAAGTATTTAAATTGATACAGGCCAATGCAACAACATATTAGTGCGTCACTCTCTTGAGAAATACTCACCTCTCTTCTCATGTGCACACCTATCGCACTAATATTCCCAACAGTTTGTTTTATCAATTATCGCACTAGTCTTTCTAAAAGATTTAACCTATCTTAGATTACTCGTAAGATTTACAATACACGATTTCACTTTAAAAAGATGTTCCAATTTGTAGCCAAAGTTCTCTATTTTTAACTTCGTAAAAATTTATAAAGTACCCGTGACATTTTATACTTTGTCAAAACAAGTATTTATAATATGAGTCAACAACCATGTCCTACTTATCAAATCACAGTAGTCAGTCTTAAATTTCATAATCTCATATATATATTAACCACTCGTATAATATATATATATAACAACACCCCGAATAAAACTATGGTGCGTGCATACTCTACTATCCAAAGCCCCATATCACTCATATTAAGGGGAATACATTCGGAATCACTCTCGAATTGTATTAACATAAATACACAAACAATATTGAGGCGAAGCATAGATTCCAAGTCTCTAAGAGGATGGCACATACCGGCATCTCTTAGGACCGTCTGAACTATCACATCGATAGCCTGTACCAAGGATATCTATCTTCTAGGGTACAAGTCAATATCCCCCATAAAGGTCCCATCGAGATAAGACTTGTCCCAGCGCGGAAACCTCAGGGATAGCAAGTAGCGTGGGTATGATTTTTCACATGCATATAATATATGTACACACAATCATATAAATATACCACTTTATCAACTTTATATAGGTTCTTCTCATCACCCGTAATTATACCATTTATCCTTAATTTCTCATTTATAGAATTACGTATAAGGTTTCATTCCTAACCTTAACTCGAAGGATTTTCTCACTTATTACCTAACACTCGTGGGCTATATCCTCACAAATCTGAAATTCAGTAAGTGACTTATTTAGATTCCAACGTAGCCCTCTTACGCACCTCACCCTTTAAATTCATAAATCTAACAACCTAAGGTAAATATCCCATAAATCTCATTCTCGTTGAATATTAAAGGTTCCAACATTATTTCATATACCCTACTGGTCCTCAATGTCTCCCAAATCATTTTATTTAGAATGCCCAAAAATTATTTCACGATAAACTTAATTTAACTAATTAAACAAGGGAAATAGGAGTCTGCCAGGAGGGGTCGATCGATCGAAGCTTGGGGCTCGATCGATCGAACCTTCGATCGATCGAAGCTCTAGGCTCGATCGATCGATCAAGCAGGTCTGGGTAAAATTCTGCAGAATGCAGTTACGGGATTCATCAAACTTCTTCATCCAAAACTATGTCTTTCCATTCTAATCGTCTAAAAAATCCTACTATCATCATCATAACATTATACCAGGTGTTTATAATGCAAAGCATGTGTATAACTATCATTAAACATGGATTTTCAACCTAAAATCATGTCCAATTATCAAGAACCCTAGAATTTTCTTAAACAGATTTCTAATGAATCTTTCTCCAATATTTCTTTAATATGATCACCAAATTTCGTGGATTATTACCTCTACATGGTAAGGGTTTCCAGAATTAACATATACATCAATACTACATTGGTTCTCCTATAAAAATGGGGTTTTCTTCCATAGTTTTTATCACAATTCATTCCTAAGCTAACATGAAGATTGCAGCAACGAAAATAGCAAGTTTAAACACTTGCCTGGGATTTTGGTATGCAGATTCACGGATGATTTTGGTATGGCTGCGTTCCTCGACTCGTGATCTACGCGGTGGTGGTGGTGGCGGTGCAAACCGGTGGCTTTTTGGCCTTGGATTGCCTTGGAGCTCTTTCCTCTCTTCTCCAATGGTCGTCACTTGATTTGTGAATGTTCTAACCCTAAGAGGCTGACCTAATGGCTAATATAGGTTGGCTGAAATTCGTGGGTTTAATTACCCACTTATGTAAAATGACTAAAATGCCCTTCCGGGGCACCAATTAGGCCTAAAAACGCCCCGAGACCCAAACTAAACCCCCGGGTATACTTTTCTGACTGTCTCGACCCTTCCGGACGTGTTGGCACACTCAAAACGACCATATGAACAATTTATAAAGTATTCACTTTTTTATTTAACAAAATTAGTCCTGACGTGACACGGGCACGTCCCGACTTAAATTTCCGAAATAGTCATTTAATTCACTCTTGACAACATTATAAAAATAAATCTCATATATTACTATACCCATCCAGTAATATGCAACAAATAACAAATTTCCAATAATTACTAACTCTCGTCACGCTAGTAAATATTCAAAGCAACATTCTGGATTAAAATTTAATTAATTTATCTCAATTAAATTTAATAAATCCCATAATTTTAAAAGCTATAAAAATACGGGGTATTACAGTTTCACCTCGTAAATTTCACCAAATTAATGATGTTTAAGGTCTAAGGTCACCAAATTATGATGTTTACCCTCAGACCTTTCACCAAATTAAAGATGTTTAAGGTCTGAGGTCGTCAAATTATGACCTTTTACCTCATAAACTTCACCAAATTATGATGTTTACCCTCACACCTTTCACTAAATTAATGATTTTTAAGGTATGAGGTCATCAAACTATGATGTTTCACCTCGTAAATTTCACCAAATTAATGATGTTTAAGGTCTGAGGTCATCATAGTATGATGTTTACCCTCAGACCTTTCACCAAATTAATGATGTTTAAGGTCTGAGGTCGTCAAATTATGATGTTTCGCCTCATAAATTTCTCCAAATTAATGATGTTTAAGGTCTTCGGTCACCAAATTATGATGTTTACCCTCACACCTTTCACCAATTAATGGTTTTTAAGGTATGAGGTCATCAAACTATGATGTTTCACCTCATAAATTTCACCAAATTAATGATGTTTAAGGTCTGAGATCATCATAGTATGATGTTTACCCTCAGACCTTTCACCAAATTAATAAAGTTTAAGGTCTGAGGTCATCAAATTATGATGTTTCAACTCATAAATTTTACCAAATTAATGATGTTTAAGGTCTGAGGTGACCAAATTATGATGTTTACCCTCACACCTTTCACCAAATTAATGATGTTTAAGGTCTGAGGTCATCAAATTATGATGTTTCACCTCATAAATTTCACCAAATTAATGATGTTTAACGTCTGAGGTCACCAAATTATGATCTTTACCCTCAGACCTTTCACCAAATTAATGATGTTTAAGGTCTGAGGTCATCAAACTATGATGTTTCACCTCATAAATGTCAACAAATTAATGATGTTTAAGGTCTAAGGTCACCAAATTATGATGTTTCACCTCATAAATTTATCACTAAAGCATGATGAAACAAAGTATTGAGACAGGAACTGCTCTTTTCATTAACATTCTCTTCATAAAATGATATATTTATTATAGGAAAACAACTGCAATAACATATGTAATATTTCTTTAGGTGATCAGCATTCCATAGATTAGGGAAAGGTTCCCCTTCGAGATTTTCTATCCGGTAGGTGTCGGGTACAACCTTATCGACCACTTTGTAAGGACCATGCCAGTTCGGTTGGAGCTTATTTGCCTTTTACAAAGACTTCTTCAGCACTAGGTCACCTACAACTATAGGTCTTGATTTCACCCTCTGATTATAGAACATTATTGTTCTTTATTGGTAAGCTGCCTGTCTAAACTCAGCATCTTCTCTTCTCTCCTCAACCAAATCTAGGTCGGGTCTTCTTTCTTCCTCATTATTCTCGAGGTCATAGGTCTGAACTCTTTAAGTTGGGAGTCCTACTTCTATAGGTATGACAGCTTCTGAGCCATGGGCTAACATAAAATGGGGTCTCCCCCGTTGGTGTCCTTATCGTTGTTCTGTAGGCCCATAACACTGCATAAACCTCTTTTGTCCATCTCCCCTTAGCTTTTTCCAACCTCTTATTAATCCCATTGAGGATTGTTCGGTTCGTGACTTCGGTCCAACCTCTTTTGTTCGGTTCTATAACTACATAAATATATTATTCTTCATTATTTTACTTTGCGGGGCCGATACTAATTTTACTTTATTTTATTTCAGGGGGTATGGAGTGGCCCAGGGGGTAAGCCACATAGGCTCGATACTTATGTGGATGTTCGGACGAAGAAGGGGAAGGACAAGGAGGTGTCCCCAAGCATCGCGGCCACTATTGTAAGTAATCCGACAGTTTAATTTTTGTTAATTACGTTATAATTTTCTAGTTTACTTATTTTACTAATCATGTGCTTTTTGTCATTTCAGGCAAAGCTTGAGGAACTGCATGAGTCGCAATCTGATGCCGACCAGGCGTCTTTGTCCACAGACGCACTCAGCCAAGTGCTTGGCTCTGATCGCAAGGGGAGGAAAAGGGGGTGAGCTTGAGGGTGGCCAAATTTAGGATCCCCAAATTGGAAACAAGCGACACCGGGTTGGCTCGAACGGTGGATTCACATGACACGAAGTTGTCCCGTTTGGAGACGACGATCCAAGATATGTACTCATTCATGAAGCGTACGCTGGGTGGAGACCTTAAGGGGAAAGGGAAGGAGAAGGCAGTGGAAGAGGAGGAGGTGCGGGAGAACGAGGCGCAAGATGATGAGGATGCAGTACACCAAAATGGCCAAATTGTCACCTTTCAGCCGGCCACCCTTGTCAAGGTCATTGACCGTGACACAAATCTCGCGTTTTGTGTCACGGTCATTGACCTTGACATGACCGTGACACAGAATTGTCACGGTCTTTAACCGTGACAAGGCCGTGACAAATTTACTTGTCACGGCCGTGTTACGGTCAATGACCATGACAATTCTGTGTCATGGTCGTGTCAAGGTCAATGACCGTGACACAAAACACGAGATTTGTGTCACGGTCAATGACCTTGACACGACCGTGACAACTTTTGCAGCAAAAAAATCCCTAGGCTTCTTTTTTTCCCACCTCTTTTGGTTTTCCCTCTCTCTCTCTCTCTCTCTCTCTCTCTCTCTCTCTCTCTTCCGCGATTTCTGCTCTCTCTCTCTCTAAGGTATATTTTTTTTCCTCTCTTTCTCTTTCATTTCTATATGTATGTGTATGTGTATGTGTATGTGTATGTGTATGTGTGTATATGTATATGTGTATGTGTGTATATATATGTGTAAATGTTATTGATAGTTAGAATGGTGTAAATTTTAGTGATAGTTAAAATTGTGTAAATGTTAGAAAAGTTCTAGAATTCATATGTTAAATTTAATTATATAAATATTTAAATTGATAATAATTTTATTCATGAAATTAATTCAATTAGGTAAAACCCTAGATAAACAGAATTTGATAATATTATATAAAGTTTAGTAAATTCACAAAATGTTGCCAATTGTATGTTTTTAGGAATATCATTAGTTACTTTCGTTAGAATCCATACACTGGTAATATCATTAGAATCCATACACATGCATGTTGTTAGAAAGTCTTAAATTTAATTCTCACTTTAATTTGTAGAATCTCTGTACTTGGTTGGATTTATTATATTATGATAATGAAATATATGCTCCAATTATAATTATCTCATGTCATAATTTTATTGATAAACAATAACTGTAGTTGTCACGGTCGTGGTGGGGGGAGGGGGTGGGGGTGGGGTGGTGGGGGTGGGGTGTGTGTGTGTGCGTAGGTGTGTGTATGGTGGTGTGTGGTGGGGGTGGGGTGTGGTGGGGGAGGGGAGGGGGTAGTGGGGGTGGGGTGTGGTGGGGGAGGAGGTGGGGGTGGGGGTGGGGGAGGGGTCGTGGTGGGGGGTGGGTGGGGTGTGTGTGTGTGTGCGTGCGTGTGTGCGTGTGTGCGTGGCGGGGGGAGGGGGGCAAGGGGTGTGGTGGGGGTGGGGTGTGGAGGGGAAATTTTAACAATTGTATATATTTAATTAAGAAATTGTATAGCTTTAATTGTAATTTTAATTGTATAGTTTTAGATGAAAGTAAATTAATAATTAGTGCCAATTTCATATGAAAGTAGGATTGTCCCTCATTGTAAATTAGTAAATTAATAATTGTATACTTTAATTGTTAGTTTAATTGATGAAATGTTGGGTTGGTTCGTTTTAAAAGTGGCATGACGTGTGCGTGTGTGTGGTGGGGGTGGGGTAGGGGGGTGTGTATGTGTACTATTAACATTTTTTTTATCTGTACTAATAACATTTTTTTACAGCAAAAATGTTTCCTTCAGATATTAAGGCGAAGATGATGATGCTGTTTATGATGATGATGTATGGGCTCGGTGGTAGCGGAGGCGACGAGGGCTCCTCCGCCCCTAGGCTCCCAATATGGAAAATTTGGGATTACCGTTGAGAACAAGTCATGAATCCGTCGCGCCCAAGGAGCCGATCTCATTGGCACAATGGCAGAAGTTCATTGACAATGAGATCGAGGATCGACAATTGGTTGCTCGCCAATCGGGGAGGGAAAATCGGGCAAAAAAGACGGACGTGCACTACTCCGATCGGACCTCTTACGCCGAAGTGGAGCATAGGATGCAGGTAAGATTTAATTTTTCTATAACTACAGAAATATATTATTCTTCATTATTTTACTTTGCGGGGCCGATACTAATTTTACTTTTCTTTATTTTATTTCAGGGGGTAGGGAGTGGGCCAGGGGGTAAGCCACATAGGCTCGATACTTATGTGGCTCTTCGGACGAAGAAGGGGAAGGACAAGAAGGTGTCCCCGAGCATCGCGGCCACGATTGTAAGTAATCCGACAGTTTAATTTTTGTTAATTACGTTATAATTTTTTAGTTTACTTATTTTACTAATCATGTACTTTTTGTCATTTCAGGCAAAGCTTAAGGAAGTGCATGAGTCGCAGTTTGATGCCGACAAGGCATCTTTGTCCATAGACGCACTCAGCCAAGTGCTTAGCTCTGATCGCAAGGGGAGGACAAGGGGAGTGAGCTCGCGGGTGGCCAAATCTAGGATCATCGAATTGGAGACGAGCGACACCGGGTTGGCTCGAACGGTGGATTCACACGACGCAAAGCTGTCCCGTTTGGAGGCGACGGTCCAAGATATGTACGCATTCATGAAGCGTACGTTGGGCAAAGACCGTAAAGGGAAAGGGAAAGGGAAGGAGAAGGCGCTGGAGGATGAGGTGCGGGAGGACAAGGCGCAGGATGACGAGTATGTGGACCTCGCTGCTTCATCACCGACACGTTCGTACTTCGATCATCCACTTCCCTATTTGGCGCCCTTCAACAGACCATTGTAGACACTTGGTTGGCCTAGCGTGTTCATATTGGACATATTTGATGGCCAGCGGATAAGGAGGGGGTTGAGGGAACCGAATATCGTCGAGGGTGGAATAGTTCATGGACGTGCGCTTTAACAGATGGAGTCCAGGGTGCTCGTCACGCATGTCATACCCGAGAAGTAGAACTCCCTATTGTGGTTGTGAGAACAATGAGGCACGACGTATATTAGTGGGTGCGTCAATTCGTATGTCGTGTGGCCTACTCACCTCCTCACATTTACCCAAGACATGTAGTAACATTATTTTTAAGTTTGTCCATTTTAATTATATTTGGATTATATCGTCATGTATATTATTTCTATTTTGAATATTTGGATTATATCGTCATGAATATATATTTGCATTATCTTTAATTTGTTTGGATATATGATGTTTAGAACAGGTACGATGTTGCTATAACAGGTACAAATATACTGCTGGGCAGTGGCAGTGGCCATACTGCCCAGCAAATTTTTTTTTAATTCTGCCCAGAATTGTCACGGTCATTGACCGTGATAAGTCTGTGACAAAAAGTTATCACGGGCGTGTCACGGTCATTGACCTTGACAATTTTTTTAAAAAGGGTTACGTCTTTGTCACGGTTTATAACCGTGACAAACGTGTCACGGTCATTGACCGCGACACGACCGTGACACAAAATGCGAGTTTTGTGTCAAGGTCAATGACCGTGACACGACCGTGACAAAAAAAGTTGTCTCGCCTCGAAATGTCACGGTCATTGACCTTGACAAGGGTGATTTGTCAGGGTCAATGACCTTGACAATAGTGCAGATTTGGTGTAGTGATGTGGACCTCGCTGCTTCATCACCGACACATGCGTACTTCGATGATCCACTTCCTTATTTGGCTCCTTTCCCCTGATCGCAGTCGACAATTGGTTGGTCGAGCGTGTTCATATTGGACGTATTTGATGACCAACGAATAGTGCAGGGGTTGAGGGACCTGAATATCGTCCAGGGTGGAATAGTTCATGGATGTGCGCTTCAAGAGATCGAGTCCAAAGTGCTCGTCACGCATGTGATACTCAGGAAGGAGAACTCCCTATTTTGGTTGCGCGAATAATGTGCCATGATGTATATTAGTGGGTGTGTCAATTCGTATATCGTGTGGACTACTCACCTCCTCACATTTACCCCAGACATGTAGTGAAATTATTTTTAAGTTGGTACATTTGAATTATATTTGGATTATATCGTCATGTATATTGTTTCTATTTTGAATATATACTTGCATTATCTTTAGTTTGTTTGGATATATGATGTTTGAATAGGTACAACGTTGCTATAACAGGTACAAATATATTGTTGGGCAGTGGCAGTGGCCATACTGCCCAGCAGATTTTTTTTTAATTCTGCCCAGAATTTTCACGGTCACTGACCATGACAAGTGCTTGACAAATAAGGTTGTCACGGACTTGTCACGATCATTGACCGTGATAATGTTTTTAAAAAGGGTCAAGGCTTTGTCATGGTTATTAACCGTGACTAAACTTGTCACTGTCATGGCTCGTGACACGACCGTGACAATTCTAACGAACTTGTCACGGTCAATGACCGTGACACGTATGTGACAAAAAAAGTTGTCTCGCCCCGAATTGTCACGGTTATTGACCTTGACAAGTTCAACTTGTCAAGGTCAATGACCGTGACAATTAGGCAGATTTGGTGTAGTGTATCCTTTCCACGAATGGGGAACCCTCTGAGAACCCTCTTTGTAGTGGGTCTCGGCTTTTGATGAGGTTACCTATCTTCTCTTCTAGGCGTTGGATGGAGACATTCCATGGCCTTGCAACATCGGTCGGGCCGAGGTTGTCCCCCGCCACCTCCAAGGGGTGGACTGAGGGTTCCCCAGCCACTGCCCAACATCGGCTATTCACCTCTTCTTGATCCTGGTCTCTTCTAGGTTGGGGTCATCCCTGATGATGTCGATGTTCCCCCTCTTCCCTTTGTGAACTTGCTGCACTTTTAGACCTAGATAACCTCTGTCTTAGGTCATTAACTGGGTCGAGCCTTTCAAAGGCTGACCCTCTACTCAAGCGATCAAAAGTTGATCCTCTTTGTTGGGCACCACTATCTCTTATTCCCCCCAACCTCAGTTTGTTGGATAGGACGTACAGTGTTGTTCGAAACCTCATACGGCTCCCAATAGTGCTCTAGATCATTTTGTGCCTCCATATCATCATTCCTATCCTCAGGGTAAGGGTTTCCTTACCTCCCAAGACTTAAATGCCTAGGGTCAGAAACGTCCCTCCTCCGTTGAGGGGTAGGTTGGTATTTTCGCTGTGCCTGGGGTTGTCCCTGGATTCAGGATGGGGTTGAACAGCTGTCAGAGTAATCATCTTCGGTGAGACCTCAGGTGGCCTCATCATATTTTGACTGAGCTATGAAAATTTCTCCTTCATCACTTATTGAGTTGCGGCTAATGACTTCAAGGCTATTACAACCTCCGCTAATTTGGACTGGGGTGGCACCTGGCTGGAACTGGGTCCTCCAACACCAGATGGTGCACGAGGTGGTGGTAACTCCAGTGCCATACGTTAAAACTAAAGAGCTTGTAAATAAGATGAGCTTAATACCTTAAGGGACCTCTTTCAATGGTGAAACAGCTCCACGTAAGGGGTGAGGACTGGTTCACCACCAGAGTCTCTGGTGAGGTTCAGCAGAAAAAGAGGAAGAGACAGCTTCTCGTTCCCACAGACGGCGCCAAAATGATGATGCTGGAAATATCACCACCTGGTAAGGTGTTGACAAGCTTAAGAAAGTGATAACAATGGCAGCACAGGAGAATATATATATATATATATATATATATATATATATATATATATATATGTGTGTGTGTGTGTGTGTGTGTGTGTGTAGAAGTAGGTGAGGAAAAGAGGATGAACACTTGCATAAAAGTGGTTCAGCCAATCTGGCCTATGTCCACTGTAAGTGTGTATGAGTAATATCACTGAATGAAGGAACTAATAGCCATGGATACAATCTGTCAAGCTTTCTCTCTCTACTGGGTAAATTGATAGAGTTTCAGCTAGGGTTGTAATTATCGATCCTTTACAATGTTGAGGATGACCTCTATATATAGTGCTTGGGGGGTGTAATGTACCCCCAAGCATGCAATGTGCATGTGCATGAAGATCAAACTAGTGTAAGGATGACACCTGGCTGATCTCAAGTAAATAATGATGACCTCAATATTTCCTCACATGGAGACAATTATTTAGTTATAACATACTTGTACACATGTTCCAAGCCATACATGTGCGCGTAGATGATCGACTGTCTTCGCTTGGTACCAACCTCGGCATGGATGAGTACGAGGTTAGTGATGTACGACCCATGGCTTGGCTGGGGATTATATGATGACCTTTGCTGGGATTCAGCCAGGTTATATATGTGGAACTTCGTCCAAAGCCATTGTTGTCTTGGAACTTGATGATGAGCATGCAAGGCTTTGCTGATTCTAGATGAAACTGATAACGTCAACTATGGCCGATGTTGATGGTGATGATGGTGGTTAACCCATGTCCACACTTACCTCGGATAATCCCCTCCCCGAGGTGATACTCGTACCGTCAGTTGTGGCCAACCTGATGGATAACTGACCCCATGAGTTATGGAGACCTCGACTGATGCCCAATCATGGTGGCACTTGTAACGTCGAACGTGGCCGACCTGGTGAAGGATGACATCACTGATGGGTAATCCTGAGCTATTGTTACCTCGGTCATCATTCAGGCCGAGTTTAATGCCTCTGAGATGGCTGGTGCACTTTAGGCATATCATATATCATATGAAGGTTTGGTATACCCAAGGTGATTCTCACAGATAATGGGAAACAGTTCATTTGCAAGGAGGTGGGAATTCTCACAAACAAGTATAAGATTGTGCACAACAGCTCCACCATATCCTACACAAAAGGAAATGGCTAGGCAGATGCCATCAACAAAACCTTAATCAATATCCTAAAGAAGATGCTAGAATACATACCAATGGCATGGGATGAGAAGTTATCCATAGTATTATGGGACTACTGCACTCGAACAGAAATTAGATCGGTTTTTCTCCATTTTCACTCGTGTATGGAACGGAAGTTGTGCTACCAGTGGAAATAGCAGTACCTTGAGCTAGGGTCGCTCTAAGCAATGGACTCATTTCGTACCCATAGTACGTGCAGCTAGAGGCGTTGGATGAGCATCGAGATAAGGCAAGGGAGAACTTCAAAGTCTACACCCAATAGTTATTCAGAGCTTATGAAAACCGAGTCAAACCCAAAGAATTTCAAGTGGGAGATTTAGTCCTTCGGGCATCTACCCATCTCCTTTGCAGCATGTCAGCGTCAAAATTCAAACCCAACTGAGAAGGCCCCTTTGTAGTGAGAGGGGTGGGAAAGTCAGGATACTGCTAGATTTCGGAGCCGGCTAGTGACTGTCGCCAATCCATCAATTGCAAGTTGTTGAAAAGGTATTGTGCCTAGTTTTTGTTGAATTTCATCTCTGCGACAGAATCTAAGCGGTTTGCTCTCATACCAGAAAAAAAAAATTGTAAAGAAACGACAGATCAATACCATCTTGTAAACAGTACACAACAGAAAAAAGAAATGAATAGTAACACCTTTGATAATTGTTGATGTTTGTTTTGATTACCTACCTACTGTGAGAGGTAAACCCAACAAAATATTATTTTTTTTCCTCAGAAATGCTCTCTACTAGGTTAGTAGAGGGTGCCTGGAAAAAGAGGAACTTTGATCATTACACTTTGAGGGTACATCCATCATCAGAGAAAGTATATTGAGCAAAGTCCTCCTAGGCATAACATATAGACAATTTATTTATCTTGTCACCTGACTAGTTGGAGGATATCCTCCAAGTAATAATAAAAAAAATTATTATTATTAAAAAAAATTTAAAGATATATAGCCTAAAGAATAAGGTTCAACTTCTGTTCTCCACGAAATGCTCTACACAACTAGTTCAATAGAAATATGGAGGATGCTAAACCCCCCTCTCTAATATTTTTTTAAAACTGTGAAACCTCCCAAGAAAAATGTAGAGCAAGGACCCCATATACCAGGGGCTAGTTTAAAAATAAAAGATCAGTTACCATGTACTTGATTCTATTTGTAAAGATTCTTTTGAAATAGAACCTAATGAAAGGAGAAGCCCCCCACCCCCCCACCCACTCTCTCTAAGCTATTCTTATAATAATGCGAAAAAGCACCCCCATAGACATTGGGGGCACCTCCAAAATGGCAACTCACCGAGATAATATGCAAATACCCCGTAGTCATATAGGATTACGCTAAAAAATTGTGTATATGTATACGAATTGCTCATATTAATGCAAGTACCTCATAGTATAAGGGGCAACCTAAATTTCCAAATGCTCACAGAAAATTAGAGCAGGTCTCAGTAAATATATGCCAAAAAGTAATAGATAAAGGCAGAGAAAAAGAAAAGTATAGGATAACCAGAACAGCATTTTCTCATTTATAAATGACCAGTCCTCTACAAAAACAAATATAGTGCAAGGCAAGAAATAGCCTATCCACTATAACTAACAAAAAATAAGTCATCGCGGGTGAGGGAGCCAGCATATAATGGGTGAGCCTCTTGCACGAACTCCACCTCCATGCTAAACAACCTGGCCTCATCCTCCTGGCCACCAAACTCAAGTTTGTGAAGTCAAAACTGAAGTGATGTAATCTGTCCCCGGATCCTCATAGCCTCACTGATCGACCCTCGTATGTATAGATGTGTGAAATCTCACCATCTTTCGAAAAGGAATGCTCAGAAAATGATGAACCCTAGCATCAGGCCAACGTAGCTAAATATGGTAAAACTTTTGTAGGTCACAAAGAGCCTCCAAGAATAAAAAAGTGAAATCACTAGTTAGCTTAATAGGAGAAGTAGTCAAGAAATCATGAAGGTGACTAGCAAGGGCCTTCAGGTTTCACACCGTAAGACTATCAATATGAAGTACACTCTGAGAGGTGAATGTCTCAGGATGATGCTCTAAAATAAAATCTAGATTTGGCAATCATGTGTCCTGAAGTATCTTGGAAGCTCTTCACGTCACAATCTGTTCATAAAAATTGCAGGATCCTCCACCTCAGCGTCACTCTTTGATTGACGAGACTTTATCTCAGAAGAAAAAAAAGAGGAATCCCCGCCAGAATTAGCATCACCAGCCATAGGAGTGGCCTAAGAACTCTGATCCCCCTCACCAGCTACCTCGGTGGACCCACCAGTAGGATCCTGAAAATATATATTCATGATGAGACAACAGAGAAAGAAGATAATGAGAGACGTATCGAGACTTTAAAAAGGGGTACGATAGAAAGCTTACCCCGTAGCTCAAAGGGGTGAGTATGCTACCGACAGTTGGAAGGAAGGAAGTCGCAAGGGAGATTATAGTCTAAGCATAAGAAATAGCAATCAAAAATATCAATACGACTCATGAGGTAGCAATGGGAAATAGCTAACTTAGGTATGACAGTTAAATACCTGAGAAGGATACAGCACAGCACTCTCTGTCCTCTCCACAGTCACCGGAGCAGTTCCCTCACGCACCTGGAAATAATGAAATAAGGGTGAAGGTGAGAAAACTTGCGCAGTAAAAACAAGAAGAAAAAGGAGAAACAGAAAGAGATAAGATATGGTAATATAATACCTCTCTCACATCCATCTTTTCAGTATGCTCTACAGTCACCGGAGCAGTTCCCTCACTCACCTGGAAATAATGAAACAAAGGTGAAGGTGAGAACACTTGCGCAGTAGAAGCAAGAAGAAAAAGTAGAAACAAAAGGCGAGAAGGTATCACTGTATAATACCTCTCTCACAGCCATCTCTACAGTATGCTCTACAGTCACCGGAGCAGTTGCCTCACTCACCTGGAAACAATGAAAAAATGGTGAAGGTGAGAACACTTGCACAGTAAAGGCAAGATAAAAAAGGAGAAACATAAAGAGAGAAGGTATGATAGTATAATACCTCTCTTACATCCATCTCTCCAGTGTGCTCCATAATCACTGGAGCAGCTGCCTCACTCACCTGAAAATAATGAAACAAGGGTGAAGGTGAGAACACTTGCACAGTAAAAGCAAGATGGAAAGGATAAATGGTAAGAGAGAAGGTATGACAGTATAATACCTCTATCATAGCCATCTCTCCAGTATGCTCCTCAGTTACTGAAGCAGGTGCCTCGCTAGCCTAGAAATAATGAAACAATGGAAAAGGTAAGCATACTTGCACGATAAAAGAAAGAAGAATAATGGAAAATGGAAAATAGGTATGGGTATGATAGTGTAATACCACTTCCACAACCATCTCCTCAATATGTCCCGTAGTCACTGGAACAATTACAACACTAACCTGGGAACAGAAAAGCATGTAAGTGTTAGCAAATATTCGCGCAGTACAAGAAAATTGAATAATATAAGAAAACCAAGTATATGCCTGGGTATCTTCATTTGAAGTGAAAATCGGAAACCCCATAATAATGGGAGCAAAACTTGTAACCGATCCCACAGAAGAGGAGACCTCAGCTACACTAACCTAGTCACAGAAGTTAAAAAATATAAGTTATAAGAGTGACACAAAAAAGGATGCTCTCATGCAAATGTAAGAAATAATACCTGAGCAGTTACCCCCGCGAAAGTCTAGAAGGACGCAGTGAACGGAGACTGAGGGGTTGTCTCCATAACACTTGTGGCAGGCATGATAGATAAGGAAAATTCCATAAAGATAGCCTATAAATTAAGAAAAAGAGGCAAGAATCGGCAACATGAAAACAAGAATATAAAAAATCCCAAAGACCCATGGCAGAAATAGTTACCAGGAGAGGCACTATGGTAGGACTCTCTTTGGAAGCAGTAGGACATAGAAACTCATCTGCAGTAGGGGAAGCTGAAGAAATAGTAGCAGGAGGCACTGATGCAGTGATTTCACAAACCAATTAAGAATACAAAGGAAAATGACTTATCAGTATAAGAAATACCAAAGGCAGAAAAGAAAACTAACGAGGTACCTGAGCCCCTTCAAAAAAAGAAGGGCTAAAAGTGACCAGCGGTGTAGCTGGGGATTTGGTGAAGACCTGTTTATAATAATGGCATTAGAAGATGTCATTATCATTACAATCATGAGTGAAGAATCTACCATTACTTGAATGGAGAAGGAAACCTATGAAATAGGATCAGCAGTGGAAGCTATAGTAAATACAGGCCTATGAGGGATAGGTTGGATCATAGGTTTTCCATCCATAGAGACGTGGACCCGGGAAACATAAATCCTCCCTAAGGGGGATAACCCTGAAATAGTGTCTCCAAGAAAGGTAGAGTCCCCCCTATAGAAGAAAGGCAAGAGATACAGGTCCGTGGGGAATGAAAGGTGAAAAAGGTTATAAGCACCATAGGAATAGTAATAGAAATAATAAAGGGAAAAGAAAATATACAGACCTCTGAGAAGGAGGTAGTCAAGGGCTCAATCGCAGAAGTACCCATTGTCGAAGTGGGAGAAGGCGAAGCAACAGGACTAAATGGAAGCACCCTCTACAATCATAAATAAATAGCGAACACAATGGAAAAGATTTTTAGAAAAAAAGATAACAATGAGACCAACTACTTAAATGAACTCAGAGAGGTACCTGAGCAGTATATGAGGTCACAGAAAGGACCCTAGTGCTAGTATGATGCATAGATGAGAGCTACAGAGAAATAGCAATATATAGTAATTAGTAAAATAAATGTAAATTATGAATATCAGTCTTAAAAAAACCTATGGTAGTAACAAACCTCTCTGAAAAGGCCTCGAGAAGAAATGAGCATAGAATTCCTCTCACGCTAGAAGGGAGCACGACACAGGGGGGTGAAATACCACTTGCCTCCACGGAAGTAACGCGTGGAAACATTGAAAGAGAAAGAATTAGTAAACAAGTCAATGATGAAAAGAGAAGAATAAATCATATGCATAAAAGTCTCAAGTAAAGAAAGACTTACGGTAGCAGAGCGCACGGCCTGACTGTATGGAAGGGTCCTGGTGGCAGAGGTGACCCCTGAAGGGGAATATAATGTCTCATCATCACTGGAAGACTCCCTCAAAACTAATAACAAGGCACAGGTGTCACTAGAACTTTCACCATTGAAATCCAAACCATCTGCATCATTCGAAGAAGAACTATGATCATCGTAGGAAGGTGTTCTTCCCTAGTCAACTAGTTCCTCTTCCAATGGGGGGTGGAACTGACAGGTGAAGTTCTGTAAGAGCTAGTTTCACTAAGTAAAGAATATTTGGGTGTAGAATCTTTTGCGATGGGAATATATGTGACTGATATCCCCTGAAAAGAAAGGCCTGAATCCTCACAACCTCGCTCCCTGATAGTCCTATAGGTCTCCTCCACCCCGAGATCATCGGTATCTACCCCCTGATCTAGTGCGGAGGGAGCGACAACATTAACAGCAACCCCTTTCTTTCTCTTGGAAGCTTTAGGCCTCACGGGAGAAAAGGGGGAGAGGGAGTAACAGTAGTGGTAGCAATGAAGTTAGACACATCCGTGTCTGGGTGTTTTATTTTACCCATCGTAGGATCCTTTGATTTTCCTTTACCTTTGCACTAGCCTTTACACTTGGCGAAGGGCACCTCAGTTTATTGCGAATAGGTAGACTCATCGAGGAGCGACTTCACTAAGATGGGAATAGCTTGCTCAAGAGGTGACTTGGGTGTGGTGCTAAGGTGCCAAGCATCTTTCTGGGTCTACTTGATTAAGAATTTTCCTTTGAGATACTTAGTATGGTTAGTCTCGTGTGGAGGCCCAACCATCCAGTTCGGAATAAGAAGACCCTCTTGCAGCTAGAGTAAGAACGAAGAAGTAGTGAATGAAGGTAAGTAATAACGAGGAGGTACATATATCCCTCCCAAGTGTTGCACCCTGTAAAATATTCCTTATAATTTAAATTTCCTACATGCCTCCAAATTTAACTCTGAAGGGTCCCTATTCAATGGGTAAAAGGGGTGTGAACACCCTGGTCATAACCAATCCGCTTCCTCACTCTCTCTAAGTGATAGAACTCACCACCTCGACTCAGCTCTATCAAATAAGGTACAAGACTTGGTACTAGCAATTCTACCACGTTTATATGGGGGCAAGTAGAAACAAAGCCAACATGATCGGGGCAATAAAAGGTTCCCCTTCACCATGGAAAGAAAGGCAGTTGAACACACCACCGGGGCATTTTTTTGTAAGGGCTAAAGTAGAATTCATCAATATCATCAATTAAGGTCCTAAAGGCTTCTTAGGTGCTTTTCTATACCACCTCAAAAGATGAACAACATTACTGTGGCAGGCCTGCGGCTAAGGACCAAAATGGGGAAAATGCTCAAATAAAAGGCCATTAGGAGAAGAGAATTGGAAAAGTTAGCGGTGGCGTAGTGGTCGCAGGACCTCTTAACATCTATATGGGCACGATCCAACCAAGAATAAAGAGAACCAAGAGTTAAAGCAATGAGGGGTACTAACCCCCCTCGCGACAGCCTCACCACTAATCTAAAAAGGAAATCACAAGGAGAGTCTTCGAGTTTACCTGGGAATAAGAACCAGCTCAAAAAAAGTGATAAGAAAAGCATCCAAGTGTGAGGAAGAGTGGAGTTTAGGACCATCTTGACGTCTGTGAGATCTGCTAGAAGTCTTCATTTTCGGCAGCTGCTCAAAATCTCTAAACCAATACCTCTACCATTTGTTGAAAGAACGATTGGTAACGGTAGTCACATTTATATCCACATATTTTGAACACTCAGTAAGTGCGGCCAGCAAAGCCTCCACCATCTCCTTCTCAAGAGGATCCTCATAGCCATCAGTGAAAACATTCTCCCCGAAGAAAGGTAGGGTGTATAGCTCATAGACAGCCTCTATAGTAACAGTAAACTCGCCTCAGCCAGTCATAAAAGTGTGAGATTCCCTACTCCATCGAGACAGTAAAAGATTGAGAGAAGAATTATGTTTATCCACAGTACAAGACTTCAAACTATCAATGGAAGTAAGAAGAAAAAGTCCCTCAAGGATAGACTTATAAGAAGGAATAGACAAAATATGGTCAACCCATGCAGCCCACTCCTTTGGGGCACCCCATAGCCTTGATTTCAATGTTCGAATAAGGGAATTCACCGCAATCAATTCTAACTTTGAAGATGGAATCAGGAATAATAATAATAATAATAATCAGAGAATCAGTGGACTCACCTATCCCCACATAAGGTCGCTCGATAACATTGTCTATGAACTTCTCCTCAAATTGAGCAAGGGAAGCCATGAAATTATCACCCTATCCAAAAAAAGGTGCGCAATGATAGACGCCAAATTCTCTTACTTGGCGAGTGAGAATATAATCTTCCCAAGCCTGAGAAGAAGATGAAGTAGTGTAAGAACTGTCGATGGCCATCGGTTCAAGAGAGGAACCCACAGTTGTAGAATTATCAGACAAGACCCCTCTTATATCCAACATCCCAGGTGAGGAACCCTCTCCAACCTCCAGTGGTCATGAGGAACCCAACTGCGAGGAACCCATATCATCTCCTTATGGTCGTGAGGAACCCAATGGCAAGGAAGTCAACTGCGATGAACCCAACTGCGAGGAACCCAGTCAAGAGAAACCCAAGTCAGCTCCGTGGGGGTGTGAGAAATCCAATGGCGAGGAGCCCAACTGTGAGGAACTCAACTACAAGGGACCCTTATCAGTTCCTCGTGCTCACGAAGCACTCAATTAGGAGGAACCCCCTTCAGTTAATGGTGGCTGCAAAAATGAGGAACCCTCATCGTTTCTTTGTTATTACAAGGAACCCCCAACTAGTTCAGATCCAAATGAGGGAACTCTGTGTGAAGAGCCCTCCCCTACTTCAATTAGTAGTGAGCAACCTTTAAAGGTACTCATCCCAAGAATCAACCCATCGTTAATAGACATATTCATTTTGCCAGATTCAAACATCAACCCGTCAGAAGAAAAAAACTCCAGTGATGAGGAACGTGTGGTAACGCCGGTAACCGAAATGAATCGGAGGGGGATGAGGTGACGGATAGACTTGGGTGGTGGTTATGGTGGTGGTTCTAGTGGACACCACCATGGATATACAAATAAAGATAGGTAAAGAGACTATCATGATGGGATGAAGACGTAAATGATATTTTTAACTTGAAAGAAAAAGTTATGGAGTCTTTGATTTTTCTCTCACTATAAATCTCAACTCACTGTGAACATTTTGAGTAAATGGTAGAAAGAGAAGCTTTTATTGAAAAATAAGCTTTTGTATGAAAATGGGAAACAAGCAGGAATGCTAAAAGGCTATTAGATTTTTTTCCCAAATGATGATATGACAGTTCCCATACCGATGTGTGGCTTCTCGAGAACCCAAAACCTAGAATGAAGAGACAGTGCATTTAATTACCCTAAGGGTACTGTTGAGGAACCCCTATAGTTCCTCAAAAATTGAATAATGAATTTATGTCGTACAAAGCGTTTTGGTCTTCCCAACATAAAAGACTTTGCACGAGGGGCTAATGTAGATGGATGTTTCAAGTGTACCCACTATATTTTGGGGTGAGGGTCCCTTAAGATCCGTCCTCGACATCCAGAAAATATTGTTCCTAAAAAAGTTGGGGCGAGGAGCAGTCAAGGTCCTCCCCTCAACTTCCAGAAAATGTTGGGGCGAGGATCAATCAAGGTCCTCCCCCTCAACTTCCAGAAAATGTTGGAGCGAGGATCAGTCAAGGTCCTCATCCTCAACTTCCAAAAAATATTGGGGCAAGTAGAAGTCAAGGTCCTCCTCCTCAATTTCCAAAAAATGTTAGGGCAAGGAGCAATCAAGGTCCTCCCCCTCAACTTCCAAAAAATGTTCGGGCGGGGAGTATTCAAGATCCTCCCCCATAACTGCCAAAAAATTTGGGGCGGGGGACCCTCGAGTCCCTCCCCCCAACTTCCAAAAAATTGGGTGAGGAACCTCAAGGTCCTCACCATCAGCCTCCAAAAAATTTTGGGGTGAGGGACCCTCAAGGCGCCCCCCCCCCCCTCTCAACCTACAGAAAATATTGGGGTGAGGGACCCTTAAGGCCATCCCCCTCAATTTATAGCATTTTGGGCTAGGTACCCTCAATTCCATCCCCCTCATTTTCTAGAAAATCTTGGGTTAGGAACCCTAACATCCTCCCTTCTCAACTTCCAGCATTTTGGGTGAGGGACCGTTAAGGTCCCCTCCCCCTCAGCTTCTAGAAAACAGTCAAGTATGAGGGACTGGCTACCGTGATCAACCCCCCTCATCATGAAAAGTCATTCTTTCAAAGAAAAAGAGTACTAACACTTGATTTCTTATACAGGTAGCCTAGTTGGGCAAGAAGGGCTCAAATAGGCCAATTGGGATATCTTGGGAGTTTTGTCTTGGCGGCCGAGGAACAAGGTTTGTTGATCAAGCTCAATCACTTATCACTTTAGGATTGAGATAATTCTAGTAGAAAGACTCTACGATCCACTTAAGTCCTTACACAGCACACTCAGTCATAACTAGAATGAGAAACCAAGAGGTTGCTTTGTTATAAAAAATAATTTTAGAGAAGGGAGTCCTCAAGACCCCCTGCCCACCCTCACCCAGCAGAAATGATTTTAGAGGAGGTGGTCCTTGAGGCCTCCCCTCTCAAGTACACAAAGTTTGTACCGCAAGTTACCGTTTTAAATGATATTTACCAAATCGGATATTTTGTCATCAATCGCAGACATATTTTCTTTTTGACTATGGTTTGCACCAACTGGCACCTGTCAGAGGGAACAGGTGGCTACACACGGGTAGGGACAAATGGTATATTTCAGACCTTGTCCCTCACCAACCCTCTCAATTTTGGCACCCAAAAGTGTCAACTCAGCTCTAGTGCCTAAGTATAAATAGGACCCCTGGGCAAGGTTGAGAAAATGATAGAAAAACTCAATAGCACCGTTACTCTGTCAAAATCACACCAGAACCTCCTAGTATTCTATCCCTGCTCTCTCTAGTGATAAGTGCCTTGTTCTTTAAATCCCCACAGACAGTCGTCACTCTCTCGAGTTCCTCTAGGGAAAAGTTACCATTATTATTATGAAGTTCATCTTATTGTAGGGAGGGATCTCTAGCTTGAGTTCCATTTTTACCAAAAGAAGAAGTTTTTACCAGAAGCTACTCCAAAATTTCTTGAGAACTTTGAAGGAAACGTCCATTGGAGTGGGTCACGCCTCACCCGATTCAGTATTTTACCAGACCCTAGTCATACTACCCTATTACAAATAATAAATAGAAAAATGACATATTTACGTCTGTTAATGAACACAAATTTAAACGCATATCTATATTCTTAACATCTAATGAATAGTAGGACACTTTAGTCATGGTTCACGAAGGTGATAATCGTGTTAAGGCAGCCAAAACTCAGATGTTAATACAACAGTATAACACTCTCCTAATGGCTGAAACTGAGACCTTTGATGAATTCTTTATTAGGTTGAATGATGATATTACTAAATTGTATGTCAATGGAATTATATATGAAGGGAAAGAAATAGTTTCTAAAATTCTTAGATCCCTTACCCCCTAAGTTTGATAATAAACGTTATGCAATTGAGGAGATAGATAACCCACACTTGACACCTGAACTCAGTAGCAAACTTAGGAATGGTGAAATGGAACATGAATTTAAAAGCATATTTCCAATAATCATAAGAGACATATCAGTCCCAATGTAGTCGTCCACTCTAAAATGACCTAGCCTCAATTAGTCCTGCCTAATTTTGACTTTGACTCTGAAGAGGAATGTTCCTTAATGTCCAAACAATTCAAGAAAATTTTGAAGTTTAGAAATAATGTCTCTTTTAGACAAGACAAAGTTGGATGTCAAAACTCTTTTAATAACAGACATCATGAGAGAAATCAGGACAAAAACAACACTAATGACAATAGTAAACCAAGGACTGATATAAAGAATGTCAAATGTCATCGTTGTGGTAAACTATGCCATTTTGCAAGTAAGTGTAGTGTCAAACTTAGCAATAATAATCCCAATGCCAATATATGTAAGACTTGGTATGAATCACGTGAGTTTGAAGAAGATGAGATGAAATCTTCCAATTATTTTGATCCGTGTGTGGCATTCTTTGCTAAAAAAATTTATACTGATGATATGCCTGTGAACAATGTTGATTCTGATGTTGTAATGCCTAGAGTTGTTATGTCTGGTGAGGTTATACCAACTGCTGGTTTATCTGCTCTTTTCTTAGAGAATATAAATGTTGTTGATGTTGCTAGTAATTGTTCTTCGACGGTGTGTGTGAGTCAAAGTGATAGCTTTAACGAAGAATTGAATGGGTGTGTTAGTGAGACAAATGAAATGCTAGGGTAAAACTCACACACTGCACTAGATGAGTCCGAAAATTATGATCTACCGAACATTCACAGATTTTACAGGAAGAGCAGTAAACTAGAAAATATTGTCAAGTGGTTAACTGAGAAAATAGAAGCATTAATCCTAATGGTGAAGCGGAACGCTGAGGACTATATAAATCAGTGTTTGGCCTATGAATCCAAAACCAAATATTTTGTTGTAAAAATTAAAGAACTTTCTTAATCAAATGACGTTTTGGAAAATAAATATATGGCAACTTTGATAGAATTGGAAGAATCGAAGAAAAAGGTTTCAATAGTTTTCAAAAAGTTCTCTAAAATTGAAAATAATTCTAAGTTCTTTGAAAACTGTGTTACCTCTAGAAAAACCAATTGTAAAGATAAAACTGGGATAGGTTTTGATAATAAAACTAGGGCAGAAACAAAAACCTTGAAGAATGTGCAATTTGTTTCTTCTGGAAAAAGACCGAATAACCTATGCCCTAATTTTCAAACTTTAAAGAAAGATTTTGAAAATAAGAAAAAGTGGCCAGAAAAACTGATGGAAGATTTTTCAAAGCCAACTATTGAATCTAAGGCTAAATCTGTTTGCCCCCTGTTAGGAGATTTGAACCTGAATGAAAAGATGTTGCAGTTAGACCTAAGGTCAATGTCCAGCTAATGGATAAACCTCTTTTTAAAGATTTTCAAAATCTGAAACAACCATTGAGCCACCAATACTGTTCATGTTGTGATGTTTATGGACAATATCTTGCTGAATGTTTTTAAAAATGACTATATAAGCATGTCTATAATTCACCTGTTTTTACAAACTTTCATTATTCTAGTCAGAGTAGGAATAACTATGTACTTCCTAAACAGACAATAAAAACTCTAACTATAGAGTTAGGAAGAAAATATCTAATACTAAGAAGAAATCTAAGAGAAAGAATCCTAGACCTATTTCTAAACGATGAGCTCATAAAAAATTTAATTTTAGAGCTATTTGGGTTAGAAAGGTCGATCTAATACCCACGTTATGAGGTAACATTGTTATTAATGTTTTAAAATCTGAGAACACTTCAATTGGTTGGTACTTAGACTCTGGTTGCTCCAAGCATATGACCGAAGATTATACTAAATTATCTGACAAAATAAACTTCTTTGTTGGAAATGTTTTGTTTGGAGATGGAGTATCATCTCAGATCGTAGGCAAAGTAACACTCCAAGAAAAGGGACTTCCTATTCTCAAAGTTGTTCTATTAGTAAAAGGTCTTAAAGTGAATTTGTTAAGCATATCTCAATTTTGTGATTCTAACCACACTGTCACATTCTCAAAAACCAATTGCAAAATCTTTAAATGAGAATGGTGATTGTATTCTTACACGTCACAGGACCCTAGATAATTGTTACACAGTAGGTCCGTGTACTAATATTTGTAATATTGCCAGACTGGATGATAATAAAATCTAGCATAATAGGTTGGGCCACATTAATTATGATAATCTTAGCAAATTAATCTCACGGGATATAGTTAGAGGTTTACCTAAGATAAAACCTATTCTTAACGTTGTTTGTGGGTCGTATCAGGAAGGAAAAATAGTTAAATCTTCTCATAAGAAGTTAAAGATACTTTAACTACTAAACCTCTAGAGTTAATCCACATGGGCCTAATGGGTACTTCACGTACTGTGAGCCTTTGTGGTAACATTTACGTTTTGGTTATTGTGGATGATTTTACTCGATTAACTTGGGTAGCTTTCTAAAACAAAAATCTGATACATTTTGAGAATTTTTTAAAATCCTTTTAAGAATCGAGAATGAAAAAGATAACCAAGTAAATCGAATTCGTAGTGATAGAGGAGGTGAATTTAAAGACTTGGGCGTAACATAATATTTTAACTGTAATTATTATCAGTATGAATTCAGTGCTCCTAAAACACCCCAACATAATGGTGTTGTCGAGAATAAAAATTGCACAATTCAATAAATGGACAGGGTAATGATACATGCTAATAACTTGCCAAAATACTTTTGGGTTGAGGCAGTTCAAACAACATATCATATCATCAACCGAGTTTACCTTTGGAAAAATACCAAATAAACATCTTATGAACTTTGTTATGGAAAAAATCCCAACTTAAAATATTTTTGAACATTTGGGAGTACTTGCTTTGTTTTCAAAGACAGAGAACACATGTCTAAGTTCGAAACCCGTGGTGACAAAGATATATATTTGGTTTACTCTCCTAATAGTCGGGCTTATTGCATCAATAATTTGTGTACTAAAGTAATCTTGGAATCAATAAATGTGATATTAAGTGACACTAATGTCGAGATTAAAGATCAAGGACTAAATATAGCGGATGAGTCTGAAAACAATTTTACTTATGACTCTCCAAAGATAGTTAATCATTTACCAACTGAGACCCCTGAAGTTCCTAACTGGGTTTCTAAAGATCATCTCATGGATATTGTTATTTGTAACCCTGAAGAGACAATGCATACAAAATCCCAATTACATAATGTTGCTCACTTTGAATGTTTTGTTTCTCTAGTAGAACCAAATAATATAAATTAAGCACTTAATGACTCATTTTGGATTTGTGCTATGTAGGAAGATCTCTTCCAATTTAAAAGTCAAGGAGTATGGTGCCTAGGCCATAAAATAAAAAGGTTATCGACACTCACTAGATTTTTAAAAACAAAACAGATGGATTTGGGATGATAGTTAGAAATAAAGCTAGATTAGTTTCCAAGGGCTACTCTCAAGTTGAAGGAATAGATTTCGAGGAGACCTTTGCTCTGTTGCAATAGCCCTGTCTTCCCTTCCCTAATCTGTGAATATAGATAGATTTTTCCCTTAGCTAGGTATGACTCTTTCGAGCAATCAATCAATCTTCTTATCGCTTCCAAATAAATGCCTTCCTGCTAAAAGTGGAGTGGATCTCTTTTTGGGGTGGACTACGCGAGTCTTGTGAAAGAGAGTCGAGGACTATATAATAGCAAAGGCTTTCTGGTCGATAAGTCAATAGATGTTCCTCTGGGGATTACTCTTGGCAATAGCTTGATACCTACAATTCACACTTTATCAAATGGATGTAAATTTGACTTTTTAAATGGTATTTTAACATAGGAGACCAATGTTGAAAAGTCTTGATCCTCATTACCCAAGCCATGTGTATAGATTGAAAAAGGCATTATACGGTTTAAATGAAGTCCCTCGGACCTGGTACGAATGCCTGTCGACCTTTATTATCAATAAAGGTTTTCGACATGGTGGAAATGACCAGATATTATTTGTTAAACATTTTAACAAACAGGTCTTAATAGCTTAGGTTTACGTTGATGACATTATTTTTGGTTCTACTTCCCCATCTGAGGTCAAAGAGTTTTCTAATATTATGCACGGGGAAGTCCAAATGTCACTTATGGGGGAGCTTTAATATTTCTTAGGACTTCAAGTCAAGCAAAAAGATGATGGGTTATTCATATCGCAATCTAAGTACGAAATAGAGTTAGTGAAAAAAATCGATTTAGATAATTCCAAAATTACTAGAACTCCCATTAGTACTTCTACAAAACTATCCAAAGATGAACATAGAAAACCTATAGATCCTACCCTATGTAAAAGCATGATAGGTAGCCAGTTGTACTTAATATCCTCTCGACTCGATATCATGTATGCTCTATGTGTTTGTGCCCATTGCTAAAGTGCACCTAAAGAAAGTCACCTTCTATGTGTTAAACGTAAAATTAAATATGTTAGGGGTACAATAAACCTAGGTATATGGAACACAAAAGATACATCTAGAACAATTGTAGGATATATCGACACTGATTGGGCGGGGTGTTCTAACGATAGCAAAAGCACATCAGGTGCTTATGATTATATAGGTGATAACTTAGTTGGATGGAGCAGCAAAAAGCAAAACTGCACTTCACTTTCCACAGCAAAATCAGAATATATAACATCAAGAAGTTATTGCGCTCAATTAATGCGGATAAAGCAAATCCTTAGCGATTATGCTACTAAAGAATAAAAGCTAAATCTATACTGCGATAATCAAAGTGTGATAAATATCTCTAAGAATCCTATTCAACATTCCCATACTAAACATATTAAGATAAGAAACCATTTCATATAAGAATTAGTTGAATCTAAAGAATTGGAGATAAACTATTTACCGAGTGAACAACAACTAGCTGACTTATTCACTAAACCTTAGGATAATTTACGATTTGAATCCTTAAGAAAATACATTGGTATGATAATTCCTGAATAGATCTCTATCACCTACTATTATATCCTACGGTTACTTTCATGATTATAATTAGTCTTTAAGGATATAGGGCATGGTCGTTTAATAAATGACAATAGACACCTTTTATCTCTATTTTATGTAGAAGACTCTTGAGGTGACCCGTTGTATATTTTCGGTGGATAGAATGATTTACACCTTATATAAAACATCGTTTGCATATTTATTTTACCCCATTGTATATTTGAGAAAAATTAGGGGATAAGTACTTCAGTAACTAGCTATATTATTATCTATCTTGAAACAACCGATGTGCCGTCTTAAGTGATTTATTTTAGGCATTTCAGACTCTGTTCTGTGCAGATTTCACAAATTTAGTGTAATGGTCTGTATGATAGTTGAGTCATGTATTTTTTTCCTCTTATTTTCGATTCTAGGATGGGAATGGGTATATAGCTCTTTTGTATAGGAAATCTAGGATTTTTATTTTACCCACGAGTACAGGTTACTCGAGGGAATTTTGTCTCCAATATCTAAAGGGGGATATTGAGAACACATTTCTTGGTTGACTCACTTGAGTCTATCCAATATAGGAGTTCCAACTAGTTTGGATATGGTGACAAAATATGTTAGATTATTTTGAGCATACCCTCCAAGGTATACAAGCTTCATCAACAAATGACATCCAGTCTAAGAACCACATGCCGACCAAAAAGGGAAGTATTCTTATTACATGAACACACTATAGGACACAAATCATGAATATAGGTTAAAAATGTGTGCATAAGTGCTTACATACTTTTAAGAATTTTTATAACATTTTAAAACTATTTTAAACACTTTTTAAATCATTTAATATGATTTTTAAATAATTAAAATATTATTTTTAAAGTGTTAGGGTCAAAATTGAAATATCGTTATTCCTTAAAAATATGCCAAGGTAGAATACGGAACCGACAAAGAATTTTGTGGTAACAATTTGGATTTTAATAAGTTCAAAAACACGCATTTTTCATCCAACATTATCTCTCCACATGTTTGCTTCTGGTTGGTTGGGTTTGTGTTTGTTGCCTCTCACAGTTTTTTAGATTCGTTGTTAGCCCTTAGATCAAATTCATCAACAATATGCATGTGTTTAGAAATGATCCATGTGACATCCTTAGGGCCAATCAGAGTGATAATAATAATAATGGTGCATTATCAACCTTTAGATTAAGAGTTTGAACCGTCAAATTAATCATAACCCTTAACTCTCTTCGAACGTTTGGATCCTTCCATAGGTAGTATAAATACGTACCCTTGGTTAGCCTTTAGAAGACTTTTGCCACTCGCCTCATTTGAGAGAAAAAGAGAGAAGAGAGAGGGTAGATAGAGAAAAGAGAAAGAGTAGAGAGAGAGAGAGAGAGAGAGAGAGAGAGAGAGAGAGAGAGAGAGAACCAGCCATTTATACATACAAATCCTTAGGGTTTCTCAAAACCCAAACGCCTATTTACTTGTGTTAATCAAATCAAAAAACCTCCATTCTTGAGAGTTAGATATTCTAGGTTTTCTTGGGTTTTGATGTGTGGATTTGTTGCTTAAAGAACCTCTTCAATCATTATCTCTCTTAAGAACCTATTCTCGTTGTATATCTTACATTTATACCTAGAAATTGTGAGATTTGCATAGTGTTTTAGGGTTTTTGATAATCTTTTCTATTGAAACTTGTGTTATAACTGTACATTTTCTTAGATCCATTTTCTATTTCAAATGTTTTAAAAAGGAGGCTTTAAATATCGTTTAAATCTCAGATCTGATAACAGTCTTTCACAAAGTTTAAGTTTTATAGTTTGTGAAATTAGTTCGTATATAAATAAGTTTTGAAACCTTTGATCTATTTTTTCACAAAGATTTTCTCAGATCTGAAATTATTCGAAGTCTGATTTTTAAGAAATTGAACTCTCTGCATCTCATATATATTATGAGTAATTCATTAGGATTTCTTTGTATGAATATTGAGAGGTGTGAGATTCATATTACATGTAGTTATAGTCACATCATTATCACAACACTCTCATGCGGACACCTAGTAAGTGTGGTTCGTTTTAGAGATTTTGAATTGTTTGAGCCACTGCAAACAAGGAACAAGGTGGAAGGCAAAGAAGCTGCTAGGAAGGTCAAAGCCAGATGAGATATACGTTTGAGAGGGGAACTCCTGTGGGTATATTTATCATCTTAGACTTAGAATCTTGAATTCATGCTTATTGCTTGTAATCTTATACATATTTTTTTATTATAGTGGTCTTTTTGTTTTGTGGCGTAGAGGTCACCGTGTATGTTTTTCCGAATTTTGGGGTTTTACCACGTAAAAAATACCGTCTCTTATGTTTTTTTATTTCTTCATTAATATTGTTGCTACATAAACTTAGGTTTATTCTTAAACCTATTTCCAAGAAATTGAAATAACTTGTCTATATTTTATGATTTAAACACATCTTGTGTTACTATTGAGATTTTTCTAAAAGAGTTTCTTCAAAAAGCAATTAGAAACTTACTTAATTGTTTTAACTTATTTTAAACAACTTAGTAAGGTTTTTCAAATTAAATATCAAGTAAACTGAATAAAAGAGGAAGCGTACTATGTGATCCTTCCCAAAATTTGAAATCAAAGGGCCTCGGTGTCTCTAGCCCTCACGAAGAGGAAGATATTTTCAATTTCTAAAAATAAACCCATGAACCTAGTAATCCTTATGAGAATCTGGGAGGGTTAACACCTGGACCCTATAATCTTTCCTTGTCTTCAAGTACATAATACCATATTTGGTTCGCGACCAGACATAGCAGTAACATAACTCAGCAAGACCCAATTTTTCCCCATATAGTGTATTTATCCTATTCACTCCATTAACAATTTTTCAGACATTGGGGGCACATTTGGCATAAACAATATCAAAGTATTTGAATAATCTAAATAAGGGAGGGTTTAGGGGAAATTTCAAACCCCCCTTTGTTATCAAGAAGGTGTGAATCTAGTTCCCTCCTTCGATGTCACTGACATCTCTAGGGAGGGGGCACAGTTGATTTTTACCCACTCTGGAATGTTCTAAGTCTTCCTAAATTCAGCTACTAATTTGTTATCTAATGTCACCGTGGATACTCCAACAGAAGAAGAACCCTAACTACAGTTGCAGGACAATTCGAATAAGAGGAAAACTAAGAAAACATGAGTTGGACTTACAAGAATTAATGAAGCTCTGAAGTGAAAGAGAATGCTAAAGAACAAGGAGAACTCTGTTAACCTTATTGACTAAGAGAGAAGTGGCAACTGAACTGACAGAGGGGATATATCTCTGATTTGAAACCCCATGCTAATGATGAACATAACATCCCATGATGATTTTTGGTGCTTCGTTTAGCTGCTCGGACGATGTTACTCTCGCTCATTTAAAGAAACTACAAATATTCCATGGTGTTTGGCTCATAATGAGCATACCCCATAAGTTCATCAGATCTACAAAAATGCCACTCCAATTTCAAGGATGAAAATTTAAAGTTATAGCCCTTTAATTCGATTAAGAATTATTAGACCATATTTTCAAGCCCAAAATTCTTAGGGGTAATTGTCGGGACCCATTTATAATGGCCCATGAGAGTAGCCAACCAGCCCAAATTGCCTGAAGGGCTGCCCGGACCAAATCAGATATTTAATCAACACATGTGTATTTCATATACACTAAAATACTTATGAATACATATAAATTGGTTACCAACAATCTCGAAGGAGATATTTTAGGGATACTACGAATTATCCATATGTTAATTGAGTCCCTTGTACAAGTCAATCTCTTACTTTATGAATCTATAAATTGTAAACCCTCACCTGGGGAAAAGGGATGTAATATCGAGCATTGAGAGATACTATAATAAAATAATAACATCTCCGTGGACATAGGCAGGTTGTCGAACCATGTATATTGTTATTGTGTGTGCGATTTTATATTCTGTTTCTATGATTATTTTCGCGAGTCTTTATTGTGATTTTTTTGTACTTATAGTTTAATAGTTTTTATTAAAACTATAGATAAAATCAAGTAAAATTTCTTTAGATATCAGTTCACACATCTCGTGTTATCTTTTAAAATCCATTTTCGTGTCTAAGGCTTTCTTCAAATAACTTATGATTTAAAATAGAAACAGTCGATTAACCTTGTTAACCATTTTTTTCCAATGTGTTTTTTTCAGTAATTTCTAGGTGAAGGTTCGGTGGACAAGTCTTGTATCTTAAGTGTTCATTTTGAGGTCACATAGCATGGTCTTCAAGGCCTGGTAATGCGACTAAATGCCTTGTAACTTTTAGGGCATTATTGTGGTCCTTAACTCTGTTATGGATCCTTTTTTAACAAAAATGGGGTTTGGGGGGACTAACACTGATCCGGTAGAGGTCTATGGTAGACCTTGGGACCTAGCCCTTTGTACAGGGGAATGTCAAGGGCTATGAACTCTTGTAATGTCCAAGAGACCATATGTGGCATCGTCAGATATTTAATTGGTTCATCTAATAATGTCAATATCCACATAGAATAAAACTTATGTTTCAGTATAAAATTGTCATAAATTACCATTTTTTGGGTTTTACAAGCTTGCACGCACATTATCTCTCCAAAATACACTTTTGTAGGGTAACAATAAAATTTAGAATTACTTAGGTGTTAAGTTTCATCTTAACTTCTTTTGTATATGTGGCTTGAGGTGTAATGTGCACACCGAGTCATAATTTACATATTGCTCCTCTATGATGTGGGGATATGTCCTTCTAAGAGGCCTAATTAACTGGATAATTATTCCCTCATGTGTTATCCTGATCAATGCTCACATTCACAGTAGTAGAAAATGTCCAAAATGCCCTTTCTAGAAAATCTACATTTTTGTCTATTTGTCATGAATTGGCTGACCTTTTTATGGATGACCCTAAGAGGCCGAGGGTCTATGGCCGAGGATGAAATGGCCGAAGGTCATTTTAACTCTATTTACATATTAGGTTTTTTTCAAGATCATCATGTTATGCATGTCATATTGATTGAAGATACTCCACGCGACCGAATACTATATTGATGATAAAGCGACATCAGCATGACATAAAAACAGCCATCACCCAAAATTCCAAGCCATGTAACAGGTGGTACAAATGGTAAAATTAATTTTTAAACTATAAAATTAATATAGCTTTAGGGTAATTTTTGAATTTTTTTCAAACTATTTGTCATAAGAATTTCAAAAGAGTTTTTCTAAGTGTTTATGTATAATATTCTTAGTGACATATCTTTACTAAAACTTCCTTCCTAAAGGTTTTTCAACTGAAGATGTTTTCTAAAAGCCTAAAAGAAAAAAGAAAAAAAGAGTTTCAACAAGTTGACTCTGTCAGCCTCCCACGACCAAGCTACAAAGTCAGAGGCCCATAGTCGCGGAACCTATATGCGTATCTAAAAAATTGCAGTCATAATAGTCTAGGACGTGGCCTCAGGTTTAGGGGCATGTCCTCTCCGAATTGGTCTACAACTCTATTTTTTATGGTTTGACATCATCTTTTCAATACACCTATGTTTTGTAACAACCCGCGTAATTTTTGGGCTATTTTAATTAATTTAGGAATAGGGAGGAAAATAAAGTTTTTGATAAATTTATTTTTATTGCTCAAATATGTTGGTTATTATTTTTAAAGGTGAGAATTTTAAACGGTTTCAAAAACGGAGTTAAAACGGATTTTAAAATGATTTTTAAATGTTTTTAACTCTTGGAGTTGTTTTGACTTCCAACTCTTCATTTATTTTCCTTATTTAAAGGAGTCTTTTGGATTCCAACTCGTCATTTCTTTGCATTATAAAAGGAAGTCGTGGGAAACCCTTTTAACCTACTTTTGGCACAAATTTTGGCAGCAAATATATTTTATATTCCTCTTCTTTTTATATACACATTGGCCCTTGAGATTTGTGAGTTTCAACATTAGATTAGAGGTGTTCTTGGGGCTATTTTGTTGGAGGTTCTTGGAGGAGATTTTGTAGATCTTTTGTGTTGATCTTGAGAATGTGATCATTGGTTTCTCATCATGGTTTGAGGCATGGGGTTTTACACAATATGCTCCTTAAATCTCGCGAGTGTCATTCTCTTTGAATTCTTGTTAATTGAACTCATATTTGAATTGATAAATTCATTAAAATCTGGAAAATAATTGTCGAAATTATTTTGATTCATGTGGTATCATTATATTGTTATTGAGCACGTTGTCATGAGATTTTAATATGGCATGGATGTTGTGAACCCGCCAAAATACCTATTCCCGGGCTATGGCTTGATAAAGCATATGCGGATGGGATGAGGCCTGGTTACCCATTGATGTGTTGTTGAGAAATTATATTGATAAATGCTTTGAGATTTGTATTTTGATTTGAATATTCGTACTCATGTTGTTACGTTTTATTCACCATTAATATATTAGTTGATCATCTTTCCTGTCGTATTGTGTACTTCCCCATATTTTCTTTTAGTGGCAGGTCAGCCCGGATTTTGGGGCGCTATGGAGATTGATTTTAGCGAGGATTGTTTGGGAAAGATTTGTATTATTTTGATGTATAGAGATTTGGAGATTTGTATTTTATTTTCTAGTTAGTTGTTGTATGTAATTCGAGAGATTTGGTATTTAATTTGAAGAGATTGAGATTTGTAGTTTCTCTTTTGTTGTTGTGGGACTTAGATGCTCTATACCATGTCACTTTTGGATTTGGATTTATTTTATCGCATTAGCGCTCCGTTCGCTCTCCCCGGGCGGGCGGGGTGTTACAAATGGTATCAGAGCTTAGGTATACGGCAACCCTCGGGGCTTGGGTTTTGGGTTCATTGCGTGGTTAGCAATTTTTGGAGATAGAAAATTTAGGTGATATTCGTGTTAGGTTTCGAGATTTGAGGTGAGGAATTATTTTTGGAGACGAGATTATTTTTGGAGATTGTTGGCCTGATTTTTTAGAGTTAGGCATTCAACGAATTTCGAGGGCGAAATTCCATTGTAAGTGGGGAAGTGTAACAACCCGCGTAATTTTTGGGCTATTTTAATTAATTTAGGAATAGGGAGGAAAATAGGGTTTTTGATAAAATTATTTTTATTACTCAAATATGTTTGTTATTATTTTTAAAGGTGAGAATTTTAAACGGTTTCAAAAACGAAGTTAAAACGGATTTTAAAATGATTTTTAAATATTTTTAAATCTTGGAGTTGTTTTGACTTCCAACTCTTCATTTATTTTCCTTATTTAAAGGAGTCTTTTGGATTCCAACTCTTCATTTCTTTGCATTATAAAAGGAAGTCGTGGGCAACCCTTTTAACCTACTTTTGGCACAAATTTTGGCAGCAAATATATTTTATATTCCTCTTCTTTTTATATACACATTGGCCCTTGAGATTTGTGAGTTTCAACCTTAGATTAGAGGTGTTCTTGGGGATATTTTGTTGGAGGTTCTTGGAGGAGATTTTGTAGATCTTTTGTGCTGATCTTGAGAATGTGATCATTGGTTTCTCATCATGGTTTGAGGTATGGGGTTTTACACAATATGCTCCTTAAATCTCACGAGTGTCATTCTCTTTGAATTCTTATTAATTGAACTCATATTTGAATTGATAAATTCATTGAAATCTGGAAAATAATTGTTGAAATTATTTTAATTCATGTGGTATCATTATATTGTTATTGAGGACGTTGTCATGAGATTTTAATATGGCATGGATGTTGTGAACCCGCCAAAATACCTATTCCCGGGCTATGGCTTGATAAAGCATATGCGGATGGGGTGAGGCCTGGTTACCCATTGATGTGTTGTTGAGAAATTATATTGTTAAATGCTTTGAGATTTGCATTTTGATTTGAATATTCGTACTCGTGTTGTTACGTTTTATTCACCGTTAATATATTTGTTGAGCATCTTTCCTGTCGTATTGTGTACTTCGTCATATTTTCTTTTAGTGGCAGGTTCGCCCGGATTTTGGGGCGCTATGGAGATTGATTTTAGCGAGGATTGTTTGGGAAATATTTGTATTATTTTGATGTATAGAGATTTGGAGATTTGTATTTTATTTTCGAGTTAGTTGGTGTATGTAATTCGAGAGATTTGGTATTTAATTTGAAGAGATTGAGATTTGTAGTTTCTCTTTTGTTGTTGTGGGACCTAGATGCTCTATACCTTGTCACTTGTGGATTTGGATTTATTTTATCGCATTAGCGTTCCGTTCGATCTCCCCGGGCGGGCGGGGTGTTACAAATGGTATCAAATCTTAGGTAGACGGCAACCCTCGGGGCTTGGGTTTTGGGTTCATTGCGTGGTTAGCAATTTTTGGAGATAGAAAATTTTAGGTGATATTCGTGTTAGGTTTCGAGATTTGAGGTGAGGAATTATTTTTGGAGACGAGATTATTTTTGGAGATTGTTGGCCTGATTTTTGAGAGTTAGGCATTTGGCGAATTTCGAGGGCGAAATTCCATTGTTAGTGGGGAAGTGTAACAACCCGCGTAATTTTTGGGCTATTTTAATTAATTTAGGAATAGGGAGGAAAATAAAGTTTTTGATAAAATTATTTTTATTGCTCAAATATGTTGGTTATTATTTTTAAAGGTGAGAATTTTAAACGGTTTCAAAAACGGAATTAAAACGGATTTTAAAATGATTTTTAAATGTTTTTAACTCTTGGAGTTGTTTTGACTTCCAACTCTTCATTTATTTTCCTTATTTAAAGGAGTCTTTTGGATTCCAAATCTTCATTTCTTTGCATTATAAAAGGAAGTCGTGGGCAACCCTATTAACCTACTTTTGGCACAAATTTTGGCAGCAAATATATTTTATATTCCTCTTCTTTTTATATACACATTGGCCCTTGAGATTTGTGAGTTTCAACCTTAGATTAGAGGTGTTCTTGGGGCTATTTTGTTGGAGGTTCTTGGAGGAGATTTTGTAGATCTTTTGTGTTGATCTTGAGAATGTTATCATTAGTTTCTCATCATGGTTTGAGGTATGGGGTTTTACACAATATGCTCCTTAAATCTCGTGAGTGTCATTCTCTTTGAATTCTTGTTAATTGAACTCGTATTTGAATTGATAAATTCATTAAAATATGGAAAATAGTTGTTGAAATTATTTTGATTCATGTGGTATCATTATATTGTTATTGAGCACGTTGTCATGAGATTTTAATATGGCACGGATGTTGTGAACCCGCCAAAATACCTATTCTCGGGCTATGGCTTGATAAAGCATATGCGGATGGGGTGAGGCCTGGTTACCCATTGATGTGTTGTTGAGAAGTTATATTGATAAATGCTTTGAGATTTGCATTTTTATTTGAATATTCGTACTCGTGTTGTTACGTTTTATTCACCGTTAATATATTTGTTGAGCATCTTTCCTGTCGTATTGTGTACTTCCCCATATTTTCTTTTAGTGGCAGGTTAGCCCGGATTTTGGGGCGCTATGGAGATTGATTTTAGCGAGGATTGTTTGGGAAAGATTTGTATTATTTTGTTGTATAGAGCTTTGGAGATTTGTATTTTATTTTCTAGTTAGTTGTTGTATGTAATTCGAGAGATTTGGTATTTAATTTGAAGAGATTGAGATTTGTAGTTTCCCTTTTGTTGTTGTGGGACTTAGATGCTCTATACCTTGTCACTTGTGGATTTGGATTTATTTTATCGCATTAGCGCTCCGTTCGCTCTCCCCGGGCGGTCGGGGTGTTACATTTTTTTAGTGATTTTTAAACTCTTTTTAAGTGGTTTCTCCCACAAAAGTCTTTCACCCATATTTAATTTCCTATTTAAGAGATATTTCATGAGTAGTTTTTTGAGACCTCAATTTTCCTGGGATATTTTGTTGGATCTTTTAACCTAAAAAATCTCCCAAAACTTCTTCTTGGTATTTGTGTGGCCTTCTGATGTTTTAGATGCTCTTTTGCACATTAAAATCAATATCCTAATGGTGTTTTCTAAAATATTCGTTTCTCCGCATAGAACTACCAATATCGTGTGGTAGTCACTTTGCTTGCTATCAAAGCATGTTGAGGTTCAGAAACCGGTGAACCAATTATCAAGGGTTGAGATCTGAGACTTATTTACGAGAGTAGTGAGACAAGAGTCAACCTTACGGTGGAAATACAAGAAGGTGTATTTATTACGTAGATCGGTGGATACCAAGGCCTGAGGGTTATTAATATTAAGTCAATGTTTTAGTGGAGTTGATTGATGATACTGGAAATAGCACCACTAGATAAGGTGTTGACAAGCTCAAGCAAGTGATAATAATGGGTACACGGGGGATTATATGTATATATATGTAGAAGGAGGTGAGGAGAAGAGGGTGAACATTTGAATATAAGTGGTTCAGCCAATCTGGCCTACGTCCACTGTGAGTGTGTGTGAGTAATATCACTGAATGAAGGCAATAATGGCCATGGATTCAATCTCTCAAGCTTTCTCTCTCTACTGTGTAAAATGACAGAGTTTTAGCTAGGGTTGTAATTATCGATCCCTTTACAAGGTAGAGGATGACCTCTATATATAGTGCTTAGGGGGTGTAATGTACCCCCCCCCCCCCCCAAGCATGCAATTAGCATGTGCATGAAGATCCAACCAGTCCCAGGATGACACCTGGCTGATCTTAACTAAATAATGATGACCTCAATATTCCCTCACGTGGAGGGAATGATTCAATTACAAAATATTTGTCCACATGTTCCAAGCTATACATGTACTTGTAAATGCTCGACTGTCTTTGATTGGTGCCAACCTCGGCCTGGATGAGTACGAGGTTGGTGAAGTCCGAATGTTCCTTTGCCTGAGGTCAATATTCATGTGGACCTCGGCTAGGTCGACTGTCATATCAAAAACATCGGCCTGGGCCGACCCATATCATGATGATGGAGCTTATGAGGCTTTGCTGACTGGCTGATAAAATATAACGTCGATTAAGGCTGATGTTGTTGATGGATGATTGAACACAGGTATAAGCCTTTTCAACCTCTACTGTTACCCAACCTATGTTGATGTATGAGGTTAATGCAACGTTGGCCTTGGCCGACCTTCTGACGAAGACCTAGTTGATAGGATTTTGACGCTTCTGGCAACCTCGGATGTGAGACTAGCCTAGGTTGGTTGCTTTGACAAAGAGGGTACACTTTGGGCATATCAGTCACCCCGTAGCCGTTAGTTACCTATGTGAGTAGTTTTGAGGGGTATTGCAAGGCCGAGGCCAAGCTTTCTTATGCGCGAACACTCTCTTGACACATGTCAATTTCTGAAGTGGGTAGCATATATGACAGGCGTGCTAATGTTGATTTGTCCTTTGGGTTCCCAAGGCAATAATGGGCCTTGGTACGTGTGCTAAAATGATTGTGGGTTTAAAACCCTTTCTTCTCCGTTCTTCTTCATTTTTCTATTTCTTCCCGCCTTGGTTCTCTGTGATTTTCTCTCTTCAAGAGATCAGTTGATCTAGTACTACAAAGGTTGAAGATTTAGAATGGCAATGATTTGTTGTTATGGTCAAATCTAGATTCTAAGTCGTTTATGTCCTTTTAAAAATCCAATAAAACATTTTGTACTGGTGAACTTGTGTTTGGGGTAGGTGTGCGTGATTTTTTCAAAAATGATTTCAACATTAAGTAAATGTGTATTTATTGTGTTTCATTGCTTTTATTTTCCACCGTTGTCAATTGCTACCACCTCATATGTAATTTGGACCCAACGAGTTAATTCGATAAATTATAAAATTTGTCTTTATTAATTAATTAGGAAAAATTAAAATCGTTAGTTAATTTTCACTGTATTTATTTTGAATTAATATTTTTTACCCTAAGATATATTATTAATGGTAATTATAATTGATAATAATTAATTTTGAGATTAATTAATTTATTGACCCATGAGAAAACTTTTTTTTTACTTTTCCAGCTGTAGTAATGGATGAATTCCCTGATAGGCAAGAGGTATAACGTGAAAGTCAAGACTAAGGGGAGAACCCATACATAAACCATTTCCATTGCCCTCATATAAGTGTCTTCCTTTAAACACTCATATCTATATTGTTAATTTTGATGCGAAACTCTGCAAACTTTTGGGTCATCTTATTGCCCATTTTTTCACTGCCAAACAATCTCCCTTTTGGAAAACATGATATATCTGTTAACCAGAAAATAATTACAATCTACGTCTTTCGATATGTTACCCCCTTTTATCTAGACTCGTATCACTTTTTTTTCTTTTTTTAACCACAATAACAAAAATACCATGATTTTTCCCAAGAAATTTTCATTACATCTTAACATAATAAATACCAGTGAAAAGAGAAAGAAATAAATAAAAAAATATAAATACAGTGATGTGATCTAGTCCTAGTTCATCCTCTCGGCAGCTTCCTTGACGATAACCGTCTCCTTAGCCTTTGTTTTGGCTTGGTATTTAGAACCCATTATTCCACCACCCCACTTCTTCTTATAATCCTCGTACTTTTCATTGAAGTTGCCCTTAATAGCCTCTAAGATTCTGTTGAATTCCCTTTATCTTCCTTATTTACTATGGTCAAGCACAAAACTGATGATAATGAGTAATAACTACCAATTGTGCTGTATTATCCTAGATAAGGTAGGTCACATGGTTCAGACGATACTTCATAAGAATAGGCTTTCGCGCCTCAGGACCCTTTCCTTCAGCCTCATCTTGAGCCCTTTTTAATAAGCGCTCCTTTTTGCCATCTTTATCCTTTGACCTGTACTTGGGAAGCATCTTGAACAGACTTGTTTCGAGGTATCGGTCAAGAGTTCTAGTAAACTATTTGAGAGCTGGTGGGACCTTCAAACTCTTCTTAAGGATCCTTTTCTTCCTCTGCATGAGAACAACTTGTGTCCATTTTATGAATCTGTGCAAATATTTCTTAGTAGGCAAAGCCCCTTCTATCCCAAATTGCTTTGGAAGTTTCTTGAATAATGGATTTATGACCTTCTCTATTTTCTTCTTAGCTGCCACTGGAACTTTTCCACCTTCCTTCGGGCCCATTGTAAGGGTACTCAGACCAATTCTAATATTTCACTTACGCCATAGCTGGAACATTATACAAGTGAAGTATAAGATAATAAATACACTAGGCAACTTATCCTTCTATTTTTTCTTCTTACCGTTTTCAACAACATAAATAAAAAAAATAATCACAAAACACCACCCTTTTTAAAATCCCTCATCTTCTCAGGATTTATGATTTGGTAGCCGACCACTTTAAGGCACCTGTTTCGAAGCATCGTAATCACTCTCACCATCATCTGAAGGGACAGAAAGATCATTTCATAGATATTTTATGGAAAACTAGAATCAAGAAGGTAATGCCCACCCAGATATGATTTCTATAGTGACATAAATCATACAGAAGGTAGGAAATATTCAAGACAATATAACATAATTCCAAGGGGGGTCCTTTCCAAATGGTCCCTGAAATTGTTATAATCCTAAACCTAAATCAAAATAGCGCATTTGCACTGGTTTCAAGATAACGGTTCCATAATCCCAAGTGGGCTCTCGAAGAATATTTGCCTATCATAGAGAATCTCGTTAAGCCTATGGTGTCTCATCAATTAGTTAATATCAATAATGGTATCCAATAATTTAATCTATAATAGCCTAATTTCACCCATACAGGGGCTAACATTCCCTCCTCTACGGATTGTAAGGAGTAGGATCTAAATCTTGTTAAATAAAACCTTTATAATTCCACCCTGAATGTGTGATCGGGTAAATCTCTTAAGGAGTTATGTGGATTACACCCACTTATTGCCATACTTAAAGACTCGATTATATAAGAAGCTCAATATTTCAAACATTGAAAAACTTAGAGGAAGTGGACCCCCATAGTCAACATGCATAAATTCATAGAACCATGAGTCTCTTAAGTGCCACTGAGGAAATTATGGTCTAGAAGTTTTATCATACACTCAAAAAAGTACCCTCCAAAGGCTTCTTTCACTCAAAGAATCTCAAATCAGGGGATGGGAAGATGTTTTCACAGAGTTCATGGCTCATTACAAGTATAATTATCAATTGGAGATTACTCATCGTGACCTTTAATTTTCAAACAAGATGAAAAATATTAGTTAACATCTTTATATCCAAATCGAGGGAGGAAGTGGAAGCAATGACCAACTGTCCTTTGGAGGAGCATCAAGTAGTATTGTGAAATATCATTTTCTGTTTCATATAAATAACGTCATGGAAGCCAATATTATCTACATTTTTTAGCCCTCTCGGAAATTGAAGTAGATACTGAAGAAATTATAGCTAGTGAGACTGCAAAGAATGAGTCTTGTTCTAAGAAGACCTCAAACCACTTCACTCTCTGCAAATTTGATAAACTAGTTGCAACCTTCAATAACATTTTTGCTAGACCTACAATAATATGGGCTTTCGAGTCCAACCCTTCTTTGATAAAAAAAACTATTATAACGAGCTTTAGACTCCCCTTTCCAAAGTCTTCTGAGCCGTGATAAACCGCAATCTCATCAATCCTTACACCCCTCCCACTAGTTGATCCATTATTTTAACTCTTCAAACATAATGAATGTTGGTGATAATTCTTGTGACACCCCATAAAATCCATAAATTTGTTGATTAGTTTTAATATAGGAATCATAATATTAAAAAACAATTATTAACATTTTAAGCATAACGAGATAAATGAAAAATGATATAAGTAAAGACAGTGATAAAAAATAATGTGCTGGATAAAATAAAACATCTTTGAGGTCATAATCGACACCTACATCTTAGGAAATTATAAATAGAGTTGATGATGGATAAAGTCTCCCGATGAATAGCTCATGTCTGCAGCAACAACTACGGCATAAGACCTATAAAAATAGTTCTGCATAGAGGATTAAACCTAGAAAGTCTACGGTGTATCAGAATATAACTACACTTGGGACACAATAATAATAACACATATTTCTCCAATATTTAAGTTGGTCTTAAGTTATCCCAACACAAACAACCTAAATATCATGCGGTCTGTTCTGAAAGGTATTTACATTCTGTGAATTAATATCTAATTAATTATTCTTTACTTTGACGTTCTTATGATTGTCTATCAATTACATATCTCTTATTATAACCATAATCTCTTACTTTAATTGTATTATCTTAATTTAGTAGTAGTTCTTACTTTAATAGTCTCAGGTTATGATTCCTTATATACATCTCAAGTTTATCAAACATAAATGTTCCTAAGTCATAATTTTGTATATACGTATCTATTATATTTTATAATAACATTCCCAAGTCATAATCTCATCGGTATACATCTCTAGTATAGTCATCTCATGGTACAAACTCATGGACAATCACACAATTCAGAATACCTGTGAGTATTCTCAACTTACATCAAAATCATATAGGGCAATGCATAGCCCAAAATAAAAAGTGTGAAGGTTTACACATATGCCTTCGGATATCACTCATGCCAGTACTAGGGATGTCCCATCTCTATAGGTACAAAACAATAATAGCAAGGGAAATCACTACGCCATCATAGAAAACATACGATCGCATACCCAAGGTTATACGATAGGATTTGTCGCCATTGTCCCACTTGGGAGACGGGTACCTCGGCACGTAGGATCGAGGTAAATAGGACCAAGGTAGAGCCCGACTTTATCAACGATAATACCACATTCAGTCAATGTTGTACGCACCCTATCAAATCCCTATTAGTAGGTTACCCACGAGTATACACACTCACTCAAAGTATGATTGCACATAAATGAAATATATCATCAACAAAATCCTACTCAAGGCTCACACATATTCTTGTTCATTTTAATGTTATTACTCGCATTTAACATTAACCGATTACATAAGTTATAGCCCAAAGGGTTCCTACATTAGGTAACATCCCACAACCTACTGAATATAAAGTTATTTCGAACCTACAACAAACAAACTTGATGGTTTATAAATTTAATTCCATTTATTAAATGATTTAAAAAATTGCTAAACATTAACCGGCGTTACTAATTTTGACCCGAACCAAAAGGTCTCGAAACTACGTAGTATTCCCCAAAGCCTACTACCTTTATGTTTATTCATGTTTAATTAGGATACCAAGCTAAAACTAACTCAAAATTCATATCAAAATGCCCCTAAATTGAATCATACTCGAGCACCACTTAGGGACGAATCGATCCAACGAGCCCAATGCCTAACTCCTCTTCTTATTTTCTTTTTTTTCGACCTCTATACCTCGAAATTAGCCCATATCCTCCATATAAAATCAACATAAAAATTACAGAAACATGTTTCTACAAGTTTTAGATGATTAATGACTAATTTAAAGGTCTAATCACATTATTGATAAAAGTATCCCTAAGTTATAATTATACACATGAAAGATCCCATTAATCTATGAATCCTCATCAATTAACTTGATAACGTGAGGGTTTCTATAGATTATAACAATTATGATTCACATATAATAATGTCTAAGTATGATTACAATGATACAAGGATTAATTTGTTAATTCATTAATAATGTTGCATGAATTCTTCAAATACCTAATTAGGGTTCTTATCTTGTGAATTAAGGTATAATTATGAACTAAAATCAGATTATTAGATTATGTAAACATATTCCAACATAATAGTATTACTATAACACAACCCTAATTATATTCTTATATAAAGCATGTTTTCCTTGGGATGTTTGTAGAATCAATCCCCAATTTCCGTAAAATCTTAAATAACAAAACCTTACTTCTCCAAGCTGGGGTTTTCTCCTCCTATTACTTATAATCTATGGCTCTCCCAATATGTTGTAAGTGTTTTTGTTTATTTTAATTAGGTTAATTAAACTATCAAACCCAAAATTAGGCTTAAGCACCAAAATAGCCTCAATTAAAAGTTCTGAAATAAGTCCCAACTGGCCTAAAACTTGACCCAATTCATATACCAAACCAATAGACAGAAATTCTACTATTTTAAAATCAAAAGAGGACTTTCTGAAGAAAGTGAACATGTTTTATAATTAAATTATCTTGTTAGCTAAAATGCATAGTTTACATTTAAATCTCAATTACTATTAAAATAAAAGCTATAAAAATACGGGGTATTACAATATTAAAAATTTAATCAAACTCATAAATGTCATTGAGAACATGATAGACAGGGGCCTCATTGCCCCACCAGCCATCCAAAAACCAAACACTATCCAAAATATCATATATCCACACCAAGACAAAGTTAATGACATCCTCACCAAATTTTATCTAAAATTCAACCCTTCCAAGAAATCAGACCAAAAATCTCAACCATATTTTCCCCTTGCTAATTTTTTTCCAAACCATTTACTCCATACTGAAATGTTGCGTGATCGAGCCTCGAGTCCGATAACTCGGGTGTGCATCGTAGTTTAGACCAAGTCAGCAATGCAAAACATGAATCAATCAAAATTCCTTAATCAGTTAGAATAGTTTAGAATGTAGGTATCCATTGATATAACCTCGAGAACATAAAATTATGTGATAATTGATAACCTTTACATAGAAGTTTATAAGTTGGTGTGGTAGCCATGTGATTAGTTAGTTGAATTAAAATGAGTTTGGTCATGGCAATCTTGTCCAAGTCATGACTAAGAACAATGTTAAACTAGGAAGAACATGCAGTCCTCCCCAATTTCTTACACTCGTGAGATGCAAATGATATTTAGTTCGATTATACAAAAAAAAATTAGATGCTTGGGAAAAAATTTACATTGAAACTTTTTAAATAGAGGCGTGTATTTATTTGTCCATTAGTAATAATCCCACTCCATGGGATGGGGAAGTGACTATGATACTTTCGATTTTCTTGAGATTAAATCATTGGTTACTCCTTTAGACCCCTCCGATCTCTTGAGTTGGGCCATATCTTTTGAATAACTCCGAATTAGGATCAATGGAATATCTAATACCCTAGGGGTCGATGACGATACAAGTTTTTATTTTACCATTATTCCATCAATCATATGACTCATTCGGGATGTTACTATAAGGACCCAATTTCTCCTTTAACCAGTGCGCCAGTGGATAAAGGAAAACAGGTTATAGAAGAACCTCTAATACCTAAAATAACCATTGAAGAAAATTCAATCCTAGATAACTTAAAGAAAGACCCCAATGGAGCTTATTCATTTCCTCTTAATTTCACTAGAATGCCTTACTCAAGTTGTAGTGGCAAGCTAAAGTCCAAATCACACTAACCCCAAAATTGGACATCAACATCTTAGGGACATTGACCTCTAAACAGATCATCACAATTGTTGAAGAGGAGATACTTAAGTTTGGGACTAATCATAACTACGATCTAAATATTCTAGTCGATGCTCTCTAAAAAAACAATCCCATTGGTGCTAGTTGATAATAGGTGTGCTTTGAATGTTTCTCCTTTCACAACATTCAAATGTCTAGGGATATAGTTCATTGATATCTAACCCCCACCTCGGTATCTATCCTAGCATATAGCAATAACCAATGGGAGGTTATGGAATCCATACATCTACCATTAGGTGATGGATCAATTATTCCTCGAGTTAATTTTTTAGCGATAGATATTCCTTATTGATTTAATCTATTTTTTGGTTGACAATGGCTACAAATTAATAGAAGCATGGACTATTCCTTACATAAATGATAAAAAATTCAATGAAAATTTTGACGGCATTGGCGCTAGTAAATATTTCCTAAGAATTCAGCTCGGGACAAATGGTATGAGGATCTAAGTTTTTAAAATCAATCCATTACATGTCCCATTAGCACATTAATTCAAGGAAATATTAGATGTAGAATATGACTCTCATGAAAATTACAGTGTCATCTAAATTTTCAAAAAATGTACTTCATGACCCAAATGGGGTTGGGCCTCCATCATTAGGGAATAAGTGAACCTATCACTCATAACATGGCATACCATTCACATGGATTGGCATATCAACCTTCACTGTCTAATATTATCAAAATTTAATGACCCTACTTGAGGATCGCTTTAAAAAGGAAATAAGATATCTTCGGGGACTCCCTTAATGGGAGGGTAGTCATGAAATTGATAATTTCCCTTATTATGTATTTTCATATACTCAATAAAACCCAGTAAAAAAGAACATGAAATTAGGGTTTGAGATCTTCTTTGAAATAAAATCACTTAGATGGAAAGTCATGAACATGTATTGAATCCTTTGTCTATTAAATCTACTAGCTCAACCTCTTCTAACAATAGTGACAACGACGACAATAAAGAGTCATTGACCCTTTTTAAACTTGGTAAGAATGTTTATGTGATCCATATTGGTTATACCGCAAAGAATCCTTCCCAAAATATCTATCCAACCATCAAGACTTTGTGGAATTGGTGGAGCATCATAGTGGACCTGACCTCATAGACCAAGAATCCTACCATCTCAAGATCGATCCCCCACTATCCCAAAACTTGTTGTTTATAACCTTATTGTAACCAAGATGTCTTTCGATGAGGTTATTCATGATATATTCATAATAATATTTCTAATGAAAAGAAACTTAACTTTGAGTATTTTATAGTGCCTTATATTAACTATCTTGATTCTAAAAATCAAGCAATTGATGAAGATGACTTAATGAAAGTAAAATTATTAACCAACCTTAATAAGGAAAATAAATAGATAAACAACATAAGTGTTTTCAAACTAATGATGAAGTATCATCATTAGGATTGGCACTAGTATTGTTCGTCGTGAGATCATAATAGGGTCCACTATCAGCCAATATGAACGATACCAGTTTGAGGAACATTTAAAATAATTTTTGGATGTCTTTTCATAGTCTTAAAATGACATGACCGACATCAATTTTGAGATTTTTCATAAAACAATTTTGACATACCCAGAATGCAATCTGGCCAAACAAAAATAAAGAAAACTCTACCCTGAATGGTCACTCAAAGTTAAGGATGACAAAGTCAAAGAGTTGATTATAGGCTTCATTCGCATCGTCAAATATGCAACTTGTCTACTTATAATCATTCTCATATAGAAATTTAAAGGAAAGTTGCGCATGTATGTTGATTATAATGATCTAAAAAACTCCTAAAGGATCACTAATATCTTCCTAACATTGATATGACCATTGATAATACTACCAACCATGCCCTTAAGTAATTTATTAATGGGTTTGGGTGGTAAAACAATATTAAGATGCATCTACATCATCATGAGATAATAGTGTTCATATCCCTATAGGCAAAGTTTTGCTACATAGTGATGCCTTTTAGTCTAAAAAATGTCAAGACTACATATCAAAGGGTGGTCATGACCATCGTTCATGATCTAATTCATAAAAGGCAGATGTTTATATTAATGACTTGATTATCAATTCCAAAGATTAAGGAGGCCATATCCATACTTCTCATAATTTCTTAAAGCATCTATGATAATATAAAATGCTCCTCAACCCGCATAAGTCTGTCTTTGGTGTCATTAAAGGTAAGCTCTTGGGTTTCACTGGCAGTGAAAACAAAATGAAACCCAATCCAACCAAAGTTAAAGAAATCGTTGACATTCCATCCCCCAAACAAAATACAATCCATGGATTCCTATGTAAGTTATTATACAACAGTAGATTCATTAATCAAATATCTTTATCAAGAGGCTTTCAAGAAGATTAAAGGATACCAAACCCATCCTCTAGTGCTCATGTTTCCTCATTCGAGTCTGCCATTTTTTCTCTACTTAATTATCATTAATACCATAGTCAAGGTTATACTAGCCCAGTACATTGAGGAATCATGTTGGAAGAGATCTAGACACTATATGAGCAAAATTTTGATGGGTTATAAGTCCAATTGCACTACACTTAAGAAACAATGTGTTACTTTGGTATGTGTCACCAGAAGCTTCGGCACTACATAGTCAAATTTCCTATCAATCTCGTCTCCTGGATGGATCCCATGAAAAACCTTTAGGATAAGCCTACTATATCAAGTCAAATGGCACATTGGATGTTTTTTCTTATTGATTTCAAAATCATCTAACGCGTGCAAAACTCCATAAAGTCAAATCAATCTTTGATCATCTAGTTGATTATTTGATAGACAAGTTAACATTTGATTTGTAGAATTTTTGGACGACTTAAGCGTATCTACCAAAGTGCTTCAGTGTCTATTCATATTTCATGAGGAGGATAACAAGAAATGTTATTTCATAGGGATCTTATTGAATTTCACATAATGACTCAAATGCACTGATCACCCATCAAGTTAGACTTTTCATGCACTACCAACATAATGGAGCACGAGGCTTGTATTATTAGACTCCAAGTGAAACTTTAAAGAGGAATTCCACATCTCATAGTCAATGTGTATTCCTCCTTCATCATAGGCCAGGTACTCAAAAAAGGAGAGATAAGGGTGAGGTTATTCAACCATTCCATGCACACTTCAAAGATCTCACTTCCCATTTTAGGATGTCATGTTTCATTATCTCTCATATTAAAGAAATTCTTTCTCAATACACTTGATACTCTAGACCCTATGGTTGACATGATCGAAGATCTGATTATTATTGCCATACTAGTTCAAGAGAAAATTGAACCTTACTATTATTATCACATTGAATTTATAAGTTAAGATGACTCGAATAAGGTCAGATTGTGGTACTATGATATCTGGTGCCTAATCAAGCATGGAAAGTACGCTCAAGGGGCTAACAAAAAGTATCATATCACTCTCTATAGGCTGGCATCCTAGTACCTCATCTATGACAAAGCTTTTATAGAGAAACTATTACGATACTAAACTGTCATATAAGGTAGGGGATAACGTTGAGGAGATCATGCAATGAATACATAGAGGACCATGCGAACTGCATAAAAATGGCCATATGCTTGCTAAGAAGTATATCCGGGATTGGTATTAATGGATGATAATGCTCTATAATTTCACGATGTATGTCAACGGATGTTTTAAACTTTAACAACTTTGCCAACTTGTAAAGTCTTCCACCTAAAAAGCTAAATGATATGAGTTCGTCATGGCCCTTCTCGAAGTGAGGTGTTGACATCATTGGAAAATTTACCCTTAAGGCCTCTAATGGACACGAATTCATCCTCGTCTCAATTGACTACTTCACTAAATGGGCCAAACATGAATCCTACGTTGTTCTTAAAGCTAATAAAGTGGCTAAGTTTCTTTGAAAGAATATCATAAGTCTCTATAAGTTCCTCTATTAGCTCATATCAAAGAATGGTCTCCATGTGGGAGGAGAGGTCACAAATTTGGTCGAATAATATGTCATTCAACATCATAAATCCTAGCCATATTAGACATAAATGAATAGTGCCATCAAAGCTGCAAACAAAAGCCTTAAATATATCATCAATAAAATGATTGATAGTTGTAGGGATTAGTCCCATAGGATCCCATATGCCCTATGAAGTTACCACACATCTCTTCAAACACCCACTATGGCTACTCTTTATTCCTTAGTATGCAGGGATGTTATATTTCTAGTAGAACATGAGATACCCTTGATACGAGTTATGATGGAGAGTCAAGTCAAAGAATTGAACTAGATTTGGAGTCACTACAAAGAATTGGTACTCTTCAACGATAGATGGCTTATATAACTATATCACATTTTGAGGTATCACCAACGAAATGCATGTTCATTAAACAAGAAAGCTAAATATCTATGTGTCCGGGAAGATGACCTTGACTTGAAAGAGATTGTTGAACCCGTTTAGGATATGAGAACAAAGTTCAATCCTAACTAGAGTGGAACTTATCTCTTTAAGAAAGTCTTTTGAGGAGGTTTCGCCATCTTAGACGACCTCGAAGGTAAAAAAATGACTCATTTGGTTAACATTGACCATCTTAAGAAATTTTATTCTTGAAACATGCATTATATGTGCTACGATGCCCTTATTTATTTCTCTTCTTAAAAAGAATATCCTTGTCTCCCTTATTATAACTACGTATGACCTGATCCTCTAAGAAAATATGATTTTTTCCCAAAATAGAAAATTACAATTTTTCTCTCCATAAAAGTTACGTTGGCAACCCATAAAATATCTTTAGGTTTTGTCCTTTATTTAAGCCAATGCTCTTCTCTTCTCTCCCCAAGGAATGAATAATTTTTACTTATATTAAACATTTATCAAAAAGTTTATGTATGGCTTAGCAGACGGTTTAGATAATTCAAACATCAAAGATTATTTTAATAAAGAAAAATGAAGATACTCTCTTGTCGAATATTATTTCATAAAGTATTCTTTTATTTTTATTTTTTTAAAACAAGAATTGTGTGAAATATACACAAGCATTACCTACTTAAGCCTAATTCAACCTTTGAAACCCGAACACGATTCAACCATACACATCAAACCTAAAAATCACCAATCTTTCCCTATTATCAAATGTTTGAGCCTGAAATACCCATTACATCATTTTCATCTTCATCTACCTAGTGAAGTCCACAAACATCAACCATCAAATATTTTTTTCTTATCCACTCCATCCAATGATATTACCTATATAGTTAAAGCACATAACCACCCCCACCTTCAACCACTCCAACATTCAATAATCATCTTTGACCTAATTCCTTATAACCAAATCTTTTCTCAAAGTCCATCCATAAACTTTTGAGATAATAATTCTATACTGCATAAGTCTCACCCATTGAAGAGGTTGTACGATGTGAAGGTATATGCCTTTTCTAGAGAACACATAAAGACATTTGTAAGGATTTAATTAAATCATCAGTGGGATATAAATTTTTCACATAGTGAGGATTTATTTGTTTATAACCCGCTTGTAGGAGGAGTCTCCATGGAGGGTAAAAATAAATTTGATTAAATCCCATAATATGGACATAATGATAGTTATCCAGTTGTAAATCTAGGACAAGAAAACACCACCATGGGACAAACCAACAAATTTCTACATCCATGTGCTCTGATAGTGAGTCATACGAAGCTTCAATAGAATTCCCTATGTGATTCCGAAAGGCGCACATAAAAAAATGGTCATTGTAAAAAGGTGGGTTGAGTCATGTCTAGTTGAAACCTCTCTATAAACGACATAAATAATAACTTCAGGATTTACCTCAGAAAGGGGGTAGGATCATCTTTTCACTCTTCTATATCATTCAAGGTTTCTACTTGTATGATAGTCATGTACTACGATGGTAAATCACCTGGAGGACAATAGTAACCACTTGTGATTAATCATTCACTCCTTTATAACTAACAACAAGTTGGTTGTCAAGCCCAACGCAATAGCCTAGTTGAACTCCATCAAAAAATGGATGTCCTCTCTACCTCTTGGAATGTCTATTTATATTCTCACACCAACTTTCGAGTTGTATACCTAGAAATAAGAAGCATTTGGCTCAAAACATCCTAAGGAGAACGAGAAAAATTGGGTATAGCAAGCGCAACATCACTTGGGTATATGCCCAATATTATAAAAAAGGCATCATAAGTCGAATAAACTTTATCTAAGCCAAAGGAAATTCCATAAGGTACCAAAATTCCAAGGCCACTTACAAAAGTTCCATCTGATCAAATGGTTGGTCTAGAGAGAAATTGACTTCAATTTAAAGTCCCTAAAATAAACTTCATAAGGGAACATCTCCTCGAGATGGGCCATATACTAATAAGATCTTCAGAAATAGTACTCTCCGGCAAGGAGGAGATTTTTTTGCAAAGGAGATACGAGAAAGAAATAATAAAGATTCATTAGGAAAAATAAGCTTATAATCATAAGATCATTGTAGACACCCCATTCTATTACCCCCTAAACTCTCCTTAGGTCCCTAGCACCTCCCGTCATCACTACTAACCCAAGTCATACCCCGAGTACAAACCTAGAGGACATCATACGCTCCCTCCCAGACTTCGTTTGACCAAAAAAGCCAAACTCTTCAGCTCGACTGAGAATGAATGAATCTTCGAAGAAACTAAATTTCCTTTCCAATGGTCCATCTCGTGCACAATTCTGACTTACCACGCGGACGAACGACCTGTTTTCCCCCGAAACCCGATCAGGAGGCCATCGGACGCTCCCAAGCTCCATTTGACCAAAAAAGTCAAACTTTTCAACTCAACTGAGACAGAATGAATATTCTAATGGAACTGAATCCCCTTTCCAACGGCCCATCTTGTGCGCAATTCTGACTTACCATGCGGACGAACGACCCGTTTTCCCTCGAAACTCAATCAGGAGGCCACCGGGCGCTCCCGAGCTCGACTGATACTAAATGAATCCTCAAAGGGCACCGAAACCCCTTTCCAACGGGCCACCCCGTGCGTGATTCTGACTTACAGTTCGGACGAATGGTCCGTTTTACTTCGAGAGGTCATCAAATGCTTCCAGGGCTCGATTGACCAAATTCAACTCCCCAAACCGGGTCAAAATCTTTGTAATGTCAAAGTACATATCCTAACCTTTCCAACGGTCCACCCCGTGCACGATTCTAACTTACCATACGAACAAACGATTCATTTTCATCCGAAGTTTCTCGTCCAAAGGACCGATGAGCACTTCAGAGCCACGTTCGACCCAAAAAATTCAACTCCCGAACCCAGGAGTGGTACAAGGACTTTCGAAGGTCTATGAATTACCATTCCAATGGTTTACCCCATGAACGATTCGGATCAATGGTTTGCGCTCTACGATTAATTTTCCGAAAGAGCTTGAAAGAGACTACCCAACGGCAAGTCCCAGACCCTGCCTATCGGCAGTGTGCCTAAATGCACCCACCAATTGGCAGGACCAGGGATATGCCGATCAAAAATACCCTGGGAATATAAAAAGGAGGGCCTAACCTCATTGCAAAGGGAGCCGAAATCTGAAATACCTCACTCTCAGCGAATACAGAATACCTCTCTCGAAGTCAGTGTGATTTCGACATGCAAATCCCTTTCCAACCTTCACTTTTCATCATCCTTTTCATCAAGATTAGTGAATTAACAAACCTTCATCATCATCCAAGTGCAAGGGCTGCTCTCCAAGATTCAAGATCGAGCTCAAGATTTTCAAGAAGGTCCAATTTTCTCAATTCTCTCCTTAAATTCTCATAAATTCGCATTAACTTGTTTTATTACTTAGAATTTTTATTCTCTCATCTCGCATATCCTAATATACTTTTTATTTAGTATTATTTCACATCTCTTATTTTTCATATAAATAAAAACTCAAAAAAATAAGAAAATAGGATTTGCTCATAAATTCCAAACGGGAATTCTCAAACTTTTCTTACACTTTTCTCACAACTAAAACACTTTTTTACACACACACATAAGAGAAGACCCGGTTGGATTTATGGGATAAACCCCACCCCTCGTTTTGCATGTGAACTACGTGGCCTTTGATGCCTCTATAGGCTACGTAGGCGTCTCGGGGTAAAACTTGAGACTCGAGTCCTATTCTTACTTTTTCTCTCATTTTCAATTTTCTCTAAACTCAATTCTCTTAGATTCTATACATTTACACACACACACACACACACACACACACACACACACACATAGAGATAGAGATATATATATATATTTGTTCATAGTGGCGTATTATGCCACATGCGTTATCGTTCCATTATAACGATCAACACAAGGATAATCGTGTAAATCCTATTTTCTAATATTATCTTTATGAACATTCCTACGGATGACTCTCTTTATCTCTTCCATAATACAAGTCGATGATTCCTATCTCCACTACATATACACATGCACACATATCACGGGGAAAATAAAGGAAAATAGAAAAAAACCCATGAGAGACCCTAAGGACGGAATGGGAGCCTAACACCTTCCCATTTCGTAACTTAGCCTCCGGACCCGTTTTGAATCATTTTGGTTTCGTATGTATCAGTATGTCTTTGGATGTTGTCCTTCAAGATAGCTCCCTTTTTTTGTCTGTTTGACTAAAATAGACTGGCGACCCCATCTCTCTACATTGTTCACCTCATCAACGACATCGGCCGAAGCGTTCCCGAGAGGGACGCGAGAGACCTAGGATCCTCCTCTCTCGCCCGCCGCGAGGATCGGAGGGATGGCAACATTGGCGACTCCACTGGGGACTTTATTTTGAGGGATAGACTCTATTTACATGGATGTTATACTTGTTTATATTTTCCCCCATTTTGCATGTTCCCCTTTTCCTTGTGTACCCCATACTTATGCTTCTATTCACACACTTGTAGAAAAATTCTCTATGTACACTTCACACCACGTGCAGCTATGATCACATATGTTCTTATGTTGCATGCATCACCCATCCATACTTGGTTTACCATTGGTACTTGTAATTTTCTCCCTGTTTGGCATAATCAATAAAGATATTCTCATCATGAGATACTAATACAAGAATCATGCATGATTCACATGACATCACCAAAGAGAATTGTGATTGACCAAATTATGTCCAATAACTGTAGGGTCACTTCGTGAGGGGCGATGGTCCGGCAGGGCGCAGTTAGACTAAGCGATATGACTCTCACCTTCCATTGTCTAAGTACCTTCGACGTATATCAAATGGTTCCCCCGCATCGTACCGCTTGACCGAAGTCATGACGGGAGGTATATCGCAGGGAACTCATTCACGTACGCCGAGCATATCGAATTCTCTCTCACACGTACCGTCCCCACGAAGTATATAGTGAGGCAATTCACATACATTCAGGTATATCAAATGGCTTATCCACACGTACCGATTGCCCGCAAGAGCAACACATATATCGTGGAAGTCACGCCAAAGGGGGAAACCCTTTTAGGTTCACCCAACCAATTGCAAACCCGCATATAGGTGTCAAGCCTAGGACACACATATAAGATTGCCGATTTTAACCAAAAACTCTGTCAAAATTCTAGGTTAGCCGGCCGCCCAAATTTTCGCTCATTTTTAAAACGGGACCCCGACCGTGAGCCTGGTTACATGTCAAGTCATAGCTTTACATATATCACATACCCAACTTTTCCAGGCTCGGGTCCCGTCCGGCATTTCATTTTTCATTTAGGATATTTTAATACAAGTGGGAACATAATAATCATAATAATCATGCTGAGACCGTCTCCTAAAAAAATCAAAAAACATTTCTCCTTTCTTTATCAAAAATCCAAAAAACAACATTTCTCCTTTCTTTATCAAAAATCCAAAAACATTTCTCCTTTCTTTATCAAAAATCCAAAAAATATATTTTATCTTTCAATCTCAAAAAGAAAAAAAAATGTCCGAAATATTTTCATTTTTTTTCTCAAAAATAAATCCCATTTTATGCCTTCTTAGGTCGATCGCACATCCTTGACTTGGCTCCTTATTAGCTTCGTTCTTCAGTCAAATCACCCCGGAGTTATGTTTGTTCCCCAGATACATCTTCTGAGTCTGGTATCCATCCACTTTCCATGGAGAACACAGATCAAGCACAAGTTGCGCAGGCAGACCTGACAGTAGTTTTAGCTCAGCTCGTGTCCAAGATTGACAACCTTCAGACTGAGGTCCGAGAGATGCAACGAAACCAGATTCTTGTTCCTCAAGAGCCAGATGCCATATTCCCTCATGCTATGGGTCCACCCAATCCTATCTGGGTTCCTGAATAGTATCATCACGCCCCACGTGCCCCTCCTATTAATGGGCCATCGCCCGCCTAGCTTCCGGTGCCGAACCTTGCCCAGTCTGGGGCTAAGTTACCTATGATCATTGATTCAAAAGAGTAAGAGTTGAACAAAGTCAAAGAAGATATCAAGATGCTAACTAAGAACTTGGACCAAGTCAAAATGTATGGGAAATACATGGACCACACCCACATGTCTCCTTATCCTAAAGCAAGGTTACCCGAGAAGTTCAAGATGCCAAATATTGAGAAATTTGGAGGAAGTAAACCCCCGATCATCCATCTTCGTAGTTATCATTGTGCCATGCCTCTCCTAGGGGATTTTGAAGAGGTGATAGCCCAATTATTTCAGCAAACTTTGAAGGATAGTGCCCTCCGATGGTTTTTATCTCTCAAGGAGTCCAAAATCCGTAGCTTGGAGGATGTGGCTCGAGAATTCATGTCGTAGTACATGTACAACGAAGAGCTTGAGGTCACCCCCCAGGATTTAGAGCTACTAAAATAGAAATCCTAGGAATCAGTCAGTAACTTCATAGCCCGATAGAGGGAAAAAGCATCTACCATGACCAATCAGCCTTCTGAGGAAGAACAAGTCAGCATAGTAAAGAAGAACTTCTTTCCCCGTGTCCGCGTAATGATGGGAGGACAATACTATCCCCACTTCCGAGCTCTCAGAGAAGCAGGAGTGGAAATCAAGGAGGTTCTTGCTAAAATAAAAGTTGAACCAAAGAAGGTGTCCGGACAATTCACGCCCAGAAAATATGGCAAACCTGCCAGTACTAAAGTCTCAACCATCAACCACATCTCTCAACCAACCACTTCATGGGCACCAGAAAGCTGCCCTGTCCCAGTCCGAAAGGAATAAACCGAGCTCCATGCTCCCCTCTCCAAAGTTTATCAAGCCCTTCTAAGCCAAAACCTTATCAAACCCTTGGATCCCCGTCCATTTCCAAATCCACTCCCAAGAAACTTCAAGGCAGATACTAATTGCGCCTTTCACCAAACCGCTGGCCATACCATCGACCAATGCTTTCACCTTCGAAACATAATTTATGGTCTAATTAACTGGGGTACCACTGCCCCACCAGTCAATCCTAAGATAAACACTACTCACAACCCACTCCCAAATCATGCCAATGCCATATTCCTAGAAGAGAACACAGAATTTAATCCCTCAACTCAAATCACACCCATATTTTCTCCTAAACCTCTCCAAACTTGCCCATATTTCCTCCTACACCCTACTAGCCTCATTGATCAGGCACTGTCACTCCTTACTAAAGCATGTGTCTGCGTCCGTACCCATTCTGAAAATGGAAGTATGGAATTATCAGAAGTGTTAAACCAGCTCCTGGTGTTCGGGATGAAATTTCCCTCACAGATGACCATTGATTGCTAGGGGTTCAGTACGCTATTCTTGGAAGCAAAAAAATGGTCTCGAGATTCAGACTGTTGGGGAGTACCTACTGATGAAGTCAGCATAGATTACGTCATCCAGATCATGGCAGAATTATTCATGCAAACCAACGACATCTGTAGTATGATCGAGTTACTTGATACTCTAAAATTGCAAGGGCATCTGGTCCCCTCACCCTTACATATCCCCACAGAATGGGAAGCCCAATATGAAGAAGCCATTAAAGTTGTGGAATGCATTGACTTTACATGGAAATATAGAGTTGTTGCCACCGGATGGGGAGAAGAGTTCAAAGATTCAAATGAAGAGTAAGCTTTATATAAAACTAAACCGGTTGCCGACATATGTGGGATGATATCATTTTAAGAACTCCTTAGAGAAATAAGCAAGATGGAAGAACAACCCGAGTTTGACAAGGAAACTGGATTCATTTTCTTCCCTCCTTCGGTAAATCACATGACCAGATTAGAGAGGCATTAATCTCGTCACCGGCAAATGATAAGGGGAAGGGCGTTGAAAACCTTCCTATGACAGAGATGACCCTCGAGGAGAGAAAGATCCTCGATCAACTAAAGAAAACTAAAGCTAGCATCACTCTATGGGGGATTTTTCATGCTTCTCAGCTGCACAGAAATGCCTTGATCAAGTTACTCACTGGACCCAAAGTTCCTCCTTCTACCACACCAGAAGAGGCGATAAATTTGGTTAAATCCTTGACCTCTACCCGAATGATATCCTTTTCCGAAGAAGAAATCCCCAGAATTGGGCCAAACCATAATCATGCACTCAACATCTCCGTTGAAGTTATGGGGAGGGTCGTACAACTCTCTCTTATTGATAATGGATCCGCCTTGAATGTTTTCCCACTAAGAACCTTCAAATGCTTAGGACTGAAGGAAAGTGACCTCGCTCCAACCTCCATTGCTTTACGTGCCTATGCTAATACCCGTCGGGAGGTGATGGGATCCATAAAACTTGTAATAAGGGATGGCCCTATAAACCCTGTCATTGAATTCCAAGTTATTGACATCCCAGCTTATTTCAACCTGTTGCTCGGACGTCCTTGGATCCACAGTATCAAGGGTGTGTCTTCCTCACTCCATCAGAAATTGAAGTTCTTCGCCAACGGACGGGTCATCACCATCTTGGGCGAGGATGATAAGGTCGAGGGTGCAAGCATCAGCAATCCAATCCTTGAGATACAGCACGGGTCAAATGATATGATCCTATCAGGATTCTGAGTTGAGCCACTCCTACTCTTGGCAGGGGATGATTTCAAAGAAAGGGTTTGTCCAGAATACGACCATCATGGCAACGTCAATGTGATTCAGATGTTCAAAAACATGCACTTTATGCATAGACTGGGGCTAGGACAAAAACGGCAAGGGATACTTAATCCCATTAAACTGAATAAAGCTTCCCACCTTGCGGTTTGGGGTATCAACCATCAGAATAAGAGCTCAAAATGATCCACCAGTCTCGACCAAAGAGGAGACTAGACTGCGTCCAAACCATACCAGGTGACTTCTTGAATGGACGATTCATCAAAGAGGGTGAGGACTTCCCCTTTTTGCGGCTTTTCGAAACCATGGTATGACCATACAGATAAGAAGATGAAGACTGGAATGGAGATCTTTTTCCAAGACATCTACCCATGGGTCAAAAATTCCCAACACCATATACAACCACTCATCAAAGATACCAAAGAGACTGAGGAAGGTGACTCCAAAGACTCGTTCAACTTTCAGACACTGGGGTTGACACTCTGCATGGTTCACTCAAGAACTATATCACTGGATCCATCCCACCTGATTAAAGCTGTTGAAACACCTCTCCTCAACTGGCATGCTGCGCCGATTCTACCTGTTGAACTCATACCTAACCCCAATGTTTACCCTATATCTTCTTATGTTGTCTATCCTTGCTCAAATGTAATCGAGTCCTCCTTTGATGAGGTTCTCAATGTTGTTTTTCCTATCAATGACATAAACAAAGATTTTGAGTATCTTGTTGTGCCTTACATTAACTGTTTAGATTCTAATCAAACTTTTGAAGATTATGATTTTACAAATGAACAATTCTTAACAGATCTAAATAAGGTTAATAATAAACAACATAACCGCATTTAAGTTAATGAAGAAGTGACTGTTGTTATTAACCTCGATTCTAGTAGCCAATAGCGCGATATTGGGATAGGGGCTACCCTTGATGAATATGAGCGCGCATAACTCGAAGAATTGCTAAAGGAATTTGTGGATGTCTTCACATGGTCCTATGACGATATGCCTCGCATTGATACTGAAATAGCTCAACATGAGATCCCACTCTTCCAGAACACAAGACGTTTAAACAAAAGTTGAGAAAGCTCTGCACCGAATGGTCTCTCAAAGTCAAAGAAGAGTTGGTTAAATAGCTGAACGTGGGTTTCATTCGTGTGATCGAATATCCCACATGGCTAGCCAACATAGTACCTATACCAAAATCAGGAGGGAAAGCTGGGATGTGTGTAGACTACCAGAACTTGAACAAAGCTTCTCCAAAGGATGATTATCCGCTACCCAATATCGACATGATCGTGGACAACACAGCCAGTCATGCTCTCAAATCATTCGTCGACGGGTTTTCAGATACAACCAAATCAAAATTCAACCAGATCATCAAGAAAAAACCGTGTTCATCACCCCATAGGGAACCTTTTGCTACACTGTTATGCCATTTGGTCTCAAGAACGTTGGGGCTACCTTCCAGAGGGCTACCACAACCATTCTGCACGATTTGATACATAAAGAAGTTAAGGTCTATGTGGATGATATGATTATCAAATCCAAGACTAGAGAAGAACATGTCCCCGCTCTTTGAAAGTTCTTCGAACGACTGCGACAGTATCACATAAGATTCAATCCACAGAAATGTGTCTTCGGGGTTACAAAGGGAAAACTCTTGGGATTCATGGTCAGTGAGAAAGGGATAGAAGTAGATCCTGTCAAGATGAAGGACATACTTGAGAGGCCACCTCCCCGAACAGAGAAAGAAGTTTGAGGTTTCCTTAGGAAATTGCAATACATCAGTCGGTTCATCATCCAGTTAACCTCCGTCTGCAAACCCATTTTCAAACTACATCAAAAGGATTTAACCAAGGTTTTGAACGAGGCCTGCCAATAATCTTTTGACCGAATCAAGCAATATTTTACCCAACCCCTGGTACTCATGCCACCACAGCCTAGTCTCCCTTTGTTCCTATACCTAACTATAATCGACACTGCAGCTATGGCTTTACTATCCCAATACCTTAAAGATTCCTGCAAAGAAAGAGCCATCTATTACACCAATCACAAATTGGCCGAATATGAAGTCAACTACACTGCTTTGGAAAAGGCATGTGTTGCGCTTGTCCGGGTCACCCAAAAGTTACGACACTACATGGTCGCCTTTACCATCAAACTTGTATCCCGAATGGACCCCATCAAATACCTTCTTGAGAAACTCGCCTTATCCAGCCGAATGGATCAGTGGTTGATGCTCCTAGTCGAGTTCGATATCATGTACGTCACGTAGAAAGAAATAAAAGTAAGAACCATCTCTAACTACCTCGTTGATTACCCCATGGATGAAGCTGATGTCTGGATCTCCGAATTCATAGATGAAAACATCCTACGCACTGCCCAGGACAATCTCCGATGGCAAATGTTCTTTGACGGCACTGCCAACAAAAAGGGACATGACATTGGGATACTTCTGATTGCCCCAGATGACCCCCACACTCCCATCGCTATCAAATTGGATTTCCCTTGCACCAATAACATGACTGAATACGAGGCATGCACGGTAGGCCTCAAAGTTGCCCTCAAGAAAGGTATTCAATACCTAGATGTCTACGGGGATTCCGCCCTCATCATCGGTCAAGTGCTCAGAAAGTAGAGAGTCAAGGACGAGAAACTCCAACCCTTCCATGCCCACTTAAAAGAACTAGCCTCCCAATTCCAAGATATCACCTTCTATTACCTACCTCGAGCAAAGAATAAGCTAGTCGATGCCCTTGCTACCTTGGCCTCCATGATCGACATGCCCAAAGGAATAACAATGGCATCCTTCCTAGTTTTAAAGCAAGATAAACCTTCCCACTGCTACCACATTGATCGCATCACCACAGAAGATCCCGAGCTAGCCAATTATTAGTACTATGATATCTGCTACCTCCTCAAACATGGTAGGTATCCTGAGGGTTCCAACAAGATAAACCGAGCAACCCTTCGAAGACTGGCCACCCAGTACATCATCTATCATAAATTACTATTCAAGAGAAACTTCAATGGAACCCATCTACACTGCATCACAGAGGAGGATATTGAAGAGGTAATGTAGAGAATTCACAACGGGGAATGCGGGCCCCACATGAATGGTCACATTCTTGCTAAAAAGATCATCCAATAAGGATACTATTGGACCACCATGACAGGATTACACCCCCTATGTTTGGAGATGCCTCAAATTCCAACAGTTCTCCAATCTTCAGCATCTGCCTCCGTGTGAATTATAAAACATAACTTCTCCCTGGTCGTTCTCCACCTGGGGTATTAACATCATAGGGAAGGTTACACCGAAGGCTTCCAATGGGCATGAGTTCATCCTAGTTTCCATTGATTACTTCACCAAATGGGTCGAAGATGAGTTACACGCAGTGCTGAACGCCAAGAAAGAGGCTAAATTCATCAAGGAAAACATCATCTGCCGATATGGGGTCCCGCACGAGCTAGTATCAAACAACGGGTTTCATTTCGAGGAAGAAGTTACAGAAGTGGTCAGCGAGTATGAGATTCAGAGACACAATTCTTCTCCCTACCGACCTAAGACCAATGGTGCAGTCGAAGCCGCCAATAAGAACCTGAAAGCCGTCATCAGTAAGAAGATCAAAATCTGTCAAAATTAGGACGACCGAATCCCTTACGCCCTCTGGGGCTACCGGACCTCAATTCGAACCTCTACTAGGGATACCCCTTACTCTCTAGTCTACGGCATGGAAGAAGTCCTACCCATGGAGCTAGAAATAACCTTGTTTCACGTCATGTTTAAAAGAAAGGTCAGCGAAAAATAATGGTGCCAAAGTCGTCTTGACGAGCTGACCCTCCTAGATGAAAGGAGATTGAAAGCTTTATACCACATACAATGATACCATCGCCTAATAGACCGATGATTCAATAAGAGAGTCAAGGACTGCGGTATCTGAGAGGGGGATTTAGCCCTCAAAGAAATAATAGAACCCATCTGGGACCCTAAAGGGAAATTCAAGCCCAATTGGAGCAGCCCATACATTGTCAAGAAGATCTTGTCCGGCGGTGCCGCCACACTCACCGACCTAGATAGAGAAGAGATGTCTCATCCAGTCAACCTGGACCATCTCAAGAAATTCTACCCCTAGTCCGAAATCTCGGCGTGCTACGATTCTTCTCATCTCCCTTCTATTCTAAAAAAATCTTCATGTCCCTCTACCCAGAACTACGTGGGCCTGATCCTTTGCAAAAACCATTTTCAAGAAAATTGAAAAAAATCAAAACGCCAGAGGTACGTAGGCAGCTCATACATTTTATATGAGCACAGCCCTTTCTTTTTCATAAAAAAAAAAACTATTCTTTTCTTATCTCCAAGAACGACAGTTCATTCTAACATATACTTGAACAAAAGGATTAAGTATGCCTTAGCGATCTATATATATAATTCAAAAATACAAAAATCATCAAAAAAAGGTACAACTGGATGATCAAAAACTTGTTTATTTCACTAATAAGAAATTACGGTAGAATTACATAAGAAAAGGAATGGATAATTTCCTCCCCTACCTTTAAAGCCAAATAAAATCCCCACACTTATTTTCCATTACAAAATAAACTCTTCAAGAGTCCTATCCACAGCTACCAAAGGAGCCTGCTCCATCATCATCATCTACATCCTGGGGTCCCAAGATTCCCTTGCCTGAATAGAGTGTCGTAGACGCTTCATGGATCGATAAGCTCGAACCAGCTTCGGAAAAACCACAACACCTCCTTCCATGGTATTAAATAAGGAAAATCATCTTTGTCCAGTCTCCACTTCCAACATATTGCTAACTACTCTCCTCCACAACCACTTCATATAATCCCCAGGGATGTGCCAAACTCTCCCAACATACTGAGAAGGACAGGTCGAAGGACACCGAATCTCCCACAAAGAGCCAAGCCTCATGCGCAAACGCTCAGCCAAATCTTCTACCAAAAAGAAATCTAGTGTACGAGGTGGAACGACCTGCTCCTAGTCAAATTGGCGCAAGAGACCCCAAGAGAAATAGATAGAGGTCTGTCTGAGACTAACCAGCCGAATGTACGGATATTCTCCCTACTCCAGAATAGGCAGTAGTTGTCCCCACCAAGGTACTGATCAATACAGATTTAGAGCCCCATGCTCCACGAACCAGTTCTCCCAGCTCTCAATATCCAGGCCAACACTCATGAAATGACACGAGAAGAAGTTGGGTATAACCGACAAAGGATATTATGGAGGAGTCACCAGGCAAAGTCTTTTAGACAACCACATGAACAGAATCACGAGGCTACCCCTCAAAAAGTCATAACGACCTTATCGCCAGGCATCCAGGCCATTTAAAGTCTCCGCCAGTATAACCGCAGTAGGATTGCGATGGTATGACATCCATGAGGTAATGGCTACAAGTTATGGGTCCACCAGTAGTTCCCCAGTAACCAACAGCAATTCTGAAACCAAGCCCAGAATAATGGCTCTGGCGTATCCAGCATCATGAACCTCCTGAAAATTTATGGATTGTAACACCCCCAAAAGGGAGATCATTCCTCTAGTGACCAATGGCCTAGCCGCCGAAGCCAAAATATGAAGAAGCCTGGCCAATAATTCCCTGGGAGAAAAGGAAAATTCAGGTAAATTCGCAGCAACGCTGGGATTTATCCCTAGCATGGCAGAAAACTCTTCGTAGATAGGATAAACCTCATCTAACCCAAAGCGGAATACATGGTCTTTGGGGTACCAAATTGTATCGCCGCCATCATCATATTCCACTCAATGGGACGATTGTGCCACAAAGAGACTCAGCGCATGTTGAAAGCATCACAGTCAACATTATAAGAGCACATTGCTTCCAGGGCTTCGAGGTAGTTCACAAACTCAATGCTACCAGAAAAAATCCATCTTGCAAAATTAAGAAATAGTAAGCAAGTGAGAATGTGGGAAAGTAAAAGTGTGAAGGTGTGATGGAAATACTCCACCCTTACTCCTTTTTATACTTCCAAACCCTCATAAAAGACATAGCCCCTACAAAAATCGGAGGAAATCCTCCCCCATAAGGTACCAAAGGCTGAAGAGGGTACCAATCAAAGATTTGAATTGATGCGACTGGACTGACTGTCGATAGGCAGGACAAGGGTCTTGCCGATCGAAAACCCCCTATTTTTGGAAACTTATCTTTTTCCTCTTTTGTCAAAGTCTTAAACCTCAATCAAAATAATTTGATATTCTCAAACAGAATTTCAAAAATTCCCTTTTCATCTTTATATAAATTCTCATTTTAAATAAAACTTTCCTTCAAAATCCCAAAAATATTTCTTTTTACGGTTTCAGTAGCAAAGTAAAAAGCACATGTGAATGCATTCATTCATCATTAACAAAAGATAATAAAAAAAACATTGCATTGCATATATATGTTTTTCTACGTTACATCAAATTTTACAAGAAATAAAGAAAAGAAAAAACAACGGGACACAGCCCGAACCCACACTTTATCTCTCTTTCCCTAACCTAAACTTCACCCCTGCGATGCGCTCTCTTCCCCCTACAACGAGATGACGCACCACCGCTACCCGAGCCAGACTCTTCCCCAGACAAAGTAGACGACACCAAGAAAGAGGGAACCGGGACTGCATCCCAAATAAGGGAAGTCATCCAAGATATCCAGTCTCTGATATCCCTCAGCCAAGTGGTCGACACCCGGACTTGCTGCAAGAAAAGGCAGAGTCGGTATCAAAGCAGAAAAGAAATCAAAAAGAAATAAAGAGAGGAACATAAAGGTGTACCACAGGATGAAGGACCTCCTCTGTCATGCACAACTCCTCTGAATCTATCGTATGAGGACGATGCAATATAGGCACCATCTCTCCATCATCCCGTCGAATGTTGTACGAAGGGGTATGCAAACGCACAAAGGGAACCTCGGAAGTCACCGCCATCGCAGACATCGAAAAATCACCACCGATGTGGGAGGACCCCACTAGCCGACTCGAACTCGCATGAGGTAAGGGTAGTGCATTATATATGCTAGGCGCCATCAGACGGCTCGTCATAAAGTCCATATAATCATATGGTGCAGCTGTATCAGTGTACAATAGGTAGGACTCACTGATCATCGCCGCGGTCCTCGCATCCTTCGGCAAAAGTCGGTACTGCCTCAAAGACATAGGAGGTTGCTTAGGTGGCACCACCACCTCCTCCTCAGCGATCTTTCGAACCACCCTCTCCCCGAGATACCAAGAGTGGCCAAGATCATGCGCCAGTAAGTGCCGCAGCTGTGCGTTCACCCCAGTCAACCCCATGTCCTGAATTGCAATCCCCCAAGGGTGAAAGGTCACCTAAAAATCTCAAGAAAGGATAAGCCAACACAAAATTAGAGCATACAAAGAACATAACTAAGGAAGTAAAAATCTTACCCTATCGCTAGTCAGGCCATTCAAGACCTGACACACTGCCTCCAGAGAAAGAGATCCCCTCGACTGTCGATTGTCCTTGCGCCATCGATACAACCGATAAAAATCCCGAACAGTCTCATCCTTCAGAGAGATCAGCTGGGTATTACACCCAATCACCTCATAGAACCACATCTACTAAAGATAAGAACTTTCAATCAAAAAATGAGATGCATAAGGAACGTGCAAATGCATGAAAGGAACGTGCGAATGCATGAAATGAAAATGAGCAAATTAAAGAATACCTCATAAAGATACATGGCTCTAGTAAAAGTATGACGGCAGCACCGACTGAATGCATCCAGAGAAAAATAGAGGGTCGCCAAAGTCAGGGTCCCCCAATCATAGAAAGGGATATTCAAAAATACCCTCAAGTACGAAAAGAACCACAAGTGGATGACATTGCCGCTCGAAACCACCATAAAGCCTCCCAGCATTAGAAACATAAACAACCGGGCCATCTTCCTCACCTGTATCCCGTCCCCCATGTCAACCACCCTACCCAACAAAACATCTTTCAATAAGGACAGCCAAATGGAATCCCCAGATACTATCCTCCCCACGTCATCGAGCGTCGCCTACACCGCCTCCGGTCTCACCCATAGGGAGCGATCCACCTCTATCTGCTCCCCATCGCAATTCAGCCCCAGCAGCTGTTGCACATCTATGGGAGTCACAGTCATCTCCTCGAAGCCAAAATGGAAGGTGTGGGTAGTGTCCCACCATCTCTCCTCCAGAGCGCACAAGACCGCTGTCGAACGAGGCATCTCATCCAGTGCAGATGCCAACCTCCCAAAACCCATTAATGATACCATCCAACACACCATAGGTGGAAGATGCTCCCATACATCCTTAAGCCTCATCGTCCTGCAGGCACGCATGTTCTTCAAAGAGACATCGGACAGTTAAAAAGAAAAATCCTTGTAAAAATCCAAGAAAAGAGTAAAACACAAAAAAGGAATGCCAAAGGTCATTTTTACTTACATAATCGTCAGTGTCCACCACCCTCGAAGAGAGATGACACGATGGCTCCCGTAGAAGGGTCCGCTCATCCGCAACCAGCTCGAACGCATCCAAGGAGTTCTCGCTCCCCAAAGAAAGAAGCACTCTGGCCCTCCATTCCACGTTCTCCCAATCATCAATAGTCAAGCACTCCTTGTGTACAGCAGTGCTCACAAAAGCGGACATTTTTCAGACTACGGAATGCTAGAACGATTCGCAGAGCAAAATCACAGAAAGAGAGAAGGCAAGAAGCTGTGAAAAATAAAGGGAATTCTCCCCTTTTATATATGATGCCCAGGGTCATGCCGATCGGTACATACCCCATATACCAATCGATACTTCCCCTTTACCTTCCCAAGGCAGTAAAAAAGACCATGCAACTACCGAATGGCACCCTCTACACCATGCCGACCGGTACCCCTTAAAATTTCGTACAAAAATTCCCCAAAAATATCAGAAAACCCTAAAAACTCCTCTGAAAATTCTTAAAAAACCCAGGAAATATTTAGAACATCTTCACTAAGGAAATTTCGCACTCCCTCAAGCGGAACCCCTATTTCCCCAGCGGAACTCTCAAAAGCCAAGTGAATCTTCTCCCGACGACGTCCTCGGAGGATCTTTAAGGATCACCTCATATACCCCAAAGGTCTCAAACCTCCCCGAGCAATACGTCCAATACCTGGACCACCTAATCACTTCCCCAGTGGAGTTTACAGTATCAAATTTGTCTTTCCTCCATAAGATCTCCAAAATCATAAAGATTTCCCTAGCAATCATCGCCCCAGCATCACAAGGTAATTTCCCTGGCAAAATTCCCCGAGAACATCTCTACATAAGCCCGCAGAATTGGCTTCGACCCGGAAAATTGGGCATCTCCATTTAAGCCCGCAGAATTGGCTTCGACCCGCAGAATTGGGCATCTCCATTTAAGCCCACAAAATTGGCTTCGACCCGTAGAATTGTTCATCTCCATTTATGCTCGTAGAATTGGATTCGACAAACAGAATTGGCCATCTCCACTTAAGCCCATACAATTGGCTTTGACCCGCAGAATTGGTCATCTCCACTTAAGCCCGCAAAATTGTCTTCGACCCGCAGAATTGGTCATCTTAACATAAGCTCGCAAAATTGGCTTCGACTGGCAAATTGGTCATCTCAACCTAAGCCCGCAGAGTTGGTCATCTCTACATTAACTCACAAAATTAGCTTGGACCCGCAGAATTGGTCATCTCCCCTTAAGCCCTCAGAATTGGCTTCGACCTGCAGAATTGGTCATCCTTGTTTCCTTAAGCCCTCAGAATCGACCTCGACCTGCAGAATTGGTCATCCCCAACACACTCCTTAGGGTCTCAGAATCGTCCTCAACCCTCTGAATTGGTCATCCTCATTTCCTTAGGTCCTTAAAATCAAACTCTTTCAAAAGGCATCATGCGGTGTCTATTCGACGGCTATCATTTGTTTAAAACTCACCCGTTGAGGGGCTCTGTAGACACCCCATTCTATTACCCCCTAAACTCTCCTTAGGTCACTGGAACCTCCCGTCATTACTACCAACCCAAGTCATACCACGAGTACTGAACTAGAGGCCATCGGATGCTCCCAAGGTCCATTTCACCAAAAAAGTCAAACTCTTTAGCTCGACCGAGACTGAATAAATCTTAAAAGGGCACTGAATTTCCTTTTCAATAGTCTGTCCCGTGATGAATGACCCGTTTTCCCTCGAAACCCGATCAAGAGGCCACCGGGTGCTCTCGGGCTCCGTTTGACCAATGTAAACTCTTTAGCATGATTGATATTGAATGAATCTTAAAAGGAAACTTAAACCCCTTTCCAGTGGGTCACCCCGTGCGTGGTTTTGACTTGCGGTACGGACGAACGACCCATTTTCCCCCGAAACCTAATGAGGAGGCCACCGGATGCTCCCAAGCTCCGTTTGATCAAAGTCAACACTTCATATCGATTGAGTTTAAATGAATCTTCAAACGGCACTGAAACCCCTTTCCAACGGGCCGCCTCGTGCACGATTTTGACTAACGGTACGGACGAATGGTCCGTTTTACTTCGAGAGGTCATCAAATGCTTCCAGGGTCCGGTTGACCAAAGTCAACTCCCCAAACATGGTCAAACTCTTTAGAATATCGAATTACATCTCCTAAACTTTCCAACGGTCCGCCCCGTATGCAATTCTGACTTACCATACGGACGAATGATCCGTTTGCGTCCGAAGTTTCCCCGTCCAAAGGATCGATGAGCACTTTAGAGCCATATTTGACCTAAAGTCAACTCCTAAACCCGAGAGCGGTCCAAGGAATTTTGAAAGTATTTGAATTATCTTTCCAATGATTTGCCCCGTGCGCGATTCAGATCAATTTTTTGCGCTCTACGATTGATTTTTCGAAGGAGCCTGAAAGAGACTGCCCAACGGCAGATCCCAGACCCTGCCTATCGGTAGTGTGCCTAAATGCACCTGTCAATTGTCAGGACTAGGGCTCTGTCGATTGGCAATGCCCTGGGCCTATAAAAAGGAGGGCCTGACCTCATTTCAAAGGGATCCCAGATCTGAAATACGTCACTCTCAACGAATCCAGAAAACCTCTCTCGAAATCAACGTGATTTCCACATCCAAATATCTTTCCAACCTTCACTTTTCATCATCATTTTCATTAAAATTGGTGAACTAACTACCCTTCATCATCATCCAAGTGCAAGGGCTTCTCTCCAACATTCAAGATGAAGCTCAAGATCTTCAAGAAGGTCCAATTTTCTCAATTATCTCCTCAAATTCTCATAAATTCGCATTAACTTGTTTTATTACTTAGCACTTTTATTCTCTCATTTCACATATCCTAATATACTTTTTATTTAGTATTATTGCACATCTCTTATTTTCGTATAAATAAAAACTCAAAAAAAATAGAAAATAAGGTTTGCTCATAAATTCCAATGGGAATTCTCACACTTTTCTTGCACTTTTCTCACAACTAAAACACTTTTTTTACACACACACATAAGAGAAGCCTTGGTTGGATTTATGGGATAAACCCCACCCCTCATTTTGCATGAGAACTACGTGGACTTTGAAGCCTCTATAGGCTACGTAGGCATCTCAGGGTAAAACTTGAGACTCGAGTCCTATTCTTACTTTTTCTCTCATTTTCTATTTTCTCTAAACTCAATTCTCTTAGATTATATACATTTACACACACACACACACACATATATATATATATATATATATATATATATATATATATATATATATATATATATATTTTTTTTTTTTTTTTATTTTTTTTATTTTCTTAATGGCGTATTATTCCACATGCGTTATCGTTCCATTATAACGATCAACGCGAGGATAATCGCGTAAATCCTATTTTCTAGTATTATCTTTATGAACATTCCTATGGATGACTCGCTTTATCTCTTCCATAATACAAGTCTATGATTCCTATCTCCACTACATATACACATGCACACATATCACGGGGAAAATAAAGTAAAATAGTAAAAAAAAAACATGAGAGCGTAAGGGAGGAATGGGTGCCTAACACCTTCCCATTCCGTAACTTAGCCTCCGGGCCCTTTTTTGAATCATTTTGGTTTGTATATATTAGTATGTATTTGGATGCTGTCCTTCGGGATGGCTCCCTTTCTTTTATCTGTTTTGAGTAAAATAGACTGGCGACTCCATCTCTCTACGTTTTTCACCTCATCAATAATGTCGGCCAAAGCGCTCTGAGAGGGATGCGCGGCACCTAGGATCCTCCTCTCTCACCCGTCGCGAGGATCAAGAGGATGGGCACAATCATCACTTTGAACCATCAACTCATGAGATTACTAAAACCCCAATTATTCCTTGATGAGGAGATTTCAAGGAAATGTTACACATTTCTTCAAACAAATTATTCCTCCTGATCCTGCCTATTAGGCACCCTAAGTACCCTGTTAGTCAGTATCTGCCTTTTTAGTCCTATAAACCTTTTGATTTTTAATCTTATCCAATTTTAAGGACATTATTTTTATTGTCCATAATCAATTTAGTACGTCGTATACCGCTACAACCGTCAAAGAATAATTCAAGATCATTCAAGCATCAAGACGGATCCGAATATTAAAGTTCTTCAACATTAAAGCCTCCATGAAATAAATTTGGCAAAGGTTGTGTTTTAATTCCTTAGAATTTCACTTAGAGTGTTAGGATATTTTTTATCAAATATTTTCTAAGTGTTGGAGTGGACTTTTTAAGTTTTTCATCAAAAAATATTTTCGATGTTTTGAGGCGGAGTATTTACTAACGAAATAAAATTTTATTTTTTAAATATTTTGTTCGAGCAATAGACATACATTGTTCGAGAGACGGGCCTCTGTCGCGCGATGTCGTTTCAATGACACATGTATCCATTCGAGCGACGGTTCTATCTCGTTCGAGCAAGCCACCTCCTTAGATTTTCTAGAAATTGGTTTTTCCAACTTTATTTTTGTTCTGAAGACTTGAGATTACTGTTTTATGAAAACTGCTATTAAAAAAACATTTGTCTTCTCTTTTATGGCTCTAATCCCTTTTTTTCAATTCACAAGATCCCAATAGTATGTGTGAATTATTTTGGAACCCAAGAATGCATCTTGTGTTAAGTTTCTCTTATAGAGAGGATCTTTACTGCTGATATAGGTTATCTTGAGTGGAGTACTGGGATGAAGATGACTGTGTGTTATAGGGAGTGCTCGTGGATGTTCCTGGGCTGAATTGGAGTTGTGGTTTCGGTTGACTCTAGGTTGCGGTCTATGTGATTGTTCTGTGGAGTGATCATTGCAGATTTTATTGTATATGTAAGTTACGATTTATTTTACATAGTGAAATAAAAAGATTTTACCTGAAAGGGTTTTTTTCCTAAAATCTGTGACTTAGCAATTTCATTTGTGGTGGTTTGACACACACACACACATGTAGTTGCATGTTTAGGGACTGATTCAATTTGGTTTAAAATTGACTCCAATTAAATAAGTTTAAATTGGGAATTCAAAATTTTATTTAAATCAATATCACGCACGGCAATACTCTTACAAATTGGTATCAGAGCGGGTTTCTCTAAGTTATTGAGTGATCCTTGTTTTTCGCAAAATTGTGTAATATTAATTTATTTATTTTTGAAAAATATGTTTTGTGATAAATCACAATTATTTTAATGAAGCACTTATGTAATCGGATGCTCCCCTTTGATGACAAGAGTCGGAGTTTTGATGACTTAAATAGTTTGAATTTGACATTTTCTAAAAGAATGGATTTTATGGAAAAAGAAAATTCTCTTTTTAAATCCGCTATGGATCTTTTGCATACAGTTCAAAATCAAAGAGATTTTTATCGTGAGAATTTTTTTCTTTGGACCATGACTTTAAAGCTTTAGAATTGTACAAAAAGGAGAGTGATGATAGAGTCCTAGTTTTAGAAAAAGAATTGGAAATCCTTAAAAATTCTAGGATTTATGTTTGTGCCAAAGTGGATAAAAATATTTTACTCGATGAGTTTGTGGCACGAGAGGAAACTCTTAGGGATAAGTTTGCATATTTTAAGAACGAACGTGATTACCTTCTTGCAGTAATTGGAACTTTAGATAAGGAATCCCTAAAATTGGAAGAGTCTAATTCTTTGCTTGAGTCAAAAATTTTGGACATAAAAAATGATTTGACAGACTCGAGTATTGTTCGTAGCAATGGTAGTGGATCTTCATGTTCTCATGTTTTGAGTGTTATAGCCAAGACCATTATTTGTTTTATATGGTCAATCAATCCAAGAACGTTAGAAAAGGTCAACCTGTAGGTGTCATTCCACCTGTTTACACATGTTCACATTTTGGTAGGAAAGATCACCTTAGGTGTTTTGTTCCGATCTTAGAAAAAGTCCTAGGAAGTTGAAATCCAGTGTTCCCTTGGTTATCTAGTGTTACCTTGGTTCCCAAAAACCCCCATGAATCGTTGCACACCTATTTTGGGTTAGGAAATCACTTTTAGAGGAACTAGATGTTAGACTTATTGATTCTCAATTGCTTGAACATGATTCTTCTCTTGCTACATCATATCGATGATTGTGGTTGCATGTTTGCCATACGCTAGTTGTGCTTCATGATATCTTCTTGTTAGTGTAATGACTTGTGTACTTTTTGTATTAGATTTTTGTTTTTGATAAAAATTTTGAAAAATACAAAAAGATTTTATTTTGATAATTTTTTTGGAAAAAGGAAAAAAGATTTTTTTTTACACCATATATGAATGGACATATAGGATGATCGATTCACAATTTCATTCCATTTCCTATGATGATTTGATAGTGTTTTGATATGCATCATCATTTCATTTTTGTGCTTTACAATGTTTGGAATCATTGAGATGAACTTTGTGGTTTCTACCTACATGTTTGACTCATGAGCTCCTTTAATGCACACTTGCACGGATTTATTTGATTATTGTATTTGTTTATCACATATTGGTCGGAATATTGTCATCTCAATTCTGTTTTTAAAAACGAACCATATGCGATAAAACTTGACAATGGAAGTAGTGCATGTAAAAACTGTTTATCGTGAGGAATTTAATTGCAATAAAATATGATGAGTGAATCACAGGAAAGGGCTACGAGAGTTAAAAAATAACTCGTCTTGAAATCCACCGTTAGAAACGAGCCTGAAAAAATTTTAAAGCAATAAAAAGATATATATGCCAAAAAGGGGTCACCTCTAAAGAAAATATAATGAATATTATTTATGAGGGAGTTTGGATGGAAAGAAATAAAAAAATGGGTTTGCACGTCCTGACAGCATCATGAAAAAGCATTCATAGTTTTAGATGTTATTGGTGTGGGAATCATTCTTAAATTTGATGTATTAATGGATTGAATTGATGTCATTTAAATTCAACACCTAAGGACGATTTTGAGATTCATTCGTCAGGAGTACACGTATGCATCATGCACATATGTTATGTTTGATTGCGTTGATTTTCCTATCGAATATGTTTACACCCATTCATTTTGTATCCATGATTTGGTTGTCTTAGTGTAAATTCATGGTGTGTGTTTTTTGTAAAATTATTTTTGCATTTTTGTATGAAAAATTAAAATATCAAAAATAGTTTGTGGCAGCTTTTTGAGTAACTCTTTGCATGAGCGTAGTTTGATTCATATATGCTATGCATTTTTGTCGTGACAACTCCATATTTTTTTTGTTTATTCATTTCCTTGTCTATTTCGGACAAATAAAAAGGGGGAGAACGAATTATGGGGGAGTTTTTGCATTATGGGGGAGATTTGATTATATTTTATATTGATTGATTTATTCTTATATCATTTCAAACTCGATGCGTCACGAAGGTATTTTCTTTATCTCATGTGTGTACGTACAAAGATTGAAGATCATTATTTTGCACACCCTGGTGAGAAAAGCTTAAAGTTTTGAAGTTGAAGATTTTGAAGAAAATTTTAGACCTACGTGTTTAGTACCTTTTCAGTTTTGGGTTCATGGGAGGGTATTAGATTTGTATAGGCATTTTGATTTGATAATTCAGATGTTTTTATTTTGTACCAGCATAGACATAGGGGCAGATTTGTAAGGACAATAATTTTATTGTCCGTTATTAATTGAGTATGTCGTATACCGCTACAAGACTCGAAGAATAATTCAAGATCATTCAAGTATCAAGACGGATCCGAATATCAAAGTTCTTCAACATTCAAGCCCCCGCGAGATAAATTTAGTAAAGGTTTTGTTTTAATTCCTTAGCATTTCACTTAGAGTGTTGGGATATTTTTGTCTAATATTTTCTAAGTGTTGGAGCGAACTTTTTAAATTTTTCGTCAAAAAATATTTTCGAAGTTTTGAGGCGGAGTATTTACTGACGAAATAAAAAAAATTTAAATATTTCGTTCAAGCGACAGACATACAACATTTGAGCGACAGGGCTCTATCACGCGATGTCATTTGAATGACACGTGTATCCGTTCAAGCGGCGCTGCTATCTCGTTCGAGCAAGACATGGCCTTAGATTTTCTAGAAATTGGTTTTTCCAACTTTGTTTTTGTTCAGAAGTTATGAAAACTGATACTACAGAAACGTTTGTCTTCTCTTTTATGGCTTTAATCCCTTTTGTTTTTCAATTCACAAGATCCCAATAGTTTATGTGAATTATTTTGGAACCCAAGAAAACATATTGTGTCAAGTTTCTCTTGTAGATAGGATCTCTACTGCTGATTTAGGTGCTCTTGAGGGGAGTATTGGGCTGAAGACTACTGCGTGTCATAGGGAGTGCTTGTGGGTGTTCCTGGGTCGAATTGGAGTTACAGTTCTGGATGACTCTAGGCTGCGATCTATGTGATTGTTGTGCAGACTGATCATTGCATATTTTATTATGTATGTAAGTTGCGATTTATTTTACCTAGTGAAATAAAAAGGTTTTTCCCGAAAGGGTTTTTTTCCTGAAATCTGTGAGTTAGAAATTTTATTTATGATGGTTTGGCACACACACATGTAGTTGCATGTTTAGGAGATGATTCAATTTGGTTTAAAATTTACTCCTGTTAAATAAATTTAAATTGGGAATTTGTGAATTTATTTAAATCAGTATCACGCACGCACTGCTCTTACACCAATAAAGGCTCAGGAAAGTTTCTTTATGGTAAAAATTCACCAATTAATTCTTCTATAATATTTTAGACGTTGAAGGTTTTAGATTATAATTTTTTAATATATTTATAAAAAGCCATTGGAAAAACAAATGCATGTCTCTACAATAAATTGGCTTGATAAAAGATAAATAAAATGTATCATTTCTCTCTCTCTCTCTCTCTCATATATATATATATATATATATATGTGTGTGTGTGTGTGTGTGTGTGTGTGTGTGTGTGTGTGTGTGTGTGTGTGTGTCCCCGCGCGCGCGCGTGTGTGTGCGCGTGTCTATGTGTCTGTGTCTTTTTACAAAACTTTCGAGTACATTATATGGAAAATAACATAAAAATAAAATAAAATAAAACATAAATCTTGTCAGGATTCAACCTGAACTTCTTTCAATCAAAATCTTTCCCTCTCTTTCAATGGTGCAGCCTAGTCCTTTTCCCTCCACTATGATAAGAACGGTGGACCCTTCATCATAATACCTTAAACTATAACAAGCATAGGGATCTCACTCGTCACTAGTCGAGTGCGAGGTAGAGAAATTGCCATGTTCCATATATGCTCTATAGCTTAAGCCATCCAATCTTGAACATCATCAATCCAAGATATCCTCACCAACGTTGTCTGAGTGGGAAAAATAATGGAAAAAATGCCTCAATTAAAAGAAAAGGAAAATATATCAAAGGAAATATTTTGGAAATATAAAATAAAAGTTACCCCTGTCGCACCAACTCTAGGGAAAGATCGAGGAAACGCAAAAGCTTAACAAGTGGCTCATACAATATCTCCTCTCTCATAACCCCCTATGAGGTCCACATAGTAATGTATCAAAACATCACTACCAACTCTTATAACCTCATAGGATTCTCTACCTAATGACTAGTTAGAAGTTTACAGATATCCAACACACCTATGCCTCCAACATCAGTAAAAGGAAGATTAAAAATACAATTCAGCATTAACCAAAAAGTGATGAAATCCTGATAGTACATTGTACTCACCGTGTCTGAGTATAAAGTATAACGTTCACCATGACTTTCCAACTCCCTATCCTCAATATACATATGCCCAGGGTCCATCATATGCACATAAGATCGATCGCAGGAACCACAACATCACTCATTGTAAGCTACATGACCATCTTCTCTCCTAGATACCAGTAAAAATCTTAATCATGTGCCATGAGGATCCATATCACCATGTATATCTCCATCACGATTATCTCTCTAATCCCCTGGCCCAAGGAAATTTAATCTCCTGTGTTACAAAAAATATATATTTAGTGACAATATTTGGATTGGGAAAAGTAGTTTTAAGAAAATGGTGAAATAACCATACATGATCATTGGTCATCCAATTGAGCATTCCCATAATTACTGCTTAGTTAGGGGATGTATTGGAGGTATTATTATTCAACGTTAACCTCTTCATCTGAGGAGAATAATATATCATGACCTCTTTCAAGCATACCAAACCGTACCCTAAGCATGTGGGCTCATAATACCATACACGTTAGAAAATCAAAAACTTCACCATGCAAAAAAGAATGCATAAAGTAACAACATATAAAATTTACAAAGAATTAGAGAGATAATAAAGGTATACATCTAGAAGTTTTAGTCCACGAGTGAAACTAGGACACCAACTCCTACCAAATACATTTTGAGAGAAATAAAGAGTTTAGAGAACTAAATTCCCCCAATCATAATTATGGTAATGGTGAAGTTTCAAGAGTAGGTGAGAAACTAATGATGGACATCATCACATCTCTGTGCCAGCCAAGTGGTCCATAGTAAAAACATAATGTAAAGACACGCCTTTTGACAAACCTACTAATCATTCCTCTAAGAAATCCATGAGGTTTTAATGTACTCCCTCGGTTTAGTAGAACAAAGAGTGTCCCCGTGACACCCCATAAACTCTGATATTAGGTCAAATATAAAATAAATAATACTATAGTTGATATAATGGAGTACCATTCTAAGAAAATGGTAATAAAATAACGTGCATAAAGTAAATGACTAAATAAATAATCAACTGGAAGCCCAAGACAGTTTGATAGCATCGCTGACATACTAAATTCTAACACACAATAGTAAAATTGTCTCAACATAATCATAGAATCTAATAATAAAACTAGGATATAAATTTGACCCAATGAGATGTAAATGATAGTATACATAGACTCGACACCTACATTCTGAAATAGGTTGGAAATGATGAATTGTAAGTCAAAATATTAGGGCTAAGGTGGGAACGGAAGCCTATGTCCTGAAAAGTAAAATAAAAAACAACTTTAAAAGAAAGTCTAAATATAATAAGATTATAATTTAATTTACGATACCATATCACTACGCATATTCCTCTCGTCTTTAAGTAATGTTTAAGTTTATGACAATCCAAACAACTCTAGATACCTCTTGCATCTAAACCCAAGCCTAAGTGATCTCATAATTAAGTATTATTCATCTCAGTTGAATATAACTGATGCATCCTAAAGAACTCTGTATTAAATATCTCAAGTGTATAGTATATAAATAAAGATAGTCACATAGTCTAATTTTAACAGTAGTGCGGTCCTAGCCATGTAATCAAGCTCGCACAAAACAAAGGCCTAATCAAATGTCTTTAATGATTTCACGCGTCGTATTGGGAGGAGATATGTTTTCTGACCAATAACTCCAAAACATCAATGAGGGATAATCACTATGCCCCCACACCAATAATATATCCTCATACCCAAGCTATGCAAAAGGATCACCTTATTTTTTCAATAAGGGATTATGACACCCCGCCTATTCTATTACCAGTTGATCAGGCATTTAAAAAAATCAAACCGGAATCAATTATGATATCATTCTCAACATCATAGTCGTAACCGATATATAAATACAACCATCATAAATATGAACCAATTAAAAGACAACAGAATTTATAAGAGAGTAATCATAAATCATATAAACTGAATAAACCATCGGTTAGTACAATAATACCAACATAAACACGCTGTTAAGAAATAATAGGAAGTATTTGTCTCAAAATAAATGTCCTAACCATCTACGGGAAACACGCCCAACAGTAATATACTAAAATAATGAGTCATATCTAGATGGAATGAACTAAGGCAGCTACAATTAAATCTCGCAACATCCACATCTATTGCACGCAACGGCATGATGAAAAGACTAGCCATGCAGTCCCCGTTGCTGAATACTTGTGGTTATGGAAAATATTTAGCATATAGGAAAATCCCAAAAAAATATTTGAAAAATATTTTCAAGTATTTAAACTCTTTAAATTTAAATGTGCAGTGTTCATAATTAACTTTCCAATCGCACTCACTTGATATCTTTCCTCACTTATCATTTATAGTGCGCACCTAACGTATTTATTTTTAATTACCCCAATCATTCTACCCGATCTAACCAGGACAATAACTGCAAACATAGCCAACTCCGCTAATAGTCACCATTAGCAAATATGTACTACCTTCACTAGGTATATATTCATAAGTATTACAGAGATACACACATGCTATAATTAGATATTCACATAACTATCTCATATAAACATACATATATATCACTCATTATATATGTATGTACCACATCCCTAGAGCAGGACCTCCTGAATGCATCCCTTATGTTCTATCAGGCTCTAGGCATACCACATAGCACAACTGGGCCACTAGGCCGGAGTCTCATCACCGAACCCAAAACATAAACAAAAACAATGGAGACAATCATAAATATATGTCCAGGGGTCTCAACCATACCACATCACACCCAACTGATCTCCAAACCAGTACATATCCTCACGTAAGAATTGTGGACATGCAGCAGTAATGTGACTTGGGGAATTAATCCAACACCTGCTAATTAATTCCATGGTGAACTTCCCACTATGCGCAACCTCTTGATGATAGAACTACCGAGTAGGTATGTCCCAAACAATTACACAACACACACACACCCACACACACATATATATATATATATAGTACTCATTACGTACAAAAATCCCATAGCATACTAGTCTACCAATCTCGAAGTTCGAACTAACTTTCGGATTTTCAATTAAGTGTTCACTCATTTGTTAGCCGATTCATCTCACTCGACCTTACTATTAGTTGGCTTAAAGCGGAGACCAGCCCCTTGATAATGTTCCACATAAATCCTAATCTACCCCGAAAACTCATACGCCCATTAACCCAATTCTAACGGGAAAAAAATATGACATACAAATTGGGACAGACTATTAAATCGAAATGATTCGCTGGCAGACCGGATCGATTCAGACAAGAGAGCCGATTCGCTCCCCGAGTGAACCGATTCGGTTTGTTAGGCTACCCTTTGCTTTTAACCTCGAAATATCACCTCTGAAACCCATCAATGGACGTCCCAAGCCTCCTAAAATGATTGATTATGGTCCTAAATACATATATAAACATCACAAATCTACTTTTAACCTGATCTGAACTTGAATCCAACGTTAAATCCCAAGGATTCTTAATCATTGATTCAATTCACTCATTCTAGAATTAATGAAACTTTAAAACCCATTGATCTAAATCCCCACTAAGCAAAGGTTTCATGAGACTTCTATCCACCCCACTAAACCTTAAATAACTCATAATAAAACCCTAATTTCATATCTGGGTTAAGCCCTAAGGGAAAAAGGATGACACTACCGTTATACGGGCCATTTTATGTTTAAAAAGCCCCCGAAACTCAACTATAACCCTCAGGTACTTATTTTGGACTATTTTCACTCATGTCGGATCACCGGTGCACTTAAAAAGACCGTCTGAGTCACCAAACTAAAAAATCTTCAACCATCCCATTAACCAGGTCCAACACGTGCATACAGTACGCGTCGTCCTTAAACCTTCGAAATCTGTCATTTTAAATCTCTAATGACTTAATATAATAATTCGTCGCTTTTCACTCATTAAATGACAATATAATAATCTGCATCGCTATTTACTTATTACATGCATGTAAATAATTTTAACCATAATTATTAATCATAAACTCGTTAATTAATATTTATCGAAACAAATTTAATTTCACCATTAAATTATTAAGCCAATGCACATGTGGAATAAAATACTCTCAAAATTACGGGGTACCCGAAATTCGAACTTAACTACCATGAATAGATCTGGATACTTATCCCGTATGTCATCCTCATGCTCCCAAGTCAATTTTGGTGGCATTGTGATCCCCCTACTGCACACGTACTAATGGTACCACCTTTGACCGACACTTTCGCTTGCTACGACCCAAAATGGCAACATGTCTTTCTCGTAAGTTATGTTTGACTCCAATTATATATCCTCCAATGTTATATGCTAGTAAGCCAACTTATCCCTGAGATACCTCTTAATGATGACATATGGAACACATCCTGAATACGGTGCAAGTGCTCCGGCAAGGCAATCCTATACGCAACCAACCATACCCTCTTGATAATAACAAAAGGCCCCACATAGCTAGGTGCCATTATCCTCTTCTTACCGAACCACATCACTTCCTTTATGAGTGATACCCGCAACAACACCTGATCAACCACATTAAAATACAAGTGTCTCCAGTTCGCATCGATGTAACTTTTTTGATGGTCCTAAGCTACCCGAATACGACTCCTAATCAGATCAATCTTCGTCGATGTATCATGAATTGCGTTCAACCCAATAAAGTTTTTGTCCCCCACCTCTAACAACCACAAGGGAGAATAATAAGGTATGCCATATAAGGTCTCTAAAGGTTCCATGCCAATAGAAAACTAGTATGGGTTATTATACGCAAATTCCACCAATGGAGGTACTACTCCAAACTACCCTTAAAATACAAAATACACATCCTCAACATATACTCTAGCATCTAATCCAACCTCTCTATCTATTCATCGATTTGCGAGTGATATGTTGTGTTCACAAGCATATTCATCCCCGTTGCCTCTTGAAAACTCTGCCAAAAGTGGGATACAAAGATCTTATCCCGATCTGAAATAATATTGAATGGAACTTCGTGTAGCCTCATTATATCTACAATGAAGAGTTGGGCATACTGCTTTATCGTGTAGTCAACCCGAATAGGTAAGAAATGAGTTACCTCAGTTAAATAGTCCATGATAACCTAGATGGAATCATGACCCCTCTCTGACGTCGATAACCCCATGATGAAATCCATCGATATACTTTCCTACTTACACATTAGAATATCTAATGGTTTTAAACCCTGATTGGTCTCTGATGATTAACCTTCACCATCTCACAAATGGTGCACTTGGAGACAAACTCTTCTATGTCCCTCTTCATGTCGACCCTTCAATATTGCCTACTCATATCCTAGTACATTGCCCTTCCTCCTGGATGAATCGAGAATCATGACCCGTGTGACTCCTCCATAACTGCGTGTCATAGGTCCTCCTCATATGGGACAATCAATATCCCATTGAATCATAAGCCACCCGCAGAACTAACTGAGTAGGACTCTATTCCATCTACTAATAACTGTTGTAAATTCTCCTAATAAGAAGGATCCACTGCTTGTGCCTTCACAACCCTCAAAATGATCTCAGGCGTGACAGTCATCACTGCCATATAAGTTTGTAAATTAATTAACTAAGTTATAAAGTTTGATACAATCGCCAAAATGTTACAATCGACCCTCAAAATGAACATAAAGTTTGTAAATTAATTAAGTCACTTTATCGGTTGAAACAAGCCCCAAAGAAGTGGCATGAAAAGTTTGATACAATCATTCTTTCAGATGGTTTTAGACACAATAACATAGATAAGTTCATGTATTCTAAATTCACCAACGAGTATGGTGTAATTATTTGTTTATATGTTGATGACTTATTAATTTTTGGTACAAACATGAGAGGTGTATCCGAAACTAAGAAGTATCTTAATTCACAATTTAAGATGAAAAATCTTAATAAAGTGGATACTATCTTAGGTATTAAAGTTAAGAAACATAGTGGGGGTTATCCATTATGTAGATCTCATTACATTGACAAAGTTCTTCACGAAATCACTTTAAAATAAAATAAGTAAATACCCCATATGATTCTAGTATAAAATTATCATAAAATTTAGGCTGAGCATTTGCACAACTTGAATATGATATAGCAATTGATTAATGTATGCAATGCATTGTACAAGGCCATATATTGCGTTTGCAGTACGTAAAATGTCAAGATGCACTAATAATCCAAGTGTGGATTATCGAAAATCAATTGAGAGATTTTTTATTACCTCAAGAAGACCAAAGAATTAGGTCTATTTTATTATGACTTTCCAGCAGTTCTTGAAGGGTACTCTGATGCTAGTTGGATAACTAATGAAAATGATAATAAATTCACATCTTGATGGATATTCACCTTGGCAGGTGGTGAGGTATCTTGGGCATCTAAGAAACAAACTTGAATTACACATTCAACAATGGAATTTGAGTTTATAGCACTCGTAGAAGTTAGAAAAGAAGCACAATGGCTAAGAAATTTATTATTGGACATAAAGTTATGGCCAGAACCACTGCCATCTCTTTCTTTGTATTGTGATAGTGAAGTTACATTGTCTATAGCATATAACAAAGTATATAATGGAAAATCTAGACACATAATTTTAAGACATGAATATGTCAAACAACTAATAACTGATGGAGTTATTAATATTATATATGTTCGAACATATAAGAATCTAACTGACCCTCTTACCAAAGGACTCTCTAGAGATTTGGTAAAGGACACTTCTAGTGGAATGGGACTAAAACTTATTTTTTCAATAATCACCGGTAATGGTAACCCAACTTTGTAATAGCATTACCACTATTCCAAAGTTTAATGGTTAACAAGTTACTAATAAGTGATTAGTTATGCACTGAAATTTACTCAATTTCATGTCCCTTCTAGGATGTTCAGTGCATATTGCTACGTCGAGAGGATGAGTTTAACTCTTAATGAAGTTCGCTGTCTAAAATAAAAAGGACATGCAAGAGAACTTCACCTATATGAATATAGGAAGTGGTGCCACTTCTGGTAAGATTTTGGGTTTACTCTAGTAAATATTCATGAAGCCAAGATAGAGCACATGGTCGTAGTACTACTAAAACATATTGAACATTTCGTAGAGATTGGTATATCTCACATGTGATATATTTCCAGTTCTAAATAATAAGACAAGGTTTAATGCATAGCACACCATTGTCTTATTAGAACTTTGATATATATTCACTAACTGAAGGTTTAAATTGAAAGATACCTTATTGTATGCATGAGCATATCACAATAAGATATTACAGATTGTTAGATGATTTTAATGTTAATGGGTCTTAATCGTTAGATAAAATGAAAGGTTAAACCCATTCATTAGTTGGAATAAGAAAAGATAAAGGGAAGTGCGAAAGCCAAAGTCCCACATTAGAAAAGTGTGAAAAAGTGAGTGGTTTAATAAATGCTCTTATGTCATAAGGGATTACTTGTATGCATTGAAGTGTATGCTACTAGTGTACACCTTAGGTCCAAGGATGGTGCTTTGCACCATCTGCATACGCACACGCGCGCGCTAGCGTGTGCAAAAGTGCAATTGGGCATTTAGGGCGCTTTAGAGGCAGAAGTAGGAGCCTTTGAATTTTGACAATGTCAAAGGATCAAAAAATCCAGATTAAATACACAATAAATGACACATAATTATGGCGCGAGTGAATCTGAACCGTCGAATTTTGGTGCCACTTCGTTAATTGTTAATCCGTACAGTCACACCTTTTTAGTTCAAATCTGGAACGTTCAATATATAGTTATATTTCCAAGGGCCTTGATTAAACGACCTTTAGATGTGGTGTCTGTTCATGAACAAACACTACAAGATGCTATATATAGAAGGCCAAATCCTATCATAATTAATTCTGAAAAATTCCTTTCTCTTTCTTGTTTCTTCTTACCAATTTCATAAAAGTGTTATGGGAGTATTCTTCAAGTTTGCTACTTCAATAAACCTGTGGATTTGTAGTATCATGGAGGTAATTTGCCTAGAACTATTAGCAAACTCTGTATGAGTGGGGGCAAATAACAACTTAAGGACAGTAGTTTATTACACCTTAAACAACCATTCGTTCATATTTTTTGCGATCTAAAAATTTGTCAATATTTTTTTATTGTTTGTACAACTATTTGCTTGAGCTTTATATGTGACTGTTAATTTTTTACATAATTGTTTTATAATATGTAACTTTTATCGTAGATGTAACTCTTTATTCATATTGAAATTTTTTCTATGTATAAGCTAAATTACACATACACTTCTCAATTCTAAATCAATGTACCCTATTGGAGTATCTTATATAACATAATTTTATAAGATATAACATACTACAAAGTCTGTTAGTTCTCGAATATGAAATTCTTATTTATTTATTTTTAAGTGTTTGTCATATTTATGACTATTGGAGATAATCATAATTTTTGTCAAATAACATCCTGTAACTTTTGTTATTTCATGCAGATACAAAATGAATGAAATCTTTATTCAAATGAGCAAACATAATGGGATATCAACAATGATAATAGTCACTCTACAGCCAAATTAAAAGACATAGTGAAAATTTTAAAGTCAAGACATATTAATTTGCAACCACGCGTCTATTTGACTTATTCCCTTCCAAAGTATCCTAAATGCATTTTCTAATTAGACTACGATGTCCATAGTAAATTTGTTATTTTAATAAGTCAATGAATAAAAATCATTGATGCTGAAATTAGGAATGAATTGCATGATGACATCCTTGATGTTGGTAGTAGTTTTCTATTTAACTATTAAACAAACATTAGTAATGTTGTCACTGAAAAATTATTAATGGAGGATACAGGCACAAGAACATAACGGACATGCAACACATCAATGTTGTTATCTATTAGCTGGTTCTATGGGATAAATGCAGTATATCAAGAGTTCACTTGAGGAGATGATCAATTCAGAATAATCCTATTGAAGTATCCAGTAGAACTAGGATTCCATTACAAATATCTCAAAAATGAGAGTGAAAAGATTACAGCAGTTTGTGAACATAGATTTTCATTTGGTTGCAAGTGGAGCATACGCACCAATTGAACCGAGAAATTTTTTTTCTACATATGAACATTTGACAAAGAGCATACATGTGGAGCATCAATACGTACTCTAGTATCCAAGAATCTAATATTGTTGCAAGTATTATAGTAGACCAAGTGAAAGACACACCACTTATAAGTCCACCTAGTGTTATACACTATCTAAAGGTAAATCTAGGATATGATATCTCTTACCATATTGCTTACAAAATTGTATACAAATATCGCTTATAACTGTTCGGTAATGTGTCTCTATCCTACGTTGACCTACTGTGGTACATTGATGTTGCAACTTCTTCGAATCCTGGGACTAAATTTGAGATTGATTATGATCCACTAACAAAAAACAATCAAGCATTTGTTTATAGAATTTCATCCTTGCATTGAGGAGTTCAAACTTGTCGTCAAATGTTATTCCTTTATGGAACATTTTTAAACCGTTACTATAAGTGAACACTACGAGCAACAAGAACTATAGATGGACATCAAGTATGTAAATTATAATGGAAGAATATATATAATTGTAATTATAGGGATTCCTTCTAGAAATTTCATAGATATAAAATAAACTTTCTTTTGAACTTAATAACTGATTTGTTACCTTTTGCTTTATATATTGTGGATTCTAAATAATTATAAATTGGAGTTGGTTTCTACTAGAAATTTCAAATGTCTTTGGAAATAATCATAGATTGACTTTTATACTAGATGGACTGGATAGGGAAAAAGATTAGTACCAAATATTTTCTCCAGATTTTATCATTTATTTTATAAAAGAATCATTACTAAATTATGTTTTGTGGATAGGTTTTAGGTTTTAGAGTCGAGAGAGTAGGGTTTGCTACCATTAATCCTGCTCCCTTAATTGTAAACCTTAAACCCTAGCCTCGAGCACGTACATGACACCCTCACGTTGACATTCTAAAAACCTATTTAGGGAATAGCAAACCCGATTAGGGCATGGTTTTCATAAAGTTTGGAGGACATGTAATGTTATCTGGCTAGGATCTAGGGTTTAGAGTCGCATATATTGTGATTTCTTATTCTATTAAGATAATTATTAAATTCAATAAGTTGGTTTTTAGGCATTTGTTAGGATTTGGGCTTGTTTGAGTTTAAACTTGGATTAGAGTCAACCCCGAAGGGTAATTGTGACCATCGAAGCAAGTTGGGAGTGAATTATTTTAATTTATATAGAGAGATTTATTATGATTTATTTAATTAATTTTGGTGTGAACTTAATTCGAGGACTTGTTATTGAGCAAAAAACACCCAAATTAATGGAAAATAGTCTATATGGTTTATCGACCCATGTGAACTAGTTATATATGAATAAATAAATTCATTTGGATCCCATGAAGACCTTAGTGGAAGCCCATGAGACAAAAAATGGGATTAGCATTTTAAAACCTTAGTTAGTCTTTTTTTAGTAGAAGTTACATTATATTACAACTCTTGAAGAATAAGAACTCACATTGTTCATGAGCTAGAGAGGAAGAAGAAGGGAGTGAAAGAGGTGTTGAATTGTTTTGGACAAAACCTGTCACTTCTAGTCTAATGCGCGGTATCTGGTTTCACAATTTTTAGAGATTTATGATTATATCCCAATAGTGCGCATGGCTAGAACTTCGTGTGGATTTATTAGATTATTTTATGTTTTAAGTAGGATTTGTCCTCTCATTGACCTTTAAGTGTTTAATTGTGTTCACCCTTGTTTGTATACAAATATTTATTATATTTTTGCATTGTTATTTGTGATATTTGTGTGTTTCTTCCATTAGTTCTCTACATGATGATATACTTAGGTGCATGACGGGTAAATTTGGAAATTACATTAGATGATTTCATGATATATATGGGCACAAAAATTGAGAATTATATTGTTAATTTTTGAATAATAATCTTTAATAAATTATCAATTGAGAGATTGATCATATATGTATAATATTAGTGGGTCATAGATCATATATGTATATTATTGGTGGGTCATAGGCTTCTCTTAATTAAATAACCCATTGAACAAGGTGACTTCTTGGGTTGTTCTTTTACATTTCATCTCGTAAGCCGCAAAATTCACACATATAGTTTTCTAATCCATTGTATAGGACAATGAGAGAGTGACATCATATTTTGAGATTTTAATTTTATTTTATAATGGTGTTCAGGGCATGACAATAGGAAGATTTATAATGAAAGATGTGATAATTGCACAATATAGAGGGATGTGCGACGGGAATTTGAACAATAAATCAGGGAAGTATAAGTATACGCGGTGAGATCCTAGGTATAATTATGAGAATTGAGATTTGGTTGGAGTGTCATTTTCATACACTTTTTATAATGTGTACACATGAGTATGGGTAGACACTTTGAAGCATTTGAACCTGAGGTTTGGGAAGTGTATGCATACACGATGAGATCCTAGGTATGATTATGAGACTTGGATTTAGTTGGAGTGTCATTTGCATACACTTATTATATTGTGTACGCACAAGTAGTTGTAGACGCTTTGGAGCATTTACAAAGCAATTGTAGCGTTATCATCATTTCTAGTATAAGGGAAGGTAAGATCCAATTACTCTCTCTCTCTCTCTCTCTCTCTCTCTCTCTCTCTCTCTCTCTATATATATATATATATATATATATATATATATATATATATATATATATATATATATATATATATATATATATATATATATATATATATATATAAAAGATAGGGAAGCTTTTGAATTATGTACAATTTAACGATGCGGATTGACGCCACCTCTTTGCATATTTTGCCAAAATTAAGGGTTGAGATCAATACCACCATTAGATTCAAATTGTTTTGGTTTTCCCCAATACCCAATCTAATTTTTCCCAGATTTCTCTGCCACCTCACCAACTCTCTCACCTTCTCTCCTCATGGCTCTCAACACCCGGTCCCCATGTCAAGGTTCGGTTTTGGGAAGCTTAGCTGCCATGATTCATGTATTTACATTCTTAGCTTCATTGTTTGATTTTTACCCATGGTTATTTACATTATTAGGTTCATTGTTAGTTCATTAAAGATTTTTACCCATTGCTTCGTAATTCTTCTTAGCTTCATTTGTCATTGTTTGACAGGTATTTACATTCTTAAGTTCACTGTTTAACTTTTACTCGATTTTGTCATTATTTAACAGGTATTTAAATTCTTAGGTTCATTGTTTGACACATATTTACATTCTTAGGTTTTGATTATTTACATTTTGGAGGGGGGTTTCAACGGTTTGCCTTTTTTGAAGCTTGGCTCAGGTATTTAGATTCTTATTTTGTTATTTACTTATTTAGATTTTGGGTTTTCGTTATTTACATATTGATTTGAATTTTCATATGCTTACTCTCAATTTCATATTTACTTATTTTTGTATTAATGGGTTAGGTTTTGTGGGGTCGAACATTTCAACGGTTTGCCTTTTGTGAAGCTTGGCTCAGGTACTTACATTATTTTGTTTGGGTTTTCATTATTTACATTTTGATTTGGGTTTTCATATTCTCACTCTCATTTTGATATTTGATTATTTTTATATTAATAGGTTGGGTTTCATGGGTTCGAACATTTCAACGGTTTGGCTTTTGTGAAGCTTGGCTCGAGTATTTGCATTCTTGTTTTATTATTTGCATATTTACATTCTTAGATTTCAGAGAACTTATTTACATTTTTGTATTAACAGGTCAGGTTTCGTGGGTTTGGACATTTCAACTGTCTGCCTCTTTAATTGCAAATGCGGGTATCCTTCTTTTGTTTGCTATTTTTTACAAACTCATTTTTACTAGTTCATATTGCGTTTCGGGTTTTTATGCTTCTTTTACTTAGAGAACTAAAGTCTGGAAGTGTTCTGACATGTTGAAAGATGTAAGGATACGTTTATTTCTTTCTTAAGTGTAAAATTATACATGTATTATTTGAGATGAATGTAATTGTTTGGAATCATAGGTTGAATTTACACGACGTACACACCTTGATGTTATTATTCAAGATGAATCTGAGATATATTCAATTCTAATTGAGGCACAAAATTAAAACATTGTGACAAGTTCTGATGTAGGTATGGGAAAGAGAAAAGGCAAAGAAAAAGTTATTTCGGATGGGGTATGTTCTATTAGTCCTTATTTTCAAAATTTATAAAATTTACTTTAATAGTTATATTTAATATATTTTTTCTTTCTAGGCAAGATTTAAAAGTGGAATCTCAAAGGTTGTATTTGGCCAGCGGCGATGACATGAACGAGAGAAAATTGAACGTGAAACACCTAGGCTTGCTGATCACATTCTATTTGCACAGTCGTGTCAAACACATAGCCTTACTGATCATGTTCATAGTAATGTAAATCCCCTTACATTATGTAGTAATGAAACTCCCCTTACATTACAGCAGGATGGGGTATGTGTCTTTACTTCCACATTGAATACATCATTTAATACGTCATTTACTTCCACATTTAATACATCGTTATAGGAGCAATCTGAACTTGGAATCTCCAAGGCTGTATTTACGCACCGCCGAACACATGAACGTGGCGTATCGTCATCTAGGAGAGAAGCAAAAGGCAAGGAAAAAGTTATTCCCAATAGGGTGTGTCTCTTTCCTTATTACGTTGTATTTACTTATTTTGTTATTATGCAAAACAATATACTTCTATCATTTTTAATTAGAATCTCAAAGGCTGGATTTGTGCAACGCCGCCGCCTTGAACGTGCGCATATTGAATGTGAAACTATGTCGTCTAGGCGGTCAGGTTGTAATACTATAAGAGACGCAAATATGGCTCAATTTATGGATCTTGAAGACCATTTAGAGGACAACCATTTACATTTGATCTTGAAGAAAATGGTGATTTTATTCTTAATGATGAAGAATCTCCTCAAGTTAATTGTTACGTTCGATTTAATTTCTTTATTATATATTTTATGAAATACGTGTTTTAAAGAAATTAGGAGAATTTATTAGAAATCAAAGAGAGAAAAGTCGTTGGAAGATCCTTTAATAACCCTTGGAAGATCTTCAATTAGTTTGAATCCATAGTAATTGATACTTTCATTATGTTAGTTTGAATCACTGTTAGTTTGAATCACTGTTAGTGCATAACTATGTTATAATGATGTTCTGATCCTATGTTATAATCATCAGTAACTATGTTGTAACTACCAACTATAATGAATTGAATAACCTGCTATAACCTGCTTTAGAAGAATAACTATGTTGTAATAACCTGCTATAAAAAAATATTTACAAACCTATTTTAACTGCTATAACCTGATATAACATGTTTTAACTACAATCAGGCTTGAACCTCTGTAATCAATATTCATGCCCCATATTTCCATTAGCATCTGACATTCCACTGAAATTGGGTTTAAGTCTGCCCAAATTTGAAAATATTTTGAATCTTTATACTAACATCCTTGTTGCCTTCTCTAAACAATACTTGCTTCAATATATCTAAAATCGTTTCTTATAATAGCCCCATGCTGCATCTTTTTTGCTTCAAAGACTGCCTTATTTCAGCTTAGCCATTGATAAGAGTAATTCTACTTAAATTCTTATTCCCCTTTCTAAAATAAATTTATTGTTATTGTACAGGGAACATGCTTTTGGCATGGGTAGATATTTTCTTAGAATGATGACTGTTGAGTGCCCTCATTGTTCGGCCCTACATTGGATTGGTGAAAAGTTAAGCAAATCTTCAATTGGATGCCCGTTGTTTGGTAAATGTTGTTTGCAAGGTAAAATAAGGTTACCAACATTGAATGAACCTCCGCCCACGATCAAATATTTATACGGTGGTAACGATGTTCAGTCAGATTCATTTCAAAGATTTACTAGACAATATAATGTTGTTAATGCCTTTACCAGTCTTGGAGTACAAATGGATGATAGAGTACTTACTGGATGGGGTCCTACATCTTTCACCATTCATGGTGGATTGTGTCATCGGTCTGGAACCCTATTACCAGAAGAAGGGCAAGAAGGAAGTTTTGCTCAGCTTTATATTTACGATCCTGATGTTGCTTAGGATATTCGCGAGCACCGAAATCTACAACTAAGAAGGTATGTTCTTAAAAATATTCAAGATTGTTTATTGACCACTAATCCCTTTTCATCAAAATTATGGTAGGCATGTGTTATTTTAGAAAAGGTAAATACAATAAATGTGAATGTATCGACTTATTTGCTTTATAGAAAGTTAACAAATAGATGAAGGTATAAGTTACCATCAAGTGAGGAGATTATAGTTATATTACCTGGAAATGGAACTCAATTGAGTGTGATGAGAGATATCATTATTCATTTATAAGGAGATAATCAAATGATGTGAATTAGTGAGTGCCACCCGACATACTAACAATTGCACTATGTGTTATTGTTCCCTCTTGGTGAGCTAGGATGGGAACCTGATTTTACAGGTTGGGATGTAGTTAATAGACAACCTGATTTACATCATCGTTTGACTCAACTTAACTTTTATGGTTATCATATCTTCGAACGAGCGAATGAATACTCAATAATTCTTAGAGCCGGGAAATTATTTCAAGAGTTCATTATTTATGCTTGGGCTTCAACTGAGCAAAATCATTTGACCTACTTCTGCCTTAATCAATTCAACTTGCATTTTGATTTGTATACTAGACTTATCGAAGGTATAGTTGATGAGTTTAATGCAAATGAAATTAGTAAACGTAGAATTTTACCATCTTCCTTCACTGGTAGTGCTAGGTATATGTTTGAAATCCAGATATATTCACACGTTATCATCAATATCCAGATATATTCCTTCACACGTTATCATCAATATCCAGATATATTCCTTACTATGACTGCAGATCCCAGTTGGCCTGAATTTTTTGGAGCTCTATTGGCACATAAACATTCTTCATATCATCCCGACATCATTGCTCACGTGTTTAATATGAAAAGAAAAGCGATGATGAAGGAGGTGGGAAGTAATAATTTTTTTGGTAGGAAAGTCGCGCACGTTTTTACTACTGAATTTCAAAAAAGAGGTTTGCCTCATATTCATGTTCTTTTTTTAAAAGCATAATTAAAATTAAGACATGTGATCAGGTGGATAGAATTGTATGTGCTAAATTTCCCAATCCAATGGAAGATCCTACCCTATTCGAGACAATCTTAGGTTGTATGGTACATGGTCCTTACGGTCCCCAAAATCCCAATGCAGCGTGCATTGAAAATGGTATATGTACAAAGAAATATACTCGATATTGGGAAAATACACGACTACGGATCGAGATGGATATCCAATATATCGCCGACGCAATGATGGTCGAAATTACATTATTGCTGGAGGGAAAGTAGTATGTAACAAAGATATTATGTCGTATAATCCATATCTTTCTAGAATTTTCGATTGGCATATTAATGTAGAAGTTTGTGCAGGGTTGAGATGTGTTAAATATATTAACAAGTACATATTTAAGGGTTTTGATCACACTATAATGGTGTTAGGAGGATTAGATGAGACCCAATAATACCTTAATGGGAGATACATTGGACCACCTAAAGTTGCTTGGCGGTTATTTGGTAATCCAATGCATGAAGAAATTCCCATGTCCGGCTAGCACTTCATTTGTCGGGAATGCATCGAGTTTCATTTAATCCAAATGATTCTGTGGAAACAATTATGACTAGGCTTGATAATCAAAAGACCACTTTTACATAATTCTTTGACACATGTGCATCAAATGTACTGCACGCACTTTCACATATCAGGAGTTTCCGTAACATTTTGCTTGCAATAAAGAACCGAAAACATGAATTGCGAGATCTCCAAGAATGCAAGGTTATTCAATTGGTCGAATATATTTTTTTCCCCAAATACAGGTGATCTTTTTTATTTGAGGCTTCTTTTAATAATGGTAAAAGGACCTCCATCGTATGAAATGCTTAAGACTGTAATTATATAACTAACAATTCATTCAAGTTAGAATGAATTGCTTTGGGCCTTTTAGAACACGACGGTAGTCAAATGTTTGCAAGAGGCTACGGTCCTTAAAACTGGGTATCAATTGAGATGGTTATTCATTTTTATCCTTACTCAATGTGTTCCTCTACATCCTGATATATTGTGGAATCAATTTACGATGCCTATATGCGATGATCTGGCTCATAAGATACGGACTTTGTACGACATTCAAACTCCAACTGAGATTAAAATTAAAGATTATGGTTTGTATCTGATCAACGAGTTATTGCAAGAATTAGAAAAAATCTTAATTGATTTTCCTCCAATGCCTGCTTCAGTTGGTAATTAGTGTATAACTGTGGGTCATAGGCTTATTCGTGAACAAAGTCAATTGCAAAGTGAATCTGAACAAGGGGAGCCTCAATATAATGTTGATCATCATAATAATGGACTACGCGCTGCATATGAAACAAGAACCACTTCGGTTCTAAAAAATAATGGAACTACATTCTTTTTTAATGGTGGTGTTGGCATCGAAAAAACTTTTTTGTCTATACTATTGCTACGAAACTTCATAGCCTTAGACATATTGTTATTACTGTTGCTTTTTTTGAAATTACATCATTTATATGTGGGGGCGAACTTCACATTAAACCCTTTGTATTCCTATGGACATTCTTGAAAATTTAGTTTGTGGGTGGATGAACAAAAACATCACCAACAATTATCGCAACCCCCTAAGTTAGAAGTCCATTGTTTCATATGTATATGGTTGCTTCTTGCCTCTACGTGTGATATTAAATGACACATTAAATTTACTAATGTTTTATATGTAAGGGATCTCATTTTGGTAATTGGTCAATGCTTTGAGTTTTTTTTGTGCTCATATTTAGCATTGGATTATCTTTCTAGGTTGTCTGAATGTTGTCGATATGGAGATATGTTGAATTTTTCGTAATGAGCGTGTGTACACAAGATCTGTTATTTTCTCAAATGTTGTCAATGGGGTTGTAGTTTGCTATAGTTACCCAATCAACCTCAGGTGTAGTTGTAGTTGCTGTAGTTGTAGCTCCTAACTTACTTTTACATATTTGTGATTCTTCTCAGCCTAAGTTGTTGGTGTTGTTTTGAAAATTGACTGCCATTGTAAGGAAAATTTCTATCATCTTTTAAAAATTAAGTGTCATTCATCTCGACCTCAGTATACAAAAATATTTCCTTCTGAAAATTGATTGTCATTTTTTGTTTTATTTGTACACTTGAATTTAGTTTTGATGATGTTTTGGAATCAATGGACCCATGATTTTTCTACTACTAACACAATGAGATATTGATAATAAACATTATGCAATCTATTTATTATACAAGTGTTATTTGTCAAAAGGCCTCCAATTAGTATTGTTAATGTATTTTTTATTTCTTAAATAGGGTGAACACTCCTTAAAAACGAAGTAAATTATGCCAAAAATTTTAAAAATATTTACAATGATTTATGAATTAAAAAATTTAGCTCTTAAAATTATACACGATTCAATATTTTAGCAAGATATTTTGATTCAATTATACGTGATTCAATACACCATTCAATAATTTATGACTTAAATTGTACACGATATTATAATTAAAGAGGGTGGATTTCCTCATAAATAAAGGAAACACTCTTTGATCATTTTAAATAATAGGTTCATACCATAGGTTATTTCATAAATTGTTTATCTATTGCGAAATAAATACAACGTATGGTCCTATCAACAATACTATTTTTTGGGGTAACGAAATTTTTGTCTTTTAGTAATTACGCACTCGGAAAATTTTTATCGTTTCGCGATTACATACTTTGGAAAAATTTTGTCATTTTATGACTACAAACTTTGGAAAATTTCCGTCGTACTTTCAGGCACGGGCATACGCTAATATATATATATATATATATTATAGCACCAACTTGCATATAGTAAAAAAAATGTTAGAGAATCTAAGAAGCGAAAAACCCAAAAAATTAAGGTTTGTTACGTACACACCCAAACATAAAATATCATAATAACATAATCATAATTTCAATTATTTAAAATTCCAATTTTTGAAAGCCCAAAAACTCTAAATTCAAAATATATATAATAACAAACATCTTCGAGAGTTGAGGCACAGTGTCGGTGTTAATCTTCCTGATGGATTGGTTATGGTGGTCCGTTGAATCCATTGGCATATTTTCCAGACAATAATTTTTAGGGTTATGTTTGCATATTTTTTAGGTTAGGAGAGAGGGTTGTAGAGATATGTTACCCCAGATGTATGATACCCCGAAATTTGAGAACACGTTGAATATCACTAAAAGAAGATAAGAGGTGGGTGTTGACGGTTACATCGGGGTGTGTAACGAGAGAGAGAGAGAGAGAGAGAGAGAGAGAGAGAGAGAGAGAGGACATTAGAAACACGCAAGAGACAAAATTGTCAATGATGGATATTTTACAGGGACAACGAGTATTTTGTTTTATTTAGAAAGATTTATTTGCAAGTTATCACAAATTTTTATTTTTTTCAATTTTCCATCATATAAAATAAAATATGGGATGCATGTCATCTATATATACTAATAGAACAATGATAGACTCACCGAAAAAACTGAATTGTCGGAATTATCGAAACGTATTAAGTTAGTTGCACCATGGTAGGGTCCACACATGGTACAACCCACCTAATTATTTTCAATAATTTCGATCACTCACTTTTTGGGTAACCATATCTTCATTAAACTGAACTATTGTTGCCTTTACCTCTTTTAGATCGTTTATTGCATTTGTCACTATAGTACCTCAGGTTGGAGACTCGTTATGTTTGATTTATACCACGGTCATCTCATTTTAATCCTTTCTCATAATCTCATCTTGATCGATCAACATACTTTTTAGACGACCCTTTTTTATTTCTTTCCCTTCAAATTAATACATGCGTTCATATGGTCACAATCTTTATAGAAAACAGAACACTTATTTTTGTTCCTCTGACAAATAGACGATTTAACTTAGGAGATAACTTAGAGCATTACCAGCGCATATGTTAAACTTGCAAATTTGGCCAAAATAATTTGCACCGCACTGAGTAGACAGATGCATATAGACATTGGTATGGTATCCGATTAGTAAAAATTGCTACACTATAATTTTTGCAACACGGAATTTGAGAGAAAAAGTGCAGTGAAATTTAGGACAAAACTCAGTGTTCCATGTGAGAATTTTGTTTTTAATTACTAGGTAGAACATCTTTGTTTTTAGCTAGAACAAATATAATTTTAATTCTCAGGAGTAACACTATTTTCTCTTGAGTTTATATTTTATTATTAGGTGAAAATCTCAGGCGGAACATTGTCTTCCGTGTGAGAATGCGTACCAAAAATGGCAACGTCTTTAATATTTTTAAAATTTGTGTGTGACAATTATTTTTAAATTAATACATTATATTTTTCATATCAATGTTTAAATATACAATATACGCGATGGTAATGCTCTTACGGTTCTTTTGATATTTGATCTCACTTGGAATGTTATGAACAAACACCTATACGAGTGATCATGTCAATCTTAGGCCCTTTTTCTTTTCTTGTCAGGTCCTGATAATTCCACACAAAAAATATCGTCAAAACACCACATACAAAATTAAATATACACTAAACTAACGACCCACAAAAGTCTTGTACCTTTTTATTTAACTAAAATGTCTAAAATACCATAAATAACCAAAAAAATAACACATACGGTTAACCAAAACCAAACTCTTCACATCCCATCGAAACAAACACTTCCACGGTTAAACCTAGCCATTTTTTACCTTTTTCATTTTTGCAAAAAGATTTATTTTTGTTGTATCTTTGTGTTGTTGTGGGGTTGTTTTAATACAAAAAAAAGTGGTTGAAAGAGGCTACATTTCTATGGATGAAGAAAAAAGTTGATGTTGAAGCTTATCAAAAGTTTGACATCTACTACTCCTTGGATGATTATGAGATATTGAAAAACCTCTACATTCTTTATAATTTCCAAAACTACCTAAAAATGAAGAAAAAAGTAATTGAAAAAATTGGATATATTGTACCTACGGCGGCTCGTCGTTGTAGGTGATAGCATATTTCGATAGCACCTGGATATATATTTACGGTTTGATGTAACCGAGATATGGGGACATACAATGAGCGTAAACCATGGGTTTCATGCACAGTTCCTTGTGGTTGTGTATTCCCATCTCACGGTTACATCAAATCGCGTATACTATATTACGTTTTACTCTCACCGTATACTTGACATTTACAGTTTGCTTTAACCGTGGTTATTCATGTTCGGTTTCAACCCACCGTTCTCACTGCTAAATATTTTTTCATTTTTACCCTAACCATTTTTGTCTACTTCTCATACTTAATTTATTCTCAATTGTGACTGCATTTCAAATTAATGATTCGGTCCTAAATGATTCACTTTGGCAATTTATAGACAATGTCATCTTATCGAGTGTTTCGACTAAATGTGCTTCACCCGAGAAATCGAACATGGGTGAACAAGGCACGATCGAACAACCAAATGCATCAACTTCCAAAAATATAACATCGGTGAACAAGGAAAGGTTAAGTAACCAATAGCATCAACACCCGATAAATCAAATATGGGTGAATGTTGCGCGATTGATTCCCAGCTTTGACATCGGCTAATGTAATAAACAATCATTTCCATTAATTCCTCTAAGTGTCTGATATAATTGGATCACCCTAACATTTGATCGTATACTTTGATACTATGTGGGAGTAGATGAAGGTTTGGATGTTATTGTGATTACATAAGACCATACATCCGAATTCATTACTGATGAGGCATGTGTAATTTCCTTATACGTGACATTAATTTATGCGTAATTTCAATTAATAGTGCACGTTATAATTGTACATATATATTTGTAATTTCCATATATGTGTAATTTAAATAACAATGCATGTTATACTTGTACATATATTTGATGACCATGATAAAATGATGGATTAGTGTCAACAAATTGATCGCAAACTTCATGTCGTTATCATCATCTTGAAATCTGGCAGGGCAAGTTTAGTTACAAAGGGAAGGGTGATATTGTTATGTGAGCATATTGAGCTTCACATGAATAGGAGAGATGAGGGGGTGGATAAAAATAGGAAGAGAAACTCTTGTACTCGAAAGTGTTCTTGTCCCATTCGATTGAAAGGCGTACCAAGATAGGATGGCCGATGGGGGTGGAAGTCGTCTATGGTCTACACAACCACAAGGTATCCAAAATACGTATTGGACATCCTTACGCTAAGTAGTTATCCCTAGAAGAGTGGAATGTAGAAAGAGAGATGATTACCAATGGGGTGGGGGTAAAGGAAGTCATCCACACTTTGAAACAACGGTCGGCATACAATCGTTCTTCCATTAGAATAATTTTTAATAAGAAGCCCGAGATAAAAGATATTGAGATTCAGAGGCGCACAGCGATGCAACAACTGATGCATTTGCTAACAGAGAAGATCGATGTCCACTGCCATAGGATAAACAAACAGACCGATCTTGTGGAGGATATAGTTTTTCCACATCTTACATCTTATTTGTTAGTTAAGTTCTTCCCAACTGTACTAGTGATTGATTGCACCTACAAGACAAATCGTTATAATATGCCCTTATTCGAGATTATTGAAGTCACATCAATTGGGCAATCATTTTTCATTACCTTTATGTTCTTGAACAATGAGAAGGAGGACAATTTTGTTTGGGCTTTTCACCATTTGCGATGATTATACGAGACAAAAGCTTTGTCTTGGGTTATTTTTGACAACAACAGTCTTGCTGAAATCAGTTCAAAAGGTGTTTCCACTTGCCACACTTCTTTTATATATACTCCATGTTCAAAAAATATAGAGGGTGCATGCTTGAAATATAACATTAAATATCAAAAGAAGAAGTTGTTTATGCAAGGTTGGATTGCGGTGGTGGAGTTCAATACGGGGCATGATTTTGAGAATTCTTGGTCGGCTTTCCATTAAAATTGGAACAAGTATCCCAACATGATTTTTACATACACAAGAATTTGTTGCCTCTAACGTATCTATTTGCACATGCCTGGACTAACAAGGCACCTCATCGTGGAAACTGCACAAATAACAGAACGGAGGGTGCCCGAGCCCAACTGAAAAATTGTCTAACAAGTAGCATTGGTTCTTTTGCAACTGTGTGTAAGGGAATGGGTGCATTTCTTGTCCACCAAGTTAATCGATTATAAACAGAGTTCCAAAAATTTGTGCAAATAACCAAGAACGACCACAACGACCCTTTGTTGTGTGATATCCGTGGTAGGGCATCGTAATATGCCTTAGACTTAATTGTATTGACTACAGAGGTCGGTGTTGAGCGAATCTATTACCAAAACCCTATATCTCTAAAGATGATGCTCGCACCAATTTTGTACGATATGCGAACTTTCCTATGTACATGAGTTGGCGCAATGGGAGAAGCTAGGCCAAGCAATTCCCTAATAAGCACTAGACAGTCATTAGAAGAAGCTTGCGATTGTCTCAAACAATCCAATGTACCATGAGCTTGAATATACTCCTCAGATGATATTGTTTTAGAAAAGGTGGGTTGAGGCGAGTGAAGTAGTTAGGAAGATGATGCAAAGTAAGATAATGGAGATTGCTCAACCCTCTTGCATATTGTTGATGGAGCCCATCCAGATTTGGCAAAAGGGTAGGCCTAAGGAGAAGAATTCTGTTGATACATCTACAAAAATAATCATGTGTACTTGGGAGGATAATCTATCTAGCACAACCGAGTTAAAGAATACATTTGCAAATCGAACGCTATTAGCCGGCATAAAATTGAAGACATGGTCTAGGAAAAAACATATATATTAGGCATCTTCCCGATTTCTTCCAATCATTTCATGACAATATATACAATGTCAAATATGATGGAACTTTTGTGATACGAATATTTCTAAAGGAGTCGATATTGGGGATAGACTTAACATTTTCATGATATTCGTTATGCGATGTTGTCCGAGATACGTTGGGACAAGCCTTTGGGGGTTAGTATTATGAATGCATTTGATATTTACGACTATGAGAGGATATTAGACAGGTTTAGGCTCTCATGTACTAGAGAGAATTAGTTTACCATACCCAATTTTTGGTATCTTGTAACTAATCCACTGAAGCTTATGTAGTCATGATATCCGAACTTAAATGTTTAACTTTCGTGCCATTTGACGTTGGTCCAAATTCTTCAATAGAAGAGAATCACATAGTCTTAATCCTCAACATCTCAAATTCTCATTGGATAAATTTGAAATGCACCACCCCTTTTTGTCCCATAGCACTATTTGCCTCTCATTGGAGATCTAGGGAAACTCAAGATGCTCTTGAGTGGGCTCATATGTTCAAGGCTCGTTTGAAGACTTTTAAGAATTATGCTCGAAAGACATTGCGATGAAAGATGAACCATTCTTTATTTCATCGGATGAAGATGAGGACTTAATTGTGCCTTGAGGTTTGACTGTGCATTTTTTGGAAATATATAACTTTTTTAGTTATTGCATTGATTGTAACTTTTTGTGAAAAATATGCAACATTTTTATGAAAATATGCAACTTTTTGTAGTAACAGCATTGATTGCAACTTTTTGTGGTGAAATATAAAATAAATCTTTTATGTGTAAATATCATTGGTTAGAACATGTGTTAACTTTTTGCGGTGAAATATGAAATATGAAATATCATTTATTGCATTAATATCATTGGATGTGGTCAATTAAATAAAATTATCAATTTTCCCAACATCATATAAGGAACAAAACTCTTTAGTTTTCAAACATGTCAATCACGGTGGAAACTTACCTGTAAAATACATTACACGGCCATACATAGCCGTAATATAGCTAATAACGGTGGCACCACACTATGGTATAGAAAGGCACGGTAACACCACACCGTGTAATATAACATCACGATTCCTTTTGGCCTTGGTATTGAGATAGTGTTGTATTAAACCACGATGTCATCTCACCGTGGAGATAAAACTCATGGTTGTCTTATACAGTGAAGGATAACATCACAGTTCCTTCTGGCCATGGTATTTAGAGAGTGTTGGGGGTAAAAATTCTAACCTTAAACCACGGTGTCATCTCAATGTGGAACTCAAACTCACAGTTGTCTTATACCATGAATGATAACATCACGGTTCCTTCTGGTTATAATATTTAGACATTATTGTGGGTAAAAATTCTAATCTTAAACCACGATGTTCATCACAGTTGTTTATGACCATGATATTTAGACAGTGTTGGGGGTAAAAATTCTAACCTTAAACAACGATATCATCTCACCGTGGAACTCAAACTCATGATTATCACATGAGGTGAAGGATAATTCCATGGTTCCTTCTAGCCATGGTATTTAGAGAGTGTTGGGGGTAAAAATTCTAATCTTAAACTACGGTGTCATCTCATCGTGGAACTCAAACTCACGGTTGTCTTATACCGTGAAGGATAACATCACGGTTACTTCTGGCCATGGTATTTAGATAGTGTTGGGGGTGAAAATTCTAACCTTAAACCACGATCTCATATCACCATGGAACTCGAACTCACAGTTTTCTTAGACGGTGGTGTTCAAATCCAACAACATAGTACATACCACATACTTTCACAAACATAACATTAGATAACTAAATCAACAATACAACCATTTTGATGCAAATAATATACGATGAAATTCATTAAACAATAACATAGTACATCCAAAACAACAACATTACATCCAAAATTGTTTCAACAACATACGAAACCAAGAATAAATTATTTGAAAGATTGTTACAAGCACTTTTACTTTCAATAATTGTCTATTTTCTCCTAGAGTGATTTTGTTAGGGGGGAGATTTTTATTGGGGGCCTTTTGGCGGAGATGGATCATGTCATGCCTTTGTCCTCACTTCACGACGCTTGGTTGCCTTTTCTTTTCTTTTGATTATTGCATTCCCTTTGCCTCGAGTAAGAAATCAACTGCTTCATGTGCAGAATCAAGGACGTCAAAAATTTCTCTATCCGAGATCGCATCAATTATCTCCTATAGCAGATTGATGTGTATGTCAATCCTGTGAACCTATAAATATAACCATCGATTATGTGTTAGAAAAATATGTGCTATAATGAGAAGTCCATTTATGAATAATTTCAATGTACCATTTTATCGAAATGTTTTTGTGGGTACTCGAAATTTAGAACCATGGGCCCGGACAAGTACCCTAGTCCTGATGGCCCAAAGTCCGGGCCCCTCATATCTTATTGATCCGGTCTACCCCACGTTCCCACAATTAGAAGTTACACGAGAGATGGAAAACGTGGAGAAACCCATCACCTCCACTTACCTGCATGTACATGTATATATTAAACCCTAGGTCCGGGGCAAAAGGACAAGTTGTATGCTCTGTAATCACTCTCCGGAGTATATAGAAATAATATTGACTGCACCACCGTGAACGTAGGCACATCTTTGCTGAACCACGTACATACTTTGTTGTGTGATTGACATCTTATATTCCTTATTCTTTTCTTGATAATTGCTTCTCTCGTATTTATTTGTGTTGCATAATAATTGCCTCCACAATTGGCGCCGTGTGTGGGAAACGTTCATATTTCCGTGAGAAGAGCCCACGTCAACAAAGGAGTTTAAGATGTCTAGCCACAGCAGCAATGCTCCCCAAGCAGGAGATATTCAAGAGCCACCTGCTCCTCGCAGGATCAGGTCTGAAGTCCGATGTTCAGGTCAGAGAGCTCGCCTGGAAAGACCAGCCTCAGAAGAAAGTCAGGGACCAGCGAGGTCCACGCAGATATCCAAGTTGATTGATGCGTACGAGGCAAGGCTCCACGAGCAGAGGGAGTCTTCTCATAGATACGAGGCTGAGAATGCTCGCTTGAAAAGAAGACTGGAAATACTGGAGAGGGAGCTTCATCCTGATAACAGGAGAGGCCCATATCGCACTCCTAGCCCTCAGGCGAGCAAATCTCGCAGCTGAGGAAGGATCCCTAGGCGAGAATCACAAAAGGATGAAGGAGGCGAGTCAGACGGCGACCTCCGCGAAGATCTGCGAAGAGCTCGCCGCTACCAGAGCCCTGCTCGCAGCGACGAGAACATACGAAACATGGTTCGTAGGGAGATGGACCAGCATCCCGCTCACCACGGAACAAGATCAACTAGAGAACTCGCGAGGCAAGCCCTCAAAACCCAGATGAAGTCACCTTTCACAAGATAAATCAAAGAAGAGGAAGCTCCCAAGAAATTTTCCATTCCAAGGTTCAAGATTTACGACGGAAAAACTGATCCCATCGATCACGTCAGGCAATACCGACAGGCCATGACCCTTTGGAGTCACCGAGATGCCCTGATGTGCCGCATTTTTCCCTCAAGCCTTCATGATGTAGCATAAAAGTGGTTCGAGAGGCTCCCCCACTGGTCGATCAAGAATTTCAAATCCTTAGACGAACTCTTTACGGCACGATTCATTACCAGTAGCTCCCATCCCAAAAGGATGGATGCTCTGCTAACAATGAAGAAAACGCCTCAAGAGACCCTCCAAGAATATGCGAAGAGGTACTGGGAGTTATTTAATGAGATCGAGGACTGCGCGGAGGAAGTGGCAGTGGCCTCCTTCAAAATTGGGCTCCCAAGTTCTTCCCTCCTCTACCGGTCCCTGACGAAGAAGGAAGCTATGACTATTGACGACCTAATGGCCCGAATCGAGAAATACGCAAAGGTGGAAGATGTCACCCGCCTTAATACAGGAGAAAATGGTTGAGCTAAGCTCACTACCAAGGTAGGTGAGAAAACTGAGAACCAGAGGAAAGGAGGAAAGAACGGGGGCAAAAATGGCTCTAAGAACGGAGGGAACCATGACGCGTCGAAAGCATTCCGGGCGGTCAACACCATCTTTAAAGAACCAATTTATAAGATTCTTGCGAAGATCAAGGATGAGCCATTCATCAAGTGGCCCAGGAAGATGGGAGGAGATCCCTCGAAGAGGAACAATGTGTTGAGGTGCGCTTTTCACAAAGAAGGAGGACACAAGACCGAGCACTGCAAAGCTCTTAAGTCTCACCTCGAAGAATTGGCCCAGTCTGGGCATTTGAACGACTTTGTGGAGAAAAGGGCAGAGAAAGTGACTGCCAACAAAGAGGCGAGACCCGACAACGTGCTGGAGGATGATGCTGGACACGAGTTCGCAGTAATCCACAGAGTATTTGACGTCAAGCAGATACAAGGGAACTCAGCTCGAATGGAAATAAAAAAAACTTACAGCGGTAATGCAGGCTTTTCAAATCGATCCAGCAAAGTCACAGTCAAGAAAGCGTCGACGAGCAGAGGACGTCAACTATAACAAGCATATTGTTTTCACTGATGAAGACTTGATGGGAGTAAGGACCCCACATCATGATGCCCTAGTCATTACACTCAAGATAGCCAACTTTGACATTGACAAGCTGCTCGTCGATCAAGGAAGCTCATCCGAAGTAATGTACCTCGACCTATTCAGGAAATTGAAGTTAAGCATCGCAGACCTAAAGGAAGCTACTGTTCCTTTGGTCGGCTTCGCTGGAAAAATGACCATGCCCCTAGGCAAGATAGTGCTGCCAGTTCGTACTGGGAACGTCTCCAAGATGATTGAGTTTTCGGTAGTCGACATCGAATCACCGTACCAGGCCATCCTCGGCAGAGGATGGCTTCATGCAATGAAGGTGGTCTCCTCGACCTACCATCAGAAGCTCAAGTATGTAACCGAGTGAGGAGTAATGGAGATCCACGGCGACCAAGCAATGGCGAGGAAGTGCTTCATAGCAACCATCCGACCAAAGCCAGAGAAGAAGGTCGGTCAACCCAGGGAGAAAGTTGAAGAGGGTGTGATACCTTCTAAATAGCAATTAAAGTATGGAAGACCTGGAGTAGAGGAGACCAGGCTCCTCCCCTACGAACGTGTCATCGAGGACCTGGTAGAAGTTATAGCCGAAGTTGGTGACACTAGCAGAGTCTTCTTGATTGGAGCATCTCTCACCGACCAAGAACAGAAGGAGTTGATGACCTTGCTGAGACACAACGTAGAAGTTTTTGCATGGGAACCATACGAGCTGCCTGGCATTGATCCTGATATGGTCCGTCATCAGTTGCACGTCGACCCCATATTCAAGCCAGTCACGCAGAAGGCACGAAGAACTGCACCCGAGAAGGCTAAAGCGGTCGAAAAGGAAGTCGAAAAACTGCTGGATGCAGGATCCATACGGGAAGTGCAATTCCCAAGTGGTTGTCCAACCCAGTAGTGGTTTCGAAGAATAATGGGAAGTGGAGAGTTTGCATCGACTTCACTGACCTCAACAAAGCATGCCCTAAGGATAGTTTCCCCCTCCCAAAGATAGACCAACTAGTAGATGCCACTG